>CM053770.1:290317260-290484943 GCA_028658325.1 Potorous gilbertii | reverse complement strand
TCTCTCTCTCTCTCTCAGCGAATCTTCATCTACCCCTGGAACTGTGGCCACCCCAGAGGAGTACCCAGCCCTGGCCACGGACAGCCCAACTACTCTCACCGAAGCCTTGAAAATGATCCACCCCATTCCTGCCGATTCATGGAAGATTTTCATCGAACAAATAGGTAATGGGGTGTGGAGGGTTCTTTGAAGCTTTGCTGCTAGGCAGGCCTTTGTGGCTCTGGGAAAGGCATGCATGCAGGACTTGAGAATCTGGGGAAGATAAGCTTGTCCTGGGGCTGCCAGAGTGCTGGTGGTGTGCTATCACCTTGCAGCATTGCTTCAGTGAGGCTGAGCATTGTGGATAAGGAAAGTCCGCTGGATCTCAGGACAAACTTAGTGCTGAATGGGCTGCCCAGGGAGGTAGATGGTGATCTCCTCTTCCTTGGAGGCCTCCAAACAGAAGTGGGATGGCCACATATTGAGGATGTCATAGTAGGAATGTCTGTCTTCGTATAAAGGTCTCTGAAGTACTCCCTAACCCCCAAATTCTGCAATTCTGGGATAGTCCCACACTGTTTGGTATACAAACCTCTGGCATGGATGTGTGTGGGTGCATGTGTGTGCATGCATGTGCGTGTGTGTGTGTGTGTGTGTGTGTGTGCTTTCATCTTGAAGTATATAATTCCTCCTTGGCATGCTGTGTCTGCCACGTCTGGCTCAAAGTTCCTACCCAGCAACTGTAACTAAGTGTGCAAAGACTTTCCTGGCTGCCCAGTTCTGAGCCCATTTTGGTGCTGGACAAGTCAGCCCCAAGAGGTGCCAGGAGGTTAGGGTGTGGGGCCAGGAAGCGCCCCTAACAAGGAAGGGCTAGGAGAAGCCTGCCATTTGGGAGGAGTGACAAGGAGGGGAAGGGAGCCAAAGCTGGGAGAAAGGGGAGCTGGTGGGGCTGAAAAGTTGGAGCTGGAGGAGAAGAGGGTGTGTGTGTGTCATTGAGAGCAAGAGAAGCCTGCCTGCGGCACCACCAGACTCTAAAGGCTCTGCAGTGGAGGTGGGTTGGACTATGGAAGCAGTACCTGCCACTGTCATGTCTATGACATGAAGGAGGAGATAGCGGGCAGAGTGGAAAGAGGCACTAGAGTCAGAGGACCTGGATTCATATCTTGCCTTGGTCACAATCTGTGGAACTTTGGGGCAGTCATCTCACCTCCCTGGACCTTAGTTTCCCGATCTGTAAAGGAAAGGGCTGGCCTAGATGGTCTCTGAAATCCCTCCTGGCTATCGGTCTGTTAGCCTGAGAAAGTTATCAGGAGGACTGATGAGAGCAGAAAACCAGATGAGCCAGGTCGGGTGGAGACTGCCAGAAGCAGTGCCTCCCATCCCTTCTCCTTCCTACTTGCACATTTCCAGGTAGAATTGCTTAAAGGCTCCACTCTCATGACAGACATAAATGTCAATCAGTCAGCTAGCCTTTAATAAGTACCTACTATGTGCCAGGCACTGAGCACAGTCCAGTGTGGACCCATTATGATTTATTTACTGTTCAGGTGAACAAATAACCCCCTGGGACCACCCTCCACCCCCAAGACTGATGCTGCATCTTCGATGCATTTGTTAAAACACTCCAGACAACCCCAGTAGGACTTGAATGGTCCAAAGAGTGGGTCAGAGCACAGTCCAGGCAGACAGTCTATCCCAAGGGGACAATTCTGGTTATAAAGTTCCAAGACTTGGGTTTGAGTCCCAGCTCTGATGTTCCCTCTCTGTGTGGCCTTAGGCAAGTCATTAATTTCCTCTGTGCCTCAGTCTCCTCAGCTGTAAAATGAAGGAGTTGGATGAGATGACCCCTGAGGTCTTTCTTAGACCTAGATCCTTGAAAGATAACAAAGCAACAAAAACTGGAAAGCTGGGGAAAGTATCTTTGTATCATAGATATTTCCAAAGTTCTCATTTTATTGAAATGAAGTCAGAAAATGGCTATATTCTCAAGTCCCTAGTGCCCCAAAGGGCCACATTATGTCTTCATCAGAAGCAGCAAGCTGATGTTAACCATTTTTAAGAGGGAAAGCTCTGAGTAATGCAGGCTGCGTTTCCCTTAAGGCTTGCATAAGCACTTTCCACATGTTATCTGCTCAGGAATCCCCATGTTCACTCATTTTGCAGATGAGGATGCTAGTTAAGTGACCCTTCCTGTTCCAACAACAGCTGGAATGGTTGGTCTTTTCCTGAGCCTTGTGAAGGTCCACTATCCTTGGTGAGAAGGGGCCAGAGAGATGATGGGAAGCATCGAGGATTGCAGTCTTCTGCTCCCCATCTTCCTGGAGGAGGAGGTGGGCAGGGAGGGGAGGTTGGAGCCTGAAGGAGGTGAGGAATCAGGAGGTCCCAAACCCAGAGGTATCTTCCCCATAGCTGGTTTGAGTTGAAACAGGATTGGAGAGGCTGGGAATTCAGATCAGAAGCTGTGTGACTTAGAAGACGTCACTTCCCTTCTCTCTGGGTCTCAGTTTCCATATCTGTACAATGAGTGATTTGGACCAGAAAATCTCTAAGGTATCTCTAAGTATAATGACTAATGTTTGTATAACAGGCAACTAGGTGGCACGGTGGGTAGAGCTAGAAAAACGAGTTCAAATCCAGCCTCAGACACTAACTAGCTCCATGACTCTGGGCAAGTCACTTAACATTGTTTGCCCCAGTTTTTCATCTGTAAGATGAAGTGGAGAGGGAGATGGCCAAGCCCTCCAGTATCTTTCCCTAGAAAACCCCAAATGGAGTCACCAAGAGTCGGTTCCTGCTGAACTCAACAACTGAACAGCAAAAATAGCTAATTTCTATAGCACTTTAAGGTGAACTCATTTAATACCGTGGGAGGTCACTACTAGAATAATCCTCATTTTATAAGTGGGCAAATCAAGGCACAGACATTAGGTGATTTGTCTAGGGTCGTACACAGTTCACCTTTGAACTCTTATTATGAGGGCCAAATGACATAATAGTTGTAAGATGCTTAGCACTGTGCCTGGTGCCAAGGAAGCACCATAGAAATATGAGCTGTCATGATGATCACGATGATGCTTATCATCTGATAAGTAATAATGGACCTTAAGGGGACACCCGAGGGAAGACTTGGAGATTTTTTTGCTTCTGAAATGAACAGGAAGCTAGAAATTTTGTTTTTTCTAAAGAAAAAGGTGAAATCTTTATCTGTAAAATGGAAATTTATAAGTATTCTAGAAAGCAATTCGGTGAATTGCTTACTTACAACTTGTATGACCTGGGGCAGACCGCACAGCCCTTCTTGGCCTCAGTTTCCTCCTCTGTAAAATGAGGAGTCGGACTAGGTGGCCGCTGAGGTGTCCAGTTCAGGGAACATCCTCCTTCTGCAAACAGTCGCCTTTCACCTCCTGGGCTGTGAACAACTGCCCAGACACTCCTGTTTTTAGCTACTTGCATTTCAAGAACATCAGGGAGATAAATATAGATCATTCTTTTTAAGGGTGGGGCTTCAGATGGATGAGAGAGAGAGAGAGAGAAGGAAGAAAGAGCAATCAAGCTTGTTTTATTAATGATCCTTTTTTTCATCTTTAACACTCCCCTCAACATTCCCACTGGTTCCTTCCTTCTGTAATACAAGTTATCCCTTGTAACAAATTGGTACAGTTAACACACTGGCGGTGTCTGAGAAAGCAGGCTTCCTTCCTCATTCCTTACCTCTCTCCACCTCTCTGCCAAGGCACAGTTAGCCACAGAACGGTGCCGGGGTAAAGATCTGAGTTCCAATCCTGCCTCAGACACTTACTTTATGTAACCCTGGGCAAGTCACTTAACCTCAGATTACTCATCTGTAAAATGGAAGCAATATGGCACCCACCTCTCAGGGCTAGTCTGAGGACCAAATATTTATAAAGCTGTTTGCCAACCTCAAAGTGCTATAGAAATGAGAACTATTTTAATTACTGTTATTGTTAATGTAGCAACATTGACAAGAGCCCTGTGAGGTAGATGGTGCAAAGATTCTTGTCCCCATTTTACAGATGAGGAAAGTGAGGCTCCAAGATGTGCGGCAAATATAATCATACAATTACACAGCTAGTAAGAGCAAGCGTTGGGTCTCCAGAGGAGGTCTCTGCTCCTCCTGCTTCTCCCTCTTGAAAATGAATTATTTTGTTTTCAAGGTAGCTTGGGGAGCGGGGGTGGGACTATCTCTTCTAAGAGATGTGGGGCTCAGTACTCCTGAACTCCGTGTTCCATGCAGCCCAAAGCCAAGCTTGGTTTGCATGGTTTATGAGGTTCTGGTTTATAGGTAGCATTAAATGTCTCCATATTAAGTCCAGTGTTTGTAAACGGGTTGAGACAGAGAGTGCTGGTCTGGTATCTGCTCCCCAAGGCTTGTGGGTGGGCCCAGTGACTGTGGCCAGAGGCTGGTGGTCTCTAGATTCAGACACCCTGGTTTCCAATTCCACCTCCGACCTCTAGGACATCTTGGTCAAGTCCCTTCCCTTCTTGAGGAGGGCGGGCTTTGCACCAGTGGCCCCTGGAGCTCTGGGTCTGGGATCCCTCTTTGGATCTTGGTTCCCCCATCTCTAAAAGAGTTTGGGTCCTACCTTGGGGCTCTTCCTGGGGACATAGAATTCCTGAAAAGAAATCAGCAAGTACACTGCTCTCCAAGGTTCCTTAATTTAAGCTCCAATGTTTTATGGGCAGATATGACTAGAGAGAGACATAAAGTGAGAGAAATATAAGCCAGGTGGGATCTTGGGGGATTCCCAGAAGAGTTTTCCTCTATGGCATGGCTGCTTAAATATGAGAATTTAATGGGAAAGAATATGGTTTTCTCAGCAGTAGAGTTCCCCACTTTCATCTACATTTGAAGACAACTTTCAGACAATTTATGTGAATCCAGTATGGTTTAAAAGTACAAAGTGGTCAATGAACCTGCATTTATGAATCGGGGTTACAGAGCCCAATGAAATAATGCCTGTCTTCAAGCACCTTTCAGTCTACTGGGGGAGAAACAGCACATATCCATATAAATAAGTAGAAATGTATGCAATGTAGATAATAAGTAATTTCTGGTAGTGGGGAGGGCTCTGGTAGTTGAGGGGAACCAGGGAGGGTCTCATGTAGGAAGGGGTGTTTGAGCTAAGCTCTGAAGGAATCTTGATATTTCAAGAGGCAACAGGATGGGGCATGGAGGGGGATGTCGCCTTTGCAAAGGTGTGGAGGCTGGATATGGAATGTGGTGTATGCAGAGACAAACAGGCCTGTTTGGATAGAATAGGGGTCCCCACAGAGAAGAGTAATGTGTAGTAAACCTGAAAAGGTTGACGGGGAGGCTTTCGGCAAAGAACGTTGAATGCTAAACAGAGGAATGAGTGTTGAATCCCAGAAGCTGGGGGCATGCTCCCAAGCAGACCTGTGCTTTAGGACAATCCCTTTGACAGCCCTAGGGAGGGCACACAGGAAGGAGGAGAGACTAGAGACAGCCACGTCGATAATCCAGGAGGGGACTGTGACCAGGGCCTGAATGGGGAGGGGTGGTCTGTGTGAAGAGACGGAAGGGAGGGACCTGAGGGATATTTTGGGGGAGAAACTAAAGCCCTGGCAAATGATTGTCTATGCGGAGTGATGCAGAGTGAGCTGTCAAGAATAACAACGTGTTGGAGGAATCAGGGACCTGGTTTCAAATCCTTCCTTGGACACTTACAAGCTAGTGACCTTAGGCAAATGACTTAAAATTACTGGGCCACAGTTTCCACAACTGTAAAATGGAGATAGTAGTAACACTTACTTCCCAGGGTTGTTGTACGGATTAAACGAGATATTTTTCAAGTACTTAGTGTAGTGCGCGTAGTAGGCACGATAGAAATTCTAGCTATTATTACATCATACAATTATATTTATTAGTAGTATATTATTATAATTGTAACATTATTATTATAAATTTCAGGTTTCTTCTAGTATAGACACAGTATATTTGCTTTCCTAGACACAATGGCCCCAAGACATTAGGTCTTTGAATGCATGTTTTAAATTTGGGGAAGCAACGTCTGACTTAGAAACCCAGTACCAAACCTCCCCTCCTGCTCCCTCCCAGTCTCTCGATAGCTTTCTCCTGCCAGCCCACCATCCCCCAGCATGCAGTGGGGCCCATGGCAGCAGAAGGTCAGTGAATGCTTGTGTTTTAGCTGCCACTGGCACACAGGACCTCAGAGGCTGCAGATCCCAGGCTAACATTTAAGCTGCTTGCTTCAGGTCAGGTGGGTAGGAAGTAACAGAGGCAAGATTTGAACCCAGGTTCTAAGACTCCAAGTTCATTGCTTTTTCCTGCCCTGCTATTCCACCTCCCAAGAGAGACCCCCTCTCCCGCCACCCCCCTTCTATACAATGGCCCTGGCCTCCTTTTGAATTAGAAATCTATTTTTTGTTGTTGTTTAGTCCTATCTGACTCTCTGTGACCCCACTGGGAGTTTTCTTGGAATTCTCCAGTTCATTTGACAGATGAGGAAACTGAGACCAACAGGGTGAAGAGACTTGCCCAGGGTCACACAGCCAAGAGGTATCTGAGGCTTGATTGGAACTCAAGTTCTGACTCCAGAAACTACCTGATGGAAGCCCTAAATGCTTCAGGGTAAGGAGTAAAGAAGGGGCAGAGAAGGAAATGGATTTGTCTTCAGAAGATTCTTTTCATCTCAATCACTCTGGTTCTTCAGCAGTCACATGTTAATCTAGACCAGCTCTTCTCAAGAACCTTGACACTCAGATGTCCTGTTGGACTTTATTCATTCTTGGTCTAAAGAAGTTAATCTCAGACCTCTTGATCTCAGGACTCCTTTATGCTCCTATAGTTATTGAGGACCCCTTCTCCAAAGAGCTTATATGTGTGTTAGACTTATCAAAATGTACTTAGTCAAGTATTAGTCTCATTATGAAATAGTTTTGACCTCACACACTCTCTGAAACAGTCTAGGGGAGCCCCAGGAATCCCTAGACCATACCTTGGGACTGCTGCTTTCACCTGTACCTGTGTGGTTTTTCAGTAACCATCTCCCCAGGCCTCAGTTTCCTAAGAGGGGTGGGCCAGGATGGAGGAGGGGAATACACACCCTCTACAGTCCCTTCCAGCTCTACATTCACATTTAATCCTGATGAGAAATATATTCTTTAGAAGAGAGACTCATAAAATATGCAGACAGGTAGACATTTACAACTGTGTAGGTCATATCCCAGAATAAATACTATTTGTGAAATCTCGAAGCACTTTTTGTGATGTTGTCATTTTTTAAGATGACAAATAGTTCTGGAGACCAGAGATTTGAGAACAAATGGCCTCTGGGGTCAGCTCATAAATAGCATTGTTTTCTACATTTGCAAGTGACTGACAGGAGAAAGACCAGGACAGCCTGTCCTTGTCTCCCCTCCAGTGCAGATATCTTTCAGTGGTACAGGGATAGAGTGAGTCCTTGCAGGAGAGCTGGTGCTGGCGAATCAGGTGATTAGTAGGAGCTTAATAAGGCCTTGCAGCATCTGGTCTGCATTGAGGCCCTGATGAAATAGTCTCCCTCACTCCGTAGATAGTGATGGAGGATCCTTGGTTCTTGGAGTAACCTCAGGATGCCAGACATGCTTTCAACTCTGACTGAGACTGAAGAAGTTAATCCATGAGCAAATTGAGGAGCTAGTGGCAACAGGGAATGGGTTTGATAATGTGTAAAATGAGAGGATTGGCCTCAAGGGCTCTTAGTTGGCTCCCCTTCCCCCAAGCTCCAGGCTTATGGGCCCATGAGCAGAGATTTAAAGCTGAGGAGAGGTCTTGGAGACCAGATCAATCCTCTTGTTTTACACATTAGGAAACTGAGTCTCAGAAAGGTTAAGGTTACTTGTCCAAGGTCACACAGGCACTAAGTGGAAAGGCTAGGATTTGAACCCAAGCTCTCTTGACTCCAAAGAAGGGCATGAAATGCAATACTGGAGCAGGGTGGAGGGAGAGTTTGGAATAGAAATGAGAACAGGCTTCATTTTCTCTATGGAAAACTAGTCTTCTGTATAGTCTTTTATCCAGACGTGATTTCTTATTGATTATTTTAGGACTGTAGCTTTGCATACTTCTCATGGATCTTTACCCAGAAGCCCAGACTTCCTCTCAGAAGATGTGGTTCAGAAAATGGTCATTTAAATGATCACTTAGCATCATTAAGTGACTGTCACCAGTGACTGGTTCTTGGGATGATGGGAAAGGGGACCTGGTTATAATCAGCCTTGTTGATATAGTTGAAGGAGGACCTGATTTGGAGTCAAAAGTCCTGAGTTCAAATCTTGAGCGGACCACTTATTAGCTATGTGATCATGGGTGATTCAAACCCTCTTGGCCTCACCATCCTGCCCTGGTGAGGGGAAGTCTCTTAATAAATGTTTGGACTCTTATTGAAAAGGTGATGGGAGAAGGCCATTCTAAGCAGAAGAGTTGACATGAGCAAAGGTCTGGAGGTGGGAAAGGACTGTTTTTACTGTATTTTAAGTTTCCGGGGCAGTAAACTGGTTAAAAACCCACATTTTATGGAGTCAAATACAAACCTTGGCATCAATGAATGCAAGAAACTAGCTGTTTCCACTTCATTGACTTTTTTTAAATCACAAAGACCTTACCAGTATTTTAACATGCTATGGCCTAGTTTAACACAGCAGGGCAATGCTGCTTCATAGCTTGGAGTCTGGGAGACATGGCTTCCACCTTCCCCTTCTAGCTGGATTATAAAGGAATAAAAAGCCTTCCCCGGATTCTGGGCCTTAGTTTCCTCACCTGTTAAATAAGAGGGTGGGACCAGACAGTCTCTAAGGTGCTTTCTAGTTCTAAACTTAGACAAAGTCAGTTAAATGAATGAACTCAAATTGAGATTTCTTTCACAAACATTGTTCTGTGTACATCAGTCCTAGAATTTGAGCTGGTGGAGACCTCCATCTCATTTAGAGATTCTTAACCTGGGGCCTATGAATAGTTTTCAGGGGGTATAAGAATTTGGTTTTTATTTTATTTTTTAAATAGGATTTTTTCCAATTACATAGAAAGGCAATTTTTAACATTCATTTTTAAAATGAGAATTTATTTTTTAAAAAATATTTTGATGACTACAATTAAGGGGCTTAGTGGGTAAACTCTGGACTTAGAGTCAGTAAGACCTGAGTTCAAATCCTGCCTTAGACACTAGTCATGCAACCTTGGACAAGTCGCTTAACATTTGTTTGCCTCAGTTTCCTCATCTGTCAATAGCACCTACCTTATCAGATTATTGTGAGGATCAAATGAGAGAATTTATTTATTTTGAGCCTTCAGTATTTTGTAAACCTTAAGGAGCTCTATAAATGACAGGCATTGTCAGTATTATTTCAAAATAATTGGTTTCCTTTGGAATTGCACATATCTTATTTCATGCTATTCTGAGAAGGGGTCCATAGCCTTCCCCCGATTGCCAAAGGGGTTGCGCAAAGAAAGTGAAGAATCCCTGGGCTATTCCAATTCTCCTCATTTTACAGATGAAGAAACTGAGACCTCCAGGAGTGATCTAAGACCAGATAATCAATGATTTAGATCTGGAAGGACCTCAGGGACCATTGAGTCTAACTATCTGATTTTCCCAAGGTCACAGCCTATGTACATCCTAGGTCTTCTAACTTGAGAACAATAATTTCTAACCAAAAGAGACTTTAAAGGATCATCCAGGTCATACTCTTTGTCTTACAGAAGAAGATGGGCCAGTACTTGGTCAAGGTTACCCAGCTAATGAGTGCCTAGATTCGAACCCAGGTCTTTTGACTCCATGCCCAGTACTCCATGATTTTTCCTCAAGCCTTTGCAAAATAATTTGACGATAGTTATAATACCTTGTAGTAGTAGGAAAGAAAGATTGTATTCTTCACTGGAACAATAAGATGTTAATACCATGAAAGGTGGGCCTTTAAGCCCAGAGTGATCTCTACCGGACTTGTGCCTGAGCTGTGCTTGTACAGGCATTGATGTGTCCAAGGCAGGATTAAGATGCTCATCTGACCACAGAGAGGCCCTGTGGCCTTTTGGGTGTTGGCCCCTCATCTTGACAACTTAGCAATGATTAGAGAAGAAAAATATCTGAGGACCAGACTCCTTTGGTCCAAGCAGGGAGAGTGAGCTCCACAGTGTGGGCTGCCATGTTGGAGTGGTAGATAACCTCTGTTTCCCACTTCAGAGCCTTTGGTATCCTTGAGAACAAGACTCCAGAGTACTGGAGGGACCTTGTCAATCAAGATGTGGTAGGAATTTCTACCGGGCACATTAAAATATCTTTCAAATGTCATGAATGGAAAGTCAACCATGACAGAAGGCAGATCTGTGTTCAAGTTCCACCTAAAGAGGAGGAAGACTTGGGAGGGAGGGAAAGAGATAGAAAGTGATGAATGAGGGTGCTAAAAGTGAAATGTGGCACCACCCTCTCTGAACCTCAGTTTGTGCATGTCCATAACTGGCATAGTAATGCTTACCTTAACTATCCCATGGAGTTATTGTAGATCTTACAGCATTTGAATAGAACTGTATGACCCTGGGGAAGTCACTTAACTTCTCAAGATGTTGGACAACTAGCCTTATAAATTATAGATTAGATGCCTGTCTACATCAACAGAGGGAGGTTTATTGATGGCCCCAATGAAATCAAAGGTCCAGCTCCTTTATCTGTCCCTATGTGAACATGCCTTTTCCCAGAGATATTGAAGGTTTCTGGAAGGCAGGAGCCATTTGCTTAACTGTCTTGGTAACTGTATCTAGCACTGTGCCAAGCATACAGTAGGCACTTAATTAATACCTGCGACCTATTGAAAGATTGATTAGAAGGTTTTTAAGGAAGGCCTCAGGCAGGAGCAGGAATCTGAAATGAGCTTTGGAGGAAGGAAGGGACAGAACAGCCCCAGCTTGTGAGGTGAGGAGGAGAAGGCATTCTAGACATGCCTGGGGTCCAACCAGAGCAAAGACATGGTGGCTGTGTATTGAAACACAGAGAATATTACAATGAGAGCCAATGAAAGCCCTGTGAGAGCTGGAACCCATCACTGCACAGGCTGTCCATGCCTCCGGTCCATCTTCAGGATGAATGATAGGGGTGTGGTGGGGCAGGTGGGGGAATGTGTCTCCACTAGAACCCCATTGGTGAAAACATCAGCCTGACTGGGGCTGGCTTGTATTCAGTTGCAGTTACGTGGTATATGAATTAGTAAGCAATTATCCTGGTATTTAGAGGGGCAGAATGCCCTTCATTCAATCAATTAATAAGTATTTATTGAGCATTTATTATGTGGTAGATGGGGCAGCTAGGTGGTGAAGTGTGTAGAGCACAGGGTCTGGAGTCAGGAACACTCATCTTCCTGAGTTCAAATCCAGCCTCAGATACTTACTAGGTGGGTGTACATTCCAGAAACTGGGGACAGCCTAGGCAAAGGTGTGGAGATAGGAGATTGAGTGTTGCGTGTAAGGAACCCAATTTGACCGGAACAAAGATTATGTGAAGACTAGCCATAACGATGTTATGTGAGCCTCAGTTTCCTCCCCTGTGTCATGAAGGAGAGAGACCAGCTGAGCTCTGACGTCCCTTCTCGCTGCAGGTCCCATGATCTGATTTCAGATTTTCATCTGTATATAATTATTGTGCTTTGGAGAAGATGACTTGACCCTTGGCACAGCAGAATAAATGGACGCACTGTGCTTCCAACACGAAGGCTGAAAAGCTGGTTCTTTTAAGAAGTTCAGCGTTCCCTGGTGCAAAGCTTGTTTATAATGTTCTTTCCCTCAGCCCATCCCTCTTTTCCACGGATGGTGAAAAAGTTGGCCAGGCTGGCTCCTGCCTAAGTCATCACAAAATCTGAATTAGTGACGCTGCAATGAATAAGCCTCTATTCTGCCTGGGATCCATTTCCTTCAGCCTCAAAGCCAGTCCCACGTCTCTCTCCTTGAATTTTACTAATCTGATTTCTTAATCCAGTAGGGGGCATGAGGGAGGTAGTTCCTAACTCCCATTTCTCAACCGCTGGAAGGGTTGTTGGACCTGCCTTCAAGGAAATTCTGTTCTATTGGTAGAAACAACATATGTCTTGTTCAGTCATTTCAGTCATGTCTGACTCTTTGTGACGCCATTGGGGGTTTTCTTGGTCAGGATCCTGGAGCAGTTTATTTCTTTCTCCAGTTCCTTTGACAGATGAGGAAACTGAGGCAAATAGGGTGAAGTGACTTGCCCAAGGTCACACAACTAGGAAAGTATCTGAGGCTGGATTTGAATTCAGAAAGATGAGTCTTCCTGACTCCAGAGCCAGTGCTCTACCTGCTCCTGTGCCACCTAACTGCCCTAACGTATGTGTACATATAATCAAGCATAATGTAATTTCAGGCTGGGATGTGCGGGGAGCACAAATTGGGTTTGGGGGTGTGGATTATAGAGAACCATGTGTAGCTTATGAGTTGAGCCTTAAAGGAAGCTGGGAGTTTGAAGAGGTAGATGGAAGGGATGAGTTCCATTCTGGCAGGGGGCACAGCCCAGATAGAGGCACAGAAACTGGAGATGGACTGTTGTATGTGAGGAACAACCAGGAGACCAGTGTGGCTGGACTGCAGAGTGGATGAGGGAGAATACTGACCCCTCTGGCTCTCATATTTCAGGAATCGTCACTACTTTCTCATCTATCCATTCAATAGATGTAGGAATGTCTGTTGCCCATTGGCAAGAAGGTTATTTGCTAACGTTTTGAATATATTGCATGAGGTTTGGGGGTGGGAACTCCTTTTTGCTGCTTTGATGGTGGAAGAACACTCTGGATATGAAGTGAAAAGAGGAGGATTGGAATCCCAACATGTCCACTCCAGAGCAAATGACTTTCCTTCTCTGGATATCAGTTTCCGTGTTTGCAAAATGGGGTGGGGCTGGACTAAATAACATCTAATGTCCCTCCTGGCTCCAAATCCTGTGCCTTGTGTAATAATGCAGCAAAAAATGCCAATCACAGGGATTTCCGGGTTACTAGAAATGGAAGCTAGCAAGTTGGCATGTCAGGAAGAGGCTCCATCTATAAGCAGCAAAGCCCACATGGTTGAATTCCATCCTTTCGTGAATTCTTGGCTAAGCCATTGGTGACCCATTCAGCTGGGTCCAAGCAACAGCTGCTGATGGGCAGATCTGAGGTGCTCCAGATGTTCTGGGTTATCCAGGAAGGGGTGTGGAGGGTTTCAGTTTGATGTGTTCATGGGAAAGGGGAGATGGGGGCCGGGGGCATCTTCACTGTTCCAGGTAGAGGCTAGGTGGGTATCTCAGACTCACCAGGGGACTGTACCCCTTAGCTTAGCTGGGAAGATCATAGAGCTATGCACAGCCGTATCTGGTGGGAGCCTAGCAGGGGTCACTCTCCACGAGGTCCATAATGAGCAGTTTCAGAATATCCAGGCTGTAATTCAGTACACAGGCACAGTTTGTGCTGGAGTGATTTTGTGTGTGTGTGTGTGCGTGTGTGTGTTGTTCACTTCAATCAATTTTTGTCAAATACCTGCCACATGCCAGGCACCAATAGAGCTGAGGCAGAGGCAAGAGATGCTTTCTGCTTCTTATTCCTTTTAGTACTGACTGTGGGATCATAGATTTAGAACTGAAAGGGACCTTAGAGGTCAGCTAGTCCAACTCTCTCATTTTACAGATGAGGAAACTAAGCCCCAGAGAAGGCAGATGAGTTGTCCAAGGTCGTTTGGGGAGGAAGTAGCAGAGGCAGTATTTGAACCCTGGTCTTTGGGTTCCAGACCTAGAGCTCCTTCCACAGCACCCCTCTGACTGAGGCTTGCAATGCTTCATCTTCACAGTATCTTCCCAGAATCTTGCTGGTGGCCAACACAGCTGGGCGGCCTTAGGGGCAGGCCTCCTGGGGCTGGATGTATATGTGAAGGCCTAGGGGACTCCGAAGCTTTTCTCATGTTTCCCAGACCCTTTTGTAACCCCTTCTCATGGCTTCAAATGTATAACATAAAATACAGAGGAGTGCACAGGAAACCAATTCTTTTGAAATACAATGGATCTGAATGGTTTTTTTTAAGTCCATGGACCCCAGGTAAGGAGCCCTGTGCAGAATGATGAGATCTACCTACCCTACCCCTGATGAATTGTTGGCATTCCTTGGTTTGCCAAGTCCCATCTCCTGGGATCCTTACTGAGCCTTGCTGGGGGAGGTGCGTGGCCGGTCATGGGAGGGGGTGTGATTTGGGATGTTCCAGGGCCTGGGGTTTGGTCTTGGCTTTGCTTGTGGTTCTTTGACCCCTGCATGGTTCCCTGGGGTAGGAAGATAACTGAAAAATGCAGCGATCTGGCCCCAGTCACAGCCAGAGGGAGGAATGCCGATTCAGGCCTATGTCTCCCTGAACACAAGGCTGCTTCTCTATGTTATCTGAATTATGCTACACTAATTATTACTCTAGCGTGTTATTCAAATTCTTTCCTAACTGACCAAACGTAAGGTCATTGGTCCCGGGGCTGGTGCCCCTTGATGGATGTGGAACTGCAGATGGGGTCTGGGGGCCGACCTGTCACGGGCTGTGATCCAGCAGTGAGAGGGGAGGGAGGGACACAAGAAGACCCTTGAGTCAATGAAAGTAAGATAACAAAAGCAACCGATGTGAGGGTGGCAAGAATGTGAACAGAAAGAACCGATAACCAAGCAGAAAACCCAGTAGTGGCCCCAGGACGGGGAGGGAAGCATCTCTCCATCCCTCCATCATCTGTTCATCCTCGAGGGCTTTCTGCTGCTCCAGTGGGGAGGGTTCACTGTGTCCAGAAATGATTATGTGGTCCAAATGAAGACTTCAGAACTTTTTTTTTTAAAGGAAGAATATAAAACCTCGAGGGCAAGGACTTACACTTCTGTATACAAGGCAGATAGCACAGTACACATAGTAGGTGCTTTCCAGGCATTTGCTTGACTGAGGTGGATGAAGATTTGTTTAAGGTTAAAGAACCCTTCTTAGTTTAGTTTGCTCCAGCGCAGTATAAGCTCTTGGAAGGCAGCAATGCCTTCATTTTTGTCTCTGCATCTCCAACACCGAGCACTAGATTGACGGTGCCCCTTAGTCAGATATGTATTAAGCACCTACTATAGGTCGGGCACCATGCTAAGTGCCAGCATTAAACATGGGAGCAGGCGGAGGGGAGGGAAGGGGAATGGAGGAAGACAATCCCTGCTTCCAGGACCTTCCTTTCTAGCAGGCCTGGCCCTGTGCCTAATGAAGACTTGTTGATTAATACTGAAACCAAATTCAGACACTGGTGATTCTTCTGTTCAGTGTTTGGAATTCTTTCAGGATGTTGGGTATGAATGGAGCTAGGCCACCTGTGTAGAATTAAACTCTGTCTCTAAAATCCTTTCCACCACTGCTGTCTCCCCTTAGCCCAGTCTTCACCAGGACATGAATATGGCAGCCATGGGTTCACCAAGGCTGTGTCTTCAAGTGCAAAGCTTTGTCTAGAAGGTCCTCTAAAACTAAAATAGAAAAATTTCCAATAGTCTGTAAGCTCCCTGAGGGCAGGGACCTCATCTTTTATTTTTTTAATTTTTGTAACTCCAACTGAGTCCAGTGCCTTGCACATTTGCACAGAGCAATGGACATTTAACAAATGTTTGCTGAAACACTTAGACAAGTCACTTAGCTTCCTAGGCCTCAATTTTCTCATCTGGAAAAGGGTTAAATACCAGTGGAATCTCACAGGATTGTTCTGGGGAAAGTACTTTACAAACCTCCAAGTAGGAGCTGGAGACACTGGAGCCAGAGAAAAAAATGGAACAGCCTCAACCCAGAACAAACTTATATTGCCTTTGGGAGAGAGAGAGATAGAAAACAGAAAGAGAGAGGAATGAAACTTTCTACTGCTTGTACTAAGTACCCAGCACCATGGGAAGCATTACAGATATTTCATTTGCCTTACCCTGTGAGGTAAGTCTTGTTACTATCTCCCTTTTACAGATGAGGAAATTGAGGCAACCAGAGGTTAAAGTGACTTGCCCAGTCAGTTGGTGGCTCCTGAGTCAGGAAGACCAGAGTTCAAATCCAGACTCAGACACTAGCTGTGTGACCCTGGGCAAGTCACTTAATCTCTGATTGCCTGACAAAATGGATTCCCTGGAGAAGGAAATGGCAAACCACTCCAGTGTCTTTGCCAAGGAAACCCCAAATGGGATCACAGAGAGTCAGACACAATAGAAATGCCTCAAGAACAATCGTCACTTAGTTTCATCACCCTTCACCTCTCTGTAGGAGCCTGAAATGGAGCATCAAGTCCAGGGAATGACTGGGCCAGACTATAGAATTTGTGACAAGAAGTGATGTGAAATGACTCCAGATGGAGAGGGGGCAGTCAGATTGTGGAGGGCTTTCCATGCCAGACCCAGGAATTGGTGGGTTATCCCACAGGCAATGGGCAGCCCTTGTGGTATCTAGTGTGGACAGGACCAGGGATGAGCTGTGTGTCAGGTGAAGGATGTAAAGGGTGATCTTCCTATCAATTTCTAGCCAGAAGATGCCAAAGCGTTGATACAGTCACTTGAAAATATTCATGTCAAGAGAGCGCCATGTTTCCTTTTCAGCTATTCTCTCTCCTTCCTTCCTTTATATTCATGACAATTTCCTTTCTTTCTAGGACTCTTGTATCAGGAATACCGAGATAAGTCCACACTTCATGAGATCGAGACCAGGAGGCTGCAGGATGCTGAGGTTCAAGTGGATGTGGACGAATCTCCCACCAGTGAGGAGACCCCTCCGGAGGAGGAGGAACCCCCCAGCTCCACGGAGAAGAAGGCTCTGCCCCAGATCTGCCTACTCAACAATGCCAACTCCAGGTTCAACCTCTGGCAGGACCTTCCGGAGATAAGGAGCAGTGGAGTCCTGGACATCCTCCAGCCTGATGAGATCAGACTCCAGGAGGTAAGTGGTGAGCAGCTACCCCAGCAAGAGCAAGAGCCCCATAAGCTCCTCACCCTGCAGAAGCAGAAAGGGACCTTGGAGCCAAACTAATGAAGCCTCATTGGTACAGGGAGGGAAATTGAAGAACAAAAAGGGACTTGCCCAAGGTCACCTAGATACTAACTGGTAGAGACAGGATTTGAACCCAGTCTGGAAAGGGAGCTCAGAGGTCATCTAACTCAGCCTCCTTGCTTTATTTTTTATTTTTTGGAAGCAATTGGGGTAAAGTGACTTGCCCAGGGTCATATAGCTAGTAAGTTTCTGAAGCTAGATTTGAACTCAGGTCCTCCTGACTTCAGGGTCAGTGTTCTATCCACTGAACCACTCAACTTCTTCTTATTTTATACACAAAGAAACTGAAGCTCAGAGAGGGCAAGGGGAAGTAAACAGCATTTGAATCCAAATCCTTAGTCTCCAAGTTCTTTTCATTGTAAACTTTCAGTCATTTGCCTTTACCTATTGAATAAAAGATAAATGTCTGGTTCTGGCATTTACAACCCACTACTTTCAACTTCTGATCCTGTCATTCAAGGCCCCCTGAACTCAATCTCCAACATTCATCTCACATTCATCCTCTTCACCTGTTCTATCTTCAAGCCAGACCATATGACCCCTGCCCCTCGATCTCTGTGCCATTGCTCCTTCAGGCCCCCTGGAAGGGGATTTCTCCATCTTAATCTGTTGAAGTCTCTTCAGGTCAATTAGCAAACTCATATAAAATACCTACTGTATTTCTGACTCTGTGCTAGAACCTGGGGATACCACAGTTCATGCCCTTAGGAAGATCATGTTCTCTAGAGGAAGATAGTATTTACATAAACCAATCAACAAGTATTTATTAAGTACTGGGCTTATGGAGGAAAAAAAAATTCTTCCCCTCAGGGGTCTTACATGATGAAAATGCAAATAACTGTGTAAGTAGTCAAGAAAAACTGAGGCAGGACAGAGCAGTGACAAACAGCCCGATCATGGAAAGGGAGCCCAGTCATAGAACCAGCCCCAAATAGCCCCTCTGTTGGGCAGCTTCCTCTGTGAACTGCTCTTTGGCTCCTTTCCCAAGCAAAGGGACCTTCCCACTCATGGATTTCTCTAAGTGCTTGATCTGGAGAACTGTCCTTTGTTCTTAGTGTGGTCTTTCCTGTATAATGGATAGAGGGATGGGTGGATTGTTGGATAGATAGATAGATAAATAATCTCCCTTCTCCCCTCTCCCTTCCCTACTATTAAATGATGCCTGAAACATAGCAGTGCTTAATAAATGTTGATTGATTTTAAGTCTTTTGAATTCAGGGTGAGTGTTGTATCTATTTTTATAACTCCTTTTTTCATGTCTGGAGTAAATGGATACCTAATATTTTGGGGGGATGCTAGAAAAAGTTACTTCTATTAACAAACAGTCATCACTTTATAGAATCATAGAATTGCACATAAAGAGCTGGAAGGGACTCTAGAGTTCATCAAATCCCAACTCTTTCATTTTATAGATGAGGAAACTGAGGGACAGAGAGGTTAAGAGACTTCATAGCATCACAGATTTAGAGCAAGAAGGGACCTTAAAGGTTATGAAGTCTGACCCCATTTCACGGAAGAGGAAACAAAGATAGAGAAGTCACACAGTTGTCTGCAGTGGAATATGAACCCCTATCTTCCTGACTCTACATCCAGCACTCTGTATACTACAGTACATCTGCACCTGGTGCCATGAACTTCATCAGCAAGTGAGCTTCCTTGCCTGGGACATCAGGTGCCTCCCTAGGCCACTCCCTTTCCTTTGTCAGTGAAGGCCTGGCCCTCCAGAGTATAAGCCCCTTAAAGGAAGCACTGTTTCCTTTTTATCCTGTGTCCCTAGTGCCTAGCACAGTGCTGGGTGGGCTGAGAATATCAGGAAGAACCTGGGATGCCTAGCAGATGGCCTGTAGTGACCTACTTCTGAAATGTTTCTAAAAAGACATTTATAAATATATCTCAATGTCTATATATAATTAGAAACTGTCCTTATACCATAAGAGTGCTTAGCTTAAACATGGCTTCTGTGAGAATTTGCTGTGTGGGTTTCCTTTCAAAAGAAGCATTTTTACTCCTTTTGGGACATCTATCTGGGACTGACCTGGTGGTGGCTCTGAGTAGGGGCTCTCCAGGCTCCAGAATTCCAGCAAATCCTTGACATCCAATTTGCAGGAAAACTAGCCTCTGGAATAATGGGGGAGGAAGGTTGTTCACAAGGTGTTTGCATTCCAGGTTTGGAGGGGCTCCCCACTGGAGACAGAGCAAGCCCTTGGATTCATCCAGTCCGGCCTCTTTCTTAGTGACTGCCTCACCTCCTTTGTGATCCCTCTTCATGGCTCCCTGGCCTCTTCTCGAGCCCCTCCAGTAGCAGAAGCTCTAGCTGCTCCATTGGAATGCTTGAAGTCTTAATTAATTTTTTCCCATGCTCCCATGACTCTGGGATCTCATCAATATGGGCATTCCCTTCAGTGATGGAGATTACTGCCTGGCATCTTGTGCCATAGCTTCTCTATCATTTAATAATTCTCAAAAGGGAATTATCCTGGATACCAGTGGAGTCCATGGGCTGCCCAGTAGTCATGCCTCCCTCTTGACACATAGTAGGTCCTTATTAAATGCTTACTTGCCCCTTATTTGTTAGATGGTGCGGCCTGTGCCTCTAGTGACTTGTGGGTAGTATTTATTTTTCATTCTGGTCCACCATTTCTATGTCACCTTGGCCTTCTCTCTCCACCAGCAAAATCTTAGACTTTGCCCCTGGGTCCCCTAGCTCTGATAGGGGAGCCATCCCTCTATCTGACTGAAAACCAGGTCTCCATGGGCCTTCCTAGACATCAGCATGCCATGCTGCTATGTGGGGAGCACCCCCTTCCCCCTTTCTGGCTGCTTTCTAGGGGCTCCCCCATCAGAATGTCCTCAAGGACAGGGACTGTTTCTTTGCTTAGATTTGTATTCCCAGTGTTTAGCATCATGCGTGGCACACTGTAGGTGCTAAATAGATGCTTTCTCTAACTCCTCAGAGCCTTCTGTGTTCCATGGCTCACAGCCATCCAATGCCACCATTGGAATATTGGTGTCAGAATGATCAATCTTTGTTGGGGGCCCCCTCACTCCTTGTTTAACTCCTGGTCAGGTTAGTGAACTTGGTGGGTTGGTCTGTATCTCTATACACACATCTGTCTGGGCACATTTATGCACATAGGTGCACATAAGACCTTGGGGACAGCCTGTTGGTGTGATGGATGAGGTCTGTAGGTCATCCATCTGACTTCGAGGTGTCATCTGTCATTAGAGAAATAGGCTATTGAAAAAGGAGCTGGATAGGCCCATGAAGGGAAGGAGAATCAATGTGCATTCATGGTATTCTTGCTGCGTCAGGAGAAAATGAGAAAGACCCACAGGGTGGAAGCCCCGACTGTCTCAGACACAGGGAATTAGACTCGAGACTCTGATTTCAGCAAGCCCCCCACCAGCCACGGTACTTTCATGGACCTTAGGACTCAGAGACCTCAAGGAATTTGCCTGTCAGACAAGTGGTGAATTTGAGATTCCAGTGAGAGTCCCATGACTTCAAGGTCAAGGCTCCCAGCTCAGCACTCCTTCCTTGGATGGGGGAGCGAAGATGCTGCACAAGCAAGAAAGGGTGGCAATCTGCCTCACTGAATGGAACATCCACAT
This sequence comes from Potorous gilbertii, assembly GCA_028658325.1. Classification (NCBI taxonomy): domain Eukaryota; kingdom Metazoa; phylum Chordata; class Mammalia; order Diprotodontia; family Potoroidae; genus Potorous; species Potorous gilbertii. Next base: position 290,464,278 of record CM053770.1, on the reverse strand, counting down.
GCTGATCAGGAGAGTAGTATTCACGCACACCTTAGTTTCCTTCTCTAGCAATATTCTTGGCCCACCATCTTTGGCGTAACTTCTCATCTTTGGCCCTCGGTTTGCCCCCAGAGAGGCATACAATAAGTCTAATCTTCCTTTCCCTTGCCCACAGGTCCTGTTGAGCTGGTAATGAGCTAAACCCTGCTAATTCTTTTGCACAAAAGAGCTGCTGCCTGAGCAAACCTCCCCTGACCTCTACTTACTCAGCTCCTTTTTCTCCCCCACCTGAATGCACAGCTTTACATCTTGCCTTGTTGGAGCTGACCCAGTCCGACCTTTGGAGATCTTGTTTCTATGGCTGAGAGCGTTAGCGGTCTCTCCCAGCTGCCTGTCATCTGTAAGCATGCCGCCGCCAGCTCCAACCAAATCACAGACAGAAATGTTGAGCAGAAATGGGAGAAGGTCAGAGGCCACCAGAGAACACCTGCCCTCCTTGCCATGAATCATATAGACTGAGTCTAGTTGGCCAGTCAGTACCGTTAGACATGCTTTTAACTTTTGAGCTCACCTCTTTTAGTCTTGTGCAGTAGAGTGTTGGTCAAATTTTTTACTGTATTCAATGTACTATTGTAGTCTAAGACAGAGATTCTCAAATGTTTGGGTCTCAGGACCCTTTATATTTATAAACATTACTGAAACATCTAAGAGCATTGGTTTTTGTGACTTATTTATTAGGACTTACCATTTCAAAATGAAAACATCCAAGTATTATTACAAAAATAGTTTTGATCTTGTGGTCAAAAAGTCTCAGGGATTTGTGGAGTCCCCCAACCATACTTTGAGAACCACTGGTCTATAATATTACTCTAACCTAGGGTTCTAGTAATCTGGTCAAAAAAGGAAATGAGGTTGATGTAGCACAATTTCAGTGAATAAGTATTTATTAAGCTCCTACTATGTCCCAGACCTGTACTAAGTGTTGGGGATACAAATACAGAGAATCTAACATTTCCTGCCTTAAAAGAATTTACATTCTCGTCTGTTCTAGAACTTGGGCCCATATGGATGTCAGGTTCACTAGTCTATAATTTATGGATCTTAGTGCCCTAGATCTCGAGTCAGAAGGTATCTTGGAGGCCATCTCATCCAACAACTCATTTTTACAGAGGATGAAACTGAGTCATGAAAAGGTTAAAGTGACATGCCCAAGACCACACAGTAAATAAGGGATCATGAAGGGTTTGAACCCAAGTTCTCTGACTCAAGCCTCTTTCCACTGCATCCCTCTGGTTTTGCTTTTCTCTCTTGAAGATAGGGTCAGTATTTTCCTATTCCCTCTCTTTTGACATCTCCTCAGTTCTCAAGAACTCCCTGGAGATGAACAAGCTATTCCAATGCCCTGGTGTGAAATTCACCTTACTCAGGGGAGTTGAACGCTAGTAGAGGTCCTACTGAGATCAGAATAGCTATCGCCTTAATTTCTTTCTTAATAGGCATACCTCCTCCCCATCCCACCCTTTTCAATCTGAGCATCATTTTCCTTGCAGAAAAAATGGAAAAGGGGGGAAAAACCCTATCCTTTCTCTTCCTGCCCAAACACTCTTTTCTGTGGCTCTCCTATAAGGCTGGTGACTTTCCTTCCATACAGAAACACTCTACCTCTGCCCCAATCATCTAACCTGTTTTTGAATCACATATTGGTTGCTGGGTTCCAGTTATTCATCCCATCCTACTCAAATTCAGGGATTCATAGGAAATTAAACCAACCTTGTTATGTTAAAATCTCCAATTCACTTTATTTCATATGGTTTAAATGACTTTCTTACTAGTTTCCAATCTTCTTTCCAGCTGGTTATTTCTCCCTTTGTTTGTGGTACTGGGGTTCATAATCCTCTCTAGACACTTCCCTACCCCCCCCCATTCTCCATTTTCAGTATGAAGTTTTTGGATCAGATTGGCAATGCTTCTTCCAAATGGATCTGTTCTTGTGAGATGCACTTCATCCAAGGAGCCACAGTCCATCTTTTTGATATCTTCAGTTGTGGTCCAGAAAGCCAGATCCTATTCTGGGCAGTTAGGGGGCACAGTGGGTAGAGCGCCGGGCTTGGAGTCAGGAAGACTCATCTTCTTGAGTTCAAATCTAGCTTCAACACTTACTAGTTGTGTGACCTTGGACATGTCACTTCACCCTGTTTGCCTCAGTTTTATCATCTGTAAAATGAGCTGTAAAAGGAAATGGCAAAACTTGCTCCAGTGTATCTTCCAAGAAACCCCCAAAATGGATCACGAAGAGTCAGACACGACTGAAATGACTGAACAAGAACATTTTTCAACACCATCTTTGTAGCCAGTTGTTCACTTCTCCTTTCCTCATTTCTCCTCTAAGGTTCAAGGGAAGGGAAGGAGGAATGAACACCTACTCCCACATCTTTCATTTGTCCAGCCAGAACTCCAGAATCCCAAGAGAACTTGTCTAGCTTTCTTCAAGCACTGCCATTGTTCCCAAGGCAATCACAACACATAGATAGAGGCTAGTGTGTCTTCATGGTCCTGGTCAACTTTCTCTTCTGGTTTGAATGCACATATCCTAGTTGACCATGACCGATCTGCCTCTGGCTCCCATCAGATAGTGCTGCAGTCACTACTCATCACTGCACAGGTTTTCCTTCCAGGGCTAGTTGTCCCTTTGAATCTTTTATTTCCATCTGATTTGGGAGCTCATCTTCCTTTCCAATAATCCGGATCACAAGCCTTCTCTCTTCCTGAAGGTGGAAGACTGACCTGCATATACCTGGTGTTTGCCTCAGGAAAGAAGACAAGTAGCAGAATCACTGCTCTTCACCAAGATGGAAAATCAACCAGTCAATGAACATTAATTAAGTGCCTACTATATGCCAGGCACTGTGTGTATATATGTATGTATGTGTATGTCTATATGTATGTATGTGGGTATATATGTATATATTTGTGTGTTGTGTGTGTGTGTGTATGGAGAGAGAGAGAGAGAGAGAGGGAGGAAGGGAGGAAGGGAAAGAAGGAAGAAGGGAGGGAGAGAGAGCACCTTTCTCAGTATCATGCTTTTAAATGCACAAAATAAAAAACAGAGTATTACAAAGGAAATAAATAATATTGAAATTCCATTAGCAATATTGGCTACTTTTCTCTGGGAGTCAGAGTGTATGACCAGGAAAGCTCTTGCCACTTGTCACTGTTTCCATCAGTGTCAAATGCACGCAACTTGATCTAAGGGGAATGGTATGTTGCCTCTGATGAAAGAAGTTTGACACGCACCCAGATTAAGGCAATAAGTTCTATGTGCATGACACCATGCTAGGTGGCAGGGAGATAAAAAAATAGAGTCCACGAGAGGAGATGAGGCATATTTCACCAATAACCACTATACAAGGTGGGATGTGTTGAAGCCTGAGAGGTCTGAAGTTGTAAGACAAAGAAGGTATTTCTTGTGTCTGGGGAATCTGACAACTCTTGATAAAGGAGGTGGAACTGGAGCTGGCCCAGAAAGAATGGGTCAGAATTAGAGGGTACCACTATCCTTCCAGTCACCTTCCATGTTGTCCTTGACTCTTCATTCTCTGCCTCTTTGTTCACCTCTACTGAGCTGACAAGTCTCATCTTTTCTACCCTGACAGCATCTCTAGTATCTATCCCTTTCTCTCTACTTATATGGCCTTTACTATAGCTCAGACCCTTGCCACACCCTCATGGACTATTGCAGTAGATGCCTAGTTGGCCTCCCTGCCTCAAATTTCTCCTTACTCCAGTCCTTCCTCCAAATTCCTGCCAAAGTGAGTTTCCTAAAGTACAAATTTGACCATATCACCCCTCTACTTGGTAAACTCCAGTAGTTCTCTTATTATCTCCAGGATCAAATGTAGCCCCCTCTATTTGGCATTTTTCAAAACCCTTGCAACCTGCCCACCTCTAACTTACCTTTTCAGCTTTTCTACACATTGTTCTTTCCCTCTCTTCATCTCTCTCTCTCTCTTGAACTCAAATCTTCTTGATTTCAAGGCTGGTGCTCTATCTACTGCAGTGCCACCTACCTGCCCCCACAATTATCTTTTAAGCAGTATTCAATCCAGTTAAGCCGATCTTGATGTTTTTCACCCATGACCCATCTTCTATCTCTTTATCTTTGTACCAATTGTACCCCACAATTGGAATGTTCTCCCTCCCTTCTGCCTCTTGGAATCCACTGGCTCCCTTCCAAGCTCAATTCAATAACCACCTTCCACATGAGGCTTTTCCCGATCACCTTCCACCCCCAGCAGCTAGTGCCTTTCCTCCAATGGGACCTGGTCTCCATGGTGTATCTGTGTATTTATGTACGTCTTATCTCCTTCAGAGGGAAGTAAAAGTCCTGGAGGGAGAGTAGGACCTATTTACCCCTAGTACCTAAAACATAGTAGGTACTTAATAAATGCTTGTTGAATCATTGATTGGGCACTGAGGTCACCTTCATATGTTCAGCCTCTTGGAGAATATTGTAAACTAAACATAAAGAGGATTACTTGCATGTCTTTGGTCAGTGGGTGCAGAGAAAAGGAAAATATGACTCTGCTTCTGACATGATGACAAGAAATCACAGTACCAAGAGGTAATGCCAATGGATGGTTTTTAATTATCCTGACATCTGTTAAGCATTAAACATATAATGTCTAATAATGACTCATCGCCAATGGTCTTAAATGATCAGGTCGGCTCCTTAGTGACTCTTAATGATACACACAGCAGAAAGTGCTAAAGATATTATTCAGTCTTGTTCTTCATTAACTAAATGATGCCTTAGAAAAGAGGAGAGATAATTCAGGGTAGCTCAGAGATTCACTCAGAGCCAGCAACCATGTAAAACATTTCCATATTAGTTATTTTGTACAAGAAGACTAGAATAAAAGAAAAAGTGAAAGAAAGTGAAAAAGAAAAATGATTCCATCTGTATTCAATCAACATCAGCTCTTTCTCTGGAGGCAGATAATGTGCTTCATCAATGGTCTTTTGGGGTTGTCTTGGATCATTGTGTTGCTGAGAATAGAGAAGTCATTCACAATTCTTCATCGAACAATATTGTTGTTACTATGCACAACATTCTCCTGGCTCTGTTCACTTCACTCTGCATCAGTTCATGTAAGTCTTTCCAGGTACTTCCAAAATCATCCTGCTTGTCATTTCTTATACCACAATAATATTTCTTTATATTCATATACCACAGCTTGTTTAGCCACTCCTCAATTGATGGGCATCCCTTTGATTTTCAATTGTTATCCACCACAAATAGAGCTACTATAAATGTTTTTATATAAGTAGGTCCTTTCCTCCTATTTTGGGTGTCTTTGGTCTTAGATCTAGCAGTGATGTTTCTGGATCAAAAGGTTTGCACAGTTTTATGGCCTTTTAGTCATAATTCCAATAATTCCGTAAATCTCAAGAATGCTTGGATCAGTTCACAACTCCACCAACAATACAGTAGTATCCCAGTTTTCCCACATCCCCTCCAACACTCAACATGTTCCTTTTTTGTCATATTAGCCACTCTGGTAGGTATGACATGGTACCTCAGAGTCATTTTTATTTGCATTTCTCTGATCAATAGTGATTTAGAGCATTTTTTCCTAGGACCATATATAGCTTTGATCTCTTCATCTGCAAAGTACCTGTTCATATCATTTGACCATTTATCAGTTGGGGAATGACTTGTATTTTTGTAAATTTGACTCAGTTCTCTATATATTTGAGAAATGGTGTCCTTTATCAGAGATACTTGTTGCAAACATTTTCCCTCAGTTTTCTTCTTTTCTTATAATTTTGATTGCATTGGCTTTGTCTGTACAAAAACTTCTTAATTTTATATAATCAGAATGATCTATTTTACATTTTGTAGTGTTCTCTATATTTCATTTGATCCTAAATTCTTCCTTATTCATATATCTGACAGATGAACTATTCCATGCTCTCGTAATTTACTTATGGTATCACCCTTTATGTACCCATTTTGACTTTATCTTGGCATATGGTGTGATGTTGTTCTATACCTAGTTTCTGCCAGACTGTTCCCTAGTGTTTACAGCATTTTTTGTCAAATAATGAGCTTTTATTCCAAAAGTTTGGATTATATATTATATTATATACTAGATTACTATGGTCATTTACAAAAACGTAATTTGTGCCTAATCTATTCCACTGATCCACCACTCTATTTTTCTTATCCAGTACCAAATTGTTTTGATAATTACTGCTTTATCATACAGTTTGAGATCATATTTACCACCCCATTTTGCATTTTTTTCATTGAGTCCCTTGATATCTTTGAGCTTTTGTTCTTCCAAATTAATTTTGTTGCTATTTTTTCTAGTCCTATAAAATAATTTTTGATAATTTGATTGATATACCACTGAATAAATAGATTAATTTAAGTAGAATTGTTTTTATTATATTTGTTCAGCCTACCATGAGAAATTAATATTTTTTCCAGTTGTTGAGATCTGACTTTATTTGCATGAAAAGTGTTTTATAATTGTGATCATTTAATTCTTGAGTTTGTCTTATCAGATAGACTCCCAAGTATTTTATATTGTCAACAGTCATTTTAAAGGGAATTTCTCTTTTGATCTCTTGCTGCTGGACTTTGTTGGTAATATATAGAAATGCTAATTGATTTATGTGGGTTTATTTTGTATCTTGCTGAAGTTGTTAACAATTTCAAGTAGTTTTTATTTGATTCTCTAAGATTTTCTAAGTATAACATCATATCATCTGCAAAAAAGTTTTGTTTCCTCGTTGCCTATTCTAATTCCTTTTATTTCTTTTTCTTCTCCTATTGCTATAGCTAGCATTTCTAGTACAATAATGAAAAACAGAGGTGATATCCTTGCTTCACCCCTGATTGTATCGGGAAGGTTTTTAGCTTATCTCCATTACAAATAATGCTTGCTGGTGCTTTTAGATAAGTATTACTTATTGTTTTGAGATAAGCCCTATTTATTCCTATGCTCATAGTTTCATTTGAAAAGCAGCTGAAGATCACACGTTGATAATAATGTCCACAAGAAGGACAGATTGGTGGGCCGATCAATCAGCAGTCATTTATTAAGGACCTACCTTTATCCCTTCTCCATCTTCATGACTTTGCTCTCACTGTCTCTCATGTCTTCCCTGTTCTCTTTCCCTATATTTCCCTCATAGAATTCCTCTTTTCCATCAAGACACAGTTCAAGAATTACCTTCGATATGAAGCCTTTTCTGATCTCCCCAACTACTAGGATCCAGATCCTGCCAATAATTTTATTTCTTTCTATATTTATGGATGGGAGGGAGCATTTTGTTCTTCATTCTTAAATCCCCAGTGCCTAGGACAGTGCCTTGCCCATAGAAGGCAAACATTAAATATTTGTTGATTTTGATTGACTCCTTCTTACTATGTTCCAGGCACTACTTGGAACCTCAGCCTACATTCAATTAAACCAAGCTATTCTAATACAATAAACCCTCCAATGAATTAGAGCTATCTAGGTGTCATGGCCAGTAATCAAATGCTGGGGATTGAGTCAAGGAGATGATTCAAATCTTGTCTCAGAGATTAACTAGCCATGTGACCCTTGCCTCTCCATGCCTCAGTTTCCTCTTCGTTAAAATGAAGGGATTGGATTCAGTGGCCTCTAAGATCCTTTCAGTTCAAAATCTCTGACCCCCATGAAGCACCCCTCATTCCTTAGAATCCCCTGGTTCTTTCTTGGGACTGTCCCCTTCCCTCCATTCTTCATCCTCCTTTGCCCACTTCCCTCTCACTCTTTCAGAAGAGATGCCAAAAGAATTTTTCAGAATTGTTTTACTTGGACAGGCTTAACCTAGGATTGGAGCCAGGTTTAGGTGACTGGGTTCAGAAATATCTTAGCTTTGAAGCCTAAGCTTTAATGGAATTATAAATAGTGCACACAAACTGCTATCTCTCTCAGTCTTAAGACTCTGGGGATTGAAGGAACCTCTTTAGAGGGCATGTTCTTTTCTTTCAAAAGGAAGACTTGACTTGGAAGGTATTTTTGGAGAATTCACTCAGTAAGCATTTATTGTGTGCAGGACTCTGTACTAAATGCCATAGGGGTTACAGAGATGACTGAGGCAGGGTCACCAAATCCCAGAGTTGAAGAGACCTCAGCACCCACCCCAAGAGGAGTCCTATCCATAACATACCCAACAAGGGGACCTGCAGCCCCTGCTTAAAAGCATTCTCTGGCAACAGCCTGTCACTGGCTCCATATCTGAAGCCTTTCTGACTTGGCAGGAGCTGTTCAAGTTTGTTCCCCACTGCTTAGAGCCTTCCAGGACTGGGGTCATCTCCTTGCCACACAAGGAGGCTTCAAAGGTAAACTTTAGTAGAAAGCAAGTCTTAGCAGTGCTAAATGAAAGTCACAAAGAGCCTCTTGAATGGCTAACAGAGTGAACACTAATTCATAAAATATGGGTCAGCCTAAATGAATATGTTTCCAGTATAAGAATTTAGTTCATGCATAAATAATTGGAAGCAGGGAGCTGAGAAAGTCTCCCTGAATAGAGAGGCACATACTGGAAGAGAAAGGCAGTGTAGGCCTCAAATTAATGAGTGCTGTGGTAAAAGCAGTCATCGAGAGCTGAGTTTGAGGTGATGGACTTTGGTGGAGAGAGAGTCTGGGAAGAGGGCAGGTCATGGTACCCTCATCAGGTGTGTAGGGAATTGATTCCCTTGCTCTAAGAAGGCTATTGATCATGGGGAAACAACCAGTTGAAAAATACAGGAAAAGCAATATGACAAACCATCGTGTATATACAATGAGAAGTGCTCAGAAAAACTAAGATTTAAGATGACTAATGATCTATAAATAGGCACCAGAGAAGGAGCAGGATGTTTTTATGCTCATTGCCAGGATCATCCATCCATCCATCCATCCATCCAATCATTCATCCATCCATCCACCCCCTTTCAAAAAAAATTTTGGAAAATCTGTGGCAGGTCTCTGGTCCATCTCTAGCCTCTGGGTTTTTTTTTTCTTTTATAGCATTTTACTGATAGTCTTTTCTTTATATCATTGTCACTTTCCAATGAATCCTCCTCATAACAATAAGTATAGTTAAGGTGACTATGTCTGCAGACACATGCCTCATTCTACTTCCAAAGTCCACCATGTCTATCCCAGGAAGCTAGAGGCATGTTTCACCAAATCTGCAGGAGTCACATTTGCTCATTGCAATGGAATGTTCAGTGGATCTGGAGTCTGACGATACTGGTTCAGATCCTACCTCAGCCACTTACACCTTGGACAAGTCATTTAACCTCTCTGTGCCTCATTTTCCTCATCTGTAAAGTGAAGAGGTGAAGGATTAGACTCAGTGGTTTTTAAGATCCTTTCCAATTCTAAATCTATGATCCTGCCTTAAAAAATTGCCTAGGTCTAGCCCTCAAGGAGCTGTGTAGTAGCAAGCACTCTAGCACACCCAGGATGATGGCTTAGCACAGGTTCTTTGATCAGCCTCATTAGGAAACATAGCTGTTTAAGGGGTCAACAATCTTTTAAATTACATTCACTAGTTCAGGAGAAAAGTCAGCACCCTGAACTTTAGAGAAAATATAAACAGAGAAAATATAAGCAGAGAAATAAAGACCAACAGACAGGGCCCTACTGCCTGAATCAAAGCAACATTGCTATACACTTATTTACTACTGGATAGAGAGAGCCTTTACATCTGAGCAGTTGGGGGATCTGAACATATGGCTACTCAACATCTTGACCAGGGAATCACAAGGTCTTTCTCATAAGTGAACCCCCAAGGGAAAACTTCACCTCAGAGTATATATACACTTCTCAGAGCCAGAAAGCATCACAACACTCATGACTCAGTGCCTAATTAGAAATTAGCAAAAGGTGTGAAAGCCTTCCTACTTGAAAGCTTCCCCTCAGCAAGTTTCCCTTAATCGGTTCCAAGTGAGGTCTCTTAATGGGCAGGGAAAATCTTAAATCCCATTAACATCCTGCTGAAAGAATACTGTGTTGAAAGAATACAGTGCCATACTGTCCTCTGTATATGTATGCTGAGAAATCTAAGACTGAGTGCAATGGAGGCAAAGAAGAACTCCAGACAAAGCACTCTAGGGAAATGTGAACAGGGAAGGGACATATTTAGTTGGATGGATGAGAGGAAGTTTCATGGAAGACTTAAGGAAGAGAAAACATTTGGTTTAATTTTTTTCTCCATAAATCAATCAATAAGTGTTTATTATATGCCTACCATATACCAGGCACTTTACTGGGTACTCTGAGTATAAAGATGAAAATGAAATAGTCTCTGTCTTTAAGAATTTATCTTTTATTGAGGCAGCAAAGACAACATATACCTAATCAATCACCAAGCATTTATTAAGTGTCTACTGTGTTCTGTCCCTGCTCTCAGAGGATTTGGATTCTATCAGGGAGACAAATAAGTACAAAATAAGGCAGTTTGGGGTGGAGGGAAGGAAAGAAAGAGTTAGAGGGTATCGCTGGAATCAGGGGAGGCTTCACACAGAAGAGGCTTCATGGAAAGAAGTCAGAGAATGTTTAAAGGCAGAGAAGAAACAGTGAATGTTAAATGGCCACTTCAGTAGACAGTAAGCTCCTTGAGGGTAGGACCTGTTTCATTTTGTCTTTTTCTCTTCAGTTCCTACCTAGCACAGAAAAATAAAAGTGTAATAAATTGCGTTTGTGTTCATCCTTCGTTGCCAAAGAAGACCATGCCATCAGAGAAATGATGACATGACTTGCACTTGACTTTGTTTTGAGTGAGGGAGGGCTGTGCAAGTCACCAGCTTCACTTCTCCTCCAGAGCCATCTGAATCCAGTGACCAGAGTTCATTAGGATGACTGGAGATGACCCAGGATGAGGCAATTGGGGTTAAGTGACTTGCCCAAGGTCACACAGCTAGTGTCAAGTGTCTGAGGTGAGATTTGAATTCAGATCCTCCTGACTCCTGCATTGGTGCTCTATCCAATGCACCACCAAGCTGGCCCTATGTAATAAATTATTTTTTCACTGAATAGAAATGAATACCTAGGGTACAGTCTGGGCTGCTTTGCTGGACAGCACATCCTTTGTTTTCAGCACAATATCAGCACCGAGGAAGACATGGCCTTAGCTTTCTAGTATTTCACCATCTGATAACAAGGCAGAGGATAGTGAAGAAGGGTCTTCTATATTCCATTCTAGGGGGAAAATGCATAGGGACCACAGACTGGAACTATGGAAAGGGCACAGAACTTGGGGTCAGAGACCCTGGGTTCAAATCTTGCCTCTGACACTTCCTCTCTGATCTGGGATAAGTTATTGTACTTTTCTGGATCTTGGTTTCCTCATCTGAAAACAAGGGAATTGAATTAACTGTTGCTTTCAGCTCCAAATTTGTGATCTTATGTTATGTGGTTCATTTATTTTGAACTTTTTTTTCCTTCTCTATTTTCCTTGGCATCCTGCATAGCTTTTTAGATATTGTAGGTTAGGACAAGAGTTCACAGTTAAAAAGAGAAAAGCCACTTTAAAATAAAATTCTCAAAAGAGAATATTTTTAGAAGAGTTCCAAAGTACTTCGTACATTTTTTTCAACCTATTCCAGATAGATTTTTCTATCAATTATGTGTATGTATGTATACACATACACATATATCCTTTGTACATTTTTATAATTTAATATACAGAACGTACATTAATGTACATTGAATCTCTCCTCTGCCCTAATCACCCCCAGCCTTATCTCACATTTATCTGTGTCTATTAGTGTACCTGTTTTCCCACATCCCTCCAGCATTTGTTATTTTCCTCATTTGTCATATTAGCCAATCTGATGAGTGTGAGATGGTACCTTAGAGTTGTTTTAATTTGTATTATCTAATGATGAGTGGGGGCAACTAGGTTGGTTGGTCGATTGGTTGTTGTCCTTCATTCTTGAAGAGGACTAAAATGACATCACCATGATAAAGCGAAGTTTCAGTGTGTCCAACTATGGCTGATCAGACCAGTACAAGCTTGGAATGCTCTCCCACAGATTGGGTACAGATAGTTCCTGTGAACATTTGGGGTGGTTACTCCAAATTTGCGCATCCTACATTTCTTTTGTGCTGTCACAATTATGCTTTGCTCATAGAGCACAGCACCCTTTCTGATGTGGGCATGCCATGCTGAGCAGTCCTATGCTAGTGTCTCCGATGTCCCACAATCAAATCCAAAGTTCTTGAGAGAGACCTTGAGAGTGTCCTTGTATCTCTTCTTCTAACCATCATGTGGCCTGTCCCATGTGAGTTCTCCATAAAATAGTCTTTTTGGCAAGTGTATATTTTGCATTCAAACAACGTGGCCAGCCCATTGGAGTTGCCCTCTCTGAAGCATAGGTTTGGCAGTTTAGTTCAAGCAAGGACCTCAGTGTCTGGTACCTTATCCTGCCAGGTGACCTTCAGAATCTTCCTAAGACAGTTCAAATGGAAGCAAATTCAGTTTCCTGACATGGCGCTGGTAGACTGTCCATGTTTTGCAGGCATACAACAATGAGGTTGGCACAATGGCTATACAGATCTTCAGTCTGGTAGTCGGTCTAATACTTCTTCTCTCCTAAACTTTTCTTTGGAACCTCACAAACACTGAGCTAGTTCTGGCAATGCTTGTGTCAACTTCATTGCCAATGCATACATCCCTGGAAAGTACGCTTCCAAGGTAAGTGAACTTATCCACAGCATTCAAAACTTCTCCATTTGTTGTAACCAATCATACCACGTACAGATGGTGTGGTGGTGGCTGATGGGCAGCTAGGTGGCACTGCAGTGAATAGAGGGCCAGGCCTGGAGTCAAGGAAGACTCATCTCCCTGGGTTCAAATCTGCCTTCAGACACTTACTAGGTATGTGACCCTGGGCAAATCATTTCACCCTGTTTGTCTTAGATCCTCATTTGTAAAATGAACTGGAGAAGGAAATAGCAAACCATTCCAGTATCTTTGCTAAGAAAACCTAAAATGGAGTCATGAAGAATCAAACATAACTGAAATAACTGAATAACAAAAAATTATTAGTGATTTAAAGCATTTTTATGGTTATTGATAACTTTGATTTCTCCCACTCAAAACTCCTTATTCAAATCCTTTAACTAATTATTAATTGGGGAATGGCTCTTGTTCTTGTAATTTTGACTCAGTTCCATATATATTGCAGAAATGAGACCTTGATCAGAGAAACTTGCTACAAAGATGTTTTTCTCAGTTTCCCACTTTTCTTCTCATTTTAGCTACATTGGTTTGGTTTGTTCAAAAAAGACCCAAATTATTTTATAATCACAACTATTCATTTTTCCTCCTGTGAACCTGTGCATCTTTTATTTGGTCATTAACTCTTCCCCTACCCATAGAAGACAGATAATTTCTCCTCTGGTCCACTAATTTGCTTATATCATACTTTATATTTATATCATGAACCCATGTTGAGCTTACTTTGGTATATGGTCCGTGCCTGACTTCTGCCAAACTACTTTCTAGTTTTCCCATCAGTTTTTGTCAAATAATGTGTTCTTGCCCGAGAGCTGGTATCTTTGGGTTTATCAAATACTGGGAAATGTGTTCATTTGCTTCTGTATATTGTGAGCCTAATCTGTTCCACTTATTGACAACTATATTTCTTCCCCAGTACCAAACTGTTTCGTTGATTATACCTTGTAATTTAATTTGAGATCTGATAATGCTAGGTCCCTTTCCTTCCTATTTTCTTTCATTAATTCCCTCTATATTATTGGCATTTTGTTTCTTCAGATGAATTTTATTATTTTTTTTCAAGTTCTATAATGTAATTTTTTCGTAGTTTGATTGGTATGGCACTAATTGTTCTGTCATTTGCAGTTGTGTCTGATTCTTTGTGACCCCATTTGGAGTTTTCTCAGTAGAAATACTGGAGTAATTTGCCATTTCTTTCTCCAGCTTATTTTACAGATGAGGAAACTGAGGCAAATAGGGTTAAGCAATTTGCCCAAGGTCATACAGCTAGTAAGTGTCTGAGGCTGAATTTGAACTTGGGTCTTCCTTACTCTAGGCCTGCCATTCTATCTACTGCATCACTTAGCTGCCCACATAAGTAAATTAGTTTAGGTAGTATTGTCATTTTTATTACATTGGCTCAGCCTATCCATGAGCAATTAATATTTCTCTAGTTACTTGGTTTTGTGAAAATTTTCCTACAATTATGTTCATGTAGTTCTTGTTTGTGTGTGTTGGCAGGTAGACTTCCAAGTATTTGGTACTGTCTGGAGTTATTTTTAATGCTATTTCTTGTTTTTTTGGTAATATATAGAAATGCCGATGATTTGTTTGAGGTTTTTAGTTGACTTTCTAGGGTTCTTCAGGCAAATCATCAAATCTGCAAAAAAAATTGTTTTTTTGTTTCTTCATTGCCTCTGCTTATTATTTCTATTTTTCTCCTTGTCTTACTTCTATAGTAAGCATTATATTATTTATATAATATATTATATAGTAAGTATTCATTTCTATTGAATTTAATTTTCTTTAAATGTTTGGTATATTTGCTTGTTAATCCATTTGGTCTTAGGGGATTTTTTTTCTTAGTGGGTTCATTTTTGGCTTGTGTGATTTCTTTTTTCTAAGATAGAATTACTGAAGTATTCTATTTCCTACTCTGTTAATCTGAACAATCAACATTTTCAAAAATATTAATCCATTTCATTCAGAGTACCACTTTTATTAATATAATCATTGAGTAAAATAGCTCCTAATAATTGCTTTTGTTTTCTCTTCATTGGTTGTAAACTTTTTTCAAATTTGATGCTAGTAATTTGGCTTTGTTATTTCTTTTTTTTTAAAACAAAATTAGCCAATCCCTGCCCCTGCACTAAGTTCCTTGTTTAATTTAAGTCAATAGGTATTTTTTTAACTTTCAATTTTCTTAATCTGTTCTTTGATTTTCAGAATTTCTGTTTTGGTATTTAATTGAGGGTTTTTAATTTATTGTTTTTCTAGTTTTTGCCCAATTATTTGATCTTTTCTTTCTCTCTTTTAATTTTTTATTTCTATTTGTTGGGAGGTAATGAGGATTAAGCAACTTGCCCAGGATCACAGTGTCAAATTTGAACTCAGGTCCCCTTCTACTTCAGAGTCCTCCTCCTTTAAGATACATTTCAGACACCATCTTCTGAATAAAACCTTTTCTAAATCTTTCCTATCCCCTTCCCAAAAGTTGGTGCCCTCCTTCCCAACTATCTTGTATGTAACTACTCTCTATATACAATTATCCCTTCCACAGCACAACTTTCCCCATCATGGTTTCAATAGATCACAGGTCAGCATAAGAAATTAAATGAGAATTTTGGGGAAGTTTGTGAAAGCCTCAGATGACACATGAAGGCCAGCAGACAACACAAAAAAAGGTTTAGAAACTCAGAAATGCATAAAATATATGTGTAGTGTAGTATAACATCAACATATTTTATCTTTAATGTCATAATAATTCAGATTTCTTCTCTGGTATGAAGGGAGTGCCAAAAAATTTTACTTGGATTTTCCAGATCATGGGGGCGCCACACCCCTAACCCCTGTGATGTGGAAGAGATAACTATTTTTACTTCTTGTTCCTACCACCACTACCACCACCCCGCCCCCACTTAGAATTCCTTGTGAGTAGAGATTGTTTCGTCCTTTGTACTTGTTTCCTCAGCTCTAGCACAAGTGTCACTTGCCTTCAGGGTAAATCTATTTAAATGCCTACCGTGTGCCATTGCAGGCTACTGTGCAAAACTCTGGGAATATACAAAGAGAGAAGAGAGGGTTTGTAAACTAAGCCTCAATCCTCTAGGAGATGACATTCTAATGGTGGAGACCACAAATAAATAACTAGGTGCATACAAGATGGGGACCAAGTAGAAGGAGGTAATCTGAAGGGGAAGGCATCAAGCTTGTTTCTCATTGTATCTTCTCAGGTTTCTTACCATAAGATCATAGACTTAGAGCTGGAAGGGACATTAGAGGACACTGAGTCCAGTTCCTTCATTTTACAAATGAGGAAACTCAATCGCTAAGGACTTGCCCAAGGTGACACGGATAGCAATGAGTACTTATTGTTTGACTGGTTGGTCCAAGCCATTCTGGGCTTTGTATTGACTGCTTTCTTTTGAAGATGTTTACCAACCACCCTTGTATAATATGTTCAGGAATTTTGCCAGGAATTGTGGTCAAGCTCACCATCCAGCACTTCATTCTTTCCCCTTTATTGCCTTTCCTCTTCTCCACGACCTTTCAAAGGGCACTGACTTGGCCCTGCCAGGACCCTGGGAGGCAGCTTGTGGGAGCCAGGTGATTTGAACCTTGAAAGGCAGCCAAGAGCTCTCTTACTCTCTCCTTCCTTATCTTGAGCATGAGCTGCCTTTGTTTTTTTCTTTCCAGGGAAAGATTATTCTTCTTGAAGGAGTAAACGGAAATAAAAAAGAGTTCAGCCCCTCTGCTCTCTGGAACGTCTAATTTCTGCTGGAGAAAACCTTTTCTTAGACTCTCTCCTTTTCCTCAAGGTGGCTGAAAATCCCCTTTTCTTAGGGGAAAATGCATTTTTGTGGTGGTTGTTTTCATCCTCTACCACATGCGCTTGCTCTCATTTTGCATTTGTATCTTTGAGGACTCTAAGTCAGTGAGTTCCCTGTGTGTCCATATTCCTCTCTTTGCCTATTTCTTCCTTCCTCATCAAGCTTGTTTCTCATTGTATCTTCTCAGGTATCTTACCATAAGAACATAGACTTAGAGCTGAAAGGGACATTAGAGGACACTGAGTCCAGTTCCTTCATTTTACAAATGAGGAAATTCAGTCGCTAAGGACTTGCCCAAAGTCACACAGATAGCAAGTGGTTTCAAACCCTAGTCCTCTGAAGTTCATTTTCCTGGCCCCTTACACCAGTTGATTGCCCCTATAGAATTTTAGCTCATGGTTTCCTACTCTTCTTTTTTCTTTTTACTTCTGTCCAAATCTGGAGTGTATGTCAAACTCATTCTCAACTGACTTCTCTGTCATGAATGTAGATGCATGGAGAGTTTATAGGCACCCTTAGATTTATTTTAGAGATGAGAAAGAAAGAAAGCAAGCTGGGGCAGGTCACCCAAGAGACAGGTAAAGTACGAGCAGGTGCCCTAAGAAGAATGTTCAGAGAGGCTGTCAGGGACAAGGTAGAAAAACAAAAGGGACTTTGTAAGAACTGTTCTAGGGGTAACAGGAAGTGGTGCTGTCTGGTGGTTGGCATGATAATTATAGATGATATGGAAAGAAGATCGACCTGTTCAGCTCTTCTTACCCTTTTGTTTTCTATGTCAAGGAGACTAATCCCCTTGAATGACAAGGACAGAACAAGCCTAGCTAGTAGGGGCTTGAAGCCCCACATAAGTAGGACATAGTAGAGAGCATTTAGCTGCCCTTGATGAGGTTAAAACGTGAGACCTTGGCAAATTATATCCCCAGGTATTGGGAAAAAACCCAAAATGTGATGGGGTCAGGATCTATTAGTGACCTTTGAGATGGTCAATGAATATGTAAGTGCCTGCTGTGCTAAGCTCTGGGGATATAAGTAAGAAAAAAAGAAAGAGTCCCTGCCCTTAAGAACCTTGTAATCTACTGGTGAAAGATGATTTGCCAGAAGAAATGGTAAAGGTGAAGGGGATCACAAAGGGTTGGTCTCACTCCCCTGGAGAAGGGCAGACTCTGTGATGATTTCCATAAAGGAAAAGAGAGACATCTGTAAAGTAGATTCTCCCTTCAGTTGGTCTGTGGATGATCAGGTTCCCATTCCATCTCTGGCTCTTACTAGCCATGTGACCTTGGACTAGTCCCTCTACTTGAGCTCCAGATTAAGAAATGTTTAATTTATAAACATTTATTGAATTGAATTGAAATTGAATTTCCATCTTCAGCTCTCTGAGCCTCTGAACGTGACTTGGGGCATTTCATCCTGAGTTAGAGCAAAGACTGTGGGTGGAGTTAAGAAAAACCAGACGAGTTTGAGAGATAAATGAGGCCCAAGAGAAGAGAGGGAGGCTACAGAGTGGATCCATCCCCTTCCTCCACCCTTCTCCCCACCCCTGTCCTGCCACCAGACACCTGGCCTTGGACTGACCACAGTAGCCACTTTAGGGACCAGAACTAGCACCCTCCTTCCCTCAAGGACCTTGGTAGGGTGGAGCCAATGGAAGAAGGACAACCCTAGGGTGACTTCGGCAGAAGAGCTGTAGACTCATAGCTCTAGATCCATTGGGAGCAATTGCAGGAATAGTCTGAGTAAGAAGAGATGAACTTCATGAGTGGAGAAAGGGAGACAGACTAAAGAGACGGAGACAATGGAAATAGAAACTATAGGACTTGGTCATTGATGGGCAGGGAAAGGGGAAGGGAATTGAGATCAAGGAGAGCAGGAAGGCCCCAAGGTTAGGAACAGAGACGACTGGGAAGATGGGATCACCCTGAACAGGTCCCAAGAGGGCTGAGTTGAGAGGTGGGGGTGGGGGTAATGAAATCTCGAAAGAGGAGTCATTACTGATGCGTTTGAAGAAATCATTCCCGAGAATCGGAGTCCTCTGTGCACAGCTAGACTGTTGGGGGCCTTTGAGAAGAGACTGGATGCCCACTTGTCCAGCAGAATGTAGGAAGAAGCTTTGGCTCATGACATGTCTCCTGGGACCACCTCGGCTAGGATTTCAGAGGGTTTGAATTTAGCTCTGAGTGGGCAGGGGTCTCAGGCTGTCTGAGTCTAGCCCCTACGTATCCGTAAAGCTGCTCTAAGTCACAACAGACTAGTAAGTGGTTATTCAGTCCCTGTTTGTAAATACCCAGGGTAGGGGCAATCCCCTGCCTCCCCAGGCAGCCTGTTTTACTTATGGATAGCTCTGATTGCTGAGAAATTTTCCCTGGCATCAGGCCTGCCTCTGCCCCTCCGGCCCTTCTATCCCCTGCTCCTGATTCGGGCCTCTGGGGGCCAAGCTGAATGAGTAAGCTCCCATCGAAGAGCACAGGGATGGGGCAAGGGGGCCCATGATGAGAAGCACAGAGAATGTCTCTCCCTGAGCCCCTAGCCTCATCTTTGTGCTTTTTTGTCTCCTCCAAACCAGGCCATGTTCGAGCTGGTCACATCTGAAGCCTCCTACTACAAAAGTCTAAGCCTGCTGGTGTCTCACTTTATGGACAATGAGCGACTGAAGAAGATTCTCCATCCCTCGGAGTCCCACATCCTGTTCTCCAATGTCCTGGACGTCATGGCTGTTAGCGAACGGTAAGAGATGGGCATCCTGGCCAGCCTCCAGCCCATCATCTTATCACCTTAGCAGAATGATATCATCTGTCAGTCATTCATTTGATCATTCAAGGAGCATTGATTAAGCACCTGCTGTATGCCAGGTAGAGACAGTGAGGTATTGTAAAGACAGAGCTGGCCTTGGAGTCAGAAAGACTTGGGCCATATGATCCTGAGCCAGTCTTAGTGTTTCTCCAACAGGGCTTTTTAGTCTGGGGCCCATAGAATCCAAAGGGTTCCTTCCCTAGACTGCCAAAATGCAGAAATTTCACACAGAACCAAATCCTTGGTTTAAGGAGATAAGTTATAGAACAGATGTTACCTGTCTGCATTGGTAGAAGGAGCTTCCTCACCCAGGGACGTCCTGCACTGATGAAATCATGAATCAGGGAGTCCGTTTTTAGAGTAATTATTTTAAAAATTCATAATTGATGGAAATGCCACATTTCATTGAGAAATTAATGAAAATAAAGATGTAATTGTTTTTCCCATCCAAGTTCACAGACTCAATGAAATCCATTAAAACTCTTTGGGAGATTATTGCTCCCATTTCACAGACAAGGAGACTGAGGCCAAGAGTGGCCCACTCCCAGTGAATGGCGGCACTAGAATTCGAATACAGTTGTCTTTCCCCTTTAGCAGTCCAAACTGTTGCCTCCAAACTGATAAATCTGCACCAAACCGAAATGCATTATAATGGCACAAAAGGAGATGAGATCAAATCCATAAACCAACATGGCGCTTCCAAGCATCTTCAGTGCAAAGTATCATATTTTATCCTGCTGGATTTATCTGGTCTTCTTTGGCAGCAAAGGATGAACACACACACATCTCAAAACACAACCAAGCTTAAAGATCTTAATGACCTTTGTTCATTTACCCTTCACCAATTTCCAGAAGAGGAAGGGCAGTGGGTCTTGGGTCTGCAGGCCCAGCCCTGGAGAACACGACTGAGATTCCTTAAGAAGGTAGTGTTTACATTCCAGTGTGGGCAGCTGTGTAGAAAGCAAGGCTTCCATGCTCATGTGCCTGAGAACATGGAGGACCCAACTCTAGAGGGAGGTCACCAAAGGCAGGAGGAAGTGGGAGGGGGTGAGAACTTTAGGAAGAATTTGTTGAGAATTTTTGACAAAATGTGCTTTTTGCCAAAGATGAGACAGAAATGTCTTCAGGACAGCCTCCTTTCCATTTTCTGTAAGAGGTTTATATTGTCCCATTTCTTATATCACATGATGCAGATCCAGAATACCTTGATGCTACTTGGTATCCATGGAATCCAGATTTGGGGGGAGGAGGGATAGACATGTGACTTGTGGGATGAAGAAGAAGCCCCATTTACCAATGCAGATGAGCCCAGAGTTACACAAGAGTATATATCTGAAGTGATATTCAAACCCAGGTCACCCTAAATCAGAAGCCAGCCTTCTAGCCATGATACCTCCCTGCCTCCAGAACACCCCTAGAATGATGGGCTATTTCAGTATGGCGGCTACCTGTTCAGGAATGTCTTGAGAGCAAGGTCAGAGAAGCAAAGAAGAAAACTCAATAGGTGGATTCTTCACCTTGAAGTGCTTCCAGTCATCCTATCTCGCTTTTGCACAGCATTTTGAGATTGTGATGGCACTTTTTTCAGAATACTCCTGTGTTTCTGAGGGAGATGCTATTATTACATCCATTTTACAGATGAGGAAACAGAGGTAAAGTAAGTCACTTAGTGTCTGAGGTAGATTAGACTACACATCTATACACCTCTTTAATATTTATTGTGAATTAATATGGAACTAGGTTTTGCAGGATTTCACATATAATAGAGAGGGGCTAGAGGAAAAGAGAGAATTGGAAATTCAAAATTTAAGAAGTAAATGTTAAACAAAAAAAAAACAAATGTAGTTTTGCCATCCTGGCAAAAAAATGAAAATTTATTGTTTTTTATTTTTGTCATTGAAAGGCCTGGGGAATAATGGATGGAGAACTGGACTCCAAGTAGGGAAGACCTGAGTTCAGGGCCCAACTCTGAAGCATTCTTCCTGGGTGATACTGGGCCAGTCCCACTTTTTGGTGTACAAGGCAACAGCCTTAAGAAATGCTCATCTCCATTAGTAGAGGGAGTTTTTTCACTGGGAGTTCTTTGCATCAGTGTAATCACAGTCTGGTCCAAAAAAGATCTACAAAATGCTTCCTCTCCATAAGTGGCAAAGGGGCTAGTGGTAAGAATTATCACCTCCATTTTGCAGTTGAGAAAACTGAGTCCCAGAGGTTTAGGTGACTTTCTCAAGGCCCCCCAGCTAGCAAGTGGCAGAGGTGGGGATTCATGGAATTTCAGAGCTGGGAGCAAGCTCAGAGACTATAGACTTTGTCCAACCCCCATCCCTAACTAGAAGATCCCTTGGAAGTGGGCATCCAGGCAGTGGATATCCACCTTCATTGAGGGCCCTTCTGACCCAGTGCTGGCCTTGGGAAGCCAGCCCATATCCCAGCTCTGAGGAGTTGAGCTTGGGCTGACTGAGTTTGTTTTCATGTTTACATTTCCCATCCAAAGACCTCTCCAGTATGGGTGACCTTTATGTATATACATAAACACACAATGCCATTACTACCACTATATAAAGATAAAATCTGTCTACATAAAATATAAAGCATGTGTATGTGTGTATATATGTGTGTACATACACATAAGAGAGGGAGCTAGAAAGCAAATAGGGTAGTATAAAGAACAGGAAGGAGCCATTGTCAGATTCATTAGATTCATGGGCACACAGATTAAGAGATGGTCATCTGTTCTAGAACCATCATTTTTACAGATGGGGAAATTGACGCCCAGAAAGTAGACGAGGCATAAATTCTAGGATCATGGATTTAGAATAATAAGGGATCCTATAGGTAATCTAGTCCAATTCCTTTGTTTTTCTGCTGGGGAAACTGAGACCCTGAAAAGTATTATAGACTTAGAAATGAAAGGGATGGTACAGGTCATCTCGTTCAACCCCTCATTTGTACAGACAGGGCAACTGAGGCCTTAGAGAGAGGAAGTTACTTAGAACTGAAAAGGGTCTCTGTGATCACCCAATCCCTCCTTTTTACAGATGAGGAAATGGAGGCCCACGGTGGGGGGGTCACACGTGTGGCAAATCCCAGAGCCAGGACTCAAAATCATTCTTCTGACTCCAAGTCCTGCAATCCCTCCACGGCATCCCACTGCCTGTCTAACTTGGGTCTAATTGTAATTCACACACAGACCCGCTAAGGGAGTACATCTTTTCGTCCATTGTCTTAGATATTAAATAATATTTGTCTTCAGCACAATCCTCTCATGCACCTTCTGACTTATTTTCATGCTGCGGATTTTTTTAACTTTGTATTTTCCATTTTGCTGCATCTCGAAGGTTGAGGGGAAATGAAGAGTGAGGGAGGAAAGAACCAAAAAAATCTATGATTAGCAACTTCATGGGGAGGAAAAAATTACCTGTAATCCCACAGTGATTAATCACCAGGAGAATTGAGTCTTCTTTTGCCCGTGGCCTTCCTTCTACCCAGCCTTCGTGATGTTTGCATCCCCTGCTACATCCTTGATGGGATCTGTCAGCTGCCAGGGCTCAGGATGAACATCACTGAGTTCTCTGGGCTCTGTTAGCAAAGAGAGCAGCTGACATTCAACATCAGTTCTCTCACTTGATCATCACTACAACCTTGACAGGTAGAGGCTATAATTAGCTCCATTTTACAGATGAGGAAAATAGGGATGAGACATGTGATTTGTCTGGGGGTACACAGCCAGTAAATTGACTCCAAGGCAGGTTTTAAACCCAAACTGCTTCTGATTTTTCCTTCCATATCCCATTGGACTCAAAGGATCTTAAGTTTTTAAGTTGCCAGGAATTCCCAACCCTCTCTGAGCAGGCTTTTGGGTCTGAGGACTAAGTTCAAACTCTGACACTTACTAGCTACATGACCATGATAGAGTCAGAGGCATTTAGGACAAGTCACTTTCTCTCCATTCAAAAATGAAGGGGGTAGACGAGAGATCATAAAATAAAACTGGTTGTTTTTGAGAGCCAGGTAAGGGGAAAGAGCCAATGGTAAGACAGGAGATCCAGATTCTTCAATGGGTCAATGGCTGGGACACATCACGGAACAAAGACAAGAGTTGAAACCCTGGGCTCTGCTACTTAGTATCACTGTGGGCCTTGGTTTCTTTATCCATTGAAAGAGGTAGGAAGGCTAGCTAGCCTCCGAGATCTTCTGCAGCACTAGGGCTGAGGTTCAATGACCCTGTGATCAAATGAGATCCTGCCACACACACGGTGCCTGCCACATAGTTGGTGGTAATGAATGCTGGTCTTCCCCCCTCTCTCCCTCCCTCACGTGCTTGTGTGATCTCCTCTGGGCTGCAGTTTTCTCATCTATAAAATGAGGCAGTTGATGGCTGTGTGACTCCAGTTCTTTCTGGGTGGTCCTATGATCTAGCTGTGTGACCCTGGGCATTCACTTCACCTGTCTGAGCCTTAATTGTCTCCTCTGTGAAATGAGGGGGTTGGAGTCGATGGACTTTGTTCTAGGTCTGTGACCCCATAATAAGAAGAAGGAAGGGAAAACCCCCCTGGTCCTAACTGCGAGTTCTTGGTTGGTGATTTCAGGTTCCTCTTGGAGCTGGAACATCGCATGGAAGAGAACATTGTCATCTCCGACGTGTGTGACATCGTCCACCAGCATGCAGCCAATCACTTCTCTGTCTATATCACCTACGTCTCCAACCAGACATACCAGGAGAGAGCTTACAAGCAACTTCTGTGAGTTCTGTGGTGTGGTTCAAGAGCCCCTGGTTTTAGAGAAACTGTGTGTGTGTGAGAGAGAGAGAGAGAGACAGAGACAGAGACAGAGAGAGACAGAGAGAGGGGGGAGAGAGAAGGAGAGAGAGACAGAGACTGACAGAGACAAGGAGAGACAGACAGGGACAGAGAAAGAGAGAGACTAAAAGAGAGAGAGAGAGACAAGGAGAGATAGACAGGGACAGAGAAAGACAGACAGACAGACCAGTGGTCATAGAATGTTGCACAAAGTGGGTGAACTTTTTTGTGGTTTTGAAAATATCCTGTCCAGATGAGGGTGAGCAGACTGGAGAGTGAAACCAGGTCAGATGCGTATGTAATTAAAAAAATAAACTAGGAATGATCATCTGGGAGAAGAGAAGTCTCACGGGGGACGAGAGCCACCTCCAATAATCCTGTTGCCTCCTGTATCAAATACAAAATGCTGTTTGATATTCAAAGCCCTTCACTACCCATTCTGCCCCTACCTTTCTAGTATTCTCACGCTTTACTCCTGCCACTTCTTTTTCCATTCAGTGCTCTCAGCCCCCTGCTGTTTCTGGAACGAAACCCTCCCGGTGTTGTTCCCCAGACCTTGTCTCTAGCTGTGCTCCATGCCTGGAATGCCCTCCCTCCTTGGTTCTGACCACTGAGCTCCCTGGCTTCCATTAAGTCCCACTTTCTACAGGAAGCCTTCTCCAAGCCAGCTTTGTTCCAGTGCCTTCCCCGGTGCTAATCATCTCCTCTTTATCCTGCCTAGACCTTGCTTTGTAGATGTGAGTTTACCAGCCATCTCCCCAGCTGACTGGGAGCTCCCTGACAGCAGGACTATCTTTTGCTTCTCTTTGTTTCCCCACCGTGCCTGGCGCATAGTGGGCACTTCATAAATGTTTGTCACTTATCGATGGATTGAAGGGTTGATTGAGAGGGATGAGTTTTGTTCTGCTTGGCCAGCAAGGGCAGAGCCAGGAGGAGCTGGGGGCAAATTCCAGAGAAACTTATTTTGACTCCATACAAGCTAAGCCTACCCCCTGCAAGAACTGTCCCAAAGCTGCCCGAGGCTGCCTTGGCAGGGTAGGGTCGTCATTCGAAGGTGCTGCCTTTGTCACTTATGCCCGTGTGGCCTCACCCAGGTCACTCACTCTGTCTAGGCTTCGGTTCCCAACCATGAAGTGTGGGTGT
Organism: Potorous gilbertii; assembly: GCA_028658325.1. Taxonomy (NCBI): domain Eukaryota; kingdom Metazoa; phylum Chordata; class Mammalia; order Diprotodontia; family Potoroidae; genus Potorous; species Potorous gilbertii. The sequence goes on along the minus strand of CM053770.1, from coordinate 290,438,987 downwards.
TGGACCTGACAGCTTCTAAGGCCTCTGATTCTGAGACCCTGGAGTTTCCCCACTGTGACCTGGATGACCTCTTGTTTAGAAGGCTCTGGAGTGGATTCATGCCGAATCACTGGGATAGGGCCTCCCAAGTACTGGCCCTGGAGTCTGAGTCTTTGTTGTTGACTCGTGTCTGTCATGTTCCCCTCTCTGTGACCTTGTCTAGGGTTTTCTTGGCAGAGATCCTGGTGTGTTTGTCATTTCCTTCTCCAGCTCATTTGACAGATGAGGAAACTGAGGCAGACAAGGGAAAAGATTGAACTCAAAGACCTCTGAGATTCCTTCCTGCTCTAGAACTACAATCATATCATGAAATGTTGAGATGGAATATAGATTTATAGACTGAGAAATGGACCTTACAAGCCATGGGGTCCAACCTCCTCATTTATTGATAAGGAAACCGAGACCCCATGAGATTAAATGATTAAATGCAGGATCATGCAAATAGAAAGTCTGAGGCAGTATTTGAATTCAAGTCTTCTTGATTCCAAGCCCAGCACTCTTTCTACTGGGTGCTGTACCACTCAGAAGTCCAATAGACAATTGGCGATCTAAAATTGGAGGAGACTAAGGGCAGAACTACAGATTTGGGTGTCGTCTAAGATGAGGTGATTATGAAACCCTTAGTAGCCTCTGCAAGTGTAGACAGAAAAAGTGAGAGACAGAGAGATCAGAGAGAGACAGAGAGAAAAGAGACAGAGAGAGCAAAGAGACAAAGACAGAGAGAGAGAAAGAGATTGGAGAGACAGAGACAAAGAGAGATATGAAGAGAGAGAAGCCTAGAAGATACCCATGTTAAGGAGACAGATGAATGGGTGGCCCACCAAAGGAGATTGAGGAGAACTGGCCCTGGAGGCAGGAGGAGAGGCAGGAGGACACAGGGAAGAGAGCCCGCAGCAGCAGAGAGGATGGTTCGAGTGTCCAAAGCCTCCAAGAGGATGCCTGGGAACGGGAGGGGCTGAGGGGGTCACCCCTTCCTCTCTCCAACCCTCAACCCTCCGGTTCCCAGCCTTCCTTGGGACTGTAAGGACACCTGCAAAAGGTTCAGCCCTGGCACCTTGGGGGAGAATTCAGCCTCTGGAGGGTCCTCTCCCAGAAGGTGGGGGCTCGGTTGCTGGAATTCTTGGCTGGAATATGATGCCTGAGACCTTTGAAGCTGAAGAAGGGGATCCTCTGAGGTCAAGGGAGAGCAGCGGTTGGTCTGGTCAGACTCTCCAACCAGCTCAGAGCACAGGAGAGGTGCCTTAGTGAGAAACGGCTGATTCAGGGACGGAAGGGGCAGAAATAGCCCTGACTGGGACTTTGTTCACCTCCCAGACATTCCCGGTGGCCACCATGAGGGGTGTGTGTGTGTGTGTGTGTGTGTGTGTGTGTGTGTGTGTGTGTGTGTCCCACCCCCCCCAGCTGTGTCCTGGGCTTCCCCCATCAGGTCACTTTGGGTGAAGTGGACAGTTTATGGAATTGCTTCTGAGCCCCATTGAAAGGACTACTCAAGCCCAGCCCTGGGCAGCCCCACCCGAGGCTGGAGTCTCCTTTCCAAACACTGAGACCTTTTTTAAGCACAAAGCGTCTTCATGGAGTTTTGACTGAGACATTGAGTAACTTTGCTGCAAGCTCATTTTGGGCTGGTAATTGGAATTGATGGGAATCTCTCTGGCAGACCCAGGAAGCCACACATGCTGGTGTAAGCCCAGCTATGGTTCAATAACATCATATTATTACATGATCAATAACTATTGAAAACGAGATCGCTGGGGCTTCAGTGTGGAGGAGAAGGGCAGGATTGGAGTCTGGCTCTGGGATTTCCTGGGCCGGGCCCTTCTCTTCTCCCTGTAGACTGAGATTGCTGCTGCCCGGGGCCACACAGCCCAGTGGGGCCAAGTGCCAGCTGTAGCCACAGCACTGTCCTAAAATAAGAACAAGTTCGTGGGGGAATGGGAATGCCATTGCTGGATAGGGCCTTGGAATATCTGGTCTAATCCACACTTGAAATTCCAATGCAGGGGATCATGGACTTGCCGCTGAAAGGAGCCTTAAAAGGCATCAAGTTCCATCCTTGTTTGAAAGCTGAATATCAGGCTTCAGGCTCAGAGAGGAGAGACTGGCCCAGGTCACACAGCTAGGAGTCAGTGAGTCAGTCAACACACCTTTATTAAACACCTGCTGTGTGCCGGTCACTGAGGGTAGACAGTCCAGGGACAGTCCCTGCCCTCAAGGACCTTACTGTAGGAGAGCATCTACTGGAAAGACCTGGCAGAGGGAAGGCGGGGAATGAAGAAGGGCTGGAAGAGGCTTCCTGTGGAAGGTGGGATTTGAGTTGGGAGTGGTCAGGCCTGGGGCACAGCCAGAGAGAATACCTGGAGTCCAGAGATGGGAGTGTCCTGTGTGTGGAGCAGCTAGGAGAGGGTGCCCCTGGAAGGGAGAATACTGGCGGAGGTGTAAGAAGTCTAGGGAGGATGGAGAAAGGAAGAGCTCAGAATACCAAACAGAGGATTCCTATTTGATCCTGGGAGCAATAGGGAGCCACTGGAGGCTATTGATTAGGATGGGAGGGGCACCGTGTTGGACCTGGGCTTTAGGAAAATCACTTTGGTGCTTAAATGGAAGGTGGACCAGAGTGGGAGAGACTGGAGGCAGGGAGGACCTCCCCCACCCCAGACTATAGCAGTAATCAGGGTATGAAATGATGAAGGGGACAGTGCCGGAAGAGTATATGGAGGTTGTCTCAGGGGAGATGAACCAGCATTGGTAGCATATTGGATAGGAGAAGCGCAAGATGATAATGCATTGTGAAAGTCAGAGATGGTATATGCCAGAAATTAGACTTAAACCCAGGTCTTTCTGACTGCAAGTATATCATCATAGCCATCCCATCATGCTGGCAACATGTGGTTGTTCAGCCTTTGCTTGAATACCTTCAAAGATAGTGAGCTCACTACCTTCCAAGGCAGTCCATCCCTCTTTGAGATGGCTCCAATTGTTAAGAAGTATTTCCTTACTTTGAGTCTTCATCTGTTTCTCTGTAATGTCCACACACTCTTCCTGGTTCTACCCAATCCTGCTCCCACACAACGACCCCTCAGATGCTTGAAATTAGTCATTATTTCCCTTCTTGGCCCTTTTCTTCTCCTCTTCTGTCAACTGGCCCCCATACAGCTTGGTCTCGAGGCCCTTCACCATCGTGGGTGCCCTCCTTTGGACAGACTCTAGCTTGTCTACTGCCAGAGATGAATCCAATACAGAGAGTATCTGGCCAGGGCCTGTGGAGCAGGATGACTGTCTCCTCCTTCCTGGAAGCTTCGTGCTTTATCTAAGATGGCATCTGATTTCTTTGCTACTTTCTGATGCTCTTATTGCACTTGTGGGCCCCTAAGATCCTCCCAGTTCTTTTTCACAAACAAAGACTTGTCTATACATTCACAGTGACTTGGAATAAATAGCCTAGAGCTTGTAACACTTAAAAATATATAACTAGTTAATAATTGATTTTTTAAAATTACATACCAAAATTTCCACTTATACTGAAGAAATGCTGGGAGAACCTGGGCTCAGTCCCTGCTACTTGTGTGACTTTGGACAACTCACCTACCTGCTCTAGGCCTTAGTTTCCTCATCTGTAAAATGAGGGAAGTAGAGGAGGGCTATCCATCAACCAACATTTACAAAGCTCCTACCATGAGTCAGGCACTGTGGATCTCTAAAGCAGGGGTTCTTCCCCTTGTTTGATTGAGTCCTAGACCCCCTTGGCAATCAGTCTGGCGAAGCCTAAATAGTCCTTCTCAGAATCCTGGTTTTTCACTGAATAAAATAAAAAATACAAGATTACAAAAATGACCAATTATATTAAAATACAGTCTATTGAAACACTGTCTCAAAATATTAATTTAAAAAAGGTCAAGAACCCCAAGTTAAGAACTCTGAACTGAGATCTCAGGTCTCCATCTAGGATGCTGTGAAATGTAGTTAGGGAAATGAATCTTTTAGAGGGGTAGAAGAAAGAAAAGTTGTTCTAAATCCGCTCTGCTAGGTTGGCCCCATCCGCTCTCAGCACAGCCTGAATGCATTTTGGAGTAAGCCAACCCTTCCCACCTCCTGCCCCATTGAGTTCATTCATTGGTTTCATGTTGGCGCCTTAGTCATCCCAGGCACAGCCCCACTTCTGAGGCCTTGCCAGTGCCTCAGATGTCCACACGCTGGCCCTTCCAAGGACCAGATGTGCCTCCCCTCCCCTTGGCAGAAGCAGCTTGGGCTGTCTTACTCATTCCAGCCTTAGTCACTGCCCTCTTCCCAGGATGGAGGCCCAGCCTCACCTCAAAGCAGTGATCCTGCCCTGCCAGCTATATAATTAAGCCTCTGACTCATGGCCTTTGGTTCACACCCGGTTCTCAGCCACCCACACATGCTGCTGAAATCTATACATGTTCACATGTGAATGTACTCTGGGGAGCAGACTTGTACATTGAAAATTATTTTCCATTCCTCTCTGATCTCTGTGCTAGTGGTAACACCTCAGGGACTTCTCCATGAGGATAAGAGCTCCCCTGGCTTGTTTCCCAAAGGGTGGGATGGATGTTCTGACTCAGGGTGGGAGAGGAAAGCAGGGGTCTCATGGCAAGCTCTGAGACCTGGTCAGGTCTGGGCACCTGCTGGTCTGCAGCACACCCACAGTAACACATCCTACTTAACCCTAAATGTGCTCTGTTTATCGCAGGCAGGAGAAGGCCGCTTTCCGGGAGGTGATCTCCCAACTGGAGCTGGACCCCAAGTGCAAAGGCCTGCCCTTCTCCTCCTTCCTGATTCTGCCCTTTCAGAGGATCACAAGATTGAAGTTACTGGTGCAGGTAACTGACTGACCCCTGGCTCGTGTCTCCTTTCCCCTGGGAATTGCTCTCTGTAATTCACTTCAGGCAGCTCTTTGCTTCTGCATAAATCTTTCCTACGACTTAGATTATAGCTCTAGAGGGACCTCAGGGGCCATATAGTCCAGGCCCAGCATAGTTCAGTGGCTTCCTCCAGCCCATTTGAGTAGTGACCCTCAAAGGTGGGATTTGAATCCAGGCCTTCTGACTTCTAAACTCCATCACTTTGGTTTCTTCTTATCTTACATAAGATTATCGATTCAGGTCCAAGTAAGGGACCATAGAGTTCATCTGGTTCAGCCCCTCGATTTCATAGTCAGGCAGTTCAAGTTAACGAATTTTGGTCAAAATGAATCAGCTTAGAAGTTGGAGCAGAGACTGGGAGGTGTGCTGCTGTTCATTGAGTGAATGAATGAAAGATTTATTAAGTACTTACTTTGTGCTAAGCACAGGGAACCCATATAGAAAAGTAAGACACTCTTCAATCTCAACAAGTTCTTTTGAAATCATGGGATCTGGGTTCAAATCCCAGAACTGCTACTTACAACTCTTGTGACCTTGGAAAAGTCACTTCCCTTCTCTGGGCCTCAATTTCCCTATCTGTAAAATGGGGGGAGGGAATTGGATCAGATGTCCTCAGCGGTCCCTTCCATGCCCACACCTCTCAATGATACCATGAATGAACAAGACCGTGTTTAGGAATCCAGCAGGTGGTCCTGATGAGCCAGGCACGTAGGAGTAAATAATGAGCAGGCTTGGGCTGAGAGGGAAAATATGAAGGACCGGATAGGGATGAACAGTGCCGGCCAAGGATGGGGCTGGGGGAAGGGCCTCAGGAAATGGAATGCATCCATCGGCAAAACTGTGATTAACGTGTTTGTCTCCTTTTCTTAGAAAAGTGTGCGGCAAATGAGACAATTCCACAGCAGAAAACTCTTGCTCTCTGTACCCAAAATAAACAATTAGCTTCTCTCAAGAGAACAGTTTAGAACTGAAAATTCTCAAAGAGTGTTCTTGCCCTCCTTTTCTCCCTCCCCCATCCACTCCCCTCCTTCTCTCCCTTCTTCCTTCTCTTTCCCCACATCTCTCTCCTCTCCCGTCCCCCTCTCCTTTCTTCCTCTCTTCCCTTTCCTTCCTATCTCTTTTCTTTCTCTCTCCCGTTCTCCTCCCCCACCTCTTTTGTTTCCTCTCTTTTCCTCTCTTCTCTCCCCCTCCTTTCCTTTTCTCCCTCCCTCTCCCTTTCCCCTCCTCTTTCTCTTCTCTCCCCCTCCCCTCTTTACTCCATCTACGTATCTATCATCATCATGTATCAATATCTATCTGTGTAACTATCTATGTTACACCTTTTCCTTTACAGACACCTCTTTTCCTGGATTTTTAAAAAATGTTTTTGCACCCCAGTTATTCTAGATGCCTCTTTACCCTCCCTGCCCTTCCCTTCCCCCTCCCGTCCCCCCTCTCTCCTGGCACACATACAGGCTCCACTGATCTTGTCTTGGCACAATTGTGATCTCATCTGTTTGGGGCTATGTGCTGACTCTGTTAGAGCTCAGAGCCCTCACTTCAGGATAAGATGAAAAGGGGCCCTGGGAGTCCTCGCAGAGTAGTAGCTGCTGTGGACGGTAGGGTAGGGGGTTTTCTCTAATGGTCCGCTCATCCCTAACTCCAATTCTATCTTTTCTCCTGCTCAGAATATTCTGAAGAGGGTGGAAGAGAGCTCTGAACGGGAATGCACAGCCCTGGATGCCCACAGGGAGCTAGAAATGGTAAATGTACTCATTGGCTGCTCTGAGGTTCATCGAGATTCCTTCTCCATTCTCTGCAGAACTGTCTTCCAAACCAAACCCTTGTCCTCTTGTCCCTCAACTAGGGGTAGGCCTAATCCCAGGTTCCTCTCCTGGGAACATGCTCCAGATCATGAGGTCTGGTACTGAGGTCTCAGATGGTACTGAGGGCTCCCAGCGCTGATCCTGCCCAGCCCTGGCCAGGAGAGCTCGAGAGACCCTGGCACCATTGTCCGTCTTTTTTGGAGCAGACCCCAGTGCAGAGCTCTGTGCTGGCATCCAGGCAGCCTCTCCACCGGCAAAGTGCACAGTTCTCATAGCTACAGTACAGAAACTGCTCCTAGCTTAAAGGCTTCCTGAGACTGATCAAATTAAAATCCCAGGGTTTGGAGGTGATTTCTCCTCTGGGGAAATCTCTGTTTTAACTGCAGCTCAGAAGCTGGGAGTTGGACAGCCTGGATGGGTTGGACTTTCCTTCCCCCCAGACTCATTTTCTTAACAAACTTCTTCTGAACTGTGCTCCCAGGAGGCCCTCCAGGATCTGTGAATAATCTCATTCCTGTCCAAGATGCAGCTCCAAATCTCCTCCTTGAAGCTGGGCAGCAAGGATACCCTTGCCCAGGAGGGTGGTGGTGGGCTGATGAGGGTACCCACCTCTCCTAGAATGGGAAGAGCAATGTTCCAGAGTGGAAGCCTGGTGGACACGATGTAGTGGGGATAGCACCCTCAACACCCTCACCCTCTCTCCAACCTTAGAAAAGCAAGGGAGCAGTAGCCTAAGAGTTGGGCCCCTTCCCCTGCCACTCCCTAAGCCAGAGGACAATTATTACCCAGTATTGCTGACCACAAACACACTTCTGCATTGAGCCATCCAGGGAAGGAAAAGGGGTGAAAACCATCCCTGGCTGACCTGTGCTGATTGACAACTTAGGCAACTAGTAATATTGGTGGGAGGAGAGAAGTCATGGCCTCAGTACCATCCATTTCACTTAGTGCTGCCCCTTCCCTCAGCTTTCTTCTGGTATCTTGCTACAAAATTCCTGAATGCATCCCCTTGTGCGTGTGTGCATTGATGGAGTCAGATATAAGTGTTCACCGTGTGTGCATCATGTGTGTATACAATGTGTATGTATATATGTAAATACACATGTGTGTGGCATGTACATGCATGTACACATGTGTATGTATAGATTGATTCCTTACAGTTTAGGTAAGAAATGTCATGCTTCATAAACATTACATGCATTGTAAGGAAATGTTCATGGAAATGCATTGTGGGAAGTTCTGCCTTTATTAGATATTGAAACATTTTTTCTGACTTATACATGGTATCCTATGTGTCCCAATTGTCCATCCCTTAATTGGTGGAGACCATAAAGAAAACCAAGTTTCACTGCAGGAAGCAGAGTCCATTCAGGCACAGCAGTGAGGCTGCCAGAAAGGCTACCGATGTCAGATCTGGGAGAGCATAGGACCTGGAGGCAAAGCTACTGTCAAGGCTTAATGGGCCACCATCTCATCTGAAGGAAAAGAGTTGTTGATTTCCCGCTCATCCAAGCAGGGTGAGCAGTCAAACATCCAGAAGACAAGGGATTAGAGTATCTCCCAAGTAGTATCTCCCTACTTCTTGCCAACCTAGGATGACCTGGGGACAGGGACAGAGGAAGTGGTAGAGAGGGAAGACAAGGGATGTATATGTGTGTATGTGAATGGTGTATATATGTGTTTTATGTGTCTATATGTGTTCATGTAGACTATGTGTGTGTTATGTATAAGTGTGTATATCCAGGTTGGCTGTGCAGAGAGTGTCAAGTGTGAGGACTTTGAATACATCTGTGGGTATGTGTATATGTCCCTGTGTATGAACATGTGTCCATGAGTGTCCAGCATTCTAATAATAATAGTAGTAGTAATTAATATTTATCTAGCACTTTGCAATTTGCAAAGTATTTCACATATATTATCTTATTGGATCCTGACAAGAATCCAATAAGGAAACTAAGACAAACCAAGGGGAAGTAACTCTCCCACAGTCACACAGTTAGTTAGTCAGCATCTCAGGTGAGGTTTGAAATCAGGTTGTCCTGGCTTCAAGTGCTATCTATCCACAATGCCAAGCTGTGAGTATATTTTGTATAAGTATATAGTGTTTGTATTACTGACATCTAGAAATAACTGGAGGAGGAGATTTGTTTAAATTAATTATTAGGTCTGGAAATGTCCATTTGGCAAAAACTTTCCAGAATCTCCCAACCTATTGGAAGGGTGGCTGGTTGGTCACTTCAGTCCTTGGAACCTTGGGAAAACTTTTGTGGGAACATGACCCCAATTCCTGAACCCCAGTCAACCAAGCCCATGTTGGTGTCCTCCATTCTCCTATTAAGGTGTGTTCCTACTGTCTGTGCTTAGCTCTTCTATCTTTCTAGGAAAAGTGAAGAACATCCTGTCCTCTTTTTAAAATCCTAGGATGTAGGAGAATGGAAGGGAAGTTACATGTAGAATGTTTTATTCCTTGGTGTAATATCCTCACATTCACCCACTCACTGGCCCATTCAACCAACAAATCCAGCACAGTGCCTACTGTATGTGCATGGTAGGAAAGAAAGAAAATAGATAGATAGAATAGAAAGCTGACCTTGGGGTCAGGAAGACCTGGGGTCAAGACTTGCTTCTGACACATAGTGGCTAAGTGATCCTGGAGAAATCCCTCAACCTCTCAGGGGTAATCTTAATGACCTTACTAGCTCAAAATTCTGTAGACTTTCAGTTGTAAAAAGTCTGGAATCAGGAAGATTCAAGTTCAAATCCTGCCTGTGTGACCCTAGGCAATTCACTCATGCTTTCTCAGCCCCAGTTTCCTCATCTGTATAATAAAGATAATAACACCTAAGTCACAGTGAAGAATATAACATGTAAAGCACTTTGTAGACCTTCAAGTACCATAGAAATTCCAGCTATTATACTCCTGGCAACTCTCTAACAACTAAATTATAGGGGAGGGGAAGGGAGGATTTCTACTCCAGGAGTACCCCAACTGATGCAATCAGTTCTGAAGAAGAAATAGGAATAACATTGTAGGGTGTTGGAGTAGATACAAGCATTCTCCCCCACCCCCATCCACCAGGAATTCTAATGTCTGGTGTGAGACGTAAGATCATACATGGAGAGGCCTGGGACGAGCAGGACACCCCCCCACTCCAGCAGCTGTTGCAATAATCCAAGGGGGATGACGGTCTGCACCAGGCTGGGGCCAGTGTCAGAGGAAAGTGTATTCCAGGAATGTTGCAGAGGTGAAATCAAGGAGAGATTTGTAGAGGTAAAATTGACTAGAGATGTTACAGAGGTGAAATCTACAAGAGATACTGCAGAGGTAAAATCCACTAGAAATGTTTCAGAGGTGAAATCTATCAGAAATGTTGCAGAGATAAAATCCACTAGGGATGAAATCAAGGAGACATTTGTTCAGGTGAAATTGACAAGAGATATTGCAGAAGTGAAATCTATAAGAGATGTTGCAGAAGTGAAATCTACAAGAGATGTTGCAGAGGTGAAATTGACACAACAGCTTGGACATGGGAGTGTGTGGTGAGAGAGAAGAGTCCAAGGTGACTCCTAGGCTGGGAGCCTGAGGGATTGGGAGGAGGGTGGCGCCCTCTATAGTAATAGAGTAGGTAGGAAGAGGGATTGGGGGAAGGATAGTGGATTCTGTTTTGGATATACTTAGTTTAAGATGTCTGAAGGATATCCAGTTTGAGATGGACAGAAGGCAGTAGGAGTTGGGAGATTGGAGGTCAGCAGAGAGATCAGGGAAGGAAAGGTAGATTTGATAATCAGCACAGAGATGGTAATTAAATCCATGGGGCCAGTGAGATCACCATGTGAGAGTACAGAAGAAAAGAGAGCTCAAGACAAATCTTTGTGGGATATCTATGGGTAGGGGCTATGATCTGGAAGAAGATCCAGTGAAGAACTTGTTAGAAGCACACTTGACACACCAAAAGATATCAAGGAAAATTTATTACAGCAGAGTTCAGAGGAATTGAATGCCTCGGCCAAAGCAGACTCCAACCCTCTTTTTTTTCAGGAGGAGGGAGTGCTAGATACAGAAGTGAAAGCATTCTCATACTGTTAGTTCAGAACAGATCCTCCCATCAGAAGACAGATTGGTCCGTTCTCCATTAGGTCACCAACATCTCTACATGTCCATTATGTAACCACCCTTGGTGTGATTTCCCCCCCCTCCCAAAAATGCTTCAATATAGGATCCATGATCAGAAAATGGAGGGATAATTTTATGCAGGGAGTATCTGCTTATATACATGAGGATCATTAAGCAAGCGCAGTGAAAAAAAAGCTTTCTCCCCATTATTCTGGGTCATTTTCCTTCACTATTTTAAGCTAGTTTTAGATTTGGTCCCCTTTATCAAGAACTTTGAAATTTTCTGAAGGTCACACTGTCTGTCCACCTGCAATCTGCTAGCTTTCTTATTATCTGACTTATCTCAGTGACTTCATTAACTAGTAACTCTGTAGAAACTTAACTTTTTGCTGTCTCTCACCAAGTAGTCAGAGAGGTAAAAGGAGAACCAGGAGGGGAGTTATCTCCCAAACTGCTAGTCATTTTACATCTCTGGGTCTCACATATGTGAATTAAGGGCCCTGGCCTCTTTAAGGTCATCAGCATTGCAGCCCCAGCATTTTGTAGTTCTAGGGTTCAGGTCATGGTTTTGCAAGGTTCTTGTTGCCTTCAGTGGGTCAGGAACACATATTCAATTCAACAAATGTCTCTTAAGCATCTGATGTATGCAAAGCTTCGTGCTAGGCACCAAGAATATAGAGATGAAAACAATACATTTTCCTTCTCCAAAAAGCTTACATTCTACTGGGGAGACTGGGAGGGGAAAACAAACCTACATGTAAATAAGAATGTAACAAGATGGGGTAGGATGAGAGCCCCAACTACCAGGGAAGGGGCCAAGGGATGTTGCAGAAATGACATGGAATTAACTTGGCTCTTACACTGGATCTGAGGCATGGGGTCCAAATTTTCCACTTCATTTTCATCGGCCTTGCTTGTCCTTCCAATGAAACTTGCCATCAAAATATATTTTTCTCCTGAGAAGTACAAATATTGACATTCCTGGAAGTAACTCATAGGATTTTGTTTAATTTTCTCTTTCTTATCACTAACTTAACAATTATCAACAAACACAAACATATCAATGTACAAAGGACAAAAAAAAAGGATTGTTTATGAACACATGGCCTTCAGTTACATGCAATTGTTTTTTTTTTAATGTCTATTAAGTTTTAAAAAGTCATGACAAAATTACTACTTAATTCATAGGTTTTTCAGCTCTTGTGCTATAATAGTCATGGAATTGACTTCCAATTCAATATTGGAGCCAACAGCTCCTTCTGGTTAGTCATGCAGCTGTAATTTGGTCTCCACTATCGTGGAAAATGAATGGATTGAGACTGAAGGTTGCTGTGGTTCTCGACCCCTACGAGTGTTTCTTTTTCCAGGTGGTAAAAGCATGCAATGAAGGTGTCAGGAAGATGAGTCGGACAGAGCAGATGATTAGTATTCAGAAGAAAATGGAATTTAAGATCAAGGTACAGTTGCTTCCAATATCCCTCTCCCAAATGCTACATAAATATGTAATTTGCTTTGTATATATTTATCTGCATATTGTCTCCCCTCTTTGATCGTAAGTCGGGCAGGGACTTTGAGGGCAGGGACTATCTGTTGTCATCTTTTTGTATCCCCAGTGTTTAGTCCAGTGCCTGGCACATAGTAGGCACTTAATAAATATTTATTGATTGGTTAATAATACCTCTTAATTTAGCCAACCTCATGGCCTGTCAGGGCTATCCCAAGTGAATTCCATTTAGTGCCTCATGTTGTATCAGACTAAGCTGAAGAAATAGAATGCTAGCTTTGGTGAGATGCTTCCCCTCTACTCCCCCCACCCCCAATTCACTGCTTCTCTTTTCATTCAGGCTGCAGTGATTTTGTTTGCACAAATGCTTTTTAGTTTCGTAAAAGCTGATCGTGGGCATTATTTCATTTCACAGAAGGTACTATAGAAAACATTGTCACCACTGTACAGATGAGGAAACTGAACTTCAGAGATATTCAGTGATTTGTCCCTGTTCACAAAGCAAGTAGGCATCCCTGACGGAATTTCAAGCCTAGTGTCCTTTCCTTGACATTTTAAAGCAATGAATGGGCATGGAGCCATAGGACCTGAATCTTGGTTCTGACATCTACTACTTTGTGACCTGGATCAATTCATTTCATCTCTCTAGGGCTAAGTTTTCTCATCTATAAAATGGCCCCTAAGGTCTTTTCCAGTCCTAAGTCCATGATCCCTTCAGGTGGAGTCACTAACCAACCCAAGCTGACCTTACCAGAACGATGCCATTGTCCCATGATGTAAGGGATTTGTGACATTGACCCCCCCTCCACACATGTTCTAACCTTGTCCTTTGTCTGTTTCTCTCAGTCTGTACCCATTATCTCTCACTCCCGCTGGCTGCTAAAACAAGGAGAACTACAGCAAATGTCTGGCCCCAAGACATCCCGGACCCTTCGGACCAAAAAACTCTTCAGAGAAATCTATCTCTTCCTTTTCAATGATCTGCTTGTGATCTGCAGGCAAATTCCCGGGTGAGTCTAAAATATGAAAAGAGGGAGAAGGTAGATCCTGAAAACCCTAGACCAGTGAGTTCAACATTCATCTCCAAGAAAACCATGCAACAAATGGTTGAACCAGTGGCTTATGAGCACTTAGAAAGAGGAATGAGTACTCACTGGGAGCCCTTCAGGGTTCACAGAAAAGAAATCACATCAAACTAAAATGCATCTCCTTTTTGATAATCATTCAGTAAGCATTTGTTAACCAGCTACTAAGTTACATTGTGCTCTGTGCTGGGGATACAAAGAAAAAAATGTGCTTATCTGCAAGGGGCTTACCTTCTATTGGGGCAATAACATGTGCATATATAAGTATATAACATATGTTATACATAACCTATTCCATTATTTAATTAATTTCACTAGTTTATGGAATTTTATTTAATATATTAACATCATATTGTTAATATATACTATTATCTATAACATGGATTATTTAATAAGTATTAATATTAATATTCTTTTTCTATGCCCAGTGCCTGGCACATAGTAGGTGCTTAATAAGTTTTTATTGATTGATTTACACAAACATACACACACACACAAATTAAATCTATAATACAAGAGAATGAGGGGAGTCACTCTCAGCTAGGGGGATCAGGAACAGATTCAAATAGAGGGTGTTGCTTGAGCCGAGGAAGGAATGAACTCCAGGCAGAAGGGCACAGAGATGGAAGATGGACCATCAGGTAGGAGGAACAGCAGGAAGACCAGTTTGGAAGGAGAGTGATGTGTAATAAGACTGGACAGATGGGTGGAGCCAGGTTTGGAAGGACTCAACGCCAAAATGAAGAGTTGGTCTCTGACCCGAGGTGACAAATGACCATGGGTGCCAATGATGCCACTCTTGGGCAGTTGTGTGGAGGAACCAGGGCACCAGGAAATAAATGTAGGGGATATATAAATTTTTTAATATTTCAATTACATTAATTTTTAAAGCTTTTTTACAAGATATAGTATGTAAGGTTCAAGGGGAGAAAGACCATTTCCAAGTGAGGGTAGCCAAGAAAGCCTTGATGAGAGCAGTGGCATCCCTTCTGGGAGGAAGGGGAGTATCTACCCCAAGCATGTGGAGATTTCCCTCTAGCAGAATGGGCAGGTAAGAAAGTTTGATCCAACATGGTCATGAAGGCAGCTGAAGCAGGTGCTATGAAGCACTGAGAACTTGGTCACTACATCTTGGACCCTCACCAATCATCCTGGCTTTTGCCTGGATGCCTTTTACTCTGATGACTCTGGAGGAGAGAGGAAGGCTGAGGACTCTGCCTTGCATAAATGTAATTCCTACAAGTCCAGACATCACCTGCTGATGTCACTAGTCCTCTTAGAGGATGAAAGATGAACAGGAGGGAAGTTTTGTGTTAAGGGCTGAGTGACAGGACAGGACCAGAGCAGAGTGAGGGGAAGGCAGGACCCCACCCCAAATCCAACAAAGCTGTCAGAAAACTGAGCTGTGTTCCACAACAGTGAGTGGCAGGGAGGCCCAGTCATTAAGCACCTGCTCTTCAGTGCCAGGCCCTCGGGATAGAAAGACAAAAGGGAAAATGTGCCCTGCCCTCAAGGAGCATGCCTTCCAGTGGAGGATACATGTACATGTGAATGTACATACAAGAAAATATGATGGTTAGGAAGGAAGGCAGGGCCTAGTGAGTGGCTGAGGACATCAGGAAAGGCCCCACATGAAAGGTGACCCTTGAACTAAGTCTCAAAGGAAGCTACAGATTCCAAGAGGCAGAGGTGAGGAGGAAGGGCATGCCAGGTAGGGCACCCTGCTTATGCAAAGGCACAGCTGCAGTGAATAATTGCTGTTACTTTCTGACCTCTTGTCCCTAGGGACAAGTACCAGGTATTTGACTCAGCTCCCCGTGGCCTCCTGCGGGTAGAGGAGCTGGAGGACCAAGGGCAGACATTGGCCAATGTCTTCATCCTGAGGCTGCTCGAGAATGCCGATGACCGGGAAGCCACGTACATGCTGAAGGCCTCGTCTCAGTGAGTACCGAGGCCTGTTGGCCCATCTGTGGCTCACCTTCCCTGTGTGCCTGGACATCTCTCCCTTCAGAGATCTCCTCCACTTGCCCCATTCAGGAGATGTTTCCTCTCCTCTCTCACTTTGACTGCACACTCCTCTGCTCCCATTCTCCCTGGCCCCTAAAGACCAGCAGAGCTGGTAGAAAGTTGTACTCAAAGTTGAGAAAGTAGTTAGATAATTATGAAATGGTAAATGGATAAGGGTGCTCATCCAGTGTCTTTCTCCCCTCATTCCAACCCTCTTGGAGATTCTGCAGAGCCAGTTTCCTGTTAAACTTCCCTTGCACATTCTACATTCCAGCCAAACTGTCCCATTTGCTGCTTCCCCTAAGTATTGTTCCGTTTCCAAACTCCTTGCCTTTGCATTGACTGTATCCCATACCAGAATGCAATCTCCCTTCAGCTCTATGGCTTAGGATCTCTAGCTTACTTCAAAGCTCAGTCTCTGTTCAGCCTCCCACATGCAGCCTTTCCAGATCCCCTCAGGAGCTAGTGCCCCATCTGCCCCTCCCCTCCAAAATCATTTTGTAATTGCTTATCTCTCAGGCATTGTTTCTTCCAGGAAAACAAAAAGCTTCTTGAGTACAGGGATGGCTTCATTCTTGTAGGAAATGAGGCAACATAGGGAAGAGAAAGCTGGAAATGGACTTAAGAAGACCCGAATTCAAATCCTACCTCAGGATGTGAAACTAGTTAGTGCAACTAACTAGCTTATGTGACACAGGACAAGTCACTTAACCTCTCTTCACTTAGTGACTTAAGTCACTTACGGTACCTACTTCCCAGAGATTATGAAATCAAATGAGATCTATGTGAAGTGCCTTGTAAACCTTAAAAATACTAGATGAATGTGTTATCATTGATCTGTTATCCCCGTGCCTAGAACAATGCCTGTCAAATAGCAGGTGATTTATAAATGCTCACTGGACTGAATCAAACTGAACT
The DNA here is from genome assembly GCA_028658325.1 of Potorous gilbertii. NCBI lineage: Eukaryota > Metazoa > Chordata > Mammalia > Diprotodontia > Potoroidae > Potorous > Potorous gilbertii. Next base: position 290,422,635 of record CM053770.1, on the reverse strand, counting down.
GAATTAAACCTAGTTAAGAGCCTGCCTGTTCAGTGGCCTTTCCTCTCAGTGAAATGGAAAGAGCCTCAGATTTGGGTTCAAATCCCAGCTTTGCCACTTCCCACCTGTATGACTTTGGGTTAGTCTGGGCCTCAGTTTCCTCCTCTGTAAAGTAGCTAGATTGGGCCAGATGCCTCAAAGGTCCCTCCCAGCTCTCCTCTTTCCAGTCCTATCCCTAGCTGTCCTCTTCACCTGCAACCAGATGTGCATACAGGGGCAGGGAGTCGCAAGGCTGGACTCAACTCCATCCACCAAGCCTTTGCCATTTTGAAGAGTCAGTTATTTTGTAAAGTGGATGCCTGGTTCTCTTTGTGCTTGTGTAAAGAGAGCAGGAAAATATTAGCCCAGCTGCCAGGACGCCCACAGCCATACTGTGAAGCCCAGGTTTGTTTTTTAACCCCCTCTCCTCTATTCCACCTTCTCTCAAATGTGACAAGTATGAGCCATGAGCACTGGCAGCAACCCCAGAGAAGATTCAGAACTAGGAGAGGTTGAGAACACAAAATAACCAAGCTCAGAGGAATCTTAGAACAGGGAACATCAGAACTTGAAGGGGCCTTAGAACAGAGGAACTATAGGCAGAAAAGACCTTAAGAGGTAGAATACAGACAATCTAAGCTGGGAGGGACCTAGAACAGACCCAGAACAGAGGTGGCAAAGCTGGGAGAGACCTAGAACAGAGATGAAAAAGCTAGGAGGGACCTAGAACAGACCCAGAACAGAGGTGGCAAAGCTGGGAGGGACCTAGACTGCAGATCATGGAATGTGCAAGCTGAAAGGAACCTCAGAGACGACCAGCTAATCCAAGCCCTTCATTTTACAAGGAAACTGAGGCTCCTGGAGATGAAATGACTTCCCCAAAAGTCTCCCAGGGAGTAAGTAGCAGAACCAGAATTAGAACCCAGATCTTCCTTTCTCTCCACTGTCTGGGGAGAAAGGCCGTTTCTGGGCCAGGCCATCAACTGCAGCTTCTCCAAGGTTCTGAGGCTGACAGCTTGCTGGAGGCAGAAAACCAAGTGAGCATTGTGAGGGGGCACCCACATGCATCTCCAGCTATTTTTACTCCCCATTACATACTGAGGAGGGTGGGTCCTGCTGTAGTGTGAGGCATAGCTAGCTCTCCAGCCCCAGGAGGACAAAGCAAAACCAGGCTTGGCCCCAGAGAGAAGGCCACAGGGGCAGGGCTGGGGGCCACGGCACAGCTGTCCCTGTCCCCTCACGTCTCCCCAGAGCTGGAGTGGCTGGTGTGAACATACTGGCCATGGTGTGTCTCTCTGCCCTCACAGGAGCGAGATGAAACGCTGGATGACTTCCCTGGCCCCAAACCGGAGAACAAAGTTTGTTTCCTTCACATCAAGACTGCTTGGTGAGCATTCCCAGAATCCCTCTGCTTCTGCTCCTTCCTGAGTCCTTTCAATGGAAAGCTTGGCTTATGGGTGCCATGTTGGAACTGAGTGTCTAGGGAGGGTTATAGGCCCTGAGAGCTCATTAAGCCATGCTGAAGCACTTAGTTTTGGATATATACAGGGAGGCCTTTATATATTTATCACTTAAAATTACATGGGTGCCTCTTATTTTTATACCATACCTGTCCTTGGATACAGCCTGCCACCCTCTTCCTGACAGGTGTCTTCTCTTGTATCAAAGAGATATTGCCACGAAGCAACAATGTCTAACAGCAATGTGCAGCTTTCCACACCCATAGTCCCCCATTTCTCTATGGAAGGGAGAGGGGTTTACTCAGATCAGGGGTCACCATTTTGTGCGTCATGGACCCCTTAGCAACCTGGTCAATTCTACAGAACTCCTCTTGGATTCATATGCTAAAGTGTATAAGTCAAAATACATGAGATGACAAAGGAAACCAGTCACATTGAAATTCATTTGTCAAAATACCAAAAGCCAAAACTTCACAGATGCCAAGCTAAGCATCCCCAACTTAGGAAAAAGGGTTCTTCTAAGTACTCTCTCTTCTCTGAGATTCAGACAATATTTCAGGGGATAAAGGCTTCCTAAAGTCTCTTCATAGGACCAGGTTATCTGGCCACAGGGATATTTTACATTCTAGAGCTTTGGTGTGTAGGACTGAAAACTTAATCATGAGGCAGAACGGACCTTAGGGGCAGGAGACATGAGTTCGAGTCTTCTCTCTAGGCTCTGAGCAGATCCCTTGCCCTCAGTTCCCCTGGTTGCTCTTTCAGGCCAGAAGGACCAGAGCAGGGGCCATCTTCATGGGTAGAGGAAGCATCTTCATCAGGAGGTGTCTATGAAATCACTGTTTTGGACCACAAAAAATGTCTTTCATTTTTAAGGCCTTGAACTAGAAATGTTTTCATGGATGCTTGGGCAAAAGAAGGAATAAATAAGAAATGGCAGATAATTGGAAGTCTAAGGGATAAGATGTAATTCTTGAAACTCAATGGCCAAGGGCCGAGGTGGGGCCAAGTGAACCTCATTCTAGTCAGGGGCAGGCAGGCTCCAGAGATTGGTTGGGCTGTCTACGCTGGGGTCAAAGGTCCTTCAAAAGCTCATTAAATGCGTAAGAACCCAAAGAGAGTTTGTGACCCTCGGTAAGTAATTCCAGTGCCTTAATTCACTGGAGAAGGAAATCACAAAACTCCATTATTTTTGCCAAGAAAATCCCATGGACAGTATGGTCTATGGGTTCATGAAGAATCACACTGGCTTAGAAGATACCTCAGAGGTCAGAGGTCAGCCAGTAAGTTCATTTTACAGATGAGGAAACTGAGGCTCCATATGATCATAGGAGTATAGATTTTGGAGGTACCTTATCAAACCTCTTCATTTTATAAATGAGTAAATGGAGACCAAGAAAGTTTGAGTTGCTCAGGGTCACAGAGGTGGTAAATAACAGAGACAGTATTTGAACCCAAAGCCCCTGACTCCTGAATCAGGGCTTTTTCCACTGGCCCACAGTGCCTCCTTGTTAAAAAAACGAATCCCCACTCTTTGACCTTGGGGGAGGGGAAGTCCTTCAAACTGCCTCCCATAAGTGCATCTGAGATGGCATTTCCCTTCCTCTAGCCAGCAGGAAGAAAGCTCTTGGCTCTGCTTTTCTGAGGCCCTTGACCTTGAGACCTTTGCCCACCATCAAAGAGTTTTCTATTTCTATCCATGACCTGGTGTTTTATTGGGCTAGAAATGTCCTTGACCCTCCCCAGCAGCCGGCTCTGTCCTGCACCCAAAAAGCCTCTCACAGGCTGGGGCTCCAGAGTCTGGAACATTCTGGACAAAAATCTCTGTCTTCTCTCTGCCCTTGCCCAACAGACTGCCCCCAGGTGCAGTGTGTCCATCCCTATGTCGCTCAGCAGCCGGATGAGCTATCCCTGGAGCTGGCTGACATTCTGAACATCCTGGAAAAGACAGAAGATGGTAAGTACCTGACCAGCGTGGAGATTCCCCCTGGGTCTGTCTGTATTGCCACATCATGTGTCTATACCACTCATGCTAAATGTCTATACTGTCCACATCACATGTCTATACCACCCACACTGCATGTCTATACCACTCATACACTGTGTTTATACCACCCATGCCAAACGTTAATACCATTCATTGGACATCTATACTACCTGTGCCCCATTTTTGTACTACCCACCCCACATCTATACTGCCTATATCATATGTCCATACCACCCAACCCCTTACCTTCTGAAAGCGTTCTCCTGGCTGTTACCTTAGTGACTCAGATGACCATTCCCCTCTAATTAACAGAGTGGGAAACTGAGGCCATGGAGTTGGCCAGTTTTCTAAAATCATGATCATGACATTTCTCCAGCACCTACACAGCCATTGAGCCTCACACCGGCCCTGGGAGGTTGGTGATTCCTGTTTTACATAGGAAGGAAACTGAGGCCCAGAGGGGTTACCAGGGGCTTGATGGGGGTCACAAGTGAATGTCTGATAGAGGATTTGAACTCAGGTCTTCCGACCTCCAAGACCAGTGTTCTATTCACTCAGGAGTATGGCCTCTCAGCATCACACATCTCCTTTTCCATTTCTTTCCCCCACGTTAGGGTCTGTGCTTGGGGTTGAGGAGACAAAATGTTTTTAAGTGAACAGTCTTTACAGTCAAGGCATTTACATTCTACTGGGAGAGAGTTGGAAATGAAGCCGAGCCAACTGAGGAGAGTGAGAGGGCTGACTGGAGAAGGGACGACCAGGAAGTAGCTTATGTTTGTCATTATCTACTCAGTGCTCGGTACAGGGCAAAATCAGAAATGATTGTAGTTATCTGATAAGGATAATATATTATACAACCTAATTATCACATTATAGATAAGATTACATACTAATTATATACTATGTTATGTATAATTATAAATATTATTATTAATGCCTGTTGATTAATTGATAGGAAAGTGCTCTAGCAGAATTTAAGAAGAAAGAGAAGGAGGGGGTTTCCATCAAGGGGCCAGGGAATCGCCAATTCCATCCAGAAGCCTTTAAGTGCCTGCTAGGGGCTAAGCACTGTGAGAATACAAAGGACTGTATCTGCCCTTGAGGAGCTTATATTCTATCAGGGGAGATGAAATATATCAATATATAGATATATATCAATATATATATATATCAATATCTATCTATCTATCTATCTATATATATATATATATATATATATATATATATATATATATATGTATATAAGCTACCTACAAATAGCCCTTCCTTTGGATAGTAAAACACCCCAAAGTCATTCTAGGGGAGAAGGCACCAGGCAAGGCTTCCCGTGGAAAGTGGAGTCTGGGCTGAGTCTTGAAGGAAGCCAGGGACTCCAAGAAATGGAGATAAGGGAGAATGTTTCAGACAGGAGGCAGGGCCTGTGCAAAGTCCTGGAGGTGGGAGATGAGAGTGCTGAGTATAGATGAGCTCATTCAGTGGGAACTTTGAGCATAGGAGGGGAGTGATGTGTGACAGGGCTAGAAAAAGAGACTGAAGTCCAAGGGTGTGCCTTTGTATCCTACCAGGCCAGTTTACATGAGCCCCATGTTTCACTGTGTCTCATCTAGCCCTGGGGGAAGATGACTGCTGATGTCAGTTCAGTCATATGGGGAGAGCAAGGAAGTTGCCTCTGGGGAAATGTGTGTGTGTGTGTGTGTGTGTGTGTGTATGTGTGTTCCTGTCAGGGCAGCCCCAGATCCACCAGTTTTGGGGGGCCACCCCATTGGACTGCTGACTCAAACTGACATTGACATCCTCTAGGGCTTTCATAAAGCAGTGAGTGGATTTTGTCATGAATGCCTTTCTCCTCTGACATCATGCTCTACCACTAACCATCCATGTATCCCTGGGCAAACCATTCCTTTCCTGGGGCTCAGTTTCTCTAAAAAATAAGGGTCAAATTGGATGCCTCTGAGCCCCCTCCCACTCCCAGCTCTCTCTAGGTCTAGAATCCAGTGACCTCTCTGAGTCTCAGTTTCCTTATCTGTGAAACGGGGAGTTAGACTAGATGGCCTCTGAGGCCCTCACCCCCAAGCTCTAGGTCTATGAGTCTGAATAAATGTTTGTCAAATTAAATTACGCACCCATTTTTAGTTTTATCCCTCCTACCCATTTCCTGCTTTGTTCCTTCTCTGTCCCATTTCTCATCTTCCTTTCCTTCTTCCTCTTCCTTTCTTTCTGTGGCATAAACATGGAGGGTATTGGGAAGATTTTGTTTTAAGCCAAGAGAACCATGAAGTGCTTTGTGACCTTGAGCAAGTCACTTTCCTCTCTGAGCCTCAGTTTCCTCATCTGTAAAATGACAGGGTTGGGCTAGATGGTCTCTAAGATCCCTTCCAGGGAGGATATTCTCAGAAGGTAGTGGTCATTCCATCCCAGATGTCATCTGTCACAGTCCAGATGCTTGCTCATCAGGAACATTATAGAGGGGATTTGGTGATAGAGAAGGGACAAACAATATTCGTTCCAACCTTAGGATGATGTGAAACAACCACCACCATGTGGAATGGGCCATCCTGGTAGGTAGTGAGCTCCCTGTGCCTGGAGGTCTCCAGGTCCCCACGCAGAGAAAGAATGATCAATTGCCAGCTTGGTCTCATGAACGTGGAATTGGTAACTTCAGCTCCCTGTGGCTGGCATTTCTTGGTCACCGGCGCTCTCTGCTGGCCACATTGTGCCATAGCACAAAATCTTTGCTACTGAGATGTTTTCATCCATTAGCACAACTGCCTTGTATCAGAGACCCATAGGACTCGAATTGCTTGTTTTACTCTTTGCACTCTCTTATCTCTTAATTTTTTGCTTGTATTTTTCATTGTTAGTTAAGATTATCCACAGTTTCTACTGTGGGGCCCTGGAGATCATCGAATCCTAATTGTATAAATGAGGACATTTGGGCCAGAAAGCCCAGGGGCCCAGGCTGGAAGGGAGCTAGCTCAAAGACCTTCTAGTCAAATCTCATTTTACAAATGAGGAAACTGAGGCCCAGGGAAATGAAGTAACTTGCCCAAGGTCACACATGTAGTAAGCATAAGAAGCCAGATTTGAACTCAGATCCTCTGAGGCCAGGGCTTACTCCTCTTGGGGCATTCACTGCTCACATTGGGGATATTATCCACTTTTAAAATGAGGAAACTGTTTCACAACTAGCAAGCAGGCGCTAGACACAAACCTGGGTCCTCTCATTCCAAAACTCAATTCCGCTTCTCCCCATAGCTGGGCTACAAAATATCCCATTGGGCTTCCTTTTGCCCCAAATTCCCTTGGCTTTCATTAAAAGTTCGTTGCTTTTTCTTCCCCTTTGCCCTTGCCATCTTCCTCCCAACCCCATAGGTTGGATTTTTGGGGAGCGCCTTCATGACCAAGAAAGAGGCTGGTTCCCAAGCTCCATGGTGGAGGAGATTATGAACCCCAAGATCCGGTCCCAGAACCTCAAGGAGTGTTTCCGGGTCCACAAGATGGATGACCCCCAACGCAGCCAAAACAAAGACCGGCGGAAGCTGGGCAGCCGCAATCGGCAATGACCTCTCTCTTACTCAAGCCCTGACCCCTGAGCCTAGGTACACCAGGACAGTGAGCAGGACCTAAGATGCCTGGAGGAGGAGAGAGAGATGGCAGAGTCTAAGGTCTTGGGACAGAGAGCAGAAGGGCTGGGCGGGGTCTGATCTTTCCACGTGTGGACTGTGTCCACCCCAACCAAAGGGATACTGCTGTATTTATTGTGTACAGAAGTCCCCCTTCCCTCTTCCCTTCCCCTTCCCACCATGTTAGCCATTCCTGGTCCTTCCAGCGGCAGATGCAATGGGGAGGGGGAGAGCAGAGGAATTCCCTTCTTTGGAGCTCCTTATTTATAAACGGCAAGCCAGGTGGGCTTTCCACCACACTGCATTACTGCCTTTCTTCCTGCCCTCCCCATCCTTTAATAAGTGTGAGGAACTTTTCACTGCATGGGCATGAGGGGACCCAGACACCCCAAGCATTCACCCCACCCATACCACCTCCCAAGGACTACGGAGAGGCAGCCAGCCTTCAGCCACCAAGGATGGTGCCCACCAGTCACTAAGTTAAGAACCAGAAGATTTCTGCTATCAGTAACATAGTACAATCAAGAAAAAGTATGGCCTGGTGGGATGTGGTCCCTTTAAAAGAAAATGGAAGCCATTATTAACCCTTAGGACCCAAGAGGATGCCTTAGGAACAGACCCAAGGGCTCTGGTATTCACCTTGGGGTGGAAATTAGGGCAGCATCCAGAGCCCTGTCACTGGGTCACATTTGTGCAGTAGAAGGATGCTCCTCCTTCCAGGCCCCTTCCCCAGCATGCCATTGTCCCTTCCACAGAGAGGACTCCACTCACTCCCCTTTCTGTTCCTTGTGGAGATGCAGGAAAGTCACCAAGCCCAGGTGCACCAGACTGTGGGAATCACCAGAGAGAACAGTCAGACGCAGGTTTCCCCACGCCCAAATAAGACCTTTTGGTGAAGTACCCAGGGAGGAGGGTCTGAGCCAGCTCCTCTCTCAGGGTTTCCTGGCTTGTGGGACTCCCAAGAGGATGTGATGAAGCCACATGCTTCCTTCTGCTACCAAAGCCAACAGCTTGGACATCCCTCGCGATGAAATCGAGGAACTCCCCAGTGCAAAGGACCAGTCTCTGAGACCTCAGGCTCAGCCACGGGCTAGCCTTCTCAGACGTGGGCATCACATGTCTAAGGAACTGTGGATGTGCCGCAGGATCGCATGACCACCCACGCATGTTCTGCCCTTCCCGGGGAGGGGACGGCCCTGGCTCGGGCTGCGCATCCACCTGCCACTCCTCTAAGCCAAGTTCCAACGGGAGAAGGCTTAGAATACAGAGCCTTTGGGGAGGACACCGGGACAAGCCCTGTCCACAAACATGTCTGTTGGTTCCTGCCTCTCCTTGCCACCCATGTATATTTTAAATACCGTTTTTGTTTCATAAAATACATTACACATGGTGGAATTTGTGTGAAGTTGGCAAATTCGGGATGGGGAATTGGGGTCCCCTGGGTCAGTCCCTTCAGTGGACTAATAGAGGTAACTAGGCAGCCTGAAGTATGCGAAATAATGGGGGGTCAGGGAAGGTTTCAGTCAAAGTGGCTGGGTGAGGGTGGGGCGGGGGAGGATGGATTTCCAACAAAGAGAGCCTCATAAGGACAGATGCTGAGGAAGAAGGGCGAGGACATTATAAAGGAGATGATGAATCCTCCAGTCCCTGCAACTGGAAGAGTCTTCAGGCACCTTCTCGTTCCATCGGACTCGAACAAGACTGTGTTTGCTGCCCGCTCCAGAGGGGTCACCTGGAGGCTACTGGAAGATGTCCGGGGGGAGGGGGAGGGGGAACCACCGGCTTAGGGTGCCCAGTGCTGTCCACTCCTTGTGGTTAACTGGGAATACCTCTCCCCCCACCTCAGGCCTTTCATCTCCAAGCTTAATGCTCCCCACTCCCTCCTGTTCTCTTCTGGACGTCCTCTGGCCATGTTCTCTTCCTTCCACAATATTCTGGTCTCCTGATTAATCATAGTGATAATATCTAGTAGCAGGACCCTCACTTCCTAACTTCTGGATGCTAATGCAACTGAAGATCTCACGAATCATCCAATGAATAAGCATTTATTAAGCACTTTCTATTTGCTTCTTGCTAAGCACTAAAGACTCCAAAAATACAAGAACCGAAGCCAATCCTGCCCCCAGGGGCTTCCATTCTAATGCTCTCCCATTGGCACCTTCTGGACGCATACTGAGCTTGTGGTCCACTAAACCCCGCCCCCCCCCAGATCTTTGTCAGATGAACTCTTCTCTAGCCCCATCTCAAGTATGTTTTTTTAACTCAAGGGTAGAAATTTATATTTATCCATATTAAATGTCATATTATTCTATTCAGCCCCTAAAATTAGCCTATCAAAGTTTTCTTGGATCTCAATTCTGTTAGCAAGGGTAGTAATGACGCTGGCCAACAATTATGGAACTCAAGTCTTGCAAAGCATATTCCACACATAGATGCATACATATGTCTCCAATTCATTCATATGTCCCAAATACATACACATATGTCCCCATACATGTACATGTATGTCCCAAAGTCTCAGGACAATGTTTAGCTATTAGAGTTTCTGGGACACCCATCTCCTCTTGGTCGGTCACCATTGTCACCTGCTGTTAGGGATTCTTGCTTTCCGTCATGCAGTGGTGACAGGCGTGATTCCTGCCTTCACCCAGGTGGGGCTAAAATAAGGCTGGGAAGACTGACTGAGGCTAGATGGTAGAGGTCTGAATGCCAGGCCAAAGAGCATTGTGTTCAGGACAATATTGTTATGCTGGGGGGAGGGGTAGTTATTTTTTTGTTTTTGATTTAAAAGCAGTTTTCAAGTAGGTCTATAAAGCAGCCTGGAGGAAGATCCAGGAGTACCAGGAGTGTGTCCCAGCTGGAGTTAGGGGGGGCAGGGTGTAGGCCTGTTTGTCCATGTGCTTGTAGAAAAAGGGGCTTGGGAAGGCAGAGTAGGGAGAGTCAGGAGGCCACATGGCCTCCTTGTGATGCAATCTCCATCCGGGCCTTTTTCAGGGCACGAAAAAATGGGAAAGTAGCCTTGAAGAGCCAACTCAATGGATGAAAGTCGGGTATGGTGTTTTTGCTGCTATTTTCATATTGACTTTATCCCAATTTGTTAATTCAGTTAGATAATTTAAGTTTTCATCTCTTTAGGTCCTACTAGGTGCACTAGGCTGGGAGTGGAGCTGGGAGAAGAGGAACAGATAGGAATCTGTCCCTGCCCTCCACCAACTTTCATTCTAGCAGGAGGGGAAGGTGCTGATCAGGCCTGAATTCAGATAGATCCAATACCATGAAAGAGGAGAGAGGGGCAGAGCACCTGAGGGAAACTTTTTTAGGAAGGTTATGGGACTTTGGAGGGATAGGGAAGGCAGTGGATTAGAGCAGGCTTTCTGGAGGAGGAGGCCTCAGGGCTGAGCCTTCAGAAAGGGGAGGGAAGAGCTCTGAAAACTTGGGGAACCATTCCTTGTTCCTTGGAACTGTGTTGTAAAGGGTATAAGAAGTGTTAAGTCGAAATAAGGTGGGAAAGTTATGGAGGACTGTGTACTTTATCTAAAGGAAGACTTGGGAGGTTTTTGTTAGCTCCAAAGAGGTTTTGCCAATTTGGGTAGGAATGGGGGAAGAACCTTTTGGCCCCTTAGCTCGATGGCTTTGGAATCTCTTGGGCCTCCCTCTTTGTTGTTACCACGGGACCAGCCCTCTTTGGGACAATGCTTCTGCATTGAAGCAAGAAGTTTCCCAGGTGAAACCCAGCTCAAGTCAAAGGCCAGATCTCCATGGGATTTGGTGGGGTCTGTGGGGCCATGGGAGTTCTTTATTATCAATAAACACACTTTTTCCCCCCTCATTTTTCAGCCAAGAAGTGTGACAGTTTGCCAATGAACTTGTAGTTTTAGTGTCACTGATTTTCCTTTTCTACCTAACTTAGGCTTGGATTCCTTTGTGTAAACATTTTCACCTGTGGCCTGCCTTACAATCCGAAGAAACATGATTTCAGAGATGCTGGCATTTCCAGCCACAAAGCTCTGCCTCCTGGATTGCCACAATTAGATAGTCATTCCTTTGGATAGTCAGGGCTTTGGCTTCTTTAGAGGTCCCTGTGAAAACAGTTATCAAACCTGGAAAGCCTTGGGGGGGCCACTATTTTACATCAGAACTCTAAAGTCTGGTCCAGATTCTAACTTTCCTCATCACAGCTCACTGGAGCTGTGCCTTGGATGTGAAACTTTTCAGGGAAGGTCCTATGACACAGCTGAAACAGCCCTGGTTTTGGAATCCAAGGATTTGGTGGAAAGTTCTGGCTGTGCTGTTTACTACCTGTATGATCTTGGGCATGTGACCTCCCTTCTCAGGGCCTCGGTTTCCTCATCTGTAAAATGGAGGGGTTGGGCCAGATGGCTGCTAAGGTGCTTCCAGCTCTAGATCTGTGACCTCATTAACTAATGCAGATTCAGAGTCAAGAAGGACTTTAAAGGCCATCTTAAACAAGCACCTCAATTTACAGATGAAGAAACAGGCCAAGGGAGTTGAAGTGACTTACTCAAGATCGAACTGGTTACATGTGACAGAGTCAGGATTTGAATTCAGCTCTTCTGGGTCCAAACCAGGCTACTGTTTGTTCCTGAACTGAACGAAGGTGTTCCCAGGTCTTTTAAAAAAAGCAGGCTACTTGTGGTAAATCAAGAAGACACCCAATTTTGAAAAGCAAAAACCTATATTGAAGGTGTAATAGGTGAGTCACCCATACATCTGTGCCTCTTACAGTTTGCTTGCCTACCTCCAGGACCCTCATCTTATCACAGATTCAGGATTAGAATTTTCAAACATAGCCCTGGGATAAGGACCAGCCCCTGCAGAAACCTGAGACATCTTCGGAGGACGGAATGGAATTTGAGGCCGAGCAGTCCCAAGAGACAAAGGGATATAGCAGAAGCAGCGAGGCAGGGAACCAGATATTATTTTGGGGGGCACTGAAGCTTCCTTTCCAAAGTGAACAAGGGAACAAGTGATCTCCAAGGACTCTGCTAGCTTTTATGTTCTTTTTGATGGTAGATACCTCCCCGAATCATGGACCCTCAGAGTTGGTGGGGACCTATAGGGCTATCCTGCCCAGTCCATACCTGAACAAGAGTTCTTTACAAGCTCCTCAACAACTTATCCCCAGCTCTTGGCTTGAAGATCTCCAGAGAGAGGGTTCTCACCTCCTCCAAGACAGCAAGCTAAAATTAGAACTGGTGCTTGGGAAATGGGTCTGGCTGAAATTGGACAGGTAATTAGGGTGCAGTAAGCAGGGCTTCAACACAAGACGTTAAAATTTAGAGGTCACAGACAGTACTTAAGCTGCTGAAGAAATGTAGGGACAAATGAGTTTAAAACCTAGTTGGCAAGAATTGAAAACAAATCAGTTTAAAAAAAGCTGTCGGAGTCAATCTGAAATGAGGGTCTATTCTGGAAAACCTGCCCTGGCAGTCAAGATTATGTGTTATAGCTCTGCCTGTAGGAACTGGAGTGGAAGATGACCAGGGGTTCTTACCTTGGGGTCTGTGACATTTCTTTAAAATGTTTTTCTGTCTTTCCATTGATTACTCTCTTTTGTCATCCTATGCATTTTAAAACAATGAGCTGAGAAGAGACTGTCGACTGCCAAAGGAGTCTGGAATACCAGAAGGGCGAAACACTAACCCTCGGTTTAGACCAGGGATGGGGCACCTGTGTCTTCAAGGCCAACCCTCTAGGTCCTCAAGTGTAGCCCTTTGACTTCAGTCACATGCGGCCTTGAGGGCTGCAGGTTCCCCACCCCTGGTTTATACCACAGCTCCCAAAAAGCAGGTTTCCCTCTGTCCTCTTCCCAGATTCCAGTCTCACAGGAGGGGCATGATTGGCAAAACAGGACTTCCTTTTTGATGGCCAGTCCAACAAGTATGTGTTAGCCTACATCACTGGGCTAAGGGGAGGCAGGAATAGAATTGTTGAGAATTGTCATACGCTCCACCTCACCTTTCTGTTTCCTTTTAAAAGGGCTTTTTGGGGGGAAATCTGAGGTTGTATTCTCTCAGCTGAGTGAAACAGGAACCAGGGTGGGCTTTTTGGGTAGCTGAAAAGAATTAAAGCCAGGCCTCTGCCCAGCTAACTGAAGCCCATCCTCTTGACCCAGGGCTTCTTGACATGTTTTGTGTCTAGGACCTGTGGGCAATCAGCTTAATGAATAAGGTATTTAGATAATTGAAGGAAATACCAACTTTCACTTAGAGGTTGCTGAAAGATGCAATTTTCTTTCCCCATCCAAGTTCATGGACCCCTGAACTTTCCAGGTTAAGAACTCTTATTCTAGGCCAAAGACAAAAGGAACTGAGAGTACGAAATACAACCCAACCACCAAAGGGTTGACTGTTCTGAGCTCATCCTTTACCCAAGGCAATCTTGAGGACCTCCAGCTGCTGGGGGGGGGGGGGCAACCTCTCCCTGCTGTGATTACTGGGATAGAAACACCAGGGCCAGCTGGGAGCAACTAAGAATCTTGGTACAGGGCCTTTGGGTCTTTCCCTATCTCAGGTTACAGGGGCAGCAGAGGAAGAGAAGAGAATGTCGAGGAGATGGTTGTACACAGGAGACTGGGTTGTGCCAAGTGAGCTTAGCCAAATCCAGATGGTAGGAAAAACAAGACGCTTTTTATTTCATTCAGGAAGTGGAGAATTTTCTCAGCGTGATGACAATCAAAGCCAGGACCACGGAGGTGCCCAGCAGGGCAGCGATCACAATGGCGGCAATGGCTCCGGGGCCCAAGGACCCTAGGGAAGGCAGAGGGAGATGTGAGAGGCAGAGAACCCACAAAGCACAGAATTCAGACTAGGCACTTGCGAGACCCAGAGGCCTGGTGTTTGGAGGGGGCCAGCGCCGTGACCCATAGAACCACCAAGCTGGATGGGACCTTAGAGGACCATCCACGCCCATCCCTTACCAGATCAGGATTATCATACATAACATCTTCACCAAGAGGTCACCCAGAGCAAAATGAATGGGGGAAATTCTGACTGAGGCATGAAACAAATGTTTGATGTTTCTGTCATTCATTCATTCAGCAATCATTCATGGAGTGTTTGTTGTGTGTACAAGTCTACACTAGATGCTGTCTTCCTTGATCTATATCTTTCTAAGACACTAGATTGAAAAGTCCATTTCATTTTGGTCAAGAAACTACCACTGGCCATCTCCCACAGTTCTGAGACAGAGGGAACTAACTCCCTGTTCATAGGAGCATAGGATCAGAGATGCGGACCTGAAAGGACCGTAGAGGTTATCTAGGCTAACTTCCAAATTTTACAGATGTGGAAACTGAGACTCAAAATTGAGCTGACTTGCCTAAAGCCCCACAGGTAGTAAGCAACAAAGGTAGAATGTAAACTCAGATCCTCTGGCTCCAATCTAGTAGATCCTTTGACTCAAGAGCTCAGTGTTTTCCCACTGTACCAGGCTGCTAGATTGGAAGCTCCATGAAGATAGCATTGAGTCTTCTGACAACAGTGTCTCTATTACTTAGCTCAGCACTTTGGATGCCACCTAATAAATGTTTGTCAAATGAAGGAGGAGGCAGCAGGTTGCACTAGGAAAGTCTAAATTTGAAGTCAAAAGAGGTGAGATTGAATTTTTGCCTCCTGTGTGACCTTGGGCAAGTGACTTTTCCATTTGGGCCTCAGTTTCCTTATCTGTAGATTAGATCAAATGATCTCTGCAGTTGAACTTTGGCTCTGCAGCTGGCTGCCTGTGTGACCTCACATCTCCTCTGGCTCTAAAAATGGGATCAAATGAGTAAATGGGTCATGAGGAGCATTCTGGGGATAGCCTCAAACCTCCTCCCACAGGCATTTCTTTCTCTCTAGTCAGGAGAGTATGGTTGGGGGGGAGGTGTTGATTATTATGAGGTCTAATAAGCTTCTCTTAGCTCCTCCCCCTATCCAAGGGCCCCTGAAAGAATCAAGTCTTCCCATACCAGTCCCATCATCCAGCCGGTGCAGATGGGTAGTGTCCTCTGGCTCATACTCTAAGGTATAGAGGGGGAGGTCTGTGGCATCAGACGCATGGGTGTGGGTGGTGCTTTCGAAGGGGCCCGCTCCTGATGGCAGCTCCCCTGGGTCATTCCACAAGGTAGGAACAGGGCCTTGGGGATACTCTGCTGGAAAACAAAACAAAGAGAGATGACAGGAGACAGCACAGGAACCACATCTGCACTAAGGTCAGGCATTGACCCCCACACTTGACCCAAGGCCTAGTGAGATGCTGGAGGTGTTACTTGTCACTATCATCAGAAAGTCCACTCTTAAGGCTAGGAGGGCTGATCAATGTAGGTTTGGCAAAAAGAAGACAGATACTGTGTAATCTATCACTGCAGGTTACTAAGAATTTGCCACCTAGTGAATCCCTACCAAGACCCAAACACATGGCCAGAATTATAGCCCAGAATGCATGTTATCCTTCAAAAATTCTCAGGTGACAAGTCCTCATGTTACAGGTAACAATCCAGCCAATAAGTTTTTATTAAGAACCCACTGCTAGATCCAGTGCTGAGCAAATACAAAAAAAGCCAAAAACAGTCCCTCCAGAAGTCTGTTTTCATGGTGGACACAACGTGCACACTACTACATACAAATAAGGCATGGAGATGGAGACTCGGAGAGGATCTCAGAGGGAAGGCACTGACATGAAGGAGAATGAGCCAAGCATCATGCCATAGGCAGAATGTGGCTAAGATTCAAGGAAGTCAAAGGCAGACCCCAGAAGAGCCTCAAGAGGCTCCAGTTTAGAACTGGACCATCTCCTAGACAAAATTGTACCCACCATTGCCTGGACATACCATTGATTCATAAAAAACTGAAGAACAGCCACATCCAATGCTCATAAACTCCAAGCTATGTCATGAAAAACTTTCGAAAGGTAGAGATCTGGAGGAAGAAATTGAAACCCTATGGGAGCAGGAAGTGGTCTGTGTCATCCTCAACACTGTCTGCTACTGGATTTGGTCCAAGGATACTCAATGAGCTACAGAAGTTGGGCTTACATCCCAACACATTTACTCATCTATAAACATCTACGAATGTGGTTATTTTATCCACTTGTGGCACAACCTAATGCATGTTAAAATAAAGAATCGTAGCATTGCAAGCTATCTTGAGGTCAGTATGAGATCATAATAGTCATTTGCATTTTTATGACTCATGAGGAAGTCCAGACCAAATATGCCTCTGCCACCCCCCGGCTGCTCCTGCTTCTTCCTCCGAGGCTTAACCAAGCAAAGTTAATTCCCTTTGCACATGGCAGTCCTTCAAATGGGGCAGACTATTCCCATGTGCCCCCTGACCCTTCTCTTTTCAGGCTAAATACTCTCATTTCATTCCACATGACTCTTGGGCGCATGACTTGAGATTCCCAGCCTGGCTGCCCTCCTCCAGCCCATGGACCTAACGGTTCCTTGGATGGATTTCAAGGGGTGCATGACCTTGAATGCAAAAAAAAAAAAATCATATTTTTCAATAGAATTGCTTTCCTTTGTATCTCTCTATTTTTTAATTCTATGCTTTGAAAAATATGATTCTAAGGAGTTGCCCAGGGGATTCACAAGGCTATTGCCTGAGGAGTCCTTGACAGAAATACAATTAACCTCTGGACCCTAAGATCTCATTAGCTTCTTTGATTGCTATATCATGTACTGACTCCTACTGAACATGTAGATGTTCAGCTGGTTTTCAGTGATGGCCGACTGTTTGTGACCCTTTTTGAGGTTTTCTTGGCAAAGACACTGGAGGGGTTTTCACTTTCTTCTCCAACTCATTTTACAGATGAAGAAATTGAGGTAAAAAGGGTTAAGTGACTTGCCTAAGGTTACACAGCTAGTGTCTGAGGTTAAATTTGAATTCAGGTCTTCCTTATTCCAGGCCTGGAGTTCTGTGCACTATGGTGCCACCTGACTTTCCCCATATTGAGCCAACTGTGTCTCCAAAATCCCTGGATCTTTTTCAGATTGTTTCTTCTATCTTATATCTGGGAAATTGATTTTTTGGATCTCAAGTCATCTTACTGAGATCCAGAAAGATCATGACAGGCTGGAAGGATGGGCCACGTCTGTCATTCAACATGACACATTTCTTTCCAAGGCTGGTCCCACCATGTCTTTATTCTAATATTGATAAAAGCAGCACAGGGTCAAGGACATATTCAGGGGGACCCTTGACTAGAGACGTCCTTCCCTTCTGACATCAATATTTATTAATGACCAACGTCTGGGTTCAGTCATTTAACCATTTCCAAAACTCTCCACCAGGGTCTTGGTCCAGAGCTTTAGAAGTTAGGGTAGATTGAGAGAGGGTAGACAGATTTTAGCTAATCATTTAGCTAATCTGTTAATTATCTGAATAACACCACCACTCAACCAACCTGCTCTGTGCCAGACCCTGTCCTGGATGCAAGTAATCCAAAGACAGAAGGGAGATGAGCCCTGCCCTCAAGAAGTTTAACTGTGGCCAGACAATGAACACTTCTTTTTGATGGATACAAAAACATTTCTAGACCTTTACTGTTGTCTTATGCCTGATTCGCTGCCATGTACCCTGATCTAGCAATACTGGCCTCCGGGCTGGTCAGCGAACATCTCTTAAGTGCCAGGCACTGATAATGGACAGAGAAGGGATAAGGAAAGACTTCTGGTAGGAGGTGGAGTTTGGGCTGAGCCTCAGTGGACGAGAAGCAGGAATCAAGGAAGAGGGAGACAGAGAAAGACTCTCTGTTAAACAGCAGAGACAGCAGGCTGTGGGCCTGGAGACCTCTGAGGTTCCTTCCAGCTCACAGTCGATCCTAAGATCAAAGCCCTCTCCCAGGTACCGGACTCTTCCCAGGCCCCTGCTCGGAGCCTGGCCGGTTGGGATGTTTGCCCAGGGAGGAGCCGCCTGTCGGGGTCTATCAATGCTTCTGTTGTGTGACTGGGACGGCAAAAACGGGAGACATTCCACAAGTCCCCACTGAAACCACGGGGAGTGTCACCCAAGGATGGAAAATCCTTGTGTATTCAAGGCCAAAGACCCCAGCACCCAAACATCTTGCTGCCTGGGTGGGTCTGGGGCCCTGAGAGAGGCAGGATGCAAGCTTGGACACTGAGGGCCCCCTCCTGCTCTAAGAGCTGGGACTCAAAATTAGACAAACATCCAGGTGCCCCCCCCTGGAGATTTTGATTTTATGAATCTTCCTACGGGAGGAGAGTGGACATGTTGGGGAAGAAAGGCTGTGTTAACTATCCTGAGTTATCTGTCCCTAGGCTAGCAGTGAAGACTGTCCCATGGTGACAATTCTTCTGTTCAAAGAAATTGGAGAACTAGAAACAGTCACCATCTGCTCACTCTCTGGGTCAGGATATAATGGAAGATTACAGTCGACCTCCTGGTCCAACCCTCCCATTTTAAAGATACGGAAACCAAGGCCCCAAACTTCTCAGCGGATCATAGACTTTAGGCTGGAAGAGACCTCCGAGACCTAGTCTAACCCCTTTGCAGACCAAAAAAACTAAGACTCGGAGAGAAGTGACCTGCCCAAGGCCACAGAAGTAGTAAGTGGCAGAGGTGGGATTAGAACCCAGGTCTCCTGCCTCCAAGCACTCCAGCACTCCTTCCATTGTGTCACTAGCCACCTCTTTTCTGAGCCTTAGTTTCTCCTTGTTGCTGTTGATCATATTTGTCATCTCTATGATAGGGAGAATATGCTGATTTCAGCCCACCCAACGGTGCATTATCAGTGGGAAGGGGTGATCTGAGGGTGAGGTTGGAAGTGAAAGGGACCTTGTTGCCCTGGATTGGGTGCAGGGACAGAGGGAAGTGGGAGCAGCAAAGAGGTTAAATATAGGGTCCAAACACAAACATTCGGTCGAGGGAAAGGAGAGCCAGTACCTTTCCAGCTGTCCCCTCCTTGGACCAATATTTACCCCCTCCCACAAGCACCTGGCCCAGAGGGGGCAGCCCAGGCAGGGTACAGTGGTCCCTGGCTTGGTCCCTAGCACACAGTCCTCTGCGAGGATCTGTGGGAGGGCCATGGGAAGGAGAAAGGGGTGCCTTCCCAGCCGTTAGGGCTGGAGAACACCTCTGGCTCCCCCACGCTTCCAGTCCCTGGTTGTCAGGCCCCCCTCTGAATGGGGTTCAGGGCATTTGCAGCAGTGGGCACTTATGAGGTTCTTACCATGTGCTCATGCTGGGAGATGCAAAGAAAGGCTAAAGCAGTGCCTGCACTTCAGGTGTTACATTCCACACATCGCTGTGAACATACAAGATTCAAGAGACAACAGAGGGAAGGCAATGGCAGCTAGGAATCACAGGGAGGTGAGAATGAGCCTGGGAAGGGCCTCCTGCAGGAGGGGAAGCCAGGAGCTCAGAGCCCAGAAGCAGAAGGAACAGTCTTATCTTGTGCTTGGTACCTTTGGGGTGGGGAGTTAGGGCTGAAGCAGGGAAGGGATGGACAGAGAGACAGCACCTCCCCAACCCCCCCAGCCTCCCAGGCAGGGAGAAGCCAACCCAGGGCAGCCTGTCCACTCAGGCAAGTGAATGATATCCTAAGGCCTTCAGGGGAGCCTGAGGCCTAGAGATAGGGTGGGTAGGCAGACTCAAGGATTGGCCCAGTGTCTTATCTTCAATTAAAAACACAATGGCACTGTTTCTTTTGGTCCTAGAGGTGACCCCAGGACAACCCAGGTCATCCACAAGGGCCATCTGTCTTGGCATGAATGCCTTTAGAGGGGAGGCCCGGTACCCCAGTAGCCCAGGAGCTCACTGGCACTGCGAGGAGGGTTAGGGAAAGTCTGCTCCTCAAGCTTCCACCTACTTGCTTTCAGAAATGGGTACAGAGGACCTGGGTGCAAATCCTGCTGGTCATTTACTATATGTGTGATTGCCAGTATGACTTAACCTCTTAGGGCTTCAGTTTCCTCGTCTGTAAAACAAAGAGTTGGATTCAATGGGCTCTATACTTCTGCACTGGTTATCCCAAAGACCTGCTATGACCCCTGTGCCCCTTCCTTCTTCAGGAGTGTGGCTCAGGCACCCCCTGAAGCACTGCCCCCAGCTGTTGGGGCATCTCTACCTCCCTTGTATTTGCAGCTTCTTTGATTCCACAAGGGCCTTATCATTGTTTTTTAACCTCAGGTCAGAATTATTGGACCAGTCTAGCCTAAGGAGACTGGAAATATAGGTCGTTCACTATCCATGCTCTTCCTCTTGGATTTTGGTCTCTGTAAGGTCTGAGGCTTTTCCCCACACTTTTGATATCTTCTCCCCAGAACCTTGCACAGTGGCCAGTAAAGAGCAGGCACTCAATATGTGCTTTATTGAGAAGATGAACATTGTGAAATTATAAAGAACAAGGCTGGCCCCAAAGAATTGAGAAGGCGTTTTCCCAAACTTCCTTATTTGTGGCGTGTGCACATGTGTGTATGCATGTGTGCATGTGTGTGCACATGCGAGTCTATGTAGATCCTCATAGGTGTGGAGCATTGGATAATTAGGTTTAATGCATTTCTTTTCTTTTTTCTTTGGGAGATAGCACGAAGAGGGATACTGAGGGTCATACCCAACACAAGGTATCTACAAAACCTTTTTAAAAGAAACAATGGTTTTAACTCTAACCCCAGAGCCCCGTACAGCCTCCCCACATTGCTCTCACTTAGCTGACCTCCAAAATGTAAGGATCATGGGCTCACTGGCGCCACATTAAGCTGCCTGCTCCAGTTTTCAGGCTGCTGGCATTTCAAATCTGGGGCTGTCAGTGAGTTGGGGAGGGGCCTACCCTGCATCATCAGGGGGAATTGGACCATCTTCTCCAGGTGGCCATGAGCCTTGATTCAAATCTTGCAGAGATTGGAGAGTCTGACAAAGGAACTATCATAAAAACCCTCTGGACTGAAAGAAGGAAGGAGGACAAAGTGAAGATTTGATTTATTCAGGCCTGCCCTGCAGGAAGGTGTGACTCTGCCCTTGTGTGTACACTGGCGGGCAACGCCAAAGGCCTGGGAGGGAGTGGCTGCCGCTCTGGTCCAGGGAGGTCAGGCTGAGCCCACCTTAGGGAACAGGGAGGACTCTGGCGCCCACCTCACCCCCTGCCTCCTGGACAAGCTGGCCTTTGGAGATGGGCTCCATCCAGGCAGCGGCCAGTGGTTTAAATTTATCTCATGGCTCCTCTTAGGAGACAAGGCCTGAGTGTATTCCATAGGAGTGCTTGGCCAGAACATCCCTCCAGTCACTGAAAATAAACAAACAGCCCCATCCTCGGGCTTCATTCACCAGTCCCAGACAGAGGGATGGATTCACTGCTTCCTCATCACCGTCCCAGCAAGGGCCAGGCCAACCCACCAGGCTAGGCTGGTCTTCATCTTCCCTCAGCACCACGAAGAGCAGGAGACTAGCCAGTCTGAGGACACAGCTGCGGCCAGCCCTGGCCCGTACAAGCCGACTTCTTCGGAGGCCACTGAGGGATGTAGGGAAGAGAATAGTGGCTCTCAAAATGCTGCAGAGGCTCCGGGAGGGTTTGCTTCTCTGAGGTTGACTGACCATGGCCCTGAGAGGGGCTGTCTGGTGTCCCATTCCAGGACTTGAAACTTGAAAGCCCTCCCTGAGGCCCTCATCGGGGGATTGCTTCACTGACAGCCAGTCACTCCCCATGTCACTGTCTCTTAAGGTCACAGATGAAGGGACCAGAGAGGTCAAATAACACTTCCATTTTACATAAGAGTAAACTGAGGCTCAGAGCTCAGATTTAGAGTTGGAAGGGAGCTTGGACCAATTCCCTCATTTTACAGCCAAGTGACTCGCCCAAAACCACAGCAATGGTTATGTGGCAGAAGCTGGGTTTGAAACCAGAGCACTGCTTTTTCCAGTATGCTACACCCTCCCTTTCTGTAATCTCTACACCGTACTAAGGACCTAATCGCATCTCCCCCTGCTCCCTTTGCTCCAGTCAGACCAGGACCCACAAAGACAATTATTTGTCTCTTGCTCTAGGCAACAGCTTCATCCCTCTCTGCCTCAGTTTACTCCTTTGTAAAATGAAGGGGTTGGCCTAGGGCAAGCCACATTTCAGGTTCTGGGACTAGCGGGACAGCAAGGCAGGAATTAGTGTTAGGGAGCTAGGAAGACCTGGGTTCCAACCCCACCTGACCTGATTGGCTGTGTGACCTTAGACAAATAGTTTCACAACTCTGGGCCTTGGTTTATTTATCTGTAAAACGGACAACAACTGCACTACCTACCTCATGGGCTGTTCTAACAAGGATGATTATCCCCCTCCCCTCTGTACCTCTCCTCTGCACCATGCCCCTCAGCAAACACTGCCTGGTCCCCAGGCTGCTCCAGGTGCATTTGTCCTCTCTCTACCTAGACTGTCAGTTCCTCCAGGGCAGAGTCTGTGTCATACTTTTCTGCATCATAGAAACAGATTGAGGGTAGGAAGGAACCTCCCAGGACATCTAGACCAACTCCTTTACTCTCCAAAGAACCAGGGGGAAGGAATCAGCCCAGGATCACAGAGGTGGGATTAGAACCCAAGTCTTCCTGATTCCTTCCATCTACCTGCCTCCCTAGTCCCAGCACTAGTTGCCAAACTCAAGAGTTAGAGCCTGGAGGGGACTTCCATGGGCAGCCAACATGGTTAAGTGACTTCTGTGTCTCCCCTGTGGCTGTCCTCCCAGTGGGCTGCACTGTTGCCCTGAGCCCCACTCTATGGTGCTGGGTGGAGGTGCCCCACTTTCCGTGGCTGGGCCCCTCTCCTGGGCATCTCAGAAGTAATCAGGGGCAGAGGGAGGAAAACCTCAGAAACTTCTCTGCAGGGTCTTGAAAGGAGGACCAAACTCCAGAGGTTCAGCCCTTGTGCAAAGGCATGAGGCTGCAGGGAGAGCTCGCTCTGCTACTGTTGCTGTTATAGAAGCCTGTTACAACCCTGCTAAGGAGGCAGAGAAGGTCTCTGGCTCTGGTTTCCTCTTTTCAGCTTCGTTCTTGGCCTTTGGGCCTCTGGCCAGATGCAGAATTGTTGGGAAAATGATAAATACATTTTAATAAGGACAGTGATAAGCTGGAGGCTGTCCCGGGAGTAGTGGAAGCAGGATGCGCCTGGACAGAAAACTGGGACACGCCAGCTGTATCCAAGTGCGTGCAGCGCTGGTCATCCATGGGGTGACTGCAGCCAGGTCATGGTCCTTGAGGGTGCAGAGGAGCAAGGGTAGCATTTTCACTGCCTTTTAGAGCAATACTTTACCATCGCTCTGATTCCATTTGGTTTAGGATATGACAGTTAACTTGTATTCCCTGTGCATTAACTGATGGAGGAAAGAGAGGAGGAGGTGGCTACAAAGGGCTTGGGATGTGGGAAGCCAGCTTAGGATTTAGACTTTGCTCCCCAACCAGCCGCAGACTGTATAATACACAGATAATTATTCAGGGACTAATTATTTCATTGCAACTGTATCCTACCCTATTACTTCTTCCTACTCTACCCATGGACCAAAAAACAAACCAAAAATCCAGATTGTTGAATGTTGTCCTAGAGGATACTGGGAAAATGTCCATTTGTGAACCAGTAACTGAGTACAAAGGAGGAACTAAAATAACCTAATAGGGAGATATGTAAATCTTTATTCCTGTATTTAAAAGATTAACTACCACATAAGGACAAGGGGAGATTCTTCTGAAAAAAAGATCTGGGGATCTGAGTGGACCACAAACTTAACGTGTCCACAGTGTGTCATGACAGCCCAGTTACTCTTGCCCTCTCAGTCTATGGTCATTTTCAAGGTCACTCCCCATCTAAAGCACTTGGCTAAGTTCTGAGTAAATGTGATGGTTTAACTACAGCTAAGTATCTATTGGAGGCTCTGCTTTAAGGTCAGGTTTATAAGGGTCAGTTGAAGAAATGTGATGTCTTGTAAGAAGACTTTCTGAGCGGGTGGAAGGGAGGGAACAGGAGTGCTGTCTTCAAGTATTAAGGACCTCTCACATGGGAGAGGGGCTAGCTTTATTATGATTGCCAAAGGTCAGATTTAGGCTGGAGGTCAGGTAAAACTTCCTAACCATGCCCTGGTGGGAGCCAGGTTGCTGAGGAGGTTGTGAGCTCTTCTAGCAGTTTTTGAGCAGATGTTGGACAACCCCTGGTCCGAGTCGTTGTAGGGGGATCCTTATTCAGGTGTGGGCTACAGTAGCCGCAGCTCAGGGCCCTCCCAGAGCTAGAGCAGGGGAAGCCAGAATGACCACCCAAGTTCATTCCCTAATATGGCCATGCCTGGCTTCCTCACTCTCATTAGCCCCAACTCCTCCCGCGTGCACTGGTTATTTTTGGGGAGCAAGGACCGAATGAACTCGGGAGGTGAGGAGGAGGCTGTCTGGCCCCAGGTGGGCGAATGGCCAGGGCAGGGATGAAAGCGCCCTTCATGGCTGGTACAAAGGACCCTCTGTGAGGCCCAAGTGTGAAGGGGCATGGAGCACCGTGGTCAGGCTGAACGTTAAACAAACTTGTTTACCAAAAGAAAAGGGGTTGGGTGTGCATGTGTGTTCTGCGTCGCCCCCCCCCCAATCCCCCGGCCCTGGCCCCTGCAGCCAGAGGAATGCCACCAGTTCCTCACTTGCTCTGGCTGCCTTGGATCAGAGTGTGAGGTAAGGCACAAAATTTCCTTCTTTGGCCCATGAAGCCCAGATCCTGCTCCCGCAAAGGGCCCAGGGCACCATCGCCCTTGTCCTCACCTGCCCTGAGCTCTCTCCTCCCCCATCTCCCTGTCAGCCTCCAACTCAGGAAGGAGAGAGTGCCCATTGTGACCCTGACCCCCAGCCCACCTCCAAGTCCTCAGGGCCTCCAGGCCTTACCGCCCACCCTGGGCCTTTTCCATTAGAGAACTAGGCCTGTCTGGACTTTCTCTTTGTGCTCCCAGGGCTGAGCTCAGGACTGAACTCCTAGCAAGAGCTTAATCTTGGCTTGTTCAATCATTCGTAAGCCATACTGACAACCCATTCTCAGAAGAATGTCAGTAAAGGCATAAAGTAAAATACACAGCATTAGTCAGGAAGCCAATCACAGTAAAACAACTACACAACTATAAAAAGAAAGCAAGTTCTCTGACCCTAAGTTAACAGCTCCTGAGCTAGCCCATCCTCCTCACTTTGCAGGTGAAGAAAATGAGACTCACATCCAGTCACTCGCACCAAATCTGCCAGGGAGCTGGGATGGGAACCTACATTTTCTGATTCTAAATTCAGCTCTCCATTGAAAGAGTCCAAGAAGATAATATCAAAATTCATCTGGAAGAACAAAAGGTCCAGAATATCAAGGGAATGAAATGCTAGGGAAGATGGCCTAGCCCTACCAGATCTCGAATTGTATTATAAAGCAGCAATCATCAAAACCACTTGGTACTGGCTAAGAAACAGAGCGGTGACCAGTGGAATAAGTTAGGCACTCAAGACACAGTAGTTAATGAGTATAGCAACTGTTTGATAAACCCAAGGACCCCAGCTTCTGGGATAAGAACTGTTTGACACAAATTGCTGGGAAAACTGGGTAACAGTATGGCAGAAACTGGGCATTGGCCTGACACTGCATACAAAATAAAGTCCAAATGGATACGTGATCTAGGTATAAAGATTGATAATATAAACAAATTAGGGGAGCAAGGAATAGTGTACTTGTCAGATGTATGGAGAATAGAGAAATTTTTGATCAAACAAGAGATTGAGAACATTATGAAGTGCAAAATGGATAATTTTGATTACATTAAATTGAAAAATTTTTGCACAAACAAACCCAATGTAACCAAGATTAGGAAGGAAGCAGAAAACTGGGAAAGAATTTTTGCAAGTAGTGTCTGTGATAAAGACCTCATTTCTAAAATACATAGAAAACTGAGTCAAAAGTACAATAATACAAGTCATTCCCCAATTGATAAATGGTCACAGGATATAGACAGGCAGTTTTCAGAGGAAGAAATTAAAGTTATCTACAGTCATGTGAAAAAATGCTCTAAATCACTATGGATTAGAGAGATGCAAATCAAAACAACTCTGAGGTACCACATCACACCTATCAGATTGGCTAACATGACAAAACAGGAAGATGATAAACGCTGGAGAAGATGTGGGAGGATTGGAACACTAATTCATTGGTGGTGGAGCTGTGAGCTGATCTGACCATTCTGGAGAACAATTTGGAACTATGCCCAAAGGGCTACAAGAATGTGCCTACCCTTTGACCCAGCAATATCACTTCTAAGACTGTAACCCAAAAAGATCATAAAAATGGGAAAGGGTCCCAAATGTACAAAAATATTTATAGCATCTCTTTGTAGTGGCCAAGAACCGGAAATCGAGGAGATGCCTATCCATTGGGGAATGGTTGAACAAGTTGGAATATATGAATGTAATGGAATACTATTGTGCTATGTGAGAATTGATGAACAGGAAGATTTCAGAGAGGCCTGGAAGGACTTATATGAACTGATGCTGAGTGAAAGGAGCAGAACCAGGTGAACTCTGTACACAGCAACAACCACAGTGTGTGAGGAATTTTTCTGGTAGACTTTCCAATGGACTCATAAGGCAAAATGCCTTTCACATCCAGAGAAAGAATATGGAATTGGATTGCAGAATGAAGCAGACCATTTTCTTATTATGATTTTTTTTTATGGTTTCTCCCATTCGTTTTAATTCTTCTATGTAACATGACTAAGGTGAGAATGTATTTAATAAGAATGTATGTATAGAACCTATATAAGACCGCACGCTGTCTTGGGAAGGGAGGGGGGGAGGGAAAGGGGAAGGAGGAGAGGGGAAAAGGAGGGGCATGGAGGGGAAAAAAATCTAAGATATATGGAAGTGATTGTAGAAAAAACTGAAAACAAACTATTTAAAAAAAAAAAGGGTCCAGGAGGAACGGCCAGAAAAGCAGCAGCAGCAGTGCAAGTCAGGGCCCTTTGTGCACCTCCAGCTACACAGGAAGAAGGGGAGACTTACAATTTCTCAGTTGTCTGCCTAGGAAGCAGTCACAAGGATCTATGGACGTTTTTGTGAAGATGGCTGTGGACCCAGATTCTCTCCAGCGATCACTGACCCTGGATAGCTCAGTGGAAGGACAGGGTCTAGATAGCTTCTTAAAAACAATTCCTTCACTTGGTTTTGTCCAGAACATCATGGCAGAGCTATAAATCTCATGACCCTTGGCCCCACGATGTGGGCTCATTCCATCAGCAACATTAGGGCCTGGCTGGGTGACTTCAGTTAGAGGTCCAGGCCAGAATAGCCCAAGGACGATCAAAGCCTGAGCTGTACCCAGTAGAAGGAGGAGAAACCTGGGAGTACTTCTTGGGTCAAGAGAGCTGGATATGGAGAAGGAACACTTGAATGCTCTGCTGGCTAAACCTGCCTGGGGGACCTCCAGTGCCTCATCTGACCAGGTGTGCCTGGGGCTTGTTCAGTCACCTGGGATTTAAACCCTGGACCATGTACTTTTCTTTCTGGGTATTCCACTGATAGATGCCCTCAACCCTGGTCAACCATCTGTCAACATGGGCGTCACTGATCAAGTCAAATCAATTCCTACCTCTGGAAAAATAACCCAAAGCATATGCCGTAAGAAAGAAGATCAATAGGGCATCGCAGAAAGGAAGCGGCCCATAGAAATTAGGACACTCACCTTCACCTCTTAATAAAACATATATTATTTATACAGGTGAGGTGAGTGAAGGTTAGAGGGTGAGGTCACAAGGGCCATAGCTGGTCCCAAAAGCAGGAAGCCCTGGAGGCCCCATTCCCCTCTCACACCTGCTGACTGGGTCACTGTAGAAGCCATAGAAAAGCCCCTAATGGTGTAAGTTGTGCAGAAAGTGCCAACTTGCACAGACTCAAGGAGTTTTCTTCACTTGGAAGGCTTATGTACTAATGAAATCACATGAACAGCCCCCATTCCCACACACAAAAATAGCAGTATGCCCTAGTGGTTGAAGGGTGAGCCCCTTCAGATTCAAATCAGAAAGACTGGTCATATGACTGATTTGGAATTAGGAAGATTTGAGTTCAGATCCTGCCCTAGACATCTTTCTAGCCACGTGAGCCTCAGTGTCACTTCTCTGACTTGCATAATGGAGGTGGGTCTTAATAATAGTAAGCAGCAGAACTGAAAGAGAAGTTATGGAAAGCCCTTTGCAAATTTCAGTGTTTTACAAAAGTGAGATGTTGTTATTAATAATAAGCATTGCCAACCTGTGGCAGTAGTTTTCCAACCAAAATTACCCCAAGCCAGTGAAATCACAGGCCCAGAAACACCAAAAAATTCCAAACAATAAAACAGAGCACATTTAGAAGGCTGTGCTCTAACAACAGTGAGAGAGGATGTTTACTAACACTTTAACACTGGCAAAGAGTGGCCCACCTCCCCTGTAGAGGCAGGGGAATATGACTACAGAACACTGCATACATTATCAAATTCACCAATATGTGGGTTTCTTTAGGTAAACTTTCCCTCTCCCTCCCCCAGTTTTTCATTCAAGATTAGAAGAGCTTGCTCTCTGGTAGGGGGAGAGAGGTGGGACAAATTGCAAAATGTGACATCAAAATAAAAGATGTTAACCAAATTTGTTTTTAAGAAGGAGCAAAGTGCTTTATAGGGGTTATCTCACTTGAGCCTCACAAAAACTCCGGGAGGTGAAGGCTCTAAGTTTTATCATCCCCATGTTATAGACGAGGAAATAGGCTGAGGAAAGTGATTTGATAATGGTGACCCATAGGCACCCCTGTCCTCAGCCGCACACACTGCGTGGCTTGGCTAGTGGCACTCTGTCCCCACTTGGGTCTTGACTCTGACTAAAGAAAACAGTGCTGGGCAATGTTTGAGGAGCTGTCCCAGAGGAAGCAGACATGCGCTTAACTGATAGGAGTCACAGCAACAGCTTTTTGCTCTGGTACCTTTGGGGCCTTGGGACCTAAGCTCAAAGCCCGGGTGCATGACCTTGGGCAAACTCATTGTCCTTTCTGGGTTTCATCTACTCTACCATGAGGTAGCTCTAATAGGTTGTCTCTAGAGTTCCTTCCAGCCCTGCCTTTTTTTTTTTTTTACCTCCTTAGGGTTTTCACAAAGAAAGGTGTTCCCAGTGAAATGCTAAGATTGTCATACTGTGGTGTTGAGGACGCCATCGGCAATGACTATCAACCAGTACTGACGTGTCATGGTGCTTTATAGAGATGGGCCCAAATTCACACACACCTCTTCTCCCCCGGAGGTCTGGGTCCTATCGTCCAGAATAGATCAGCGATAGAAGAGACCAAGAGGGAAACACCACTTGTGGGTATACATATATTATATATATATATATATATATATATATATATAAATAAAATATATGTATACACACACGCACGTTTTTATAAGAAGGACAAACTCAGACAAAAGTAAGTACTGCATGTACGTGAAAGCTAACAACAACACTTCTGTTCTTCTCAGGTCTGTCCAAAGGCTAAGGTGAATACCTATAAAAATTAAAAGCACATTTTCTCACCATCTCATTGATGGTCTTGTAACACAGGGTCAGATCATGTACTTGATACAGAAATTTCAGGATGAGTGTAGCCTTCTTTCAGTAAATCTTTGATCTGTTCCTGCATAGAAAGTTGCCCGTCATCCTCAATGTCTAGAGTGCTTCGGTGACTGATTCAGCATCTGAGATTAGAACCAGGTGTCCATAAACCCATCACCCCCTCCCATGTTATCACTACTTTTCCTTCCAGCCAGCTGAGAGCAACAGAGCAAGGCCAGACCTCTACTGCCAACAGGCTTCCTATGATTACCCACTCACACAAGGGCCATTCACCTCTCTCTCTGCAGCTGTTTTTCATTCCCTGAAATAATAAAAATGGCAGCTAGCATTTACCAAGCACTTTAACACATGTAAAGCACTTTAAGTAGCTTATCTCTATGGCTATGGTGATACCACTAACTGATGGGATTCCCAGAGACCTGGTAAGGATGGAATAGTCAACAAATACATTAGGAGAAACTGGTAGCTCCCCGCAAAGAAGTTTTTGCTCAACTGTTCCCAGAGAACTGCTTTCAGCTGAGATCTGGGCATTTTTATACTTCATAACATCACTGAAGTTTCCAACAGACATTCACGCTCCTGCCTTTTTGTATTGACCTCCAACACGGGTCTAGACATTAATTTTCAATTCGAGGGCCAAGAGAAAAACAGCTCCTGGAGGATTGGCTGTCCCTTGGAGGATGGAAATCAAAGTTCATTCTTACCTGTGAGAACAGCAGGGACAAAGGCTCCTGACAGCATGAAGAGGACCAGGCAGGCGATTCTGGAACGAGCCATCCTCCTTCTGCAGGAGACAGCTCTGGCTTAGACTTCAGGGCAGGGGGAAGAAAAGTGTCAGGAAGCTCGAAGTTTGCTTCAATGCCAACCCTGTCCTATTGGCTCACAAATCCCTTCCTCAGAGAACACACATGCGCACGCACACACACAAACACACACACCACAGACACCCTGAACAGACCAGCTCACTGACTGACTTACCAAGAAAACTAGCCTTCTTGCAGCCAGGGAGTAGGCTCCACCCTTGGGACAGTAAAAGGAGGGGAGGGGGAAAATGAGCACGATCCCTAAGCTTCATGTCAGTTTAGTTATTTTGATGAAAGACTCTCACAAAGTGATCAGGCAGGTTGGGGGAAGTCCTAGCCTCTGAGGAAAACGGGAGGGGGGGAGGGGGCGGGAAGAAGAGAACCACATCTATTCCTCTGCCTCCAGGTAGGGCCCTTGCCAATCCGATCCAAGAGAAGAGAACCTTTGACTTTCCTCATCCCTGTGGTCACATCTCAGAACCTGCCTGAGGAGGCAATAAGATGCAAAAGACCAAGCACTGGACAAAGGCCCTGGGCTAAAAATCCTAGGTTTGGTGATTCATGGGTGTGTGATCTTCGCAGTTTATCCTGCTTCCTTCTGTACAAAACATAGAAATCTGGACCAGTCTCTAGAATGTCTTTTTTCCCTCCAACAAGCATTTCTTTATTGCGTCACCACTATCCACTGGTCCTAGATGTTAAGCTAGAAGGGGCCTCAAAGCTCAATTCTCTCCTCTTACAGATAAATGCCCAGAAAAGGGAAAGGATTTGACCACAGTCATACAGCTGCAGTCTAACCCAGCACTCCACGGTGACATACTGGCACCCCCTGACATTCTCATACCAAAATCGAGCAAGATGTCAGGGAACCAGGGGAGCAATGGTAAAAACCAACTTGTTTCAATCCTTCCAGAGGTCTGCCCCCTCTCAGCATTCAGGTTGAAAAGCTGAGACGGGAATGGGAAGTTCAGTTTCGTCAGACTTGACACCTCTGGAGGAGAGATCAAAGTCAAGGGGGAGGAACAAGCATACAGGAAGACAGGAACATTAGGAGCCAATGGGAAAGGAGAGCTTCTTGGACGTTAGAAGCACACAACGATTCTGGGGATGGGATGAGAATATTCCTGGCTGCCCTGACTTCTCAACATCTTTCAGACACGCTGGGCAGAGCTTCTAACACCTGAACATGGGGCTGACATCCTGAACCCTTTCTTGCCCTGGCTGCTTCCTGCTGATGCTGACCACAATCTAGAGGTGACACCCTGGCCTCCGTTTTTCTACAAATAGTTCCAGATAAAGCCTTCATATTTCTTAAAAAATCTCCCAACAAAAATAGGTCATACTTTCCAAGCCAAATCTTAGGCAGCTGCTAGATAGGAGGAGTGAGCTTGGAAATCCTTACCAACTCATTGATGAAAAAACAGAAATAAGCCTTCCATCTTGTCAGGACAAAGAGAAAGCTCCCAATCCTGCCCCACTTATGAACTCATTAATTTCACAATTCAGAGAACTGCTGGAGAACAACTGTCTCTCACTGCCAGATCCTAAGCTGGATCACCTTCTAGCACTCCTTTCCCAGTGACAATTGTTAGCATTTCTATAAAATCACATCCATGATGAACACACATCCTCGCCTCTGAGCTCTAATTTTCAATTTCCTTTGGGTAAATGATTGAGTTTTCCTTCATTCCTTTCCACATATTCCCCTTTCTAACCCAGCTGCTGCTACTCTCAACCTTTGATATGTAGCATTAATTTACGTATGAAAGACAACGAGGCTTTCTGAATAGACATGGCCCTTAAATCAGGAAGACCAACCTGCTATTGTGACTCTGCATTAAGTTACACAGAAGATGCTACCTACACTGGTAGAAGGGCCTTTCCCCATCCAGAAGTTCCCCACACCAGTAAAATCACAGGTCCATATTTTTTTTCCCAGCACTTCAAGACTTACTGTCCACCAGGTACTTGCTGAGTTAAACTGAACTGAATCAGAGGTGCATACAGACCTAGGACTTCCATGCAAATGCATCAGTCTCATCTTAATGTCAGAAAAAAAGATCAACAATTCCCTGCTAATGGATTTATTTTCCCTAAATTTTCTAATAATGCAACATTCCTTAGCTTTTCCAAGCCTCCAGTGCCTTAAGCAACCTGGTTCGAGCAGAGGCAGAATGATGAGTGTCTTGGATCTTGCACTGCTTTGCATACAACTCACAAATGGCATCCGTAACCCTGGACACAAGGACTACAAGGTGGAGACAGGAAAGGGGAGGGGATGAGCACTTATGCAATGTCTACCCTCTATTGGGCACTGTGCTAAGTACCTTACAAACATTATGTCACTTGGTCTTACAACAGCATTTCCACCTTAGAGGTGAAGAAACTGAGGTAAAGGTTAAAGGATGCCCAAGTCACATAGTCAATGAGTTTGAGGTTAGATTGGAACTCAGGTCGACTGACTCCAGGCCCAGTACTCTACCACATCACTGAGAGAGCATCACAGATGCAGTGCAAATCCATCATTGCTATTGGAGAATGGAAGGCAGCCCTTGACAGTGGGTCAGCAGTGCCATCGTCATCAAAGATAGCAGCGTACATTACCCTGATGCTGTGGCTCAGCAGCCTGGGTCAATCATAAATAACACAACACAAGTTTGGTTTAAAATTTCTACCATCATCCCAGCTCCAAATGGCAAGGGCAGGGTTATGACTCAGTTGAGATACTCTTACCCCTTGGTGCACTCAGAGGGGAAGGATTTCTTTTTCAATATTTAGGAGTGATTGGGGAGTGCTGGCCAAGGACTAACTGCTTCTGCCACTGGGTTGGGGCTGTCCCACCCTTTGGGGAGACCCTTTGGCCAGCACCGTGATTTCCACCAGTGGCATCTGTAGCACATACTGACTTCGTTCAATCCTTGAGAAGCCTGTGGGCCTTCACCACTTCTGCCAAGAGGTAATCAACTTGAGGTCCCAAACTTAGGAAGTGACATCAACCCCACTGTTAAGAGTTTAAGACATCTGAAAACTGCACCCCCATCCCCAAATCCCCAATTAAATCTCATCTTTTTGTTCTTACTTACTGTGCCTAGAATGAGCAAGTCTGCTCATCCCTTTTGGATTACACTTGAAGACTCCTGGGGGAACACATCTCTAGAAACACGCTGCGGCTCAAGGGGAGCAGAGCCCGTCTCACTACAGATTCCACACACAGTGGGTTTTGTACTTTTATTAACTCAACAGCAGAGAGGCGCTTTGTACAAAAATAAATATGTCCATTTCTCACCAGGTTAGAATACATTGCAAGGTAGGTCAAACTCGATGCATAAATTAACAATGATTTCCTTGAAATGAAAACAAATTGTAAAAACAACCCTGAAACATCCCTAACTGTACTGAAGTAGAAAACTCATGTAGCTTACAGTGAATTTAAGGTCCTTGATTGGACTGTGAGCAGAGTAAACTCATTCCCACCCATCTTCTGATCGTCTTCTGTTTACCTGTCAGAGGCAGCATGGTGTGTAGTAAGCAGAGAGATGGGCTTGGAGTCCAGAGGACCCGGGTTCAAATCCCAGGCCTCCCACTTTAGTCCCTAATGTGACACTGGGCCAGTCACGGGACCTCTCTGATCCTGTTTCTTCTTCTGCAAAGGGCTGAACTTAATGGTCCCATGAGGTCCCTTCTAGCCCAGATCTTAGGATTTCTGAGCGTTGCACAGGAAATTTTTCCATAAAAACACCCTGGGACAAACAGCAAGGAAGACGACAGAGTATAAAATGGAAACGAAGAGTATGTTTGAGCTCACAAAGCAAGTGTCCCCTAGGAGAGCACAATTACATAGGCTGGAAGCTGGAGGGCCGGTGGGCTGTTCCAGACAAAACAGAAAGACAGACACGAGCAGATGAGAGGCTGAAGAGTCCAAGGTGAGAGTGGTCTTTCTCCAATGTCTGCTAGAAGGCTGTTCAGGCACAAGGGAGTTCACTTGTTTTCAAGAGTGGAAACAAAGTGTCTGATGAGCTGAGTGACTCATTACTGAAGAACCACCTTTGTTTTCTAATTTTTCATCTGTTACAAAAGGGGGAGATGGGGGAATCAAAGTTTCAGACTTTCTTGGGTGAGGAGAGGTTAGAGGTAGGGGTACACTCACAGGAGTGAAGGTGTTTGGTCAAATATTTCCGATCTAACTTACCGGTGTTTATTTCAAGCTCTCAATCTGCAAACAGAAAAACCACCAACATTCCCCAGCAAGGTAGCAAGTGGCGGCTGTCTCCAGGTGCTGCTGAGAAGAAAGGGCCTTCAGGACGGACTTGACTCTCAGAAGTGACTGATTGCAAAAGTCAGCCCCAACAAAAGCAAGCACAAAATGCCCTCTTAGATATGATACAACTGTTTTTATTTATTTCTCTTTTTTCCTCCACACTGGCAAAAGTTCCGAGGGAGCTTCAAGTTTTGTAAACATTTTAACTATCCCTCTTTCCCCCTTTATGAATTTACAAAGCAAAGGAGAGCAGGAGCCTGCCTCTGGATGGTGCCCTGTCTCCCCATGCCACTGGATCCCAAAACTATATACATGTTGGCAGCAGTCTTTGTAGAATGAACTGTACATATTCAGGAGGGGGCAGGGACAAGAGGGGCGGTGTTCTCCAAGAATAAAAATAAAATAAACCAAATAAAATCATTCAAAGCCAAACTACTCTCAGAGCAGCTCCAGCCTCTTCTTCAGGCAATGATGGCGGGGAAGAGAGGAGAGGAGAGGAGAAGTTGCCCTCTCCCCGCAGAGCCACCCCAGCAGCTGCAGCACTTTCTCCCACAGGCACACTCCGACCATTCCCAAAACGTGGAAGAAGAAAGGAGAGGTCAGAAACTAAGTGCAATGGGCAATTTCAGGGGGTGGGGCTTGTTCTGGGGGAAGAGAGCTCGTTGAACTCCTGGGGGAAGCGAGTCCAAGGATTGCTTTACCAAGTGAAGCCGATTACCTCTGGGTCTGAAGTGAAGGACCATAAGGCTTCCCTTCTGCCCCCACCTCCCATCTTCCCGCCCCCCTCAGTGGTCTCCAGGAACAGAAGTACTGCAGGTGGTCAAGGTAGGACAAAATGCCAGTCCATAAACTTTAACATACCCTTTTTACGGCAGGGTTGCAAGCAGATAGATGCACATTGTCATGAATAAGTAGCTACAGTTCCAGGCTTGTATATTCAGGAGCCAAGGTTCATCCCCACCCAAAATGAAATTAGACAAATACATACATATGGAAAAGATCCTAGTTGCCTCTTAAACGAGACAAATTCTCAGCAGAAGGGCCCAAAACAAACTGGTCCTATTCCTCTGAAGTAAAAATATATATGGGAAAAATCAGTTTTTAATAAGAAAGAAAAATTAAGGAAAAAAGTCCCTCTCCCAGATCATAGGTTCCTTTGTCCAAGAAGGAAGGAGTGTGCCAGAGGGAGAATTTGGCGTGCTCTGATGTCAACTGCCTGATGAAGAAAGATTTGAACTTTCCCTCCAAAAGAATACTCAGAAAAGGCAGGCCAGGGATGTGTGATTTCAAACCAATCCAAGCTAACCCCCCATCCAAGCCCTTGCTGGATGGGGAGGGCACCATCTGGCTCTGCCCTGAAGGAACACAGAAGTCACAATCCACGGGTATGTTGTTATTGACCGACATCTGTTAACCATAAACTCTCTCCATGATTGCACAAGTTAGATTCCCCCCTTGCCTCAGCACAAAAAAAAAAAAAAAAAAAAAAAAAAAAAAAAAAGGAGGGGGAGGAGAAGAAAGGGGGAAAGAAAGCTGCTGTTGGCAGATCCCAACGGGCTTTCCAGGAAACAGCAGATGGAATCACAGCCCAGTGAATACCTGCTGTCTACAGTGATCCCTGTTGAGGAGGAATCCCAACTACCACCCACCCAATAGACAGCATCCAGTCCACTTGTCTACTGTCCAAGAGGTTCACCAACAAGGATTGTTCAGAGTCCTGGACAGAAAGGGCTACAGAAGATAAAAGCCTGAGATGACAGGTTCTGTTGTGATGGTTGCAAAGTGATAAAGGGTAAATGGTAAAATGTGATGTCCAAAGTGGAGAATCCATGGTTAACAGACACGGGAAATGGCCAGACGGTGTGCAGAAGCTCAGTAGTCATCCAAAGTCTCTATTTCTCCCATATTAAGCCGCTCTGATGATGCGTTTACTGAAAAACCTGCAGGGAGAAACAATCAGTAACTGAACCAAAACTAAATCAATCTTTCCATTTTATATCATACAAGTCTGTATTTAAAATAAAGTGATGCCATTTCCTAGAGAATCCCTTCTAAGGGGCTGTTGAATGGGTTTGTATGTGTTTGTATAATATAATATGGGTAAGGGTCATCTCTTAAAAGAAATGATATAGGTATCCTGACCCCTGGGAGATCTGCAGTGGGAATGTTAGGGGGTCAGCTAGTATCAGTTGGTCAGTAAACACTGATGACAAACCTATGTGCCAGCCACCGTAGGTAGCCAGTTAGAGGCTCTTCACAACTCCCCAGAACAATGGGGTGGGGAGAGGAGTTGTTTTCAGTACCTTACTATGAAAGGATTGTGCATACGGTGCCAGGGCTACTCCCTCTAATCCTCTCTTTTCCCCCCTTTCTGTACTATTCAGTTCTTTAAAAGTATAGGAACAGAGAGGAGTAACTCGGGAAAATAGCAGAAAGAACTGGTGCTAACTGGTGCCCCAGACCCAAGTTGACCGGCAAACCTCTTCTTCTAAATTCTCCAACAACGTGTCTAGAAGTCTTGGCCAAGACTCATTCATGTCTCTGCGTCATTACTGTGTCTCTAAGCACAGTTTCAAAAAAAAAAAATCATTTGAACCAATATCACACCACCTTTTCTATCTCATAACATACAACTAAAAAGCATTTGTTAAATACATCCTGGTGACCACCTCTCTTTTTACCCCTCACTATGAGGAAAGATGAGTCTCAGGACCAGACTCAGGAAAACTCAATGGCATCTAAAGAAGACCCTGTTCTAGGAGGAGAGGTACAAGATCTGGAGTCAAAACAGCCCAGAAGCTGGGCTTAGAGGCTGGTGGTGTTACACACCCACCCCTGTTGTGACCTCAGGCAACTAAGTCTGGGGTATCAGTGTCCTCATCTACAAAGGGAAGGATGAGGCTAGGCTATTTATAAGATTCCTAGCAAGCTCTGAGGGCTGTGAGCCCATATAGAACAGTTCTGTTCATTCTTAGCTC
Organism: Potorous gilbertii; assembly: GCA_028658325.1. Lineage (NCBI taxonomy): Eukaryota > Metazoa > Chordata > Mammalia > Diprotodontia > Potoroidae > Potorous > Potorous gilbertii. The sequence continues at coordinate 290,384,947 of CM053770.1, read as the reverse complement.
ATGTTTAAAGTTACCATTCATATTTTCAAATAAATGTGTATGATCAGCACAGACCTCCAAACATAAATGTGGCTTACACAAACAATGTGAGTATTAAAAAATGTTATGGTTTTAAAAATAAACATGTCTGCTTATTCACAGAAATTGTGGCATGAACCTCTTTATTCAGGGCGGATGGATTCAGCAACAAGACTCCAGGACTCCAAATTCTCCATTTTGTGAGAGAATAAATTCGGTAGGGCCACCGAGACCTTTCTTTCTCAATGAGATGAGTAAAAGGCTACAGTGCATATAGTAGGTTGTTCCTGCCTAAATCACTGGTCAGCTGGTAGGTAAGGGGCAGGACCCAAACAAACTATGAAAAATGAAATCTTCTTTCTCCTGGGAAGAAATATACATATCTTCATGTATACTCTATACATGGTTCCTTAAACTTTTCCCACTTGTGACCCCTTATGCTTCATAAAGTGTGGGTCCTGAATCACAGTTTAAGAAATACTGTAGTCTAGTAGGACAGGAACACATTTTGAACACATTAATGCCTCATGAAATTCCGCATCAATTAAAGCATGTTCAAACTACCTAAACCGTAATTTCAGAAAGTCACACATTACATCACACACATACACGGGTTATATCCAAAGTAAGTTATTCTTATGCTGTGAACCAGGAGATGTACGAGGTACAACAGAGTGATGCCAGTCAGTATGGGGAGGAGAGATGGCAACTGGGTAGCCTGGTCCTCATATAATCTTCAAAGACTTCAAAACCAGCCACCAGCACATTGGGTAAAGCCCAGGGAAGAGTTAATTTCCCAGGACAAGAAGGTGGGAGAGGGCTATACTCTATCACAGGGAAGAGAACTTCCATCAATGACATCATGGCTCAGTTCAAATCTAGGGATAATCTAGTTTCTTAGAATGCGGTTGCCGTGCCCCACTCAAGCATGGAGGTGACTTATGGTGAGGTCATGCTGTGGCAGTGACTGGCTCAGGTACTTGTGTTCCCAGTGGTTCATTACCAAAAGACTGGGCACCAACTCATAAATTTTTTTTCTGGTCTCTGTGTCTCATAAAACTTTTTTTAAAAGCAAGTGGAAAAGGAATGAGGGAAATGGTTGATAGCCATATCTACCCCAGAGAAACCACCTTTCTTTTGAATGACAAATACAACAGATACACACCATAACGAAAATGGACAATCTAGCATTCTGATTTTGTAGATATGTAAACTTGTTCCCATAGTGAAAGAACCAGGATTTAAAGCAGGTCCTGGGCTTTCCTACATTATACCATTACTGCCTTGTAGGGAAAAACAAACAAAACCACACACATACACAGACACACTCTCTTTATGCACATAGTAAAAGCAAACATGCTGGCTAAGAGCAGGCATCTGATAAGAGCTAACTTGTAGAAACTGGAAGAATGGATTATGCTGGAAATTAGACCAAGTTTTTAATTTCTAAAACTGCAAAGGCTCCCCCTGGTGACCAGTTTTACTTTTTAAAAAAATCCAGTCTACTCAGCCAGTGCTTTTCAGAAACTAATTCACTGCAGAGGTGGCCACATCCTTAGAGTGAAGGTTTTCTGTCTTAAAGTCAGTCATGAGGGTAATTTATTTTTTTAAAGCTCCACATGAGCTTTAAAACATTGAGACATGAGTCTCAATGAGAAATTAAAGAAAAGGGAATAAAGGTCCTACGGCTTCCTGGTCTCTGAGGTGAAGCTGACATCAGGACCCAGGGAGCCAGGAAGGGACCTCATCTAAGCACCTCAGCAAACGATCATGTGCTCACTAGATTACAGGGTAGTAGTTGTGATGACCTTCTATGATTTAGAGATGGCAGGGAGGTGAGTAAGATGCTTAAAGGATTGGTCTCAGTCACAAAGCTAGTATGGGGCAGAAGCTGGGCTGGAACTGAGGCATTTCAACTTTTTTTCTGGCAAAAATACCTGAGTGGTTTGCCATTTCCTTCTCCAGATCACTTTACAGATGAGGAAACTGAGGCAAACAGGGTAAAGTGACTTGCCCAGGGTCACACAGCTAGTAAATGTAAGTCTTGAACTCAGGAAGCTGAATTTTTTGGGCTCCAGGGCCAGTGCTCTATGCACTGTGGCCCCAATTACAAGAAAAGTTACAATTTAAAAGCTTACTTTTCCTTAACACAATGAACCTTCTTGGCAACATCCCTGTGACATTTTCCCTTCTCTCCTTTGACCTTTGTGGGACATGGGAGTACTGGCATGTATGGCATGAGCGTGCTGTGCTCTCTCAGCAGCGCAAAGGACTATGAGACGTCGCAGTGATAATACATTTTTGATTGTTGTTAATGTAACTTTGCTCCTTAATGGCAAGATCTTTCCCATCCACTGACAGGCCTATATGACCCTTCTCCAATCTTTGGTCTGCCTCTAGCAAAAGACTCACCTAATAAACTGGGGTCTGCTCGGACCATCTTTTGCTTCTTCTTCTTCTTGCCACTTTGCACAGCCTCAAAGTTCGTTTGCTGGTTGTTGCTCTGGTTGGTCTGAAACACCGAGTGAAGTGTGCTGTGATTCATGGCCCACACAGAGTCCTGCAAAAGGAGAAGATGCATCCAGGGTCACAATATGGCAAGAGCTCATGCTTCACAAGACAAGCTCAGCTGAGTACCTGGTCACCCAAAGCTGCCATCAGCCTCAGCATAAAGGGAGAAGTCAGGGGAGAGCGCCCGATGACCCGCCTCCTTGGGGGCTTTGGGTCTGCCCAAGGCCCTGACTTCGGTGGCAGATATGCCCACAAAAAGTCTTTCTGCATTGGGGCAGGAGACCTCAGGCAAAGCTCAGTTTCCTGTGCTTCCCTGACACAATTCTCCAACTGCTGATCTGTCGCTCTAAATATTGTTCCTGTCTAACGGAGTTAATGTCTTCTCTCCCCAAGAAGACTATGTATCTAGAAGACCGAGACCATGCCTTTGTGTTCCCCGTGTATCCCATGAGCTGTACTTCGGTGCTGAATAATAATTATTGTGACCTGATGATGACAATAACAGCTGATGTAAATCTAGCACCTGCTGTGCACCAGGCATCAGACTGAGCCCTTCCTAATGGATCCATCTGATCCTGGGAGGCAGCTACTGTTATCACCCCCACTTTGGACACAAAGAAAGTGAGGCAGGTAGAGGCAGAGTGGTTAGGCAGCATCACACAGTTACTGTCTGAGGCAGGATCTGAACCGCAGCCCTTCCTGCTCTAGCCCTGGCTGTTTATCCACTGGGCCACCCAACTGTCAAGTACAACCAATATTCAATATACCCTTTGCCAATTTGATAGAAATGAGCACAAGTGTGAAAAAGAGAGATGATCAACTGGCTTTTTCCCAAAAACCAAGAAAAGCCTGAACTGCTCCTGCCTGCTCACCTGAACATCACTTTGTCTCAAGCTCTCCCTGCTTTGGACAGGTAACAAATACTTTCAGTGAAATCTCCCTCCTTTAATCCATTCTTCCCATCTTTCTAATAGAGATTTGGTCATGTTACCCCTCTGAGAAAAAGGCAAATGGCTGCCTATTAATTCAATCAACAAACCCAAAGCGAGTTCCTGCGCTTCCAGAACTCATGAAATAAAACAGACACAGATAAGTAAAATGAGGAGTAATTTCAAGAGTGAGACAACGCTGCCAATGAAGGCAAAGGGATGGTTACTGGAATCAGGAAAAGCCTTCTGGGAAGGCATGTAGGTAGGAGTCAGTCTGGAGAAGACTTTCAACACTACTCTCTCAAAAATTTTATAGTAGAGGTCACTGAAGGAATATTCATTTGACAGCTATATGGATAATGGGATCAGAGAAGAGAAACTGGCAGCAGAGAAAAATGCAGAAGCTTTCTCTCAGTCTGGGCAAGCAACAATGGAAACTTTAACAATGCTGGGGTTGTGAGAGCCATGATGGAGAGGGAGGATCCAGAAGACCTGTCAACTGACAGTGGGGGCTAGCTAGGAGGGTGGAGAATAGCGACAGGTCAGAAAGGCTCAGAAGCCAGAAGTACCAGGATTCTCTGCAGAATGAAGTTCAGAATCTTCTGGCTGGTCCTCAAACTCCTCTAGAAGTTGGTGCCAGCCTGCTGGGTCATCCTTAATCTAGATAATCCAACTCCCTCCAAGCCCTTTAAGTTCCAACCCAAAGGACACTCTCGGCCCCCTAAGCACTCCTTTTCTAGGCCTTTATCCATACTATGCCCCTTGGCTAAAATGCCTTCCCTTCCCCTTTCTATTCCCTAAACACCATTCAGACACAAGAACCAATGCACAACTTAGAGGACATGTCCTTTCCTCTTAGACTGGTCATACAGGATTCAACTTAGACATTACAAGCAAAGAGCCAACCCTAGCAAATGTCAGGTCGCGTACCGGCTGCTGCTGTTGCCGCTGCTGGTTTGCTTTCTGTTTGGCACGGCGTTCAAGAAACTGCTTGGCAAACTCCTTGGCCTCGGAGGTGTCTCCTAAGTAGGCCCTGATGTAGTCATGTACCTCATAAGGGGATTCCACTTCCTTCAGAAAAGAAACAAATGTGGGAACTGCAACACAAAGAGAAAAAAGGACTCATAATGAGACTAGGAGCTACATGCAAGAGGAGGATGGATGCAAAGATGGACTTAAATAAAAATGCCTGGGGTAATTAAAAAAAAAAAAAGCTCAGTGTTGTAATTGAAATGTTTAAAAGTGTATAAATTAGCAATACGCTCAATTACAGAAAACCTAGCTATACCCTAAGGTGAAAGCCAGAGCTTTGCTCATTTGGACAAAAGCCAGTCAGATTACCTGGGGTTTCAGGACTCTCCATGGATTTTCTAGCATCTGTGTTGTTGATGCTCAGACTACAAAGCAATGCTTTATTTTCCAAAGGAGGCATCCCTCACCCCTCCATGGGGCACAACATCCCTTCCCTCCCTGGTTCCCGATGCCTCTGCTGCCCTTTACCATCTAAGTTGTTGGCCGTATTCAGCGCATGAAGCATCTGCTCACACCACTGGGTGAATCCATCCTGGGCCTTATTAACTCCCTGGAAGAGTTTCAGAAGCTTCTCTTCTTCTTCTACCTTCTTGTTCTGTCTGCTAGAAACACCTATGGACTTACTAGAGCAAAGCAAAGAGAAATGTGACATTTCATTCCCAGAAAGAGACATTCCTAAGCCCATCACAAAGCTAAGACCACAAAAGGGGTTTGGTCTGGATGGAGGACCGTGGGGATGGGCTGAACTGAATGGGAGTTTCCTTAGGCTGGGTACCCAGAGGGGGCCCTCCTCACAAACAGCAGCCTTGAAGGCCTCAATTCTGAGGCAGCTCTTTAGCTAGTAGATTCAGATTTCTCAACGAGAAAGACTTCAAAATACAATTAGACTCAAATCAGTTCTTCACCCAGACACCATTTTAACTGGTACAAGACAAGTGAACAATACTGGCAAATGTATTTGCTTAATTCAGAAAGGCTGTGCATACGACTTCTAATGAAAGAAAAAGGATAAAGGAACCTGACACCAATGATAAACCATGACAAAGAACGGTGCTGGGGAAAAGTGAGCACAGACTTGTTCATCCTGGACAGATACATCCCTTGACATACGTTTAGGGAACTTGTTACTTTCAAAGGTGAAACAGGATAGATGGAGAAGGAAGGAAGGAAGGAATGAAGGAGGGAGGGAATCCACAGATCTATTTGGATATACACAGATATATACACACAAACATACAATATAGCAGCAAAAATTTCAAGAAATTCCTTAATAAACTGGCCACAGATGAGTGGTGAAGTCTGGAGTTGGGAAGATCTGAATTCAAATCTGGTCTCAGACACATACTGGCTGTATGACCCTGGGAAAGTCACTTAAGCCCTACTTTACTCTGTTTCTCATCTATAAACTGGAGACACACTGGAGAAGAAAATGGCAAATCACTCCAGTATCTCTGCCAAGAAAACAAGTTTATGGAATCACACAGAATTAAACATGACTGAATGAATGATAACAACAAACTTCATAATAAGAGAAATCCAGTGTAGTGGATGCTGAGATTCACACTGGAGAAGGCCTGGCTGCTGTTTCACAATGGGCAGCACCTGGAGGACGTGCTTTGGCCCAATCCATCTGAGTCACAGGAATGACAAGGTATGGTGATATTTTTAGGTTTATATTTGTAAGGAAAACAAAGATCGCTAGTGTAATTGTCTGAAGCCCTGAATAAGTGAGACAGTTATGTTCAATGAGTTCGAATCCCATCCTGACAAGTCATGTGGTGACCATGAATTTCTAACTCACTTGAAAAGTGGAGAGGGAAGTAATGTTCTGATAAAACCCACTGTGATGCATTTAAATAACCAATAGCAGTCACTGAAGAACCTTCTCTGAAATCTACCACTAAATACTTTTTTTTTCTGAGAGAATAGGTTAGACAAACTAATTTGCCATAAAGAAATAGGAATTCATGATTAAGATCACCAAGTAGACAAAGGCAGAGCAGTCATCACGATGAGGATGATGGAAAGGGCCAGCACCTACCTGAGGTTGGAGTTACTTTTGTTCTTACTGGAATTCCTTGGCCCCATTTCTTTCACAGCATCATCCCAGAATCCCATGTTGGAGTTTTTGGTGTCAGCGTTGCTCCAGATACTACTAACGAGATCTGATGCCCACTGGCTAGGGGGGCTAGTGTTTAGAGAGCCCCAGACAGAATTCCCAATGCTGGTGTGCAGGTTAGAATGCTAGGGAGAAACAAGAACAAATGTATTTGGCGATATGACAAGGGAAGAGAGAGGTCCAGAAAGCAGATCAAATGGAACAGCCTTTTGTGGAGGGAGTGCTGAGGAAAGGGGGCTCACCGGGGGATTTCGGACCCTGTTGGGCTGCTGGTGCTGCTGCTGCTGCTGCTGCTGCTGCTTCTGCATCTGCCGGGCCTCCTCCTGCTGGATTTCTAACAAGGATTTAGCTGTGCCTGCAGGTTTACTAATATTGCCCCAACCAGACAGTTTCTGCTGCTGCTGCTGCTGCTGCTGCTGCTGCAGGGCTTTCATCAATTCCCGCTGCTGTCGCCTTTGCTGTTACAAACAGAAACAGGATTCCTCTGGAAACCTGGCTTCTAAGAGATTGTTACCAAATCCCCTCCCTTCAAATCTTTACCTCAGGTCACTCTTTTATGGATCTAAAATGGAATGTCACTTTATTTACTAGGAAAATGTTCTCTGGACAGAAATGGTCAAACAGGAAGATGAGTCTTTGCTTACAATGCTCACTGAAGGGTTGACATCACAACTTCAATGACTACATTTTTAAACAGGCTTCCCTTTTATCAGTTTATGCACATTTGTTACAATGGAAACTTTACGGTATGAAGGGCAGCAAGTACCATTCTTATAGCACAATAAAGGCAACATCACACTGCTTGGGTTTTATGGAGCATCAGTCACAATTCCAGGCAGATATCAGAAAGCCATTTCCGAAGTTGTCCATGAAAAACCAGAAAGTCAAAATCTTCCTGAAGGAGGGAAGTCCATTTCACTCATATTCGTCATGGGACATGCTTCTTCTGATGCTTTATCCATTGTCATTAAAAGTTTGAAAACTGACATTTTGAGCTCTATTAATACTTATTTGACCATCAAGATTTAATTTGTTCTAACCCAGAACCACAGAACTGGAGACTTCTTGTCTAAGCCACGCATAAATCTCCACTAGAAGGTCCCAATGAGTGGCCACACAGTAGATAACACTGAGTCAAGGCACTTTCCAATTCTGGGGGCTGGCTCTGAGACATTTTCTAGCTTATCGGAGTCCTTCTTCAAGTATGGCACCAGCACTGAACACACACTTCAGCAGTGGTCTACGAGTGGGGCAAATGACAGAGAGAGAATCACCCCTTACTTGTTCCATGGCAATTCTAGATCACACCACCTTTTTGGGGCACCACTGCTAATTCATGCTGAGCTTTAAGTCTAAAGCCTCCTAATCTTTTCCAAGATGTTGTCTGACCATGCCTTCTTCACCCTATGTGAGGCTGATTATGTAAGTACAAAGTGTAAAACTTTTATCTTTACTGAATTCTTCTTATACTATCAACAACCATACCAGTAACCCAAATTCTCCAATCACTAAAAATTATTTCAAATTTTTAAAAAATTTGAGGTTCTACCTTATCCCACCAGATTGGCAAAGTTGAGAAAATGGAAAATGAAAATTGGTGGAAGGTCTGTGGTAGGATGGGTGTGTGTTTGTCCTTTGTTGCCGAAGAAGATCATGCCATCAGAGAAATGACGATATGACTTGCACTTGACTTTGTTTTGATTTGTGAAGGAGGGCTACGCAGGTCACCAGCCTCATTTCTCCTCCAGAGCCACTTGAATCCAGTGACCAGATATTCATTAGGATGACTGGAGATGACCCAGGATGAGGCAATTGGGGTTAAGTAACTTGCCCAAGGTCACACAGCTAGTGAGTGTTAAGTGTCTGAGGTGAGATTTGAACTCAGGTCCTCCTGAATCCTGCACTGGTGCTCCATCCACTGCATCACCTAGCTGCCCTGGTAAGATGGGTACTGATCCAGGGTTGGCGGGCCTATGAATTTCTCTAATTCAATGGATTGTGCACACCTTGAAGAGCCAGTGATTGAATACTCTTAGGCACCGACCTCAAGAGACAAAGGGAAAGACTTCATATGAATAAATTTTTTACACTAGTATTTTGTTATAGCAAAGAACTAATAAGAAGGTGAATTTCCATGAACTGGGGAATATAGCTGAATGATGGTTGAAGACCATGCAATGTCACCTATATTCTAGCCTCTACCTTCTTCATGGAATGATCACTCTGAGTCTAACCATTCAATTAGTTTTGATGCTGGAGATACAAAGAAAGGCAAAACACCAACAGTCCCTACCCTCAGGGAGCTCACATACTGATGGAGGAGACAATGTAAACAAGTAGGTACAAATCAGATATAGACAGAATAAATTAGGAAGTAATCTCAGAAGAAAGGTGCTAAGATTAAGAAGGACTAGGAAAGACTTTTTGTAGAAGATGGGATTTTAGCTGAGACCTGAAGGAGGCCAGGAGGTAAAGAGGAACGAGAGTGTTCCAGGTATGGGACACAGTGAAAAACCTTGGAGTCGGAAGATGAAAAAGCAAGGACTCCAGCCTCACTGGACGGCAGAGCAGATGAAAAAAAATAAGGCGTAAGAAGCCTAGAAAAGTAGGAAGAGGTCAAGTTAGTTAAGGCTTTGAAAGTTAAATAGAGGAATTTTATTGATCACAAAGGTGAAAGGGGAACTTGGAGGTTGGGGGTGCTGGTAATGGTCAGGCCTATATTTTAAAAAGATTAGCTGATGGCTGCATGGTGAGGGTGAATGGACTATACAGTAGGAAGAAACTGGAGGGAACGAGGCTATGATGACAGGCCTGTTGCGAAGTCATGAGGACCTGAACCACAGGAGGGGTACACTTTGTGAAAATGTAGGTTAAAATCTATCTGAAGCACTCATGTCCCAACTCAGTGACCGCAGTCAAAAACAGACACAGGCGAAGTTTGACATAACAGGTTGTTTTTTATCCTTGGTTTCCTTATCTCACCCAGGCTGGAAATGCCGCAGCCACTCAAGTTCGATCCCACTAATGAGCAGCGGAGCACAGAAGCTCTGATTACTCTGTTCCCAATCTGGGTCAGTTTACTTATCCCTAAACAGTCCAGATCCTCCCAAACACCCAATGAAGCTCTACTGCCTCAAAAAGGCCAATGATGAAGAAAATCAAAACCAAATATAAAGCCCCCTACCTAGTCCAGAATTGCACAGAAATATTGACTGAATCACATGAAAGATCCAAATTGAAACAAGATAAGGTAGAAGAACAGCGAAGAGCTCAAGTAGATAAGTCCCATAGCAGGACTGAGGGCCAGAATAGTGACAGCAACCAAAGACAACAGACCACTGCCCAGGACAGGGCCCACCTCAAGGTTTCTAATGAAACAAGGCCAGACCAGTGTGCACAGAAAAGTGCTATAACCTACTCTCTCAACCAAGTAGCCCATTACCAAAGAAGAGCCTAAGTAGCCTGACCTGAACCACAAGAGGAGATAAAGTGAGACCAATGACTGCTGGGACCTTGCCCAAAGCCATAGCAGGAAAAAGAGCCAGGCAGCACCTGGGATCTTGTGAGAGGCCCACCAGCACCATCAACATTTTATTGGGGCCTGTCAAAGATACCACCCAGGCACAAAGTCAACTTTAGGTTTAGGACTTTATGAGAACACAAAAGAAGGCACCAAAGCCAAATTCGAAGTTGACTCATCAGGAAACTCAACCATAATCCAAGAATTCTTACAGAAGGAGGGGCCTAATCTTGGGCTGGGCAACCATGTCCAAGCAGGATCTGACCACACCATCCAAGAGTTGGACCCAAACACAAAACCCTAATTCAGAAACTGAGAGTGGAGATAGGAGTAACAAAAGACAATGTCCAATACAATGAAGAAAGACCTTGGACTGAAAGAAGCCCAAGAGGTAAACTGAGAAGAAAAGAGTAACTCCACAAGTCCAAAGAGATGTTCACAGAAAAGATCCTGTCCACAAGATCTCGAAGAGTACCTGGAAGAAATGAAACACAAAATACAAAATGCAATGTTAAAGAAAACAATAGCCAAGAAGTAAAGAATGATAAGAATTCATAGCTTAGAAGAGATGGTGGTAAATCTTACCCAAGAACTGAATTCTCTGAAAATGAGAATGAGACAAACAAAAGGTAATGAATCCAACAAACAAAATAATAAATACTAAAAACCACATAAAATGATTGAAAAATAAAAACAGAAGAAAATAAAAAGCATCTACTATCAAAAACAACGTACTTGGAAAACAGGAAAAGTAATATAAAAATTAAACAACTGTTAGAAAATCTTGATTTTTAAAAAAATGAAATGTCCAGGAATGCCATGCCAAAAACCAGAGCTTTCAGGTCAAATAATAAATATGGCAAGCAGCCCCAAAAACTATTAAGGAGGGAGAGCTGGGAATATGATATTCCAAAAAAAACAAGGAAGGGAGGGAGGGAAGTGGAGAGAGAGAGAGAGAGAGAGAGAGAGAGAGAGAGAGAGTGTGCGCGCGCATGTGTGTATGTGCGTGTGCGTGTCTCTCTCTGACACTCGGACTCCGGATGACGATGATAATAGTATCTGCCAACCAGGACTGTTCTAAGGACAACGTGAGGTGACGTTTGTCAAACCACTCTACACATTCAGAAGTTTTCTTGAAAGGTTCTTTACTCTTCTTTCATCCTCATTATTGCCACTGTTATCATCATCAAGAACAATCTATTTGACAAAACAGTGTAATCAAATAAAAGAGATAATGGACTCAAGAAAAGAGCGGACTTCCAAGTACTCCTGATGAAAAAGGCTGAAACCGAGTAGAAACTATGAAATGCAAACACAAGAGACAAAAAATAGTCAAAATAATTGATTAACTGCAAGGGACTGTATGATGATGAACCGTTTACATTCCAAAATTAAGTAGAGAATAAGCAACTGACTTCTCAGAACCCTTAAAATAAAGGTCACAGAGAAAGTTAAGACAGTCTGGTGGGTCTAACAGAGCATTATACTCTATTTGATGGTCTTAGAAAAAGAAGGAAATGAAAGGGAAATTTTCTTGGGAAGGAAACCTATCTCATGCAGGAGGGGTACAAAATATAAAGAAAATATGAACAAGAACAGAGAACAAAGGGGAAATGAGTATTCCATGAATCTCACTTTCATATGAATCAGATAAAGGAAGATAGAACATACACACAGAATTTGTTATAGAAAAGCATAACATTCAATAGGGAAATAGGTAGAGAAAGAGGAAATAAAACAAAATTTCAAAGTCACAGAGTGGAGCATTAGGGGAGAGAGTAAAGAGGCACACTAAAGTTTAAAAAGAAACAAAGGGAAAAGGCAAATGAGGGGTGGGGGCTGGAGGCAGGAGAGAAACAGAAAGCTTCAATTATAGATCACTGGTGTCAAATAAGCACCTTTTTCTTTCATTACCTTCTTTGTATAGAGTAGAGTGAGAGGCCAAGGAAAAGTACAAGAGGACAAGAGGGAGGTAAACACAATTAAGACTCATTATTATGAATGCAAATGGGATGAATTCACCTATAAGACAGAAAAAGATAGCAAAATGATGAGAAAAAAAGGGAAAAGTATGCTGTTGACAATAAACACTTCAAAGATTCAAGTGGCAGGAGCAAAACCTAATATAGGTGAATTCAAACGAAAGAGAAACCATTCATGACTTCATAAAAGGACTCAGTAAAAAAGACATGATAAGAGGAGATAAGTGGGAAAGCTACGTTATGCCTCAAGACACCATAGATAACAAGTCCATTTACCTTTTCATTCTTCTTACAACTTATTATCCTTCATGTTGTGAGCCAGTGACACTGTTCTTGCACATGACACTCCATCTCTTGACTCTGATCACTTTTTGTCCCCTATTCTTGGAACTCTCTCTTCCCTGGATCTCTGGGTGATGAAAACGTCATGAGATACGTAAATCTTTAAAAGTAAGAGGCCGATGCTGTTGCTGTTTCCAACTCCATTCCTCCCAAGGACTCCCAATCAGGTCTGGTATCTGTGCCTACTCTTGCATTGAAGTCACCCAGAATTATAAGCTTGTCTTCTTTTGGTACATTGTTGATGAGGGTCTTCCAGTCTTCATAAAACTTTTCTTTGACCTCAATGGAGTTGGTTATAGTTGGAGTACAGGCACTTATGATGATGCCATGGCTCTTTCCTATAAGTGGCAATCACACTGCCATGAGGCCACTATTCACTCCTTTTGGGAGACATACAAGCTTGTTGACTAGATTAGTTTCGATTGCAAAACCTACACCAGCCTCACAGTGCTCCCACTTACTGAAGCCAGTCCAGAAAATCATGTATCCAGCTCTGACTCTGGTAAGCTGGTCTTAATTTGCCAGCCTTGTTTTACTCAGGGTTGCTATTTGGATGAGCTCTCTTAGCAACAGGTCGACTGGTTTTCGTTGTCTATAACTGTGTGCACATCCTATGTACCTGATGGTTTAAGTGGGATCACGTTTGCAGAAGTTTTTGTGCATTTTTTTGTGTTTCCAACGAAGGGGGAACCCTGCCTGTCATGGTAGGCAGGCAACGGTTAGGTGAAGCAGACAATTTTTAGGGAATCTTTTCTGGCCATTTCCTCTCACTAAAAAGGCTGCTCAGACAAGCAGGGAGCTGTCGAACCAAGCGCTGCTTCAGCAAAGTGAAAAGACAACTGTTACCTGGGTGTTATGCAGGGTTGTGATGACAGCTCCCAGTATATCCTCACTTGATGCTTCATCACTTGTCTGTTGCCACAGGACTTTGAGAGAGATAAAAATGGTAAAATGGTATGGGTGATATTTTTTGATTTACACATAAATTGGATTTAAGTGAGACAGAGTTCGGCCTCAATCTCTCTTTCAGAGTCATCAAAGTTCAGTGGTGAGACAAAATCCAGATGACTGGTGATGGCTCAGGATGCAATAGATGACCTTCCATGCCATCCAAGAGCTCGGCATGGTAGAGTAAGAGAAAAGAGAACGTCACAATGCGCTAAAATGTGAGTGCCGTAGCTGCGAAGGGGAGGGTTGGTGCAAAGGAAATGCTTTTTTATTGACAGGAGACGTGCCTTGGAACCAGAAGACCCTGGATACAGTTGTTTGACTTCTCTGTGACTCAGATTATTCTCTAGATCATGTTAGAGATGGGCCCATAGTCTGCTTAGGTGACGGGGTCTCCATATGGAGAGGTCTCACCTCCTGCCCCCTGTGAATATGGTCCGTATTCAATAAGCATAAACAGGTCCTCAAATGTACTTCTCCCTTCTTGGAGTGCCCCTGGGGAGCCCAAGATAAGAGACGTCTGAAACGATTACTCCACCTTAACCAACATCTCCAGAACACTTCCTGGTGCACCATCAGCCAGACCAGCCCCTTCTAGAGGAAAAGGATTTAACTGTTCTCAGGACCCCAAGTTGAATCTCTGTATACATATGAATTATGCTAGGTTCTATAATGCTACCCTGGAGGTACAATGAACTTGTGGGTTAGCCAGAAACTCTAATGACACTACTTTAAAGGGAAAAATCTCTCCAGGTCCAAACAGCCAAATCCCAAGTGCACCTGAGGAACATAACCAGCCTAGAAGAGCCCTCTAGTACCCAGATGATACATTAATAGTGCATAAAACAGCCTGGGGGACTATGTGCATGCCACACTATAGCTGGATGCTGTAAATCTAAATGACACTAAACTACAACCAATAGAGGAGATGTTTTTAAGCCCCGCCCCGATTCTGTGCTGGAACAACTAGGACAATCACAGTCTTTAAGGCTTGAATATGGCACAGAACCTGGCTGACCAATGAGCACTTTCCATTTGGAGGACTTACCTCTTCTCGAACCTGCCTCTCTCTTTCTTCTTCTAGCTTTTGGATTTCTGCTAACGACAGTGTTGTCTGAGACTGACAGGCCCCAGAATTTGACTGCTGGCCCCATGTGGAAGAAGACGGAAGCTGAGCAAAAATAAAATGAGACCATATAAGACATCAAGGTTTAAAGCATTCAACACAAGCGATTTGCTGCATCCACCTTATGCCCTCCACCGATTTAAAAGAGCATCTGAACTGGCAGTCTAATTTCTCATGTTGTCCCCTAGCCTTCCCTTTCACCTCAAAGTGGTGAAGCGCTCACTATATTACAAAGAAATCTACTTCATTTTTTTAAGGCATTCTAATCAGCAGAAATTTTTCTTACTCTTAGTTAAGATTTCAATGTAATTGAACTGTCCTCTAAAGCCTCTTTGCCAGGACCGTTTCTACTATTTGAACACAATATTCTCACATTCTTCAGGTGACCAGCTCCTAAAATTCTTCTTCATATAACTTAATTTCTAGTTTCTCTTGCCATGACAAGTGCCGTCCTATGAAAGACAGCCTAATTTACTACACAATATTCCAGAGGGACCGAACACCATGGGGCTAATGTCTCCCTTTGTCTGGACTTCATCTCTTACTAAAGATCAAAATGGAGATTTTTTTTTTTGGTCATCATTTTTCAATCCATAATCAGAGCTCATGAGCCATTTTAGACATGAAATGCTAGAAATCCTATCAAGCCAAGTCTCCTCTGTTCTGGAATGATAGAAATTATTTTTTAAACTTAAGTACAGGTTTTTGCTTTTTTCATTAAGAAATTACAATGTTAGGTCTTTTGGCTCTTGATGTTATTCCATATTATTTCTATCCTGGTTTTGTGTCATCTCCAGTTTTCACAAGCAGTATGCCCCTATCTAGATCACTGAAAAATGCTTAAAAAGACAGAGCACAGAGCTAAGAGCCCCAAAAGGAAGGCCACTGGGGTCACAGAAGGAAAGGGACCTTAGTGATCATCTAATCCAGCTCCTCCCCAGTTACCCCTGAATTTACAGATACTATTTATAAACCGGGGCTAGAGAGGAGAAATGACTTGGTCAGAGTCATGCCTTTACATAAAAATCAATCCACCCTGTTGGGGGGGGTCTAGCGGCCTGCTTCTCCTCTAAATCTACCTAGCTGCATGATCATCCAGCCCCAATATCTTGATTGTTCCAAGATGGCATTTAACCAATGACTTCCTATGGTTTGTTGCATTTCCATGATCTGCCTGATGTAAACTCTATTGGCCTGATTTATTCTTAAAGTAAGCCTAAAGGATCGGCATGGTCACTACCTCCTTTTGTAAGTTCACACAATGTTGATAATCACATAGGGCAAGCTCTGTAGATGTACAGATCTGACCTCATTTTTGCTGGATGGTTTCCATCGGGTGTTTCTCCTTCCTCATCTATCTTGGATGGGTTCCAAGTCCTTCAAGCCTACAAATCTACCCATTTAATTGAAGATGATTTTACTTGAAGGAAAAGATGGAAGAAAAGGGATAATGTTGCTATGCTGTCACTCACTTTCCATCATTGACACCAAGTGCCCAAAGCAGACTGTTTTGACTGAAGACAAATCTGACACAATACTCCATCTACCTGCTGGTGATGGCACACTGAGTCACTCATTTGTGCCCCACAAAGCAGTGATGCACCAAGCATTTCCAATTGGTGTAAAATTATGGGCTGCTTAGGCAGCTAAGACAGTCAAGTCTCTCTTGGGAAATGCTTCTCTCCCCCAGTCCTGACAAGAAAAGGACCGCAGAGGACAGAAGCTTCATGAGGGCAGGGAATATGTCCCTTTACGCTTCGTACCCCAGAATACAGCACAGTAGCAGACTCTTAATAAATACTTACTGATTGATTGCTAGATTTTCAATGAGGTTGAAATTTTGAATAAGAAGCAATGAGATGTGTATTGAGAGCCGCAGAATGATTGCAATGGTTCCTTCTGCCTGGACCTTTTACCTACTATTTACCTACTATTCCCTACTATACTATGCCCAAAGGGTTACAAAAAATGATACATATATCCATGTGAACACCTATTCTCTGATCTTAACCTCAACAATCTAACTATTTACTTTTAACCCTGTCTTCCCCTAACAAGAATAAAACGTTCTACTGAGAAGTCAATCTTAGGTCTGATTTTTCAAAGCCAAAAAAAGTAGCAAGATAACAAACATGTAGAATTATGTGTTAATGTTTATAAAGAGATTTTCTGCCATCATCCTAAGAGGCAGCTGTGAGCACATTTACAGATAAGGAAAATGAGGCTCACTCAATAGTAGGAAGAGCAGCGCAACACTGACATGCAAACTAGTTCCAAAATAACTCAATTTAGCAGCTAAAATATTATTATACACATTTTAAGGGTGAGACAATGGAGGGACAAATAAGTTCAGTGACTTTCTTATGGTTACACAACTGGGAAGTCAGAATCTGGGACTGGAAGCGGGGCCTGCATACTCCCAGGAAAGCACTTTTCCTACTATATAATATGATGCTACTACATGGAGCAGTCAAGCATGCACTTCTGCTAATTTTCTTTTCAAAAGTGGGTGCGGGAAGGGGTGCAGAAGAGAAAAATGTGTGAGTAAAGCTGGCCATCACCAACAAAGCACAACTGCACTTTATTTTCATCATCTCAATCATCACAAAAACATGTAGAAGGCACTTTTCCTTATCAGAAAAAAGGATGGTGGAAGTCAACTCCAGGGCCTGCAGCAAACTTGCCCTCACTCTCTTCTACTTTTCAAGTCTGTATGTACATGTATAACTGGCCTCATATTCTTTTCAAAACACATCCCTTTGTTCAAATTCCTCCACTAATTTCTTACATCATTCAACTGCTTCCTTTCCTTTTCCTTATCCATAAAATGACACACACCACTTTATGATAGATAAAAAAAAATTTTTTTTTTAAAGATACTTAAGTTTCAAAGTGTTGGAGAAGACGTGGGAGAGTTAGAACACTAATTCATTGTTGGCAGAGTTGTGAGTTGATCCAACTATTCTAGAGAGCAATTTGGAACTATGCCCAAAAGGTTACAAAAACGTGCATATAGCCTTTGACCCAGCAATTCTAGGGCTGTATCCCAAAGAGATCATGTATGGGAAAAAGGACCCACATGTACAAAAATATTTCTAAGATATTTTGGCTTCTTTAGAAGAAAGCAACTTTTCCTTCAAAGAGGCCCCAATTCTCCCTCCTTCCCCTGGAGAGTTCATCTTAATCATCTCAATTCCCACCCCTACAGCGACCAATCAATCTCCATGTCTGCTAGACACCAATCACAGAAAATCCATTCATCAGTCTCAGCACCTTTCCTTCCAAATCAGTGGTATAGTCATTCTCCTTGTCAACCCACGGCAGAGAAAGCCTTTCCTTCTTGACCTTTTCCCTCGCTCCTATACAACCAACTGCATTATCTTCTTTCCTTTTCATTCTCAGTGCCACAAGCCTTCATCAGGTCACCACCGTAAGTTCAGTGGAAGTCTAACTGTTCTCACTGGCACATCTTATCCTTTTCCAAACCATCATGGGCATTGGTTTCTGTCCTTCATTTTCGAAGAGGACCAAAATGACATCACCATACAAGTTTCAGTGTGTCCCACTGTGGCTGATCAGACCAAAGCTTGGAATGCTTTACCACAGATTGGGCACAGACAGTCCCTGTGAATATTTAGAGTGAATACTCCAAATCTGCACATCCTACATTTCCTTTGAGCTGTCTCAATTCTGCTTTGCTCATAGAGCACAGCATCCTTTCTTATGTGGGCACTCCATGCTGAGCGGTCCTGTGCCAATGTCTCCCATGTTGCATAGTCAAATCCAAAGTTCTTGAGAGAGACCTTGACAGAGTCCTTGTATCTTTTCTTCTGACCACCATGTGATCATCATGGAAAAGATTCAGTTTCCTGGCATGGCACTGGTAGACTGTCCATGTTTCACAGGTGTACAATAACGAGGTTAGCATAATGGCTCTGCAGACCTTCAGTTTGGTAGTCAGTCTAATAATATCTCTTCTCTCCCAAACACAGAGCTAGCTCTGGCAATGTGTGCATCAACCTCATTTTCAATGTGTATATCGCTGGAAAGTAGTACACTACCAAGGCAAGTGAATTTATCCACAGCATTCAAAACTTATCTATTTGTTGTAACTGATGGTTCCACGTATTGATGGTGTGGTGGTGGCTGATGGAGCACCTGTGTTTTCTTGGTATTAATTATTAGGTCAAAATTAGCACAGGCAGCAGAGAACTGATCCACACTTTGTTGCATCTCAGCTTCAGGAGCTGCAGAGTGCACAATCAATCAATCATCTGCAAATAAAAAATCATGCACCAACACTCCTTCCACTTTGGTCTTGGATGTAGCCTTTCAAAACTGAAGAACTTACCATCAGTACGGTAACTGACATTCATGCTATGTTTATCCTCTTTAAAAGCATTTGACAACATGGCTAAAACCATCATGCTAAAAAGCATGGGGAGCAATCAACACAGACCTGTTTTACTCCACTGGTGACTGGGAAGGCACAAGAGCAACTGTCTACTATCCAGAACCCGGGCAAATATGCCATCATGAAACTGACATACGATACTGATGAACTTCTCCGGGCAGCCAAATTATGACATAATTTTCCATAAGTCCTCACAACTAACAGTGTTAAAGGCCTTGGTCAGATCTACAAACGTTGTGTACGATATCACCCATATCATTTTACCATCACGGGCATTATGTGTCATATAAAAGAAGCTAAAAAGTTCTTTGCACAGCTCATTACTCCAAAGTCTTCAATGGGTTCTTAATGTCAGCAGAAAATGTGCCTGTTCCCGATCTGGCACCCAAGGCCCTTTGTAATTGGACCCTTATCTACTTCTGTAACTCTCCTATGGTTCCATCAGCCTCCACCACACCATCCATACGTGGAACCACCAGTTACAACAAATGGAGAAGTTCTGAATGCTGTGGATAAGTTCACTTACCTTGCTAGTGTACTTTCCAGGGACACATACATTGACGATGAGGTTAATGTTAGCTCAGTGTTTGGGAGGCTCCAAAGAAAAGTTTGGGAGAGAAGAGGTATTATTAGACTGACTACCAAACTGAAGGTCTACAGAGTCGTTGTGCTGACCAGCAATGGCTGTATGCCTGTGAAACATGGACAGCCTACCAGTGCCATGCCAGGAAACTGAATTGTTTCCATTTGAACTACCTTAGAAAGATTCTGAGGATCACCTGGCAGGATAAGGAACTAGACACTGAGGTCCTTGCTTGAGCTGAACTGCCAAGTATTCAATTATGCTTCAGAGTGTGCAGCTCCGATGGGCTGGCCATGTTGTTCGAATGCAAAACATACACTTGCCAAAAAGACTATTTAATGGAGAATTTGCATGAGGCAGGTGATCATATGATGGTCAGAAGAAGAGATACAAGGACACTCTCAAGGTCTTGCTCAAGAACTTTGGATTTGACTGTGCAACAAGGGAGACACTGCACAGGACTGTTCAGCACGGATGTGCCCACATCAGAAAGAGAGCTGTGTTCTTTGAGCAAAGCAGTATTGAGACAGCACAAAAGAAATGTAGGATGTGCAAATTTTGGATATCCACCCTAAATATTTTCACAGACTATCTGTCCCCAACCTGTGGCAGAGCATTCTGAGCTTGTACTGGTCTGATCAGCCACAGTGGGACACACTGAAATTTCACTTTATCATGGGGATGTCATTTTGGTCCTCTTCGAAGACGAATGACAACAACCACCAACCACCACTCCCTTAAAACAAAGCTCCTCCACCAATCTATTTTCCCTACACACAGTTCCCTAAAATCCCCATGACTAAGACTATTTCCTTACTAAGAGGATTGTCCTGCTCCCTCTCTTGCAGCTCCAAGAACCCAGTATTGCTCATCTGTCATCTTCCTTTCTAAGGAAATCCTTCCTCCTATTTGCTCTCCTAAATTGGAAGCTCTTTGGTAGAAAGACCTAGCCTTGACCCCATCTCCTTGGAGGAAGGACAGTTCACCTTCATCTGGGCAAGCTGTTGCTGCTGCTGTTGCTGCTGCAGGCGCCGCAGGGCTTCCTGCTGCTGCTGCCTCTGCCTCATCAACTCCTTCTGCCGCTGAAGCTCCAAGTCCTTGCGTTTCCGCTCCTCCTCCTCGTGCCGCAGCCGGGCCGCCTCCTCTTCCATCCGCAATCGGTTCTCTTCAAGCCGACGCTGGGCTTCCTCTTCTTCTCTGGCCCATTTGGCAGCCTCCTCTTCCTTCCCATAAAGAAAAATAAAGGGAGAAGAACAATGAACAAATCCGGGTCACTTTTAAGAGGCACATGTTGTCAAAAACATGTTCATCTCAAACCTAACTTCTAGCTACTCTAAAGTGTTCCAGTGTCATTCAAAGTAAGAAACAATTCATTGCCAGTTTAAACTAGGCATCTAAGAGGCTCAAGTTGGAAGGCATTTACTCCTGAATGAAATTCTACTTCAAAAGATGGTGTCCAGTTATGGCATCAGTTTGTCTCTCCACCTGATCAGTCACTGACCTGTTGAATTAGCTCCAATATTGGACTCACTTCAAGCACTACCTCTTTCACTCTCTCTTCATACTATTCAATCCATATATCTAACTGCAGGCTTAGAGAAAAATGACTTCACAAAGAATCACAGATCAGGAGGGACTTTTGAAAGCCACACAACAGCAAGCAATATGCATTCCAAATAATTTAAGTAATGTAACAACATCAGACAATGGAGTCTCACACTGTAAAGCTGAAAGCATACAATGGCTTACAATTCAAATTTATTAGCACCTTGAGAAATGTCTGTTGAATGCACTAAAGAAATAATTTTACTACATTAATTTATATATTCAATGCCATCCCAATTAAGTGATCAGAAAATTATTTTACTGAATTGAAAAAAGTAATAAAATTGAGAAAAACAAAAAGTCAAGAATATCAAAGGGACTGATGAAAAATAATGTAAAGGAAGAAAGTTTAGTAGTACCAGAACTTAGACTACATTATAAAGCAGTAATTATCAAAACTATCTCGCACTAGCTAAGGACAGAAAGGTAGAGCAATGGAAATAGACATACAATTTACAGCAGCAAATAAATACAAATACAAATAAATAGATACAAGTAACCTTGTATCTGACAAGTATAAAGACTTAAGTTCTGGGGATAAGAATTCATTACTGGCTAAAAATTGTTGGAAAAACTAGAAAGCAGTATGGCAGCAACTGGGCCTAGAACAATATCTTACACTGTTTACCAAAGTCAAATTGATACAAGACCTAGATATAAAGAGAGATATTACAAGGAAATTAGAAGAACATGGGACATATTAGTTATTAGACTTATGGATAGATCAGAAATAAACAAGAGACGGAGAGCAGAGTGAGGTGTAAGATGGATAATTCTGATCATATTAAAAAAAAAAGCTTTCATACAAATAAAAACACATGCAGCCAAGATTAGAAGGAAAGCAGAAAATGGGGGTGGGGCAGAGTTTTATAGACAGTATATCAGATAAATGTCTCATATCTAAAATATACAAAGAACTTTGTCAAATTAAGCATACAAGTCATTCTCCAATTGGTAAGTGGTTAAAGGACACGGACAGACAGCTTTCCAATGAAGAAAGTAAAATCATTTATAGTCATATGAAAAAATGCTCTAAATCATTATTGAATAGAGAAATGCAATTTAAAACAGGCTATCATTTTAAATCTGTAAGATTGACTAAAATGACTGAAGGTGAAAGTGACAAGTGCTAGAAGGATGTGGAAAAATTGGGACACATTCGCTGCTAGTGGAAAACTGTGAACTGATACAACCATTCTGGGGAGCAAGGTGAAATTATGCCCAAAGAGTTACTAAACTGCCTATTCCATCTGATCCAGCAATATCACGACTAAGTCTATTTCCAAAGATGATTAGGGAAAAAGGAAAAGAACCTATATGTTATCAAGTATTTATAGCAGCTCTCTTAGTAGTGGCAAAGAACTGGAAATTTTGGGGCTGCTATCAACTGGAGAATGGCTGAACAAGTTGTAGTCTAGGATTATGCTGTAAGAGAAGAGCTTGATGATCTTAGAAAAAACATGGGAAGACCTGAATAAAATAATGAGTGAAATGAGCAGAATCAAGAGAACAATGAATTACAGTAATAGCAATACTGCTTTAAGAACTTGGGAAGTGACTAAGTCATTTAGGCTATTGCAAACGTTGAAATTAACTACAAAGGGCATATGAAGGAAGATGCTACCTGCATCCAGAGAAAGAACTGATAAATAGAAGTATGAATAGAATGATTTTATACATACACACACACACACACACACACACACACACACACACACACACACACACACACAGACATACATACACATATTTGTGTCTAATGGTAGCCATCTCTGGGGTGAAGTTGGGGGGAGGGGAAAAAATTTACATGATGATGTCATTATATGGAATAGCAAGTTGTATGTAAGAGATTTGCAGTTTTACGTGCAATCATCTTTTTAAAATTATACTATGTTAGGGAAATGCTTATTTTATTCCATAAATTAAAAACAAAACGTTTTTTTAAAAAGTAATGACACTGAAAAACTCCTATCGCAATAGATCCTAGAATATAATACTTAAGGAATAACAGAGAAAGAATAAATACGGGGTACATTTTGTCAGTAACTGTTAAGTATCTACCATGAGCCAAGCACTGAAAAAGTTGGGTGGCTCTGCAGATAAGAGTGCTGATCCTGGAGTCATGAACACTTGAGTTCAAATTCAGCCTCAGACTTCCTAGCTGTGGGATCCTGGGGCAAGTCACTTAATCTCTGTTTGCCTTAATCCACTGCAAAAGGAAAGGAATGGCAAAATACTCCAGAATCTTTGCCAAGAAAATCCCCAACAGGGTCACAAAGAGTCCGACACAACTGCATGACAACTGTGCCAAGCACTGTGCTAAGCATGGGGCAGGGCAAAGAGCCCTGGACATGTCATCAGAGGATTGTGGTTCAATTGCTAGCTCTGCTGTTTATGACTGTGATCCTGGATAAACTGCTGGGGCCTCAGTTTCCTCACCTATAAAACGAGGGTCCTTCTAGCTCTCACTTGGCAACCTAATGAATCCTAATTGTCATTAACAGCCAGTTCAGTTTCCTTGGCTGAGTCCGTTCTATGGAACCCTTCCTTGGAGAGTCCCCCACCGTGAGAGCGCCAAGCATACCTGCTTCCGTAACAACTCCTCCCGCTGGCGCCTTTCTTCCTCTTCTCGTCTTCTCTCCTCCAGTCTTCTCAGCGCCTCCTCTTGTTGCAGGCGCTCTTCTTCCTCCCGCTGGCGCCTTAGGGCCATCTCTTGTTCCCTCTGGCGTCGGAGGGCTTCTTCCTGAAGAACAAAAAGATGTTCAAGGGAAGTCTCTGCTTTGTTAATAAAAGGTTTTGGATTTATATTGACACGGTAAGACTATGCTAAAGGAACCTTGGACGAATGCTAAGTCTCACTGGAGAATTCTCCCTGCAATGAATAAACATAGAGTATTACTGAAGAAGAACCACAAAATTTACTCAGGGACAAAGTGGAGAAGCCTCATTTCCACCTGTATTTTTAAGCCCTATTTTAAATATGAGTACCCTAGGGGATTTGCACAAAGTTGCAGCGTAAACCTCCTAAAGTGGCCCAGACACTGAGAATGTCACTCTCTTCCTGTCACTCATCCAAGGCAGTGCCACACATCGTTTCTGGCATTAAGTCCTTCTGCAGCATGGCTTCTGACCTCATCACTCAACTGAAAGTGCTCAGTCCACAGGTACTACCAGTCTTTTACTGGACAAATCAAGGGCTCTTTCTCAGGCCTCCACTTTCTTGACCTCTCTGATGTACATGATGTTACTAAACAGCTTCTCTGTACTCTCAGATGTTCTGTCCTCTCTAGGTTTTGTAACAATGGTCTCCTTCAATTCTCTTCTTCCAGTCAGCTGACTTCGTTTATCATCTGCATCCTATCCCCTGACTCTAGGTATTCCCCAAGGCTCTGCCTTGGCCGTCTTCTCTTGCAGTGACCTCATCAAGGACTAAGGGTTTAATTATCACCTCTATGCCACCAGAGTCTCTCCCCTGAGCTCCGGACCCACGGCATCACCTGCCCACTGGACATTTCAACAAGCACAGCCCAGAGAAGCTCACATTCAGCATGTAAAAGCAGAAGTTGGTATCTTTTCCCCCAAATATCCTCCTTGACCAAACATGCCTCTTTCTATACAAGACGCCCCTATCTTTCTCCTTTCCCAGGTTTACAACCCTGAGATTATCCTTGATTTCTAATCTGCTCTCATCAGTTGTCAAATCCTTCAATTTCTACATCAACAACCTCTCCCATATCCTGGCCCTACTCCCTATTCAGTTACTACTGAGTTCAGGTCCTGCCCACTGTGCCTGGATCATGACCATGGCCCTCTAACTGCTCACCTCCTTGTCCATATCAATACGTACTTTCCTTAAGAACAAATCTGACCCACATCACTGTCCTCCTAATAATACCCTCTAGTGGTTGCCTAATGCCTCTGAGGTCAGACATAAACAGTTATCTCAGTTTTGAAGCCCCTGAAAACCTGGTCCTGGCCTCTCTCTTCAACACCATTCCTAAGTTGTACACTCCACTGTCCAACCAAACTAGACATGTGTTTCTCATACATAACACTTCATCTCCCATCTCAGTGTCTTGCATTGCTTGTCTCCCCCTTCTCACTCCTCACCCACCCATGCCCGGAATACATTTTCTCCTAACTCCCAACTCAGAGAATTGTTAACTTCCTTCAAAATGAAGCTCACATGCCACTTTCTACAAGAGCCCAATTCCTCCAAGTGCGAGTGCCCAGCCTCCCTAACGGCCTAGTTTTTCAACTGTTTTATATTCATTTGGAATTTATTTACTGAACACACACACACCTAAGATCTCCCATGACAGAATGTGAAATAGGGATTATTTCCTTTTGGAAGCATTCAGTAAAGCTCCTTGTACATTAAAGGGGGTCAAGTGATTAGTCTTGAGATATCTAGACGAGAATTTTGATGATAAAATGCATATCTGGATATATAACTGAAAAGGACTTAATCTGGAGATGGCTCAGAGACAGACAGATAGATGAAAGTCAATGAATATAAGAAGGGAATGTAGGGAGAAGGGAGAAGATAACAATGAACATTTCGCAAATATTTACTGAACTCTTAAAACATGAAGAACACAGTGATAGGTACTGAAGACAAGACACAAATACAATAAGAGTCCCTGCATTGCTTACTCCCTGGTTGGCAGATCATAAAAAATGTGAGGTAGTACCATGAAGGACCACAGTTTCAAAGAAAGGAATGAAGTTGTAGAAAAAGGGAAGTCCTATGTGGGCTGGACCACTGCGGGACAGCCTTATAGAAGAAGCATAATTTGAACTAGAAAGCATGGCCTGTAAGATCAACATGGGCCAACAGGCTGGAGTGGATGTCAAAAAGACAATGACATTTGTGGGCTCCAGAAAAGGGATGCAAGAAAGGAACACGCTATGCTGCTCTGAAACACATCTGGAGGATGTTCCCTTCTAGGGACCCTGAGAAACTGACATACAACCATGATGATGACCAGGATGATGAAGGGACTAGAAATCACATTATGTGACAAAGATTTCAGGACAGGGGATAGTGAGGCCTACAGGGACCTGGCTACCTCCCAATATCAAGTGTTCACATGTAAAAGGTGAGTTATATACTATGTGGCCCTAGAAACCCCAACTCCAATCACAAAACAGAAGCCTCAAGGATGCAGATAAAGAGGAACTTTCTAATAGTCACCTATGGTCACAAATGTAGTTGGCTGGCAACTGTTGATGAAGAGTTTAGGAGACAATGGATGATGTTAGGCAGAGAGTGTGATGGTTATCTCCCACTTTAAAAGATTGTTCTGATGCTATTGACCCTATCAGTAGCATAAAATCAGTAGCTAAATATGTGAGACAGTATCACTTTAGTTTAGGACAGAAAGTAGGAAAAAGTAAAAAATTGCTAGTGTGTATGTATGCATGCGCATACGTGTGTGTGTGTGTGTGTGTGTGCGTGTGTGTGTGTGCATGTGCATGTGAGAAGGCTAAAAGGAAAAGTCCTCCGGAGGCTGCCAACATGCTCTCCCCACCCATTGTGCTCTCTCCCAGCTGGCCATATCATCAACAGTGCATCCCAGTCTGAGCTACAAACAAGCCAACTGAACTAGTCCTGAACATTCTAAAATAACCTATGTACTCCCAGCTTCTTGTCTTTACTCATTCCGCCTGGAATGTCCCCCTCTGGCCATTCTTCACCCCTCCAATCCCACGCATCCCTTGGTTCAGGTGCCCAAGCTAAATTCTACTTAATTCTGCCCTTTTGGTTTCACAAATCATGTTCTTTCTGGCCATCATCCCATTCATTTCCCTCACCTACACTGAGAAAAAGACGATGGAATAAGCAGTCAATCAATAAACACTTACTAACCACTTACTATGTGCCAGGTACACTGAGCTGCTGATAAAGATCAGACATTGTATAGTTGAACTGATTCAAACAATGTGTGTTTCTGCCACAATTTTTAAGAAAGTACACAAAGCTACACCAACATTCTTATATCTTCTTGGATGATTCAGAATAAAACTTTCTACCCTCAAACTTTGGTTGAAAAAAAAAAAAACTGTCTACACATAAAATGTAAATGAGTCTCTTTCTCATCAGTTTTCAAGAGCCAGGGAAAGCAACGTATTCAGCCATTTACTGTCAAGCTCGGAGCTCCATGAGGTTTCAGATGGCGGCACTCTGGGCCACCTCCTCACCTGCTTCCTTCGGGCCAGCTCCTCCTCTTCTCGCCGCTTCCGCTCATCCTCCTGCTGCCTCCGGAGGATCTCTTCCTGCTGCCTGCGGAGCTCCTCTTGCCTTTTCCTCTCCTCCTCTTCTCGTTTGGCCCTCATCTCCACCTCTCTCCGCTCTTGCTCTAGCTGGACATAAACCACATGAATAGACTATAAAGAAGTGAGGTAAGAAGGTGACTCTTCTGTCACCTATTCACTAGACACTCGTGGTCAGAATTCTTATTCGCTCCTTTAGGAACAATAAACGAAAAGTGAAAATAGCCTGAAGCTTTTCTACAATAACCAGTTAATCTTTACTTCCCATTTTTACCTCCCCACAAAGCCTTCACCCACTGACTATTACAGAAACAATCATTTTCACTGCAATACAGAGGCAAAGTAGCTTCTATGTGGAATTTCCTATGCATCACAAAGGAACGACTGGCCAGAGAGGACAACTAAAACATGTATCCCTGATACATGCCCAACTTCACAACTTTAATAGTAACATGCTCCACAACCAGCTTCTAGTCATCTTTAGACACCTAACAGCAGCAATCTAAGAGTGGAATGAATAGGGCTATCCCAGGAGGTTTAGAGGCATTCCAAAAGAGGATGGGGGACCGACCACCACTTGTTAGGCATATATGGAGGAGGATCTGGGCCAGGCCTGGTTTAGAGTAGGGGAGTATGGAGGCTGAAGAAAAGATCCAATGACGAAGATCACAATTTGAGAACTCTGGGGGAGGGGTCAAACTAAGTTCTGAACCCTGACAAAGACAATGGGGAGTTAATGGAGAAACGGAAACCAGAAGGAGTTTCTATTTTATAAAGGAATACCCAGCTTTTGGCAAATTACTACCATAAAGTCAAATCTAAAAACCCCAATCTTTTGAGCATGCCCAGGATCCTATTATTGAATCAAAAATCTTTACATTATTTTAGGATTAAGGGTATATAGAAAACCATTAAAAACAGAGGTTTATTGTATTTTAAAAGTAACACTTTCATAGTGCTACTGTTTATGATAATTTTTTTCCTGGCACAAACAATTTACTTATATTTGCAAAGTGAGGCCAAGGTTCACCGAGGTCTCATCAAAAACGGATCATCTTTACTCCAGTTCTATCAGGAGGTCTTTCTGTTTTGGGCAGGGAATTGTTTTGGCCACTGTAAGCAGCAGATAGGTAAGTTTTTGTTTGTTTGAGGGAGGAAGAGAGAGAAAAAAATCAGATGTGTGAACTGAATGAAGCAGAAAAGGCATGCAGTGGAAGCACATTGTCTGCAGAAGAACGAGTCTCTGACCTTGGCGGCTTTAGCCTTCTCAAGCTGCTGAAGCTGTTCAAGAGCTGGACCCTGAGCCGCAGTATCAAGAGGAAGGTCCCAAACACTACTACCTTCCCAGACTGTAAAATGTGGAAATAATGACAGTGATTACAATACACATTGATCACCAACCAAACAAACCCCAGAGGAAATCCAACAGGCAAGCCCATTCATCACACAGATCTATTCTGTATTTTGGAAAAAAAATGAAACCTGTTGCCTCATCCTTACCAACGCTGTCACACTTGAAATATTCGAGGAAGCCCTTGCTTTGATTCCGGGAAGAAAAAAGCTCAAAATTCACAATGAATAGGGATTCTGAAAAATCAGGACTAGGTCACACCAAGGTAGCTCGGAAGAAAGTGGGCAGGAACATTCCAGGGAACCAACACCGTGGCTCTCCCATTTTCCCCTTGGTTTTGCATCACTCTGTATTCCCCACTGCCTCACATCTGCATCAAGGAATCTGTGGGGCCATTCAAGTGGTACAGATGTGTGCTAAATGAACCAACTTCCAGTCCTTTATAAAGCCTCCACAGTGCCAGAAGCCTTCCACTTCACTCTCGATGAAGCAGAACATTCTTATCTAGCTGTGTGGGAGGGTAACTGTTAAGGTCCTTCTGTGTCCATCTCCATTGGAAGATGGTACAGACTGCATGTGGCCACCAGAAACCTCCCCACTGCCCTCTAAGAACCCATGACTTCAAGGCTACAGGGTCTATAACTGAGTTAGTCACAACCAGACAAGCATCACTGGAAGAATTATGATACTAACAAGACAGACATTTCTTCAGGTAAAAACTTAAGGTGTTTAAAATTACTCTGTATTTTTCCAATGAGACCCAGCTCAATGTAAATTCACCACTGTGTGTGTCTGTCAGCAATAAAGTAATCACAAGCATGAAGAGCTACCATAAATTATAAAATGCCACAAGGGCATGAATATTTTAGGGCACGAATACAACTTGAATATTCTATTCTCTCTGAAGACATGAAGGGTGATCAAGACCCCTTTCCACACTGGATATAACCTTTGTTTCCAGAAGTGCTAAGCATATGTCAAAGAGGTAGACATCCAAGAGTCACAATGTTATCAAACTATACTTTTTCTGTTGGAAACACAGAGTCTAAGCCTCATACTTTTTAACATTTGTGGAAATTCATTGAACTAGCAAAATGTGACTTGAAATTGTTAAAAAAAAGAAATGATTTAAACTCCTTTTGATAATTTCTTAGAAACATCATTCCCACATCATACTACAGGAACGGTGGCAGTGGGTGACAAAGACTAAGGTTTTACCTGTAGGTTGGGAAGTTGTTGACTGAAGCTCCCAAATGGAGCCAGTGTCAGGAACTGAAACAGACCTGGTAACGGAGGGAATCAGATTCTGCTCTGATATTCTGCAAAATAGAAAAAAATACAATACAGCATCACAGTGGAGCCAACAAAGGAGTACTTCCAGTTCCACCATGCTCTGTGTAGGCTAGCACTGACTTCCTCATGCTTGTATACAAAAGTCTCGCACTAGATTAGGCCCCTGTGAGAAGAAGAAAGCTTATCTTTGAATCCCCTTCCAGTCTTAGCAGCTGCCCAATTCTAGAAGATAAATGACTAAGAGTTGTCATTACGTAAAATATTCCTTTCTCTTACATGAAAAACAATGGAAAATATGTAACAATAGTGTGCATGAGGAGAAGCAGGTTTTGGCCCAGTTTAGTTTGGCCCCAACCTAGGCGGCAGCGCCTAAAAAGTCCATCTTTGTTTCAGAACAGGGTTTTTGTTTTTTCCAGGGGAAACTCAAAAATAAGATCACTAAATGCCTGTATGGCCAGTAACAGGGGGAGCCTGATTTGTAAACCTGTTCCAAGCCATCCATCCACTGGCCATCCTACCCCCAAAACACTCATAATTTTCGTACAGTAGATTCAGATGAATTCCTTATGGAGATAAGTCACTGTCTGCCCATTTACTCCCCCCTTTCAAAAACAAAAGTGGATCCTTTTGACAGAATACTGAGTACCCACCTCATCTTTAGAGCTTGAAACTGCTGGAGGAGCAGCGCCAACTGCTGCTGCTGCTGGGATGAAAGGGCTGCTTTCTGCTGCTGCGCCAACACCTGTGCATACTGTTGTCTTCAAAAAGAAGGGAAACTGCATGTCAAGACAGACGAATATCAGAGGCAGTGGGAAGCCCAAAGGTAAGACGCTTTCCCAAGACCATCACGCTGAGAGCCCAATGTGGGACAAGCGGCACTTGGTTCAACGCCTTCTGGGGTACCACGCTGCTTCAGAAACAGACAAGCCACCAACCTTGTCCCTATAAACTGCACATCAAATAATCATCTTTAACCGCGTCCAAGTTACTGACAAATAAACCTAAACAAAGGAAGTCACAGGTAACCAACTGAAGCTGTAAAAACCTGTCCTGGTTCACAACAAAGATAGAAATTACTCCCTCCCTATACAGGAAAACCACTGAATCACAGTACTTGGAATAATCACAAATACTAAAAGCATACCCAAAGTCAGAGGTGTCACATGGGGCCTTTGCTGAAAGGGCCGTCATGCTCTGAAGGCATTCTAAGTGTCTGCTATTTTCACAACCAAGTTTTCTAAGACAGAAGCATCACTAAAATACTTTTAAACAGGAAGATTACTTTGGTTACTACTTCTACGACAGCAAGAAGTTGTTTTCTCTGTGTCCTCTTAGAGTCCTGGCCGCCTTCCAATCTCAGCCAAAAGCCTACCTACTGGTAAGAAACTTTTCCCAGTTGTCCTTAATCTGAGTTGTCCTCAACCTTTCTGAGATTATCTCCAATTCATCCTGGATGTGGCCTTTCTGTGCACAGTTGTCTATGTGTTGTCTCCATTAGAGACAGTGAGCTCCTGGAGAGAGGACGGGACTACCTTTTGCCTTTCATTATGGCCCTAGGATGTGGTACAGTGCCTGGCAGGCACTAGGTACTCTGTACATTTGCTGACTTGATTTGGTACAGTCTCAAGTCCTTTCACCATCCCGGTTACTATTTCTTGGACACATGACAACTTCTGAATTTTTTCCTCAAAATGGGGCCACCAGAATTAGACAAAAGAATACAGTGTGAGCTCACCAAGGTTATCTCCAGCAGAAACTGTTAACTACTACCTTCTGGATAATTAGAACTGAGTTCACACAAAGTAAGCTGACTATTTCTTATGTTCGATGTGAGCCCCGCTTCTTCTTTCTCCTCCAATCTTCTTCTGCTTCTATACTTCTAACCCTTCTACTCTTGTCCCTCTTCAGAATGCACAAAGATTTATTTATGCTCCATGCTGAGGAGATTAGAAGCCCCTGACCTTGGAGCTACAGCCTTTTATGATCTTTACTGTGAAGTCACAGTGACAGAGAGGGAAAGAAAGGTAATGCAGTCTCTTTTTCGGTCAAGACCCAAGCCTAAACACAATCTTACTATGGCAGTGGTGTGGATAAGAGATATCTTACTGGATGAGGAATTGCTGGTATTGGAGATGCTGCATCTGGTATAAGGCATTGAGCTCCTGTTGCCTGGTCAGTCGTTCCTGGTCCAATTCTCCCTGTGGTAGAAAAACTGCTATCAAATAACTGAAAAAGCCTTTTTTTTTTAAAAAAACAAACAAACTGTATTTTCTTAGAGAGAAGGCAAAGAAAGGGTTGAATATAAAAGCCATGGGTCAACCTTACAGCAATGGCATGAAATAGTGGAAGTTAATGAAGTCTCTTCATGAAAAACAAAAAAAAACCCAACAACAAACCAAACCATGCTTACCACAGCTTCAGTTCTATTGTATAGTAATGTATGTAAGAAAATTCAACTGTGATTTCTGTTTTAATAATCTGCTAAATTTGAGAATTTCTGAAATGAAGTGCCAAATGTGAAAGATTACATATAAAAGGATAAAGAAATAAGTATAAAGAATAATAAATATAAAAACTACAAAGGAATAAGTAAGATGGAAACTATTTGGAAACAGAGTCAGAATAGGAGATCAAAGATATCCACGCACACATGCCGTTTGTCCCTTGCAAGGTAATTCCTAGCAGGTCAGACTAGATCAATGACATATTAGTATACCATGACCACCTCTTTCTGCACAAGCAGAGGCAAAGTTGGCTGTTACACGACATTCACTGCTCAGAAGAGGCAGATTTTAACATGACTGGTAAACACATAACCCAATAAGCAGCGTCATAACAGTGTCACCAACTAGGAAAATTTAGCTACTGTCCTCACTCTGAAGGAGCTGATAAATGTGCTGGTGGAGAAAAGTACTGGGGAAAAAAAGTATTTAAGTCGAGCCTGGCAGCAAACCCTGATGGCTCTGAAGACACAGAGACGTGGGAAGAAGCGAGCTAATGGACAGAAGCAGAAGATAGCACAGTGAATGCAGGAACAGCACCAGACTGGGAAGGGCCTTGGATTCCAGGGAACTAGAACCTGAGGGTCTAATTTATCTAATATCAATAAGGAATCACTGGAGATTTTTTATTGGCAAATTACTAGCTTCTCAAGGATAGGGAAGGGCACAAAGAGGGATACAAATGTTAAAAATCTGTTTACATGTAATTGGGAAATATTTAATGAAATAAAAAGATTATTGCTTGGGGGAGGATTATGGACAAGAAGCTAATTTTAGCAGCTTTGGGAAGAAAAGATGAAATAATATAGCACTGCAACCACAAAAGAGATTCACAAGCTGAATATAAAAGGTCACAATGTAAAAATTAGAAGTGGGTAAGATCAGGTATTTTTTACAACTACAGTTTAACCCAAGGGAAAGATAAGACCATAAAAGATAAACCAGACTACTTTTATTACCAAAAAAATCAAAAAGTTTTGCATGAATAATATCAATAAAGAATTAGACTTTTCATCTAGCAAATTAAGACAAGAGCCTTCTACAATGTATTTCTATTGGGGTTTCCCTAAAATGCACTTATATAGAGTGCTACATGCATTTATTTCTAAGCTAGATATGAGTTAAAAAGAATGGGAAAATTATGTGCATCAAATATCATTCATTACCAAATGACTGTTACTCAACTGACAAAAATATACACAATGAACTATTTACCCAATAGATGAGGTCAAAGAATGAAATTTTAAAAATAATCATAAATTCTAAAAGACATAAAACAATAATGGAAATCAATATTAATAGTTACCATACACATAGAGAGTAAATGACTCTGAGGCCTCAGTTCACACTAGGAAAAGGAACAAGGAAGGGGACACAGTCAAGTGTGAAGGACTGTAGAAGGCAGCTATACTGGGGCAATGCTGGGGAAGCTGAGAAGTCACCCAACAATCCTGGTTTACAATGTGAAGTTATTCAAGTGACTCACCCTTTGACACATGAAACTCATGATCGGGCATGTACCCCAAGAAAGTTAAGATAGAAATACATGATCAATACATGGCAATATATTCACACACTTTTGTGGTAGCAAAGAAATAAAAACAAATTAGATACCAAGCACATGGGGAGAAATTGAAAAAGCTATAGCACAACTGAATAGAACAGAACATCATTGTACAGTAAAAACTGACAAAAACAAAGGATTTCAGAAAAATGGAGGAAGACTTTAAGACTATATATGCAGAGCAAACTAAGAGCCAAAGGAAAAATGTATGAAGACTAGACGCCATGAAAATGTGAAGATCACCACAGAAGTAACCGAAATAGTAACGATGAATCCAAAGTTCAATAAAAACAACTCTTTCCCCATGGAGAACTCTGGACCATAAGGATTAAACTTACACACACGTGTACACACACACCACACACACACACACACACACACGCATACACACACACAGAGCCAGGTGCATATTTTTCTTACCACAAGTGGGATTACATAATGTATTTTTTCCTTAAAGAATGGATAAGACAGGGAAGAGAGGCTAAAAGTAGGGAAACCTGTTAAGGAGATCACAATTCAGGTCAAAAAAAAGATGAGGACCTGCACCAGTGTGGTATGAGTGAGTGACAATGTTATAAAAATAGATTTGACAAGATCTAGCAACGGCCTGGGTGGGAGTGGTAACAGCAAGGCAATAACCAAGATGACTGTGAAGACTGAAGTCCAAGCGGATGGAGGCCAGCAGGAGCAACAAGAAGATTAGGAAAGGTGGAAGACAGGTGTGAGGGGCAGGGAGGTGGGAATGCATTCAATTTGGGGCATGTACAGTTTGAGGTTCTAGAGCTATAATATTGTTGCTTAGATAAATTTGGGAATTATCTGAACAGATGAAACAGTGTGGATTAGCAAGGAATAAAGCCTAGAGAGAACAAAAAGAAGCCTAGAACCTGGAACCTATCCAGGCTTAAAGGACACAAAGACAATGAACCTACAAGGTCAACTAAGAAAAAAAAGTCAGAAAAACAGAAGGAGACAGCAGGGTCAAGAAAGATAACATTCGGAATGAGTGCTGAGAAAGAATGAATGCCCAACAACACGAAATGCTGCCAAAAGTTAAAGGAAACTGAGAACTGAGAATACCAACTGAGCAATTAAGAGATCTTTGGTAACTCTGAGATGGTAACAAGAGATGGTGGTGAAAGCCAGTCTGTAAAGAAGGACAGAGGAAGGGAGGAAAAGCATGATGGGAAGAAATGGGGCACATGGCTGGAAGAGAGTGGGAAGTGGCAAGTGAATGTTCTTTCTATGGCAAGTAAAGTAGTTAATGACAGTAAACTAGGGGTTAAAAAAAGGAGCCTATATATTTTCAAAGAGATTTGCTAAAAATACTCAGATATTCTGGTCAAAAAAAGCCTAAATCAGAGAAATTTACTTTAAATTGGAGGCTCTGTCCACCAGAGGGCAGCAATACATCCAAATGGAACTGAATAAACATCAATCATGACTATGGGTGCTAGGGAGCCTCCTGGCTTCCACAAAGGCTCAGGTGCTACTAGGTCACAGAAGATAAGAGTGAAGTTAATGTTAAGACAACAAAATTCAAGGAGAAAGGGATCACTTTCAATAAGGCTTCTTCGAAGGATTTAGAGTTAGAAATTCAGTGTAGGGCATTGCTGGGATAGAGGGTGACATGCTGAGGCCTGTGCATTAAAAAGGCTGAAAGAAGCTATCCGTCTCAGATGATCTTCCAGGTGAGAAGAGAAACCTGAAGTGTCAAAGCACTCCCGTTAGTCTTGCCTCTGAAAGCTACAAAGTAGTGATGAAGATGGTTGAATAATTATCTTGGAAAAATTCAGTGAGTCTTCTAGTTTCTCTATTCATTTGATCTACTTTATATTCCAAGGGCTCAACTACAACTAATTTCAAAGCCATTACGCTACACAGTCAAATCATTAAAGTTACCAGATGATGTTTATTAATAGGTTAGTCACATGGCATCTATTTAAAACAGCTTCTCTTTCAAGAACTTGGTTCTCCATTCACAAAAATAATTCTAGAAAACAGAATACTCCTCCAATATTAAACAAAGTCAATGCTTCTCTACACAACAGCAGAATACTGGTCTCTTAGAAAGGCCTGGACATGACAATAAAATGTCATGAAAAAGTACGGTATTTGGAATAAAAATGATTGTACAGTTCAATGTGTACAAAAATGCTTACAAGTACAAAGCAGTGATGTTCCTAGGTTTTTTCTTCATAAAATCTGCTATCAGTGCTAAAAAGAAAATTGTATCACAGCATCTTAATATAGGGGAAAGAATGGAATGCCTCATTTAAAAAAGTGAATCTCTACCTTGTAAATCTTGTTACTTTCAGGGTCCCATATGTAATCCAGGTTGCACTGACACAAAGATCTTGTGCTAGAGGATCATGACTATTTTTATTTACATGACTGAGATCACTGTCTATTTGTTCTTCTGGTTTTACCTCATTCTATATCAGTTCATATAAGTCTTTACATATTTCTCAGATTCTCTTCCATTTGCTGTTTCTCATGGCACAATAATATCACTTAATACTGGTATACAACAATTTGCTTTTGCCATTTCCCAATTAATGGAGAATCAATTTGTAGGTACTTTAGATGAAATTCCAGTTACTTACCAAATGTGGAGGTGGTGCCGGACCAGGTGAAAAGGGAACCCTTCCCCACATTTTCATGATATCGCCGAGGGGCTGGAAACTTTCATCACATGCTCTCTTCACTAACAAGGACATAGTGAAATAGCCCGCCTGAAACCACTCTGCCATTTCTTGGTTATTGAATGGACCTAGAGCACGACCCAGCAAAACAAAAGGAGATCAGGGATTCCAGGCTCAGTCAAACCCAGAGTCTGATCCCATTCTA
Source organism: Potorous gilbertii (assembly GCA_028658325.1). Classification (NCBI taxonomy): domain Eukaryota; kingdom Metazoa; phylum Chordata; class Mammalia; order Diprotodontia; family Potoroidae; genus Potorous; species Potorous gilbertii. Next base: position 290,347,983 of record CM053770.1, on the reverse strand, counting down.
GAACAAACACTTCTCCCTTGATGTAGTTCATCCAGGGGGTATATGCTCCTAGACCTAAGCATTAAAGAGCAGTGGAGTGTCCCAGGGACCTCTGCTCAGCCCTGAGCTGACTGTCAACTCCTTAGCTAATTGTCTAACTGGCAGCTAGCTGCAAGGTTTAAGTCAGAAGAATCTGGATCAGGACCCTCATTTTACAGATGAGAAAACTGAACGGGCACAGTGATCAATTGAGTTGTCCAAGGACACACAAAATAAAAGCATTAGAGTGATGATGGTATGTCAATCAATTCACCAAAGTCCTTTCACATAATCTAGGTACAACTGGAAGAATGCTGTAAGTCTCTTCAAACTTGTTTATTTTCTTTCCCAGAAACAAATAAACTTAGAAAAATAAAGTATGCAACCTGAGAAGAGGTGAACTTCCATCATTTAACTATTTTTCAATACAACCAGTGGAACCAGAAGCTAACTAACAAAGTAAACTGTACAGCTAGATATACTTTCAGTGATACAACTGGAACAGGAAAACACCTCAGGTGAGATATAAAATACCCAAAGGACAAATGTACTTTGGTGAACAAATGTGCAATGAAAGGTCGAGCATCGTGCTCTGGCTCTGGTACCAAGATCAGCTGCTGAGTGAAAACCAAAGGTTCCATTTTATGATAACAGTCTTCGTACTTCAGACAAGTAATAAGCGTCCATTCAGGGAAATATTTCGAGCTCAAAAATTCTGACAAAGCACAGCTAAGGATCTTGCTGGACGTCTCCTAATAGGACTCGAAGGTTCTGTCAGAGCACAGCCCTCTACGGTATTAACAAGGTGAGTCCAGTCATTTACATTTCTGGAGCACATACCAGGTTCCTTCTAGGACAAACATGTAGGAGTTGACGAGCAAAAGGACCCAAACATACCCTGAATTTCTCCTTGTGGATCTTTATAATACCACTTCTGCATGGCCTCATGCAACAATGGAATGGAGACTCCTTTGGCTCGGTGCTCTTGGAGCTTTGCAGTCAGTCTTTCATCATCTAGGGCACTGTCCTGCAGGTACGCCACCATCTTTTCTGCTTGCTGTAATAGGAGGGAAAAGGCACTCGTGAAAAAAAAGCAGTCATACGACCAAGCAATTAATTAACCAACAAGTATTAATTAAGCACGTGTGCCAGGCCCTGGGGTCACAAGGACAAAAATAGAATGGTTCCTGCCATGAAAGAACTGGCATTCTTTTGGGGGAGACGACAGGAATACGCACAAGGAAAGATGCAGCAGATGGACTTACAAATATTGCAGGAGTAAAAGAATGAAGACAGAAGTTGTCTCCATACAGACACAGGAAAACTACCTTTAAACAAAAGACCAATGCAAGAGTATAAATCCAAAAAGTGGATGAGCAATAGAATTACAGTCCGATGCTCAACTGACAAAAAATACAACAAGTATCTTTATAAAACTTTGGAGGGAAAAATAAGTCATTTTGCATAGAGATAAGTGTTAGAGGAACTGCTTTTGCTTTTGTTTTTTTAAAAAGTAATTGTCTATTATGACTATGACAAAAGTACAAACACAATTGGGCATCTAGGTGGGGCAGTGGACAGAACATCAGGCTGGGAGTCAGGAAGACCTGAGTTCAAATCTAACCTCAGACACTTACTAGCTGTGTGACCCTGGGAAGTTGCTTAACCCTGTTTGCCTCAGTTTCCTCATCTGTAAAATGAGCTGAAGAAAGAAATGGTCGAACCACTTCAGTATCTCTGCCAAGAAAACCTTCAAGGGCTGAAGACCAATACATACAAATTACATGGAAATTTAGGGTCTCCTCAAAGATAACAACAGACCAGGATGTTCCTATCCTGACTCCTTAATGGTTAAATGTTTGATTTAAGATTCAGCTAAACTGAAAATCAAGACAATGGTACCATTAGTAATTGCTGAAAGGGAGCATTTTTTTGCATTCTTCACATACCAAAAGAAAAAAACAGCCAAAGGCAAACTCAAAAACAGCAAAAAATAACCTGACACGATGACCACTGCATAACAGACATTTATAAGCATGAAAGGATTGGAAAGAGAATAACGCTCATAGTCACAACTAAAGACAAAATGTGCCTACCCCTTTTGTGAATTAAAATATAAAAGGACATTTTATTTTGGTTGATTTATGCAATACTGCCAAGGTTTCCATGAAGTTCTTACCTGCTGCAGGTGTTTGAGGCCATCTTCCTCATCTGGATCTGCAGAGCCACTACTCATACCCGGAGCAGCCAGGGCTGGAGTCTGGGGTGACCGGAGGGCAGGGCCTGGACTGGCAACGGGAGGGGGAAGAAGAAGACCAGAAGAGGATGGGTCTGAAGTGTTCTGTGACAAAGACTGGACAGCAGGGACCAAGTCTAGAGAAAGAGATGGAAGACATGAAAAGCCTCTGGCATACACAGAGAGGCCTAAGGAGAGCACATGTCTGCACTTGGGCTGCCAGATAGTAAGACTAACTAAAAACTCTGCATTAACTCAGGGCAAACAAGTAAAACAAAAATCGACAACCTAAATGAAAAAAGGGTGAAAACAGTTGTTATATCGATCAGCTATCAAAAATTACAACTTAAAGAAAGGATTTCTAAGATAGTGGAATAGAAGGACACACCTCTAGAAGCTCTCCCCCCATAGCCCATAAAATATCTGTAAAAAATCACTCTAAACAAATTCTGGAGCAGCAAAAGCCACAAAACGACAGAGCAAAAGAAATTTCCAGCCAAAGGCAGCCTGGAAGGATGACAGGAAAGGTCTATTGTAGCGGGCACAGAGCAGCCCACAGAGCACAGCCCAGGCTTGGCTGCGCACGGCAAGGACAGGACTGGAGTGGGCTTCAAGGCGCCACTGGCAGCAGCTGCAGGTCTCAGATTCCGCAACCCACAAACACCAAAGAAAGCTTCAAAGTGTGAGAGTGAGAAAACTCTTTCACCTGGGTGAGAAGGAGCAGGTCCAGGTCTAGTTCCAGCTCCAGGTCCGGACATGGACCCAGGCAGCAGCAGCTTCCATTGTTAGAACCCTGGCCTAAAGACCCTGGAGGAATTGAATGGCTGGTCTGAATCTCAGCCCTGAGTGGCGGCCCCCAGGTGAGAAAAAGTGCTGGCTGGTGGAGCTGGTAGAGGCTCTGCAGAGGGAATTCTACTCACAGATCCTGGGCAGAAGAGTGCTTGTAGTTGCTCCCGGATCAGAATGCACATCAGGAGAGGAGTAAATACCTCTCCCTTGATTATGCCACCTTGGAGGAACTGAGAACTTACAGGTCTCCAGGGTATACCCTCTTCTTGAAAAATAACTCAAAAATCAAGTAACTGCCTGGGAAAATGCCCAAAAAAGGGAAAAAGCTTAAGACAACAGAAGGTAACTTTCTTGGTGAACAGATATTTTCTTCCATCCTTTTGGATGAGAAAGGAAGAACAATGCAAACCACAGAGGAAGACCTAAAAGTCAAGGCTTCTTTCTGCACCCAAAAACTCCAAAATAAAAATGCAATGGTGTCAGGCCAAGGAAGAGCTCAGAAAGGATTGTGAAAATCAAGTAAGAGAAGTGGAGGATATATTAGGAAGAGAAATGAGAGCAAATGCAAGAAAATCATGAAAAGTAAGTTAACAGCTTGCTAAAGGAGACCCCCCCCAAAAATAACATCTTTAAAAACAGACTAATTCAAATGGCAAAAGAAGCCCAAAAAGCCAATGACTAGAAGAATGCTTTAAAAAGCAGAATTAGTCAAATGGAAAAGGAGGTTCAAAAGCTCAATGAAGAAAATTGTTCTTTAAAAATTAGAATGGAACAGATGGAAGCTAATGACTTCATGAGAAACCAAGAAATTAAAAAACAAAACCAAAAGAATGAAAAAACAGAAGACAATGTGAAATATCTCACTGGAAAAACAACTGACCTGGAAAACAGATCCAGGACAGACAATTTAAAAATTATGGGACTACCTGAAAGCCATTATCAAAAAAAAAGCCTAGACATCATCTTTCATGAAATTATCAAGGAAAACTACCCTGATATTCTGGAACCAAAAGGTAAAAGAAATATTGGAAGAATTCACCAATCACCTCCTGAAACAGATCCCAAAAGAGAAACTCCTAGGAATACTGTAGCCAAATTCCAGAATTCCCTGGTCAAGGAGAAAATATTGCAAGAAGCCAGAAAGAAACAATTTTGAGTATTGTGGAAATATAATCAGGGTAACACAGGATCTGGCAGCTTCTACATTAAAGGATCGAAGGGCTTAGAATAAAATATTCCAGAAGTCAAAGGAACTAGGATTAAAACCAAGAATCACCTACCCAGAAAAACTGAGTATAATACTTTACGGGAAAAAATGGTCTTTAAATGAAATAGAGGACTTTCAAGCACTCTTGATGAAAAGACCAGAGCTGAATAGAAAATCTGACTCAAACACAACAATCAAGAGAAGGATGAAAAGGTAAACAGGAAAGAGAAATCATAAGGGACTTACAAAAGTTTAACTGTTTACATTCCTACATGGAAAAAAAGAATTAGTAACTCTTGAGACTTTCCTCAGTATTTGGGTAGTTGGAGGGAATATACACACATATGTATCAACAGAGGGCACAGAGTGAGTTGAATAGGAAGGGATGATATCTAAAAAAATAAAATTAAGGGGTGAGAGAGGAATATATTGGGAGGAGAAAGGGAGAAATGGAGTGGGGCAAATTATCTCTCATAAAAAAGGCAAGAAAAAGCTTTTCAATGGAGGGGAAAAGGGGAAGGTGAGAGGGGAAAAGTGAAGCTTACACTTATCATATTTGGCTTAAGGAGAGAATACCATGCACAAGCAACTTGGTATGAAAATCTATCTTCCATTACTGTAAAGTAGGGAAGAAGGGAGTAAGTGGGGTATGGGGGGATGATAGAAGGGAAGAGGGGGTAATCAGAGTAAACATTTCTGGGGAGGGATAAGGTCAAAAGAGAGAACAGAATAAATGGGGGGGCAGGGTAGGATGGAGGGAAATACTGTTAGTCTTTCACAACATGACTATTATGGAAGTCTTTTGCCAAACCACACATATATAGCCTCTATTGAATTGCTTGCCTTCTCAGTGGGGATGGGTGGGGCGGGAGGAAGGGAGAGAAGTTGGAATTCAAAGTATTAGGAACGAATGTTGAGAATTATTTTTGCATATAACTGGGAAATAAGAAATACAGGTAATGGGGTATAGAAATCTATCTTGCCCTACAAGAAAATAGAGGAGATGGGGATAAGGGAAGGGTGGAGTGTGATAGAAGAGAGGGTAGATTGGGGGAAGGGGTAATCAGAATGCACAGTGTTTTGGGGAGAGGGGGAGAGGAAAGTTAGGGAGAAAATTTGAAACTCAAAATCTTGTGGAAATGAATGTCGAAAAAATAATAAATTGGGGGAAAAAAAGAAAGAAAGGATTTCTAAGTCATAGGAAATATTTCCCCCCCGCAGGTGAGGGGAATGGAACTGACGCTGTGATTTCATTGGCAGTGAGAAGTCTTAAGGGAGGAAAAGTAGCAACGCTGATGAACACCTGGAACATGATGCCTTGCAGCTAAACTTCAGCACTGGAGAGGTTAAGTGACTGGCTCAAAGAAACCTGTCACAGACCACATCTGAACTCACATTTTTCTCACACTGAGATCATGTAACTATGACTCCATTTTGCGGGGAATAATCAGTGAAGTTAGATCTCACAAAACACTACTACCAAATATTACTGCTATAACAGAATTTTATCACACTACATCATTATTAAAAATTAAATTTCAAGCAACAGTCAATAATTCAATACAATAAAATTCTGATCAGAGGCGTATATATACAATCTTTGAGTAAGAGGTGACTGGTATATACAGAATAAACCCAAGCTTGCTAGAGAACTTCTTAAAACACAAAAGAAAGTTACTATTACAAATCTTTTAGGTTACAAATACTTAAAGAAAAAAGGCATGGAGATTTGAAGTCACAGGCCTCATAATCCTGTGGAAGAGAAGGGAGATATCCAGGAGGGTTGAGGCATTATAAGCACCTAGGGCAGAAAAAGTCCCCCCCAAAAGGTCAATTCTTTCCCCAGCATCCCCTTGTCCTGCCTCTCTATCCACAGACAATATACAGTGATCAGTTGCTTCACAACCCAAACATTTTCAATAAACTGAATTTTTGCCTCAAAAATGCTTGGGATAACTAAAATAAATATAAAGCCTCTTAAGTTAAGTGTCAGGAATTTTCCTAACAGGGGGTTTGGGGCAATGATGACTGAATTCATCTAAGTTTTGTCTAAAATAAACTCTCAGAAGCTGAAGAGAGTGGAGCCTGGGGGCAGAGGGGCTGTCATATTGTCCCCCAGGCTTGAATTTTCTTTAAAAGGGTATTACAAAATGGGGAGGGGCAGAGGGGATCTAGGGCTTGGACCCCATCTGTATGACCCTGGGATTCTCTCTGTTTGATTTTCTTAATCTATAAAGTGAGAATAAGAACAGTATCTACTTCACATGGCTTTTGTAGTGACCAAATAAGAACAAAGTAAACTATAAAATACTAAAGAAAGCTAATTATCCTGGTGCCTAAGCAGAGAAATCAAATCAAACAAGACCAGGAACTGTGGTTAGGTTCTTTGCCTCAAGTTTCGGTTTCCTAGCAAACAATGGACAACAGGAGGGAAATGCTTGGGTCTCATCATCTCAACCTCAGCTGGTTTGCTGACTTTTTCAAGGCCCAGTACCTTCCCCTCTGCCAGACCCCTGGGTGGGGAGGGAGTTCTCGGGCCGGCTCTCCTCTTCAGGCTGCTCCATTTTGCTCTCCTCTTTCCTCTCAAATGGGCTTGGCTGCCCAGGATCCTGAGGCTGCCGCTCTGAAGGACTGGCTGGCTGCACACATGGGGATGATGGCCCAACTGTTTCTTCCAAAGTCTCTGCAACAGGGAAAGATATTGAATTAATAATAAATTAATAATTAAAGTCTGACAAAAGTTCCAAGGAGTCTTCCTTACCTGCAGCTCCTCGATCTAGCCGATCCCCATCTCTGTTGGCAACCTTGTCGGGTTCTTTGGCTTCTTCATTGTGACTCCCCTCTGAATCAGAGCGCTCCTCCCCCTCCTCTACAGGTCGAAAGTCCATCTCCTGTTCTTCAGGAATGGGTTCTTTCTGTACTTTCTGTAACAAGGAAACAGACAACCCTCAATAACTCCTTTCATGACTACTCTTTTCTGCTGCTAAAAAGAAAACAAGCGTTCACCTTTAGGGAGAGGAAGGCCCCAGAGGAATCAAAAGTTCCCATTTCCTCTTCTGCATCCTCCAGGCACCATTCGGGGAGGCTGTCCCTGTCATCATCAATGCTACCACTGCCAGACCTCACTCTTCGGTAACCCCGTTCATCATCCCGTTCTCGAAAGTCAAACTCAAACCTCCGTCGCCGTTCCATGTGTTCTCGCCACCCTGCAGATCGAGGACCATCTAAGACAAGGAGAAAAAAAGGATGGTTCAGTCAATCTATGCTCATTTATTAGGCACCTACTATGTGTCATGCACGGCACTATGTAAGCGCTGGGGACACAAAGAAATGCAAAAGACAAGCCATGCCATCAAGGAGCCCACCGTTTAACTGGAGAGACAACGAGACCCATGCAGGATAAATAGGAAACAATTAACACAGTGGAGGTCCTATAATGGAGAGGAGTTGAGAAAGTTGGGACTTAAAGGAAGGCAGGAAGGAGAGATGAGGAGGGAGAGCCTGGGTACATGGGGACAGCCAGAGAGAACAGCTGTAACCAAGAGAGAGGATCTAGATGTTGTAACAGTCACTGTCATCACCATCGCCATGATCACCAAACCTTTTCAGACCCCAATGGGGACAGCTCAGGATTCTGAGTCCAAGAGTCTCGAGAATGGCAGTGCCCCAATCTGCTTCCTGGTAAGTCATTACTGAGGCGAGGAGACTACCTTCCTTATCACCAACAGCAGCAGTTCGCTAGCCAGCTGCCAGCAACAGGCAAATGAGTGTACAGGAACCGTGGGAGGGCAGCACACTGCTCCCAGACTAGCTCTCACAGCTAGCTACCTCTACACTAAATGACATCTGCCACACATAGGCAAGGTGGACCAACCTAGATGACCAGTGGGGAACTCTGGGCAAGGACAAGCAACAGCATGTGCCAGAATGGTCAGACCATCACCACCTCCATCTCCATGTTTCTGGAGAGAGGAAGCATCAGGCTCAGGAGCCTGCCCTAAGGGAACACAGCCTGAGGATGGCTTTTGCAGTGGCTGAAGACTCAGAATGGAAAGTTCCTGTTAATAAAGTTCTTGATTGCGTCAAGTTGCTCAACATCAGAAACTGATAGGATTTTGCCAATGAAAAAGACCTTACAGAAGCAGTATTAATATGTGCTTTGCCACCACATCCCAGAGGACCTTCCTAAAAGAATTGCATCCGAAACCTTCATTATGTGTTCCTTCCTTATTATAACATGAGCTCCTTAAAAGCAAGGATCATCTGACTTTTCCATATGTATCCCCAGCACTTAGCAAAGAGATGAACATATGGTAAGTGCTTCATAAAAACTTTATTCATTGACTCATATTCCACAACACATTTAAAAGGGATATATGAAAAATTTTAGAAGACAAGTGGATCCTACCTTTCACAACTACGAGTAGGATATATTCCTAACTAAATGAGGAAGAGAGGAAATTTCAAAAGATAAATGAGAAAATTTTAGTAACATGTTTCTGTGTGTGACCTTCATCCTTTCTGGATACAGGTGTGTTTAGCTTATCATACACAACTAGTGATATGATGTCCTATTATCTCATGTTTACACATGAATGCTTCAGTGGAACTATGTTATAGTAAATACTCTTTCAACAGAAAATAGGCTACAAGGTTCTAGAGCACGTTAGCTGACAGGTTGCCATTTTGTATTAGAAATAGCTCCACAGTAATGATGATAAAGCACTTTTTATGATATTGAATGAAATTTTTATGTCTGGTGCCAGAGACAGATATATTTTTGGCTGGCAAACTCCTGGTCAGAAGCGTGAGTCTAAATTAGCATCACGGTGTCTACAAGCCCCTCCCTACGCCAAACTGAAATTCCTGGTGCAGTTTTCTCCATTTTGTAGTACAAACAACCACGACAACCACAACAAAAACTTCATGCAAATGTTCATTTAAAATTATACTCTAACATGCATAAAGTTGACAGTTTACAACGAATATTACTCAAAAACTTTCTAGGTAGTAGGATGAGAAAAAAAAATTGCTTCCTTTGAAAGAAATCAGTTTCCATTCCTTTTCCAAACCCAATGATTCCCTCTTTCTGAAATTCTTACTGCATGAAAACGACATGGACAAACAAAACTAAACTAAACAAAAAAACCAAGAGACTGGAGAGATTCACATATTAGTGTTGATTATACTGACAAATTGCACTTAAAGATTTGTAAGATGAATAAGAGAAAAAAGATCTATTTCAAATACAAATGAATTTGAGAGACAGTCTTTCACTCCCTACAATAGAATCAACACTACACAGGCTGAGAAAGGCTGCTTGTCTTCCAAAACATTCACCTTGTTTGTTTTTGACCAGCTGGAATCTATCTTCTCTCTTAGCTCAGATCTCCTCCATTCTTTCACTGAATATTCCCCTCACTGGGAACACATTCTACAAGCCCTCTCCCTTCACTAAACTGGCAAATGTAGCTAATGCTGAGATACCTCAAACCAGAAAAATCCTGTTGAGGTGCCTGGGGAAGAGCAATACTGGTGAGAATATGCACAGAGGAGAATGAAAGATCTCTGGTGCCCAGAGATCTAAGAGATAGCCCCAGTGACAGTGTCAAAAACATCTAAGTTTATAAAATGATCAAAAATGTGTTCATTTTTAACAGTTATGCTTCTAACAATGTCAACAAAACAGTTAAAATGTCAGCTAAACTGGCATTAGCTCTAGATAGTTAGACAGGTCTAAAAGGACCTATAAAGCTATATAAATGGCTTTGTATAATAAAACAAAGTTCGATAGGTTAACAATCTTTAACTATCCTACATTATCTGAACACTAAAGGTCATATCATTAAAAAAAAAAATTAGAAGAGAACGAGAACGCATACCTTTCAAAGGTATGACCAGGGATTAATTTCTTAACCAAAACAGGGATAGACACAATTACAAAAACAGATGATTTCAAGTACAAGAAACTGAAAAACTTTTGCATTTCCCTAAGAGTCTGGTATCCAAAATGTGAAGGAAACTAACAAATATGTAAGTATAAAAACCATTCTCCAATAAACAAGTGGTCAATGACTATGAACAAACAAATCCCAAAAGAAGAGCTGTAAACTGTTAAAAACTATGTGAAAGAATACTTCAAATCATTAATAATAAGAAAAATGTAAATCAAAACAACTCTGAGGTTTTGACTCACATGGAGAAAATTGAGAGAGACAATTTAAGGTGAAGAGTCAAGGTTGGAGGAGTTGTAAGAAAATGGACCCATTAATGAACTGTAAACTATGAAGTGGTAGAATTTGTGAAACTGGTGCAACCACTGTGGAAAGTGATTTGCAATTATACAAGAAAGTAATTCAAATGTCAGGCCTTTGACAGAGATAAAATGCTAGTTCTACGTTCAAAGAAGGTCACTGATTAAAAAAAAAAGGTCACATAAACCAAATACACCAAAATATTTATAGAAATACTTACAGTAGGAGAGACCTAAGTAACGCAGGTGCCCCTGGTCAATAGTTAAACAAACATCAGTTCATTAACATAATGAAGTACGACTGCTGTAAGAACCAATGAATGGTTGGTTAAATGGGATGAGTATAGTCTCTATGGTAGGTAAATCAAGTGAAATTCTGCAAAGGAAAAGAATCAGAGGATGATAACCGCACGGATGTAAACAAGGGGAGCTGCACAAATGAAAAATGAATCCTGTGCAACGGTGATCATGGAACTTGGCCCTTCTTTGCAGAGGACTAGGATGAAGAGCCTGTTCTTTCCCCCAAATGGTCCCCTTTCTGTCACAGGTGCCTCCTCAGCCTCTCTCCTCTCCCTCTGCCCACAGTCCCAGGATCCAGTCAGGGGCCAGTTCTCCTCATCCCTACCTCCTCACATCTGGCCCTTCCTATTCACTCCCCAAGGTTCCACCTTAGTTCAGGCCCTCATCACCTCTCTCTCAGGTTACCATATTGCCAACAGCCTCCTGACTGGTCTCCCTGCCTCCAATCTCTCCTCACACACTGCTACCAAAGCCATTTTCCTTAAGTGTAGAGCTGACCAAGTGCTGCTATTCAATCAACTCCAGTGGTTTCCTAGTGGCCTTGATTGAGGTCAAACATAAACTTTGTTCAGTTCTCAAGCCCCAAATAACTTGGCCCCAGTCTAACTTTACAGTCCCAATAGACTTTACTCCCTTTGGACCTTGACATCAGGAAAAGCGAGGCAGGCTCTCTAATAATCTGGCAAAGTGGCCCTCTCTCACCTTCATTCACAGTTGTCTGCATCCCTGCCTACATGCCTGGAATCTTATTCCTCACAGAGTCTCCCTGTTCTATCCTCAGCATGAAGGCTTCCTGATTCCCCAGCTTCCAGGTGAGGGAGGATAATTTCATTTTTTGTACTAATTATTTCCAGAGCCAAGTACAGTGCCTGGCTTAATGGAACCATCCAACTGATACTTGTCCACTGACTTTTTCAATACGCCTATTTGGCTCAGCTCTTTTTCTCCCTCTATTTTTTAAACTTCTTTGTTATAAGGGATGATTCTCAAGGAGGAGGAAAAAATTTGAGAAAAGGAAGTAATATAAAAATAAAGATCAACAAAATTAAATTCTGAAGAAACAAAACAGAATCCAATTGGCAGTGGCAGGTATGATTAACCTGGATTCATCTTTTCCATTTTTCCCATTACAAGATATAATGCTGAAAGAAAAAATCAAGTGATACCTATGCAGTTTATGAGTTAGTTGTATGTATCTCCCAAGCTGGAGCCCTCAATGCCCTCACGACCTACATCAACTGCATTCACATGTGATGATCATGCGGTGCTGAATCAGCACTTTGGTAGGGGCTGAACTTTCACACAAGCGCCACTGTCTTCAATTACCAGCATATCTAATGTCAGGAGAAAGAACAGACGGAAGCATTCTCAGAGTAAAACAGACAAGGCAAGAGAACCAAAAAGGGCTTCTTAATCTTTCTCCCTGCTTCCAAGGTGAAGACACAGAAAAAGAACATGTGATCATCCATTTGACCTGGACTTGAAGCTTAGTCACAAAATAAACCACCACTTTGTCAGGGAAAATAGTAGTAAAATAACATATCCTTTCTTGAGACCCAGAGAGAGCAGAGGAGACACATTTTTTTCTCTTTTCTACAAAAGCAAACATATGATGAAAAGTGACAGAAGCACAGAAATGTGGCACAGGAAGGAAACTTTGGTGATGATTTCATCAGATCCTTTTATCTTCTAGGTAAGGAATCTAAAGACCAGAAGGCAACAAATGACACCTCACTTCTCCTTGGAAAATATTTTGTAGTGACAAAAGTCAAGCACAAACCAACCACTCTTCATTTTCATCTCTCTCTAGACAATGTCCAGCAAGCCCCTCAGTTCAGTGACTATGTACTTCTCACCTGGGCTGTGAGGACGCCATCTCTCTCCATCTCTTCGAGATCCTGCCAGGCGCCAGCCTCCATCTTCATCTTCCCCGTTTTGTTCCTCTCGAAAGATACGCCAGTTTTCACTCTCTGAACGGACAAATTCATGCTTTCTCCCGGCTACTGTTGTCCCACCTTCCTCAAAGTTTGATCTCACTGAAAAGTAAACAAAGTAATCAAGCAATGACCTTTTCCAATACAACCCTGGCAAAATGGATGTGATGTCTAAATCCCTCTGCTAACACCCATCTGCTTCTATTCCTAAGTAATAAAAAGCAAATCCAGTCAAGAACAATCAAAAGATGAGGTACTGGTAAGATCAGTTTTCTTGAAATAAAACTTTCCTAAACAACCAAGGAAAACTTATCAAAAGACAACAAAGTCCTTACCAAGAAATCTTTCTACCAAGGTGCTATGGTTTCTCCCTATATTTGCAGTAGTAAACTCAGGTATAGCCTTGCTTGGTGAACACTGCTCCTGGGCAAACAGAATTACGCAATTATCCTTTTAAAAATGTTTTATTGAAACTCTTTTAAAATAGAATCAGTCACTTCTCAGTCACTCTCTCTCACCCCTAATAAAGCCCTACCTTGTAACAAGAAAGCACAGTCATACAAAACAAATCAACACAATGGCTTTTGTCTGAAAATGTATGCCTCCTTTACTCCGGCACCTCTTTGCTAAGAGCCAGGGGGCATGCAAGGACATTGCACCACGATCCTCTGAAATGGCAGAATCATACAATCTGATGGTTTGAAAAGGACTCTTAGAAGCCTACAACAATCCCCTCCATAACATGAACATTTCCTCCCTCTACAATCCTATGAGTTTTCCCCCAGGTAGCATTTTCTCCATCAGAGATCAGTGCTCAGCCCCAGGCTATCTAACATTAATGACTAGGAAAAAAGCATAGATAGTATGCTCATCAATCCTGCAGATGACAAAAAGCTGGGAGGGAACACAAAAAGATGAAAAAGTCAGGATCCAAAAAGATCCTGAAGAACTAGGCTACTGGGCTGAGTCTACTAAGACGAAATTCAATAGATAACCATAAAGTTCACACTTAGATATAAGAAATCAACTTCACAAATACAAGATGTAGAAAGCCATGGTTAGAGAGCAGTTGTTTTGGAAAAAAACCTAGAGTTTCGAGTGGACCAAAAGCTCAAAACGAGTCAAGAGCATGATGCAGCAGCCAAAAAATGCCAACAGGATCTCAAGGTATAACAAGAGCAGCACAGCTTCCAGGAAGAGGGAGGTGACAGTCCCGTTGTCCTCTGCCCTGGTCCTGTATTCAGTTCTAGGCACCACTGGGTAAATTACTAAGCTGAAGGATGTCCAGAGGAAGGTCACCTAGAAATATGTTGGGTTCTCCTTCCAAGATGACCACCTGTCAGTATTTTATAGTAGGGATTCCTTTTGTGTGGGGATGGACTAGAGGGTCATTGATATCCCTTCTGACTCTCAAACCGTGAGATTTTATAAATAATGGAGTAGTTTCAAATTTAAGGGCCAGAATCCATTGTGACACAACAACTCCTTCTAATTTCTATGGAAACATCAGAAGAAGAAATATAAAGAAGGAACTTCACTAAAATGATTGCCAAAAAAGGAAAAAAATCATCAATCATGCTGGCATCCCAGATACTTGAGGCATCCCTCCCTTCCTGGCCCTGGCCCCATCACCCAATGACTATTCGCTAGCCCCAAAGAGAAGCTGTGCACAGAGACTTGCTTTTGTAAGAAGGCAGAATTTTTTAGGATTCTGTAGTCTGACTTATCTTCCTGAATCAAATCTGAATTCACACACTCACTAGTTGTGTTGTCCTGGGCAATTCCTTTAACCATGTTTGCCTCAATTTCCTCAATTAGGGAAGGAAATGGCCAACCCCTCCAGTATCTCTGCCAAGAAAACCCCAAATGGGACCATGGAGAGTCAGACACAACTGAACAACAACAGAGGAATCCTTTAATGTTTTCTCCCCAATTAGTCTGCAAGTGCTTGGGAAGGGAAATGACTAGGAAAGAATTCAGAAAACTATGATGAGCCACATAATCATATGGTATTCCTTATCTTACTACTTTTTAAATTCTTGACATGAAGTGCTTAACAAATACTAACTGACTCAGTTCCAATTACTCTACTTGGACAAGATAAGGACTGATCTTCTTTTCAATTATCCATGGGAAAAAAACCTTAGATTTCCAAAGAAAACCTTTCAAGGGCATTTCAACATCCCTGTCCTGATGTGGTAGGGAGCTGAAGGATTCACAATGGCATTACTAGGTGAAAACTCGATTTCAAATAATTATAAATCTGAGCAACAAAATAATAAAAACTTTGGCCTTAGCTTAACACACACTAGGCATCTATTATCTTCTCATCACCACCTTGTTATCTAAGAAAGATGATGATGACTAGCTTCAATTTTGTAGTAAAGCACTTACCTCCCTTGTAACTCCCTGAGATAATGCAATATGCACCATGGACCCAATCTCTTTCTGATACTCTTACAATCAATCATTCTCCATTATTTAGAAAGAGAGAATTATTCTCATTCATTTTAATTCTTTTATGCAACATGATCTATGTGAAAATGTATTTAATAAGAACGTATGTGTAGAACGCATAGAAGATTGCATGCCATCTCAGGGAGGGAGGGAAAAGGGAGAGGGAGAAGTGATTGTTGAAAACTGAAAACAAATAAATTAATTAAATTTTTTAAAGATTAAAAAAAATAAAGAATTAAAAGACGACACGTCTCTATCTGGTTTTTACCAGATACGTTAGTACAGGTTGAGCCATCTTGACAACAAACGAGTTTAAACAAAACCAAAGCCAAACAGCAGAGGTTTAAACGTGAAGCAAGTCCACCTCATCTTCAGAGCTATTATTTTAAAAATGCCTCTGTACTTCTAGAGCAAATGCAGAAATGTGCAGTGAATAGTTGGGAAAACCTGGACTCAGATCCTTCCTTGACGCGAAAACACACTTAACCTCTCCTCACCCATGGCAAGTGATCTGCACTGGCGGACATATGATCCTCTCATCAGTGAACTCACAAGTACTGACCATCAAAAATTCTAAAGATAGGGACACCAGAAGTCTTTGAGGAATTAGACTAAAAAAAGATGTGAGCAAAGTCAAGCAACCAGTTGGCAGAAGATAATGTGATATGTCAACAGAGTAAGAAGAAACTTCTTCACCCAGATTCCACAGCTTTTTCAGCAAATACTTAAAGACTTTTACCTAGACATTAATGACTCTAGAAAAGCAATACTGAAAGTCCAATCTGAGCACCTTGACAAGAAGTTAAAAATGCTAACATCAGTTTTAACTATATTCTTTAAAAACAAAAATTAATATCTAAGAAGTAGCTAACTACTTTCTATGGGTACAGTGGGAAGTACAGTTCTGACTATGGTATAGAGGGGTTTTCAAAAGCTTTACAAGGCTACAACTGCACTAACATGACATCTTTACTGTCACAGATAAGATAACAGATAAGCAGTATTGCAAACCTTTCATATGTGAAAGCAAACAAGTCAGATTTCTGCCTGTAAGCACAGGGATGTTACTATTTTCACTCAAGAAAGAAGAAATGACTGCTTTCTTCAACTGTAGCCTAGCTCTTCCTGACTACTCTTGTTCTTACAATTAGGGCTCAAAGACCTGAGACCTCAGTGGATGCTGGGAGCAGACCCATCCTAACAGTCCCTAACAATCCCTTCTTTTCTGGAATATTTCTGTTGACCAACTTGTGGTCTGATAAGAAGTAACATTTCTACAGTGCTTTCAAGTTTCCCCTAACAAATTGAAAAAGTCCTAGAATTTCCCAAAGGCAGAGCTGAAGGAATCAAAAAGACCCCAATCTCTTGCCTCTCACTCTCATGATCCTAGCAGGCTCTTTTCTCTATTTCCCTTGAAACAACCAAATTGTGTCTGAACTCTTAACCACTTCCCTAAACAGGTTCACTTTAATCTCTCCTTGGATGCTTCTTTTTTTTCCCTGTGACTGTGGGCTCCATAATAAAACAACAGAATGAACATTCATTGAGTACAATAAATATAAGGCTACAGTCTAGCACTGAATAAGTCTCAGACATGTTAAGCAAGAAGAGAGCAACAAATACACAACATAATATTCTATGTGAAAATTTGAAAAATCATGACACCAAACATGATGGGCTACAAAAACCTTGTTGGACATATTATCTTCCAGAACTAAGTGACTTCATCTCTCCAGAGAACAATACCAAATTAAGGGCATGCATTTATTTCCACAATGACCCCCTCATAAATATGAACTCGCTGAACTGTGTGTCTTTGCTGCTTGTTTTGTTCCACAACGTGACTGGCACAACACTCTGAGGTCTAGCCTTCAATCCCCGCCTATGGGACTGGCTGGATCACAATTTCTCCAAGCTGTTACATCTGTACACTGAAGGTTCCTGCCCTTCCATAACTTCTCCTCACATAAACGAGCAGCCCAGGGCACCACAGGGCCTCCTCTGGCTTTGATGTGTTACTCTCTGGAGGATGCCAGCTCAGCATTATGGATAACTAGTCAGCCCTTGTGGAGTTCAATATGTCCTGGAAGCCATTTCTCATAAACAAAGAAGGGATCACTGGGAAGGCGGTACGTGCTGCTTGCACCCACTGGGCAGCTTCTCTTTTCATTGGCTTTGTGGTCCCCTGGAATTGAGTCTTCTGAGACTTCAGTGAACCACTGGCATACAGGCTCCCCAGAACTTGGGTGTTTCAGAAGTACTTCGGCCTGACACGCTGTATTTAACATTGGGCAGGGTTTTTCTACCATGAAAAATAAAATGTAGTGTTGGCCTTGGCCTGGTCTAATTGAGTGGACTTCCTAAGGAGAAAGAGCAGTGAAAGGGCACCTGTGTGCATGTTTGACCCACAGCCAACAGTGGTGTTTATGGAAAACTTCAGACAGAGCAAAGAAGGCCCTCAGCCAACACAATCTACAGCTGGGAAGCTTGGAGCCTACGAAAGCCCACTTTCAAAAAGCAAAAGGGGAATGATGGGACAGAGATAGAGCAACTTGTGTGCATACAAGGTTCTATGTTAGATGCCAAATAATCTCAGCTATTACTTGTTGTGATGTTTTACACACATACATACACACACACACAAAATAATGTGTATGTCTTTCTTTTTATGTTCAACAACACACCTAAATGTCACAGAGAACTGAGAGTTAAGGATTATCAGACATTCCAAAGAGTGTTGCCTTTTAAAAGTCTAACAGGCTTGTTTGTTTGTTTCTTTTTTGGGGGTAGGAGTAGGGAGGAGGAGAACCTTGTGATTCTTCAGTATAGGGCCTACCTGACCAAAAGAAAATCAGCCACTTCACTGCTCCTAAATCAGATTAAGAGAGTTGCAGAGGGGACTGAGATGAAGGGAACTGCAGTGAGTCACACACTCAGTTTATGACAGAGACAAGACTTGAACCCAAGCATTCTTAAGTCCCAAGTCAACTCTCCCTCTTCCTCTTCCACATTCATTGTACTGTGAACCAAATAATTACAAAGACTTAGATCAGCTAGGAATTAAGTGTGGTTAAAGGTAAAAAAACTACCATTGGGGCTGTTTTGGACTTGGATATTTTAGTGTGAAAAGCAACTGGCTTTTGAGAAAGTAAAGCACAGTGGGAACAGGTCCTGGGGCCCAGAGCAGACTCTTGGTAGTCCCCAGAATCCCTGCCCTACCCTGTATACTGATAGGGCAAGAAGCAAGCCTACCTGAAGAACAGTACAAATGCACTTGCTTAAAGATTTTATTAAAGAAGAGATTCTAGCCAAGAAGGAAACACAGAAGCCACAGCACAAAGGCCTGGGGCTTCACTATATAAATGCAGATGTTCCAGGCTCTTTGTGACTAGGTTACTCTATAACATCCAGAAAGAAAATCAATCCAAAATAACCACACTGACACATGACAAACAATTTAAATGTTGGTCTATGGTAGTGGGGAGCCTCCTGAATGTCATTAAAGGGTATTTCGTGTCAGGAATATATCCACATTTCCACCTCTTTCAGGAAATTGACATATGCAGTAGATCTGGCCACCTTGGGTCTCGTGACCGTGGGCCCAGACTGCCATTATCTCCTTGTTGAGCTTCTATGAAAACTTTCTCTAAGCAGCAAGGCATTTAGTTTTGATATGTCTGGGAAGTTTCCTTATAGCTTCCTGAAATGATGTAATTCTGTACATGGGAGAACCTCCCCATGATGTTTTCTCTTCCAAATCTTGTCATGTTTATCTTTTTCCAATGACATTATTTTTCTGAGGTGGTTTTCCCAGCCTCTTCTATAGTAACTGTGCTCAGTTACTATATCCATGGATACCTGAACTTTCTTTACCCCATTTCTACACTTCTGCATTGTGGCCTTCTCATCTTACGTGTTAAGGTTGCTGCAGATCCCCCTGAGTTAAGCACTTGGGCATCTCTCAATGCTGCAGAGACTGCTCTCGTTACACCACTTTAGATCACCATTCCTCTGGTGCTTTTATTACTGCTTTTCTTATGACAAAATTTAAAAAACAACAATCAGCACTTATCTCTCAAGTTTGCTTTTTTCCTAGTTTGAGGCCATTTCTAGAAATTCTCTAACTCTTCAGGATGTCTACTCTGACTTGCAAGGGGGGAAATTGTCATAAGGAAGGAGGTTCATTTTGTCACCTCCCAATTGCCTTCTTCCAGAAACTTCAGTTCCCAATCTAGAATTTTGACAAAACACAAAAATACTGTTCGAAGAGTTCAAATTTCTGTGTATTTCTTTGCACCGTAAGATCTCAAAGTTTATGTTCTGAAACCCTAATTTTTCTTGAGGTTGTCATTATCCCTACTAAAATGCAGCATAAATATCAATAATAAAAATCTATTGGGGGGTTTGATGACTGCGAGAGTTCATTTTACTAAAAAAAAAAATTCCCAAATTTCATCCTACTATAAGACACTTACTTGGAAGCCACTTGGTGGTTAGAATCATAAGCCTCTGTCCTACATATCATCTGTTTATGTTACCAAAGCTATAAAATGCTCACAAATTATTTTTAAAATTAGACTGCCAATAGCTAATTATCATTTCTATTACCAAATGAAGGAAAGAGAATGAGTGAAATAACACCACACAGGTCCTTTTCTGAGGGTTTTATCTTCCACAATTCAGAAGGTCACATAACAGCTATCAGATTTTTAGATGCTGTGCCTGAACTTGTATTGAAATGCTTGGTATTAATTAAACAAAGAAAGAATTAATTTTTTGTTTGTTTTACCAAAAGAGCCAAAGTCCCCAAGGGCCAATTTCACTCCCTAAGGAGCATTACATGGGTCCACATTAATAATTTTCCCAGCAGGTCTCCAATAGCTCAACCTGCAAGATACAATGAAAATCTTTGTTCCTCAGATCCTCTTATATAGGATGTTGGATCAAAGTTCTCACATCAGCAGCTAATAGGGAGAAAAAAAAGTATTGCACTGCAGGGCATGACAAAGCTATCCCCACAGCTCATTTCAGTATTGACATAAGCAGGCACACAGAAAATTTCCAGTTCAACACTACTATGGTTTTGAGCTATATTATCTGCCCTGTATAGCTTGTTTTCCTGAAGTTGGTTCTATTTGCTATCAAAGCAAAAATCCCTTAAATGCCCCTGAAGCTGGATTTATACGAATTCTTCAGTTCTTCTACAAAAAAGTCACTGGGAAGGCTAGGTCCTAGAAATTTACTATACTGAACTATAAGTGTGCTGAGGGGTTTTCCACAATGATCCATTATTACAAGCAGCACAACACTGAAAACCATAATAGCCATCCTAAACAGGAAAAAGAGATAGAGTAACATCATGGCCCATTTCTAACCTTAAATTCTAGTTCTGGATTTATCATCAACATGACTGTGTGACTTTGAATCTTTATTGCTTCATCTATAAAATAAGGAAACTAGATCAAAAGTCACTTTCATATCTCTGATTATAACATTCTTCTACAAAATAACCTTATCTAAAGTGACAGGAGAAAATGAGGTTGTTAGTAGAATTATTTTGTACTTTAACCTACAATAAAAGAGAAGACCAAAAAGAAAAGTTGAAAGGAACTTTATCCCTTAGGACTTCCAAATAAACCTTAAGCAAGATCATGCAAAACTTACTAAAGTCGGATTCTGATTAGAGAAAAAATGTACCCTTCTCCAAGTCAGTTTTGGAGGATTTCTCTAGGGCTGCTAAGGTTTGTGTTGGGTAAAGAAAGACCTCCTAACAAACCAGCATTCTTTTCCACATGATCAGAGCTAATTGGCCCCCCTGCAGACTAAGTGACCAATCACATCAGCTTCAGAAGAAACCAGCCCCCACTGCATTATAAACAGAGGAATGTGAACTGTAAACCCAGTTCAACAAGAGAGCCCTACAAACTAGACTTGTAGATAGGACTGTCTGCCTAAAGAGACATACCCCTCCAAGATTCCCTAAAGACCTACCTATTTGCACATTAGTCAAAGCTTCAAAACGGTTGGTAAGTAATTATCTATTAAAAACTATTATAATTTAGGGGGTGGTGGTAGGTAGAAAGATTACAGACATTAATTAATCATGTCCAATATGGGTAATTCTATGAAAACATAACTAAATAGAAGGGCGGAAGTAAGGCTATTATTTCTTTTGAAATATTAGAAATGGGATAGCCTAGTTGAAACTATTTCTGGAATTTCTCATCACCTCACTGAATACATGCCTGTATCTGATTATGATTCAGAAACTTCACTTGGAGAACAGAATGAGTCACTGGGAGGAATTCCAAAGATTTTTAAAAAAAAAGATTATACTTTGCTTCTTACTCCAGTAGGGGTAAATTATATATGAGTACAAACTTTCTAAAATGGACACTTCAGAATCTAACGACAAAGGATTTAAATGTTGTCATAGTTCTTAGTTTCAATAATGGACACACACACACACACACACACACACACACACACACACACTCCTCCCTATATCCTACTTCCAAATCACTATTTAAGCTGGTGGTTAAGATTGTAATAAAAACAGCTATTCCTATTAAAGGGACAAAAAGTGAAAAGAACATGAAGCTTAATAATTGGTCTAAATATTTTATAATTTTTATCAATTATACAAAAAGGAGACTGGTATATAATTCTCAATAAAGTTTTAATTGTACAACTGAGCCAGTTTATAACAAATGTGAATAAAATATGACAATTATAGTTATGACTTGTCTTTACCATGCAACATGAATTACATTACTTTAAACCATAGCAGAGCTTTAGAAGACATAATTTCAGAATTTAAGCCTGAAGGGTCTAACAGTCCTTTATTTTAATTCACCAAAGCAGTAAAATATACACATATACATACATTCACACACACATATGTACATGTGTATATTATATGTGTGTGAATATCTATATTATATATATGTATACATACCTATATATATGAATGAAATCTTGCTCTCTCACTCAGATAGAACACTCTCTCAAACTTTCCTTTCCACTACTTATCTCATTACAAAGCAATTCAGTTGATAGGAATCATCTAAGTAGAAGTCAATAATAACATCTCCAAAATATTCATTCATCCTCACTTATTCAATCCAAATATAACTTACTGAATGGCAGGATCCCCTAAAGGATGAAGTACTCTGTAGACAGTACAAAAGAAAGAGTAATAGAAAAAGTTAGGGACAATTCTTTTTCCTGAGAAATTTATTGATCGGTGATTAAAATCTACACATATTGATTGCTAACGATAAATTACAACATAGCAAATGAATTATGCAAAATATAGAAATGTGGGCTTATGAGGACATGGAACATATCATATGATTTAGAAACAATAAAAAACATAAAGATCATGATAGAGTGGAGAGAATGCTTGATTCAAAGTCAGAAACTCGAGTATGATGAATCCTGCCTCAGATACTTTCTAATTGTGACCACAGGCCAAGTCTGCCTCCATTTGCTAAAATATATAAAGGGGGTAATTATCACACCACTTTCCCAGTGGTGTGTTATGAAGATGAATTGTTTTGTTGACCTTAAACTGTCCTCTACATGTTTGTTATTCGTACTACTGTTATTATCTGGTCCATGTCAAGCCCAATTCACCCCAAACAAACTGGGGCCCCAGAAGATGAGGTATCTACGCAGGGTCACACTGAAGCCAGAACTCAAGTGTTGTCAGCAATGCAGGACATGGCATGGCTTGGCGTGTCTGATTCTCCAGACAGCAAAGGCCCCAGAGTCTTCAAAAATGAAAGTCACCCTACAGCATGACGTCAAACAAACTCCTTAGCAAGAAAATGAAATACTGAAACCGATGAGAACAAAAGTGAGTGGAGAGGGGAGCCAGATGATAGGGGTCAAGATGTAGGGGACACAACACTAGCAGGAAGAAAATGATTCAGGAACTGGGGGGTTAGATGGAGAAAAAAACAATTAAAATGCAAATGGAAGAAACTGTTATTTCTTAAATGAATTTAGTGATTAGGAGATATTTATTAGAAAATGGCTTAAAAAACTGACAAGTTACACTAAGCAGGATGAAACTTTTGAGCTCTCCAAAAGGCCAGGGTTGCAATGAGTAATGCTGGACCGTGGGCTCTTGAATACTGAAGGGCTCCCAGGCCCTAAAGTGTGACCATGTCCACCAGGTTAGCAGGATCCTGAACTTGAACATAACTTTTAATTCATAGAGGACAGTTTCTGCTAATCACATCTCTCCTATGCCTATATTATATAATGAACAATGTGCTCATTGTTACATTAACCTGGACAGTTGAGTTCCAGGTAAGGGGCTGGGTCTTTATTAACCAAACTGTGGATCTCCCCTAATGCTCTCTGCACATAGGAAGCATACAACTGACTTCTGCTGCACATTTCCGAATCAAGGCGATCTAAGTGTAAAAATAAACTAACTAAAGAGTTAACTGTGGTCCTTGTAGGAAAAAAATTCTGATGTAAATAAAGTGGAACAGAGTGTCCAGATTAAAAAACAACATGCAAATCAGCAGCCTCTGCATTGAAAAACACAAGTAAATCTAAAAAGATGATCGAAGATTAATGAGCTATTTCACATTTTATTTTAAGAAGAAATACTACAGAAAATGAAAGTAAACCTAGGTAGAGGGCCAGAGCCAAAATCTAATAAAACTATGAAAAATAAAATCATATGCTGACACAGACTACATTTGTAGCAACATGATTCATCTCTGGAGAAGTCTTGAACTTCCATAAAAATAGTGACTATGTGTGTCTGTGCATAGTCTGTGAATAAAACACTGGGCCTACTGCCTAGAAAAATTAGTCATTAAATAATTACACTCGGGGAACAGCACCACTAAATGATATGACAGACATTTATAATCATTTTAATGTTAAGGGTCTGATTACCCACTAACATGTTATTTCATTTGTAATCTTCATTTTACTTTGGGGATGACATCAATTCTTTTAACTATTAATGGACAATCTAGCATTAAAAATGTATACATGTGAAGTTTAAAGAATCAGCTAACCCTAAAAAAACTCATGGTGAAAACTGAAAAATAAGGATGCTCTTTTTCTCCTTTTAAATGTTTCTAAACCATTTTAAATTGAGGGTTCAAATCCAATGGCCAAATAGGAGGGAAAAAAAGGTTTTAAACAAAGACTAAAATTAAGAAAGAGAATTACAAAAAGATATAAAATAAATCTTTCTGGAAGAAAGGAGAATTAAATAACTTAAATCATCTAATAACCAGTTGTGATCTACCCCACCAAAAAAACCATTTTTCAACTCTCCAAATCAAGAGAGCACTTGAAGAGGCCACAGGAGCAGTTTCCATGATGAATGCTTCTGCTAGGAGCCTTCCTAAGGATACCTCTTCCAAGTAAGGATGCAGAAATAATGACAAGGTTTCTATATGTAAATAATAACTAATGGGCCCCTGCTGTGAGGATGTATTCTTTATAAAAGGAGTTTTCAATGGGAAAAAGTACTCATTTCATTTCCTGTTTGTAGAAGTCGCTTACTCAGCACACCAAAGAAACACCTGACCTACATACAGGTGAGCTCAGATGAAAAACACCCAATGACACTTAGCAAGGGAAAACCAGACCCCCAGTGAGAACCTGAAAATTAAAATATTCAACCTCCTACTTTATTATAAGATATTATATTATCTTTATAAAATTGACATTTCATTAGACTCCTTTCTAATGATTCATTTTACTCAACTTTTGAAATGCATTGCTTTTTTAAAATATCCAAGGGCACTTGTTTAGTGCTACTCCCACTCTACAATGAACAGATGGGGAAGCGCTGGCAATCTTTACAGTTACCTAGGCTGTTACGCAACACCTGTCTGCTTCTAGATGTCAATAAAAATTTAGCATAAACCCTTTTCTAAGTTCATTGTACAGTAAGGCTACTTACAGAGAATTCTCAGGGTAGAGGTGATATAAAAAAGTTGATGCTGTATAGAAATTTAATTTCCAAATAATTTCAGCTTTATTATAAAGTAACAACAGTCATAATTCATTGAAGTTATTTCTTTTTAGCTCATTCAAACCATTTGCCAACTATAGAAAAAGTAATCAAATCAACAAGTATTTGGTGAATACCTGTTAAGCAAAAGGCATTAACTAACTGAATTAATTAACATTAATTAACTAACTGAATGGTAGAGATGAATACTGTAAAAGTTGAGATGGGAAGTATCACTTTTGGCTAGTATGTTTTGACTCTGGAAGTGGGGGCTGTCAGAATCTCTTTATGTTGACTAACCATCAATAGATCCTTCTGGTTTCAGAGCATAAGAGCCAAGGATGGATGGCGGTAAGTATATGGCTCCCCTCCTGACTCAGAAACACAAGAGGATAGTGACCAAAGACGGCCACAGCACACTGCACGTGTACAAAGCCACAGGAGCTTTCCTCACCCGGCTACACGACGTGTGGGGATTACTAATAAACATGCAATGGCGATGGATGTTGTTGATCTTTTCTACATCTTTTCTGCTTCACTGGCTCTTCTTTGCAATCTTCTGGTATGTTCTAGCTGACTTGAATGGTGATCTTGGGATCAACCATGACACACCACCTGAAAACCACACTATCTGTGTAAAATATCTTACCAGTTTCTCAGCTGCATTTTGCTTCTCAGTGGAGACACAGCTCACGATTGGCTACGGTACCATGTACCCCAATGGCGATTGTCCAAGAGCAGTTTTCTTACTGGCCATCCAGATGCTCCTGGGAATCATGCTGGAGGCCTTTATCACAGGTAATTTTCTTTGTTCTCTCAAAAATGTGACCAAGTATTTTGAAAGGACAGGAAATTCGTGTAACACACAAAGGATATGCCTCTTAGATGTGTTCTCATTAGGATGGGAGTTTCTAGGAGAGAGGGAGAAGAAAAAGGTCTCCTTCCCTACCCTCCAGTGAGAGAAGCAGTAATAACTCTATGCTAAAAACAGCCTCCTCAGAAATTCTCATCTTGAAAAAGCAGACTGGCTAGTAAATCCTGACACATATCAAGCTCCACAGAGATTCCACAATCTTTTCAAGAAAGCTAAATTCATTTTGTCTTTGTATACATAGGAAAAAATACTCTATTATTTCCAACATTTTCCCCAAGAGAGCAGCTAAGTCACACAAACCTAGGCTCCTACACTGAGATGCATTCCTAGTTGGGAAGACACAGAATCCAAATTGTGAAACATGGCTTCTGTATCTTAATGCAAGGAAAAATTCATTTTTCTTTTTTTATCTAATTGAGACAGAATTTCCCTCTGCTTTCATGATTTTAAGTAATATTTATTGACCCTCCACTGAGGACAGAGTACCAGAGTCAGCATTACATGAAGTAGACTAAATCAAGCACCCAACCTAGAGAAAAAGCCACTGGAAACTAGGTTGCAAAATAATGTCCCAGATATGTTAAAAAAAAAAAAAAAAGTTCTTGAGGAAGTCTCTCAGCTAAGGTAGAAACCCTTAATAGGATGAAATATTTTTTTTTAAACCTGCTTTTCAACAAAAGCCCTTTCTTCTAAATGCTTTTCTCGATCCCTCAAAGAAATACTGGGTGAAGTTTTTTAGTTAGGGGAAGTGGATTCAGGTCCTAGTCCTGCGATGATCTTTGGCAAATTATATGAAAAGTCCACACGTTAGTTTGGCATCTGGGAGGTAATAAATGCACCTACTAAAATAGTCTTGCTGCAAGGACTTTAAAAGTCTTTTAAATTAATATGAACTCTAAAATATATGTTTTCACAAGGTAAAAAACCTTGGTTTTCAGATGCAATAACAGTCACTGTTCATTTGCAACAAACACTGAAAGTTGTAAAGCATCACAAAACAGAGTCTGGTACAAGCCAATCAATTTATCAGTGAGTTGTTATGGTGCTCACCCTTCATAGTGGCAGGGCAGAATCTGAAACCAGGCCCTTGAACTCCAAATTCAGCACTATTTCCAATACATCACATCACGAAGACTGTTTTATTTAAGTTCCTACTTCAGCTTTAAGTGTCTGGTAACTCCCATAGGGCATTTCCCTTTATCAGGTGCCCCCCTCTTCTTGTCCCTACCAGTCCAACACACAGAAGCAGAGACAAACCAACAGTTTCCTAATAATAGATAGTAAAATGCAGTGGTCTTCAAAATGGGGTCCCCAAGGGATATGTAACTAATCAGAAAGACAGCTCTCTCACAGCCATGCTTGTCCTTATCCCCAACAACTCCTCTACTATATAAGGAATCGCCCTAAGGCACATCTCAGTATTCCATTTGAGGTAAGCTGGTGACCTTTCCAGGGCACAGAAAATTCCATCCTTGTCTCTAGCCCCAAGACTCCCTTCACCCAATCCCAAGATTAATTCTGGACTGTGGCAAGTAAGAGTCCCATTACTCTGCATTTTGAGTGAGCCAGAGTTAATCCCACAAATTAATCCCTCCCCCTCAGTCACACAGGTTCTCTCAAGCTCCATGGCCTCCTGGCTTTGGCCTTTCCCACCTATCCAATTAGATGCCAAATCTTGTCAGTTCTGTCTCTTCATTACTAACATCTGGTCACTTTTGCTACTGACCCAGTCATCACTCTAGTCCATGATCTCATCACCTCTTGCCTGGGCTAATACAACAGCCTCCTACCTAGTCTATCTGATGCAAGTCTTTCATCCTCCCACAGCTTACAAAATGATTTTTCTAAACCACAGATCAGACCCTCTCACTACCTTTCTCAAAACTCCAGAGGTTCCATATTGATTCTAAGATAAAATATGACATCATATTTTAATGTCTACTTGGGGAAGAAGTGTGATAACTTATATAACTACTGATAGAATAGTACACATGCATAGGGGATAAGTAAATAATTATACACATAGGTGTGTGTGTGTGGGTGTGTGTGGGTGTGTGCGTGCGCACATGCACGTGCTCAAAAATAGTTTTTAGCAATCGAGCATACTCTAAAAAAAAATTTACTGATATGGATCTGTAATCAAAAAATTTTGGGGAATAATGGTATGGTGGAGACTTGTCAGACAGTTCTAGTTGTATGATCTTGGCCAAGTCATTTAACTTCTCATGGCCTCAGTAAATTCTCTCAGATTACAAGCCACTTATTAGTGGAGCTGGAAGGTCACTATGCAGATAAAATCAGAGGTCACCATATCCATCTAACGAATGAGGAAAAGGAAATGTTCCTATTGATTTCCATTTAGATCAGACCTGAACAACTTGGCTGTAAGAAGGGGCCAAAATTAAAACAGCCTAAACTTCTTCAGCCACAGATAGGTTTTTAGTGGTTCACTTTCCAAGTAAAGGCATAATGATGGTTAGCTGCTGAAAGTCACGTGACAAACAGGACAGAATGTAGAGTGGTCACCTACCCACCAAGTTACATGACAAGCACAGTAGTGTCTCGTGGAAGGCAGGTTAAGTGGGGCATAGACATAGTACTTGTTACATCTTTACTTTCTTATACCTCCTCTACATTTTTCATAGGCTATCCAAAATGCTTTGACAGGTTGGGCTATATATCATGCAGGCCTGATTAAGATCTATACTAAGAACACATATGCCAAGGATACATTTTCTTTCTTTAAAAAGTTTTGATACAACATGCACTTATTAACAGACAAATTGTTTCCAGGCCCTAGGTAAAAAGTTTACATTCACCCCAAAATTAAGCAAAACTAATTCCAAGAGGTATGACACTTACGATCTAGGTCCTAAGCTATTCTAAAAAATGATACTTAACATATAAACAACTTACCATCTAACCTAATATAAGAAATAGTCCCAAAAATATAACACTTGGTACACTACTTCATAGAAGTTAGTACTAGTTATATGTTTGTAACAAAATCAACTGTTTCTAATCTAGGTGCCTTTGTGGCAAAGATTGCCCGTCCAAAGAACAGAATTTTCTGGATCCGCTTTACTAACTTGGCAGTAGTATCCCACATAGATGGCAAACCAAATTTGATCTTCAAAGTGGCCAACATTCAACACACACCACTCACCAGCGTCCGGGTCTCTGCTATTCTCTACCAGGAACAAGAAAATAACCAAATCTACCAGACCAGTGTGGACTTCCATCTTGACAATGTCAACTCTGAGGAGTGTCCACTCTTTATCTTTCCACTGACCTACCATCACTCCATTACGCCCTCAAGCCCACTAGCTGCTTTCCTCCAGCATGAAAATCCTGGACACTTTGAATTGGTTGTTTTCCTCTCAGCTGTTCATGAGGGCACAGGAGAAGTGTGCCAAAAGAGGACATCCTACTTACCATCAGAGATCATGATGCATCACTGTTTTGCCTCTCTGATGACTCGAGGTTCCAAAGGCGAATGTATTGTCAAAATGGAGAATTTTGACAAAACCATCCCTGAACTTCAAACTGCTACAGGCCCTAAGAGTCCAAACAGGACTGACATGGGGATCAATATTAACAGACAACACATCGATAACTTTCAGATCTCTGAAATTGGGCTAGCAGAATAGATTTGGAACATGGCTACATTTAAAAAATATATTAAACTACTTAACTGGATGTGCAGCTGCTCTCCCCTCATCACTGCTATCCCATTATCCTTTTCTTCATCACAGCACAGCATGCAGAGCATGATATGTGACCACATAAACTGGGATGAATTAACTACAGACATTCTGGTAAGACAGCAACTGGGAAAGTAAAAATTCTACCAGCTGATTTCACTAAACTGATCAAAGCTACAGTGACTGAAAGAAAAATTATGCAGACGTCACTTCTGATGATATTTAAATAGGAGCTGATACTTTTTGTAAAAGGCAATGAATTCAACAAAGTGACCTCAAAAACAAACACTTACCCATAACAATGCCATTTACATCTATTAATTAGTGTAATACATACAATTACAATTTCAAGTAACTCTATATGATGTAAATTCTCTTTGAATACGATAACTAAGTTACACAAATTATCACACTTTTCGTAAAGTCAGGAAGATCATTAAGTATTGGCATTAATTTTTAAGAGCTAATAAAATTCATAAGGACATAAGATATTTAAATGTTTAGAGAATTCTTATAAAGGCAAATTAGACTTAATTCAAAAAGCTCTAGTAAAAGACAAAAGAAAAGAAATGACACTGGAGAGTGTCTTTAAGTTAGTAGTGAGTGAGATGAGGAGATTGTGAAGACTTTTCATAATAAAATATGGGGAATATTGAACTTTCTAAATAAAATTTCTCTTCCAC
Source organism: Potorous gilbertii (assembly GCA_028658325.1). Classification (NCBI taxonomy): domain Eukaryota; kingdom Metazoa; phylum Chordata; class Mammalia; order Diprotodontia; family Potoroidae; genus Potorous; species Potorous gilbertii. The sequence continues at coordinate 290,317,531 of CM053770.1, read as the reverse complement.
AAGGCCTCTGTCCTTAAGACACCTGAGTTTCAGGTATCCAGGGCCTGTGGACAGTCAGCTGGTTCCCCTCAGCTACCAGTGTAGCTGAAACTTGGAAGTTACTCCAATCTCCCCTTTGTTTGTTCGTTGTACTGTTGCCACATCAACACTACCAGCTCCGGCTTCTCCCCCTCCTCTCTTTTCTAAAGCCACATCAGCAGTTAAGTTAGATATTAGATGAGGTGACTGTGTTGGGATAGGTGAAGATTTCCCAGGGTTTGTCTAGTATTTC
>CM053770.1:290276449-290316760 GCA_028658325.1 Potorous gilbertii | reverse complement strand
ACATTGCTATTTTTTCATTCCTTTGGTTTTGTTTTATAATTTCTTGATTTTTCATGAAGTCATTAACTTCCATCTGCTCCATTCTAAACTTTAAGGAATTATTTTCTTCAGTGATCTTTTAGATCTCCTTTTCCATCTTGCTAATTCTGCTTTTTAGGATATTCTTCTCCTCATTGGCTTTTTGGGCCTCCTTTACCATTTGGGTTGGTCTATTTTTTTAAAGTGTTACTTTCTTCAGCATTTTTTGGGTCTCATTTAGAAAGCAGTTGACATGTTTTTCATGATTTTTCTTGCATCACTCTCATTTCTCTTTCCAATTTTTGCTCTATTTTTCTTACCTGATTTTCAAAGTCTTTTTTGAGCTCTTCAATGACTTGAGACCAATTCATATTTTTCTTGGTTGCTTTGGATTGAGGAACTTTGACTTTGTTGTCTTCTGTTTGCATGTTTTGACCTTCCTTGTCACCAAAGGAAGATTCTGTAATCTAATTCTTTAGCCGGTTTTTGCTCATTTCCCCAGCTATTTACTTTTTGAGCTCTTTGTCAAGGTAGTTCTCTGCTTCCAGTGGGGCTAGGGGAATATACTGTCAGCCACTTGATCCCCCCACAGTCTGTGGGCCTAGGGCTTCAGAAACAGTGACTGCAGCAACCCCTGCTGCTACTATGGCTGCTGAGGGTTCCTCTGCCCCTTTCCACCCTTAACTGCCCTGGGCCTGGGGCCAGACCACTCCATACTCCTGCCCTGATCCCACAGGCTTCTTCCACTGACCTTCCAGTATATCCTCAGCGTTTTGGGGTCATGAAGTCTGGAAACCACCACAGGTGTGAAAGATTCAGTCTCCCCAAGGCCTGCTCAGGTCCCCTCTGTTCACTTGGGGTCCACACTGCAGTGGGCTCTGCTCCCAGTGGTGTGATAGACACTTCCCAGTGACCTTCCAGGATGTTCAGAATTCTGTGGGTTCTACAGTTGCAAAATTTGTTTAGAGCCATTTTTTGCAGGTATTTGGCTGGGCTTGGGGCAGCTCTCTAGAAAGTCTGTACTGTTACACTGATCTTGGCTCCACTTTCCTCTGTATTTTCATTCTGGGTGACTTGAAGCAAAGAAAACAAACTTACTCCCTTTAGCGCCCCGCCCCCCCCCTCCCCCTTATGTCTACCTCCTTTGAAGGCTTCCAAGCAAGTGCAGAACTGTAGGTGATTATAATCATTCTAGATGATCACCAGTTGAACTTCTTTAAATTCTCATTTTGTATGAGCTTTGATCTTTATTATAACAGTCAGTAATCTGACTTTACAAAGAGAATTGATTGGGAAATTGCTTCCATATCAGGGATGAGTCATTTCCTGTCTGTTTAAAATAGAATGTGTTTTTTGTTTCTTGTTTTGGTGCTTACCTTGTTCAGTGCCTTCTGACTCTTGTGGAAGAAAATATTGGTAATTTATGGCTGTGAGGCTTCTGTGTAGTCTGCCATTTGCCTTTCTTAACTTTCTTCTGAGCCACAATTTTCCACATTTCATGTCTTCCCTTATGCCTACTTTTGCTTGGAAGTTACTGAGCATTAAGTATTTTATAATTTAATTTATAAGGACCTACTGAGCTTTTTTGTACTTTTTCTTTACCTTCCAAGTTAGTGCTACAAATATTGACATAGAAATTGCAGTTATTTTTCTAGAAACCTTTTTTTTTTTTTGCAAACTCTTGTCAGAAACACTGTGATGAGATAACCAAATGTCCTATGAAATGATATTTCTTATTGCCTTTATATTATGATACGACCAATGTTGGCACTTCCCAGTCAGGAGAACATGAGAGTCATTCTACTGAGCTCCACCATTTTGTTTTCTGGTTTCCTTTGTAGGCCTGATGTCAAGTCTGATACAGTTCATACCCTCCAGTAGTATGTCTGTTCCTTGTTCATGTCACACAGATCTCACATTTTAGAATACTAAGAGCTAATTTAATTGTTATAGGTAAGTAGAAATGTGTAGGATTCCTAATGGTCTCTGTCTCCTTTTCGGGTGCTATCATAGCAGAAGTAGAAGAGGGAGTTCTTGGAGAATGCCAAAAGCCATTGTGTAGTTCATATTGAATGGTGTACTTGCCTGGTACATAGTAAATGTTTAAGAAATGTTGCTCATTTCCCTGCAATTAAGAGAGCTGGCTAGCTATTGAGAAGTTAAGTGATTTACCTAGGGCCACACAGCCAGCCTTTGTCAGAGGAAGGGCTTGAACCTAGGACTTCCTGCTCCTCAATACCCTGCCATTGGTGTAGGACCTGAGAAGTCCCAGAGTTTCTGCTGTAAAATGAAAGTATTGGACTTGCCCATCTCTAAGAGCCCCTCAAACTCTTGTTGCTTGACATCACTGCTGTATAGGAGGTACATCATGATTAAGAAGCTATTGATGGTTGGGTTTGGGAACCTGACTGCCATTGATATAAACGTTTTTGTGGAGTAAAAAGATTTTGAGTTCTGAACAACAATTTAATTTAGATATGAACTGTTAGAGGTGCTTGTATTTTAATGGTGCCTGCTATTTTGTCATAAATGGGGATTGAAAATATTACGATGGTCATTAGAGGGTGCATGGGCGGCAGCCCTTTTCTGCCCTCATGCAGAGGTTTTTCACCTTTTATTGTGTTATGGAACCCTTTGGCAGTCTGAGGCCCATCAACTCAATCTCAGAATAAATGCAAGAAATAAAATACAATTATAAAAGAAACTAATTACATTGAAATACAGTTATCAAAATATTAAACAAGTTCATGGATCCAAGCTTGTGAACCCTTGCTCTAAGATTTCTGCCTTTTTGAAAATATTAGTAGGTTCCTAGTTCTCTGGTTGCAAAAAAGAACTTGAGGTTGGTTTCAGCTCTGTGACTGACTTTATGATAATGGTCTTTTTTTCTAGGTATTTCACATTAAAAAAATCTCCTGTAAAAATTTTGAAAAAAATGGCAGCAGAAACTCAGACACTTAACTTTGGGCCTGAATGGTGAGTTTCTCCTTTTTTTTTATTTCATTAAACATTGAGTAATCTTGGGAAACATAATTTCTGTCTCTTGGGGGCCTATTACAACTATTAATACTGTGGTATTTGTGATATGATATGTAGAAGTTTGTGAGCAAAACAGTTTTTGTAAGGCTCTTAGAAAAAAATCTATTTAATTCAAGGTATTTATATTTTTGAATATGGGTCTCAGACTTTTAGATGAAAAATGAACATACTTTTGTAAGATCCAAGAAGATCTCATAACTGTTGTTTGATTATCTGTGCTATTGGGGGAGAGTGCTGCTCTAGAAGAGCTCAAAGGTTGGTTAATAACAAAAGATTTCTTTTTGTCCATTGAATGCATGTAATTTACTTTTATAGCAATTTTTTTCATAGATGTTATTGTCAAGTTATTAAGTAGTGTGGATTTCCTAAATGGGCAGGAAGTCCAGAAACATACTAGATTAATTTTTTTTAAATTACTACTACTGATCCATACTTAAATAATTTCAAGGTGACTTTGCAGTTGCTTGTATTCAGAATATAGACTTTATCATAGGATTTGAATTTATTGTAATATGTTGTAGTTAGTTTTTTCCTCTTGTAAGTTGATCATCATGCCCTTTTTATCATGATTTGAATAGTAATCCATTGCTCATTTAATCCTTAATCTAATCCCTTTTGTTGCTGCCAGGTACTGTTTGTTTTTTAAATATAAGCACTTGTGCGGTAGGAGTTTTATATTTTTCGTATTTGAGAGACATGGTGCTGTAAATGGATAGAAAATGGACCTAGGAATGAAGGGACCATGTATTTTGTCTCTACGTAAAATCATGTCAGGTAAAAAAAATCGTCTTCTTAGCTGGTGCTCTGATGGGATGAGTAGGGGCACTCTTCCCTTTTGCAAATCCTAGTTTTTCTTCCTTTCTGATCTTTTTGTAAGGTTGTAATATTAAGTTTGATTTTTAAAATTTATTGCCAAAAGATACTTCTTAATAAATACACAGCTCCCCACTAGGTACATTTCTGAACGCCATTACTTTATCGATTACTTATAGAAAGGAAGGATCAAAGGGCCCTTAAGTTTGGTCCGTTCTTTCATGATGAGCAAACTGGCTTGATGAACTCTGTCAACAGGACTTCCGGTCCAGCTGCATGACTGAGGGCTTAGTGGTTGCAGTACGATTGACATTTATTTTTCATTTGTGGTTTTCCAATTGCTGTGAACGTTTCTGGGGGTAGGGACTATTTTTGCTTTTATTATCATTTCTAATTGTTAAGTGTAGAAATTCTATGGTAAATTTTAAGTGGTTAAAAAGTGCTTGTTGAGACTTCGTGCCAAACTGGTTGGTTACGCCCTGAAGTTTGCAGAAGACTAATAGTGACCAAATAATTCAGTAAGAAACCGCATTAAGGGACTTCTTCTACCCAGAATTGCACACAAATCTAAAGTTTACCGGCTTCTACCAGCGAAGCCACCTCCAGCGCGGGTCAACTTCCTTTGTGAACCCAGAGGTGGCCAGGGACGCGACTGTAGCCTGCAGTCCTCTGTGTCCAGATCCAGTAAGCCTGGAACACGAACCTTGAGGAAGCCCGCTCCGTGTGGGGATTTTGAACTCCAGCCCGTGGTCTCCGTGTTCCCAATGCTCAATACTCACTGAACCTCGGAGATTCGGGCAGGCCAAACCTGGTGAAGTCGAGATCAGTAATAAAACCTGAGGGACTCAGAGTGAAACCTTAAGTAGGGCAAGTCTTCCTCCCCACTCCCCTCCCCCCTCTCCCAGAGAACAAAATTAGGCAAGAAGTCTCAACAAAGCTAAAGAGGTAAGTCAAGAAAACACTATCCAGTTCAAAAATCATGGCAGTTCTGAGTGATTTTTCACAAGGATTACATGAATCTCTAGGAGAAACTAAATTATAAAAATGAAATAAAAGCTCTGGAGGAAACAGTTGGAAGGAGAATAGGTAGTTTAGGATAGAGAGACTGCTAACCTTGCTGAAGAAGTAGACATTTTGAAAATTAGAATTTTCCAAACCGAAATCAAGGATTCTGTGTGATAGCAAAAAATATTAGAACAAAATCTGAAGATGGAAAAACCAAAAAAAAAGATGTCATCAGATCAGAAGCAACTGATGTGGAAAACTGGTCAGGAAGATGTAATTTAATAATCATTGGACCCTGGTGATACTCCTGTTTTCAAGACGTTATAAATAAACACTGATTGATTTTATTAGAAGAAATAAAGATAGTAAAAGCTACCTATCACCTACTCCCAAATGATTAAGTCTCAGGAATTTTGTAGCCAAAATCCAGAGCTTTCACTTCAAAGAAAAATCTGCAAGCATGCTATAAAAACCATTTAAGCCCAAAGAATGAGAGTCAGGACCCCATTACACAAACACCGGAAGATTTGGACCACAAAATCTCAAAAGTTTTGAGAGATGGGCCAAGAGGTAACTCACCTTGTAGAGCTGAGCATGTGTGATTCTATGGGAAAAATGGTTCTTGAATGTAATAGGGGACTTGCAAAAATTCCTCATGAAAGAACAGAATTGAGAAGGAAGTTTGAAATATGCAAGAGTCCAGACAGGCCTAGAAAGGTCAGTGTATTTGAGTTTTTGAAAGGGGCTTACACTCTGATAGGGGGAGAAGAAACAAGGGTTTTTTCAGAACGTTAATAACTTCAAAGAATATTGAGGGATTTGATTAAGAAAACAGGACTTGAGGTAGATTGGTTCTCTTCTGAAGATTTGAGCAAAGGAAAGGAGAATTAAGAATAGTGTAGAAACAGAACAGGGCTTACTTGCTCTTTCTCATGAGTGGGACACATGAGAATTTTGTACAGATATGGAGAGAGTTGGGGGGCAGGGATAAACATCAGATGACCTCACTCTTATCTGAAAAAAAAGAAAAGGGAGGAAAACATATGCATACACATGCAGCAAAATACAGCAGATTCAACAGGGAAATAGCCAGGGAGGAGTGTAGTGGCAGTGTAAAAGGGGGATGATAATTTTGGGGAGCAAATAGTCATAAACCTAACAGTCTTCCTGATTTTGATGGAGGGGAGTAAAAGGGAGGAAAATAGAAAAGCACCCAAGGGGGATGAACCTTAGATTGCCTCTGAGACAGTTGGGGAAAAGCTGGATACACTGTGGCATAGAAATATAAGGGAATACTAGTTTACAGTAAGAAACAAATGGAGAGAATCCTGACTAGTATGAACTGAGGGACAACCGAAAGAACAATTTATATAAAGATAATTTTTTAAAGAAAAAACAATTTTGAAAGGCTTACAAACTGATCAAAGCAGTATTCAGCCTTGTTTTCAGGGAATCTGGGATGAGACTTTTTATCTACCTCCTGATAGAAGGACAAGGCTATTGTACAGATTTCTTTTGCTTGACTATATTTGTTTATTACTTGGGTTTCCTCCCTTCCTTTCTGTCTTTAGTTGGAGGTTATAGTGGTGATACCAAGAAAAAGAGGAACATTTTAACATATTCTGTGATGCCCAAGAAAGATTACATTCCAGAAGGAGGACAAAAGCTTGTTAGTTGCTGCAGGTTGGATACAGAACATAGAGGGTTTGTGAGAACAGTCAGTTTGACTAACAGAAACTTTTAGAGTGTAGGGATGGGTCCTCTTTTTGTCTCAGGTGCCTAGCACAATGATTTCTTCTCACTAGGTTACTAAATGTTTGTTGAGATAAATACAATTGAATTCATCAGAGAGTAGTAATGTGAAGTAAGGTTGGGAAATTAGGTTTGGTTCAGGGGCCTCAGATGGAGGAATTTATCTTGATATTAGAGAGCTAAAGAAGGTTTTAGTCAGTGGAGGGATGAGGTCAGATTTGTACTTTGGGGAGAATATCTTGGAATCTGTGAAGAATGAATTAGAATGGGGAGAGTGGCTGTGGATATTAATTAGGAGTCTATTACTGTAATCAAAGCACAGAGTATGTATGGTCTGATGTTGGGTGGAGGTGGAATTGGCAACTAAATTGGATTTGAAGGAACTGAGGGAAGAAGGAATATTATAAGACTAGGAAAATAATAATAGTAACATTTCTATTGGTTTTACAATTTGCAAAGTACTTTACACAAGGAAGATGATGAATAGGAATAAAGTAAAAATCTGAGTATCAGTGGAGTAGATTTTAGCTGTTCTACTCAAAGAATCATCTTGCCTGTCATGATCTGTTGGAATAAATCTAACTTAGGATTTCCTCAGTTCTTTTCTTGCATAAACTCTAGGATAATACAGTCTGAAGTCTTTCTTGATAGACTTTTGGAATAAGAAATTCTTTATTTATGTCTTATAGAAAAATTCTGCCTAGAAAACTCAAATTTCCCCTTTAATGTTTTTAAATTTTTAAAAATTTTCTTTTCCATATAATGAAAATCTACCTTCTCTCCTTCTCCCCCACTGAAAAAGAAACATAAACCCCTTAAAATAAATATGCTTGCTCATGCAGAACAAAATTTTACTTTGACCATATGAAAAACATTTATGTCTCAATCTGCACCCTGAATCTGTCACCTCTCTGTTAAGAGATGGGTAGCATATGTCACTCTGGGTCCTGGGGAGTACAGGCTTGGTCATTTCATTGATTGGTGTCCTAAAGTCTTTTGTAGTTGTTTAACTTTACAATGTTGTTACTGTATAAATTGTCCTACTGGTTCTGCTCCCTTCTCTCTGCATCAGTTCAGAGAAATCTTCCCAGGTTTCTCTGAAACCATACCCTTCATCCTTTCTTACATCACAATAGTATTATTCCATTACATTCAGGCAGCATAACTTGGTCAGCTTTTCCCCATCTGGTGCGTCAGCTTCTCTTAAGTTTCCCCTTCTTTACTAGAACATAAAGAGCTGCCATCATGTAAGAACATTGGCTCCTTTCACCTAGCACATAGTAGGTACCAAATAAAGATCTATTGATTAGATTGATTGATTTATCACATTTGGATTTATTTTAGATTTTGAAATTGAGATCATTATTGTAGACCCCAGGATATAAAAGATGATTTTATTTTTTTTTTTTTGAGATGCTTAAAGTACCTGATTTAGGCAAGAGATTTTTGTGGACTGGGAGAGACAGTAGTAAGTATATCATTAATCTTGAAGCTTGTCTGTCTCAGTTCTACTGGCATGTGAGAGAGACACTGCAGGCACCATTTTATTATGAATAGTAAATTCAAAACTGTATTGAACACATTTTCCGTATTGTATTAAACCCTATGGTGAGCAGTCTCTCTTTAAAACCCAAAGTAGGAATTATCAGTTATTTGATTAGGAAGGGAGGTCGTGAAATAGTTTCTTTTGCATAGTCAACTACCATGGTTGTTGTAAATGAGTCACGTTCCAAGTAGTAGGTTAGCCTGGTTATGTTCTGGATACCCAAGTGGAGGACAAGGACAGGACTGAGTTCTGGTGATTGATAAGATATTATGGATGATTTAGCATTATTAGCACCTGGGCAAACTTTTGCAGCATAAATAATTGGGATTTGTTATATGGAGATTTAGTGGTATTGGTTTGAAATAAGTTGTTTGCTTAATGCATGGTACAAAGAAATGCCTTGTTAATGAAATCACTGCATCGTTTCTGTCCATTCACACAGTGAAAGTAGCTGCCAGCTCCTTTACACGTGAAGGGCTGTTCCACATAACAATTGTATAAAGAAACCATACTCAAATTTTATTACTTAGAATGAGGAACAAGAGCTAATTCTGTGTGGTCTTTTATATTTTATTTGCAAAGGAGAAAATGTATATTTGAATGTTCAATTTAAGAGTTTGATTTAACAGTCAAATGAGGTACCCTGTTTTGTCATCTGCATTGTTCATTATGGATAAGTCAGAGTTTTACTGTTGCAGTGGCCCTCATTCAGTTAAAATAACTTGAATAGTACAACTTAAAGTAGCCCATGGTTTTTCTCTGCTGTGCTGCTTTATGCTTTAATACCTCTGTAGTTCTCATTTAAATGGATAATCCTTTCAGTGGTGAGAATTTGAACTTAACCACACTTTTTCATCTTGTGTACTTTTGTCTCTTTCCTTACATGAATTCTCATGGTCACCCAACATAAAATGATCAGTGATATACATATTGTTCTGGTCATGTATAATTCTCAGTTTAAAACAGTGCGTAGATAGCCCTAGTATGGTGTGCTTATTCACGAACTGTCTGCATGTATGATTATTCTAAGATATCACGTACATTATTTAAAAAAATACACAAAAGTTGAATTTAATATTGAGATAAAGCTAAACAATATTCTAAAATACCTTATTTTATAAATAAAATGTCCACTAAAATATGATGAAAACAATCTAATTGAGCATGATTCAAAAAAAGTCTTGGTTATTATCTTTTGTGGTACAGTGATTCAAAAGGTTGGTTCTAAGTTGAGTGTTATTTTGATGTCTAATATTTAACTGCTCTGAATCTGAATGAAAAGAATAAAGGCATTATTGACTGCATTTAGCTAAATCATGTTGCTCATGTTGCAGTCCCACCAGTTCCGTAGAGGTTTTGGTTCAGATTGGCTGGTCATTTCCCACCTTTCATGGTGCAAATCCATTTTTGCAACTACCCAGAAGGTATTGTTAAATTTTAATTTTAAATTGTTAAAAATTAGCATTTTTAACAAATGGGTCCACTAAAACTCTTTATTTCAGAGAATTTTAACAGGATAAAAAAGTTTTTTTAAATTTATACATATGATTGTTTTAAATTTGTGACAAATTCACGTAATTTTTTGCAAGAAGTGTTTTGTAAATCATGGTGATGATGCACTTTAGATATATTTTAACTAATTTGATCTCTCAACAACCCCGTGAATAAGTACTGTTGTCCCTGTTTGACACGTGAGGAAACTGAATCTGAGAGAGTTGAATAAATTTCCCCAAGGCGTGATTTGAAATCCAGTCTTCCTAACTCTTAAATGCAGTACAGTGAGGCCACCTTGCTGGCTGCGTATGATAACTTCATCTCCAGTATTCATAAAGAAAAGGGTCATTATTAATGGTGTGAAGTTACGTTTCCAGTAACTTTAATGATAATTTCAAATTTTTGCTAGACTTTTCCTCATCTCTGATGAGAAGAGCATTGTTTTTCTGTAATAACAAAGGTGAAGAAGACTATCATATTCCAGAAATAGAAGTGTCTGTCCTGCCATTTTCTTCTTTACTTTTTCTTGCATTATTAGTATTAACTTCAACCTGCAATTTCTTTGCAGATAACATTTTTTCCTTCCTTTTTTTGTCTTTTTTCTTCATTTTTTTTCCCTTTTTAAACAGATTACATTTCAAGCTAGTTATTTTGTGAAGGTTATTATACTTAAAATTAGATTATGTAATCCATAAATTCACTTTTGTGGGTGTACAACAAAAATAATAGCTAATAATTCACATTTGTATAGGGCTTTAAGGTGTGCAGAGTCCCTCAACATAGATATTCCATTAATTTTCTATTTTTTAAAATTAAAAATAAATGTAAGTTCTAATATTTTCTTTACATTATGTTGGATCATCTTAGGTAGCCCACTTTGGAGACTTGATAGTGATGGGCAGAGCATGTGGGCTGTCCATCTTGTCCAATCTATCTCCATTTCTAGGCATACTCTCCTTGATTAATGTGTTGCAACCTATTTACTCCTTTCTTGTCTTTTAGTTGTCCTGGGATTTTGATTTTTCAGAAACCATGATATTCCAGCTTTATTTAAGAAACAAAATTGAATCAAACAGCATTTGTTAAGTACCATTGAGGTGCCATTCACTATTTCAAGTGTATCGTGAGGACAGAGACAAAAATGAAAGCTACCCCTGACCTCAGAGGGGTTATTTTCTGTGATGGGGGACAAAACATACATAAAAAAGTACTGGGCAATTTGGATGGGGCACTTGTAGTTGGAGTAGAAAGATCTCTTGCAGGAGGTAGTGTTTGAAATGCACTTGAAAGAAAACCAAGTCTTAAGAGGTGGAGAAGAGGAGGGGAGCATTACTGGCAAGGGGACTAGCCTGTGCAAAGATGTGGAAATGGGAGATGTTCCCTGTAAGGGATGGCTTAAGAAGGCCATTTTGGCAGGATCAGATCATGGGGTATGGGGAGTATGTTTACTAAGTCTGGAAAGGGAGGTTGGAGCTGGGTTGGGAAGGATTTTTGGATACTCGGAAGAGGAGTTAATGTATGATCCTAGGAGTATCATGTGCCCTTCGACTGGAGTTGAGTGAGTTGGTGAATGACATGGACAAATCTGTGCTTTGGGAACATTGTCAGCTTTGGAGGGGAGTGAGGTTCATAGCTGGGAGTCCCAAGTGGGAGGCATTAGTTCAGGTGACAGGTGATGAACTGGGATTGGAGGTTGGCAGTGGTATAAGGAGAGAGCAAGAGAGTGAGCAGTCAAGGATACCATTCATCTTTCTAGAGATTAGAAGGGTGGTGGCTACCTAGACAGGAATGGGGAAACACTTGGAAGAGTGTGGGTTTCGGGGGAAAGATAAAGAGTTTGATATACCTCAGGCACATCCAGTTATAACTGTCCAATAAGCATTTGGTGATGTAGGAGTGGTACTTAACAGAAACTGGGACTATACATAGTTTTGAGAGTCATCTGTATTGATAGTTAAATTTATGGAAGCTGACTAAGTCACCTAAAGAAAAAAGGTAGGAACATAGGAAAAGAGGGTGTAAGACAAAGCCTTGAGTGATTCCCACTGGTAAGGGGTAGGCTGTGGATTGTGGTCAAATAGAGAAGATGGAGGAGTAGTCAGAAACATTGGAGGATCCCCAAGAGAGGGGCCAGTGAATGGTGTCACCAAAACCATGAGTGGTCAGCAGTGACAAATGCCGCCCCAAGATAAGAAGAAAAATCACTGAACAAAGGACTTTGCATCGTTTGGTTCGTTATAACTTTGATGACACCTGACAGCTACATAAAGGAAATCTTCATAGAGTAACCTCAATCCATATGAGTCTTCTATTGTGTTTGTTGACTGACTTTCTCCCTACTCTCTTGCACCTCTGCTTTTCCTCCAGGCTTCGAGCTCTGTCCAGTGGTGGCAGTGTGACGTCCCCTCCTCTTTCTCCAGCATTGCCGAAATATAAATTAGCAGACTATCGTTATGGGCGAGAGGAAATGTTAGCACTTTTTCTAAAGGATAATAAGGTAATCCTACAGGCTTTAAAATAAAGAAGACCAAGACCTCTTGGTGATAATCTGTGGCTTGAGAGAACAATGTGTGGAAGGACATTAGGGAGCAGACTTTCTGCCACATTCCCCTACCCCCAGAAGCTTTTTCCCATGCCTTTTTACCCTTCTTTGAGTCAGCTCTGGAAGTACACTGGCATCAGGGGCTTCCCCTGGGAAAGGAAACTCTGCTTTTAGCAGCATTGCAGAGAAGCACTTAGTCCGCTTTCTTTTCCAGGTGGCATTTTCCCTAGACACTTCTCATTTCTTGACTCTACTCCTCTGAGTTGGACACAAGAAGTCCAGTCCCCTCAGGATACCGTTTGCCCTGTGGTTGTAGACACAGCTGTCATGAGCTGTGGCCCCTTCCAGTCCTGGGCCTCCCTGCTATGGCTCAATGTTACTAATGACTCAAACCTGAGCTTGAGGGCATGACTCCTAAGCTCTTTTCAAATGCAGCAGCAGCAGCAAAGATAACTACTATGTGGTGGTTTAAGGTTTCCCTGAGCTGTACATAGGTTATTTCATTGGAGCCTCACAACAACCCATTCTCTTATTCCCATTTTTCTGATGAGGAGACTGAGAGAAATAAGTGACTTTCACAGGGTCACTTAGGCACCTGGCTACAATGCAAGCAGCTCCATTTAAAGTGGCGGTGGGGGGAGGTACAAATTCATGATGCACCTAGTTACTGATTTCTTGTGATTGCTTTTCTGTATTAAATGGTGTGATTTTCAGAGCTTAATTGAAGATTGCTAACTTTGGACCCAAGCGCTGTTAAATTTGCCTTGCAGAATTTAATTTGTTTTTCTACCTGTTGTTTTAAAGTTAGATTCATTTCTGAATATAGCCCTTTCTTTTCCCCTGCCCAGTGAGCTTCCCCTTTTCCAAGTAAGAGAAAAAGAAGAGCTCTGCCAGCAGTGTATCCTATTGAGCTGTTGGGACATGTTCACTCTTGCATTCCCAGAGTTCCCTTCCCACGAAAGGGAAGGGTGTCATGGGCAGCTTTTCCAGCTTTCAGCTCTAGAGTTGAGAGGCTTTTATTACACCCTATTCTGCCACCTGTTTTAGGGGAACAAGGTGGGAAATTAGGCAAATCAGTGCAGGGTTCCCCTCCCCCCAACACACACACACACACACACACACACACACATAATTTGCAAAAGCTGAGATGTTTCCTATGTCAAGTCAAGAAAATGCTGCTTGACTGCTGGTAACATTTTTCTTGGAGAAATCTCTAGGCAGTGGAGAGACTAATTAGCTGAGGAAGTAGGCCTGTCGTGATCATGGTGGATGGCCCAGGTGTGGCATTTATCTGGCAATCATTGTCTGTGCTCTTCTTGCTTCCACAGATACCTTCAGACCTTAAGGACAAGGAATTTCTGCCTATTCTCCAGGAGGAGCCCCTGCCACCACTGGCACTCGTCCCTTTTACAGAAGAAGAACAGGTTGGTGTTCGTCAGTTTCCTCTGCGAATAAGAGGCTGATTTACATTTAGAGGATGGTGACAATAATAAAAAGAAGAGATGCTTTTTGCCTCCTGCTTTCAGACAGCTAAAACGCTTGGCGCGCTTTCTTCTTCTGATCCTCACAGTAACTCTTGAGCTGCTAGGTGGTGCCATATAGTGCATTGATTGCTGGGCTTGGAGTCAGGGTAATGCAGCATCTTCTTCATCAGTTCAGGTGTGGCCTCAGATGCTTACTGGCTGTGTGACTTTGGGCACATCTCTGTTTACCTCAGTTACCTCATCTGTCAAATGAACTTGTGAAAGAAATGGCAAACCACTCCAGTGTCTTTGTCAAGAAAACCCCAGAAGGGGTCCTCAAGAGTCAGGCATGACTGAAAAACAACTGAAGAAATAACTCTTTTATGTATGTTGTGAAATGAATATCCTCATTTTTATAAGTGGAAACAGTTTTTGATGCAGTGGGAAATGTCCCATGTCCAGGAGGAAAAGCATTGGACTTCAAATCTGAGTTAGTGGCTCCCTCTTGCATCTTTGACCCTGCCTGGAGGACCTGATGCAGATCAGCCAGCCTCTTGGGGCCTCTTGCCTTGCTGCTGATTTGGGAGGGGCAGGGGTAGGATTATTTGTTTTCCTGTAGTAAGTGATGATATGACTTGGAAAAAATACCTGAAGATTGCTAACCATGGGCCAAAGCACTTGTTAGTGTGTGATTCTTATTGTTACCTTTTAAGTTAGACTCATTTCTGAATATAGCCCTCCTTTGTCCCCTACCCACTGAACCTTCCCTGGTAAAACACGTTTTAGAGAAGAGCAGTTCTGCCAAACATAACCAATACATTGATTGTTTATTATCTTGTGTAAAATGAGCAGGAAGTTTATAACAGTCCTCAAGAGCCACTTTGGATCTGAGGTTGACCAGTTGCTCAGTGGCTCTTGGACTTGGCTCTTCTGGATTCCAGCTCTGCTGCTCTTTTCATTAAATTATGCAATGAGATCACTGGGAGCCTTCCTCTTTCCATGTCCTAGACCTTTCCAACACAATACGAAATTTACTCAAATCAGCACACAAACTTGGACACTTAGCAAGTGCCCAATCATCTTTCTTATAGTTCTTTGAATTCTGTATGGTTTGGCTTAGAGGTAGTAGAGAGATTTAATGTTCAGGTAAGTGAGAGAAAGGTTCTTCTCTCTTATGATGGTATTGTTCAGGTTAGTGTCAGGTCATATATTTTTCCAGACTTCTCAAGGGAAAATAGCATTTTTTAGAAGTGACTTGTTCAGCTTGATTATCAGGATTGAGTCATTTTCCATGTGGCTTAAAGCCAAGACCAAAGTGGAGGGAATGTTGGTGAATGATTTTCTGTTTGCAGATGATTGTGAAGTCATTGCAGCCTCTGAAGTTGAGATGCAGCAAAATATGGATCAATTCCCTGCTGCCTGTGCTCATTTTGGCCTAATAATTAATACTAAGAAAACACAGGCACTCCATCAGCCACACCATCCATATGTGAAACCATTAATTACAACAAATGGAGAAGTTTTGAATGCTGTGGATAAGTTCACTTGTTACCTTGGTAGTGTACTTTCCAAGGATATACACATTGACAGTGAGGTTAATGCTAGCTTAGTGTTTGGGATGCTTCAGAGAAAAGATTGGGAGAGAAGAGGTATTAGACTGACTACCAAACTGAAGGTCTACAGAGCCAGCATGCTAATCTCGTTATTGTATGCCTGTGAAACATAGACAGTCTACCAGCGCCATGCCAGGAAACTGAATTGTTTCTATTTGAACTGCTGTCTTAGCAAGATTCTGAGGATCACCTGTCAGGATAAGGTACCCGACACTGAAGTCCTTGCTTGAGCTGAACTGCCAAGTATTCAAACTATGCTTCAGAGAGTGCAGCTCCATTGGGCTGGCCATGTTGTTTGAATGCAAAATATACATTTGCCCAAGAGACTATTTTATGGAGAACTCACATGGGGTAGGTGATCACATGGTGGTCAGAAGAAGCGATACGAGGACACTTTAAGGTCTCTCTCAAGAACTTTGGATTTGACTGTGCAATATGGGAGACACTGGCACACGGCCACTCAGCATGGAGTACCCACCTAAGAAAGGTGCTGTGCTCTATGAGCAAAGCAGAATTGAGACAGCACAGAGTAAACGTAGGGTACGCAAATTTGGAGTACCTAGCCCCAAAATTTATAGACCATCTTTGCCCAACCTGTGGTAGAGCATTCCAAGCTTATATTGGTCTGATCAGCCACAGTGGCACACTGAAATTTCACTTTATTGGGGTGATGTCATTTTGGTCCTCTTCGAGAAGAAAGGACAACAACCAACCAACCATGTGAGATACCAGCAATTCTGGATTTGGAATCAGAAGACTTGGACCCAGATCTCACCTGACATTTAATAGATCTGTGACCTAGGCAAATCAGTTAACTTCTTTTATTTTCCTTATCTGTAAAATGGGAGTATCTGTAATCTGAAGAGAGGGAGAGTGCTGGATTTGAAGTCAGAAGACTTAGGTGTGAATTCTTATCCTATTGACCATGTGATGTAGGGCTAATCATTTGTCCTAGCTAGGTCTCATTTTCTTCTGAAGGAAGAGGTATGGTACTTGATCGTCTTTAAGGTCCTTTTCAGCTCTAAATTGCAGATCCTGTGGTCTCATCTACCTTATGGGGCTTTTTATGGAGATTATGTGGGAGAATGGAAGTGAACAGTACTGTATAAATTTCAGCTCTTGTTATACCTTGGGTTTGTAGCACTCACAATTGCTGGAGAAGAAAATGTGATTCTTGAACCCAGGATTTGTGTCTGGTTTTCACCCTTTTTACCTGAAAGATCCTGATGAGCATATTCTCAGATATACTGCCATTTTCATTTTATACCTAGAGTGTGCTAACGTGCTGATAAATAAAGCAGAAGGAAAATGACAGTCACAGGGCCCAGTATTGAGGTGTTGACAGCTTTGTCAGGGAAACGGAAGGAACTGGCTGAAGGGAAATCACGGGCGAGAGCATTTGAATGGTTCACTTGGAACATAACTGAGGAAGGATCATCGTTCTTCAGGGTCTGGTCTTATTAATAATCCCTCTTATGTTATTGCCATGTTACCTGTTGATGCCATTATCTTCCTAATTAACACTCTTATAGTTATACCTGCATCAAAGATAGAATAAATTTGGAACATGGTTTTTTTTGTTTTGTTTTTTGCCCCAAACCATAAAAGATTTTCTGCTGAGGCTGGAGGAGGGATAGTAAAGACTTCTGTGTAGTAGAAGCTGTGAGAACTGCAAGCCTGTCAGGGGCACTGACTGTCTAGTTTTCCTTTACAATGGAATGTTACCATCAGAAGAGTCACAAATAGCTTTGTGGTGTCTAGTGGTTGTCAGCTGGTCTTGAAGTGGCCACAGCTTTTGGGGTACCATAAGCAGGTGCTTGACAGCCCTTACCCTCAGCAATTTCTAGGGATTTTATGTTTAGAATAGTGATACTTAGTAGATTTCATTTCATTTTTTATATATATTAACTTGTCTCACAGAGGGATTGGGAACTTTTTCCTATTAACTGTAATAAGTCGACTAACGTAGCTTAGTAAATTCTTAAAGTTGGCAGCCTGTGTGGAAAAGGTGAGCAGCTGAGCCACAGTAGGTGATATTGGGCCTGGATGTTTAGGGCTCCAAATTCTTCCCTGGCAGCAGGCTTGCAGTTCTCACAGCTTCCACTAGATGGAGGCCGGTATCAGCAAGAGCCCTCCTGAGCAATGGGGTTCCCCTTGAGTCCTGCCTCGGTGGGAGACTCTTAGAGGATCTTTGGAGTAGGAATTGCATGCAATTGGACCTTTTCGCCACTTTAGCTACCTGATAGAAGGATAGGGGAAGTAGATACAGCCAGCCTCCTCAGAAGCTGCTTCCTGAACAGAAGAGTTCTGTGTCTGATGCAGGCTGTCTGCTTTTCTAACTCTCGGCTCTATCTCCCAAACTCAGTCACCTTTAAAAAATAGCCATTGGCCCTTGCTCCATCGTTAGAACTGATTTTGGAGGGAGGGGCAGTTTTACTCTCGTACAGGGGTGAGGAACCTGGGGCCCCAAGACCACATGTAACCCTCTAGGTTGTCAAGTGTGACCCTTTGACTGAATTCAGACTTCATAGAACAAATCCCCTTCATAAAAAAGACTTATTCTCTAAAGCTTAGACTCAGTCAAAAGGCCACACCCGAGGAGTATGTTTGTGATTTCATAGGTTGGGTACCCTATTGACATGAGTTTTTGTGGTTGGCCTTTTGAGAATGATTTAGAACTTGGCCCATTTGGTCCTTAGGCAGTGTACACAGAGTCTGGCACCAGGTCAGTGTGAGTAGCCTTTCCATATTTCCAGGCAGAGCTCTCGTGTACTGCCAAGGTCAGGCATCCAAGCAGAACTAAAGTGTAAGTGATCCTGCTTAGAACAACATCTCCTGTTTTTCTCATACTTGGAGAGGTTTCTGAGGCTTGATCATTACAACAGTCTAAGGAAATAGCTCAGAGTATTACTCCCATTTTACAGATGCATGCAGGTTTTTCTCTTTTTCCTTTCCAAATTTTAACATTGAACAAAATGGTTGTCTAGGGGTTTCCTCACAAAAGATACTCTTTTCCATCATTTTAGGATTAAAAAATGAAACTAGAACTTCAGAATATTGTCTACCCATTAACTTAGGCAGGACCAGGCAAAATATGAGCAGCATGGTCAGACCATGATACTGAGTGCCAGTGGGCTGACCATGCAGAAGCAGGGTTTCATGCCTGTTAGAATTTTTCCATTTCCATGTTAAGATTATTTAGGCTGTAGTTGAGTTTACAAAAAGAGAGATATAAAAGATAAGGTTCAAGTGAAGTGAAATTGATAGTTTTGAAAAAGAGATAGTATCAGATCTGTTTTGAAGCTTAGAAAGGGTCCTTCTTTGGATTGTTGAGTTAGAAATGGTTATTTGAAAGTGATTATCCTTTTCCTGTGTTTTTATCCAATCAGTAGTTGATTGGGCTGTTTGTTTCCTTGAGCTGAGGTTCATAAATTTTATTTAACTCCTTATGTTCCTTCTTTTAAATTGAGAACCACCCAGAGTTGCTTTTTATATATCTCACCTATCTTTATTTGGAAAATTTTGCCTTGTTGGCATAGATAATAACACTACTTTATATCTATGATATAAAATTATATTTTTTTTAAAAAAAGAAATGAGTAATCTGGGCCTCAGAAAAGGGAGCGAGCCCCTCTTTGCTAGTTTGTAGCAGATCTGGGATGAAAATCAAGGCTTGAGATTTCTGCTTCAACTTTTTATCCAGTCATTAAGTATCAGTAATCTTAATATGAAGCTCCAGTCTGTGATGGTGATTGTCATTTCCAAAGCCAGAATATTCAGACTGAGTTAAAATTACCCTAGGGTGGCATAGACCAACCATTTGCTCCACTATGTCAATATTGTTTCTGATTTTGGGGTTTTTTTTTTTGGATTTTTTAAAGAAGAGGAATGTTTTCCCTTTGTTCCCTGTATTCTAGTGGTAGTTTAGGTGTGGGTCAAATATTTTTCACATATTTTTAAAAACAAAAAAATATACTTGAACCTATAAAATCACATACAAATCAGTATGCATATATTTTAAACCATTCTTAATATTCTCTGTAAGTGTTGTCTTTTAGATATTTTGAGGCTATCTTAGCCTTGCTTGTCTAAATATTTATAAGACACTAAGTGTACAGAATGCATCTGTGTAAAGAAATGGGACACTTGTAAGTACTTTCTTCAAAGATTTTGTAAATCAAATGCTAGGGATGCTTAAATCTTTTCAAATGGATGAGCAGTTTTTGGTCTGCCTTGTGGAGTATGCTTCTTGCCTTTGCCTTTAATTATCTGTGTCCTGTGTTTATATTCTCCTATCCCTCCTCCTGTGGTCTTCTCTTTAGGAATAGAGTCACTTAAGCATGATTTTGGCCTTGATGTCTCCTTTGTTTCCCTACTCCTTACTGTGATTTCTGAGTATTGCCCCTCTCCTTGGCCAGACTCTGCCATCCCTCAGCTGGGGAGGGATTGAGTTCAGTTTATTTATTGGTGGAAGAAGAATTTTAAAATATCATATTCTTGATTTACTTTTTTTGTTTGCTGGTACTGTTTCAGAGGATAGGAATAGATAATTATATTGCATGTTAAAGGGAAGAGGAGGATTGTGAAATTTGACATTCTGAAGTTCTCTCTGTACCCACCTTCCCCATCCTTCTTCCCACACATTGCCCATATTGGGGCCATTTCACTGGTCCTCAGAGCAGGAGGGGGAAAAGACAGGATCCAGCTCCATACTTTTAAGAGTCATTAAGTGGCCAACACCTTCTCACTCAACAGTTCCCTTATTATCTTTTCTAACCTATCTCTCTTGCCTTGAATCATGTACTTTTCCTTGTGAGTCGTCCCCAGTGATAGAAATACTCAGATCTCTTTAATCCACAAGCATTGATTTATTAAGTACCTGTGTTCTAGGCACTGCTTAGAGACCTATTTCAAGTCTGAGCTATTTTATCATAGATTGCTCCTTGCTGACTGTGAGTCAGAATAGTCCTGGTCTGGAAAAGACATGGCATTTAACTTCCATGCACCTCGGTTTCCTCATCTGGAGGATGTCAATATTGTACTACCTCCCTCATGAGCTTATTATTGTAGGAGGAGCACTCCACCTTTGCTCTGTCAGGAGGTGGTGCTGGTGATTAATGTAGGTAGGCCATCACTGTGTGCTCTCTTTAGTAAGCTCCATTGGAGACATGCTGCTTGAGGACAGGGATGTGCTTTTAGAGGCCCATGGGCCCTAGCACTATCCTGCAGCCACCCCCCCCACCTCCCCCCCCCATCCTCTACCCCCATGCCATACTTAAATGATTGTTGATGTAATTTTTCTTCTTACCCAAATTGTACTTTCTTTCCTTGGCAGAGAAACTTTTCCATGTCTGTAAATAGTGCCGCTGTCCTGCGATTGACAGGACGAGGAGGAGGAACAGCGGTAGGGGCTCCTCGAGGTCGAAGTTCCTCTAGAGGTCGAGGTGAGCTTTTTTGATTAATAAAATAATGATGTACAAGAAAGAGGGTGCTAGAGGAATCACAGTAAAAATAAAAGGAGGTGGAAATTTTGATTGCCTATATGAATAGGACTCAAAGATTTTGCTCAAATACCCTAATTTGCATTTCTGATCTGAAGCCATTTTTCCAGAGCCAGGCTCCCTAAAGCCTAATTTGAGGAATTGAACTCTAGAATTAGAGGCATGAGCAGACTTTCACATCTACTTCTACATTTCTAAACTCCTTTTGGGACTCTTCACTACTCTTCCACGCATCCTGTCCCTGACAAGGAACCTGGCAAGAGTTTTGCATCCTCGGAGTTTGTATTCTCCAAACTGATTTAGCTTCCTGCCGGGCCTCAGGCTCCTAGAGAACTTTTTGGAAGAATGGTTTCTTTAGGAGGGTGGGCTCCCTCTCTAGCTCCCCAGCCACTCAGGGTCAGTGGCAGCAGGGGATGAAATGTGATTTCCCATGGGGACGCCTTGAAAGTGAAACAGGAAATAATTGTACAGAAAGCAGATACTTTCATTTGCAGTCTGACAAATTTCTGACATTTATTCTTTCACTTTTTTGTCTGTTTGATGCTGTGACTGCTTCTCTGTTGTTTATTTGTTATCATTTTGGTGTCTGAGGATATCTTGAATATTTGTACAGTGATCATATATATATTAGTAGCAGGCATATCTTACACATCTTATAATTTCTTTCAAAATGATTACTTGAAGAAAAGGTTAGCCACCTGAAGTACGTAAATAGAATGGTACTAAGTAAGTGTCCCTTAGTTTTTTTATGTTATTAGTGTCTGTTGCCTTCCTCATGACCTTTACTTTGGGGTGACATAGGTCCATGAAGAGTTTTCTGTGGCATGGTGTCAATATTGAGAGACTTTCTTTCTAATTTATTGTTTTCCTCAGGTCCCTGGATTTGTTTTTTTTTTTTTCTTAGTTTACTCAGGGGTTTAGTCAGATCGGTATACAGTTATTAAATTTCATTTATTAACAAGTTGTACCTATTTCCTTCTCAGCGGTCAGTTTGTCATTAGAAACTGTTTCCAGTGTATTCCTAGGTCTCTCTAACTTGATGGTGGCAGAAGGTCAAGGTAGAGATAGGATGAACAAGAATTCCTCCTTCCTCCCTCCCTCCCTTCTTTCCTCTCTCCCTCCCTTCCTCCTCCTTCCTTTGTTCCATGGGGCGTTAGCAGCTAAAGGGAGGGTAGGGCGGAGGAAACATAGAAGCAACGTTTTGCAGGAGCAGCCTTGACGCAGGAGCATCATAAATAGACTTAGGCATTGCCTATTTCTACTTCATTTGATGATGAGTTCACATGGGAAAGAAACCACCAAAGACTGTAACTCACCTAGAGAAACAGAAGATACAGATGCTAAGGAATCAGTACCAAATGGTATACAGGGTATTTCTTTCTGTCTGAACAGATCACCAGGTATGTGTATTACAGGGTTCCTCAACAGGATGGAAATAATCCAGGATTGAAGCCAGGAACAAAATAGTCTGAGAGGGGGCAGAGGGGAAATCAAAACCAAGTTAAAAGTTTGGTAAATTGAGGAATGTAACTCAGAAAAAAGAAAAGAAGAAACTCTAGACCATTTACGCTACACAGGCATGAGGCTTTGTCCATGGAATATTAAGTTGGATATGAAGAGGGAGAAGCAAAGTTTGTTCGATGAAGACAGGAGAGACAAGCAATAGCAAATGGAAAGATGACTTTTTGGTCTCAGGAATGAGTCATCATAGCGGTTGATGAGCATATGGAATCCTCCAGTGAGGCATTTCAGTAGCCCTCTTCTGGCTGCATTTTGTGGACCCACATCTAAGACATGATGGGGAAACTTGTCAGGATCGTCTAACCTGGTGTATTCTCGTTATTTGATGTGCTTAATCCTGTGTAGTCAGAGGATACCTGGAAAGTATCTCTAGAGGACTTCATCAGGAAACTGAAGGAGAGGAGTGTCCCCAGTGGTGTTTCCTCTTTCACGTGAAGGTTATGATAGAGGAAGAGAGAGTAGTATATGGGAAATAAATAGCTAGATAAATAGTTATCATTGAAGACTACAAGTGGTTTTCTTTCTTTTTCATTTGTTACATTAAAAAAAAATTTTTTTTAAAGTTTCAGATGCTTTTCTTCCTTCTATGTATTGAGAAGGCAAGCAATATGATGCCTATTATACATGTGAACTCATGCAAAACATTTCCATTTAGCCATGTTGCAAAAAAAAAAAAAAAAACAAACCAAAAACAACTAAGAAAAATAAAGAAAGTGGGGGAAAATATTCTTCAGTCTGCACTCAGAATTCAGATGTGGAGGTGGCTAGCTTTTTTCATCATATGTCCTTTAGAATTGTCTGGGTGTTGGATTGATCAGTTAGCCAAGACTTTCACAGTTGATTGTCATTGCAATATTGCTGTTGTTGTTTACAGTGTTCTCCTGATTCTGCTCACCTCATTTTGTATTAATTCATTATTAGGCTTCCATGTTTTTCTGAAACTAGCCTCCTTTTCATTTTTTATAGCATAGTCATATTCCATCACAGTCAAATACCACAACTTGTTTGGCCATTCCCCAATTGCTAAGCATCCCCTCATAAGGACAGCTAGGTGGTGCAGTGGATAGAACATCAGTGCAGGAGTCAGGAGGACCTGAGTTCAAATCTCACCTCAGACACTTGACATGCACTAGCTGGGTGACCGTGGGTAAGTCACTTAACCCCAATTGCCTCATCCTGGGTCTTCTCCAGTCATCCTGATGAATATCTGGTCACTGGATTCAGATGACTCTGGAGGAGATGTGAGGCTGGTGACCTGTACAGCCTTCCCTCACTCAGAACAAAGTCAAATGCAAGTCATGTCATTATTTCTCTGATGGCATGGTCTTCTTTGGCAATGAAGGACAAACACACAAACGCACATAAGCATCCCCATAGCTTCCAATTCTTGACATCCCCTCCCCCCCACAAAAAAAGAGCTATTAGAAATATTTTTGTACATATGGATCCTTTTCTTTTTTGTTTGATCTCTTTGGGATATAGACCGAGCATTGGTGTATTACTGGGCCAAAGGTTATACATAGTCTTATAGCCCTTTGGGCATAGCTTCAACTTGTTCTCTGGAATGATTGGACCAGTTCAGAACTCTACCAACTTTAGTTAGTGTACCTTTTTTTCCCACATCCCCTCCAGCACTTAATCATTTTCCTTCTCTAGAGCATTCTTTTAATATGACTACAGATAGCTTTGTTTTTTTTTTTTCCCTCTGAAAACTTCCTATTCATAGGATTTGGTTTCTTTGACTCTTGACTTTTTTGTAGAACTGTAGGCTTCAGAAAGGGGTAAGGTTATACTTTGCAGGGTTTGGAAGAATGCCTAAAGGAGCGGAGTCAAAAGCCTGATTAAGTGAAGCTTTAAACAGCAATTTAAGGGGAAGAGAGAAAACAATAAAAGTGTGTGTGTGTGTGTGTGTGTGTGTGTGTGTGTGTGTGTGCACGCACGCGTGTGCATGTGTGTGCATGTGTAATACTGAAGGTATATATATGTAAAGTGGAATGATAGAATTAAGATGGAATATTATTCTTTAAGAAATAATAAAGAGGATTATTTTAGAGAAACTTGGGAAGACTTAAATGATCTGATACAAAGTAAAATGTGCAGAAGCAGGAGAACTTATGTGCGGGTGTGGGTGTGTGTGCACATGTGCATGGGCATACCATTGCAGAGCTAAATTTGAACAGATGTGGGGCAGTATGATTTCATAGATACTGCTGAGGTTTGGTGGAATAGGAATTGTAATGTAAATGACAAGGAGGTCTGTAAATGTTTGTTTTAACTGGAGAAGAGGAGTCATAAGATTGGAAATGTAAAGTTATTTTTCAAAGATGCTTTGTAGGCTATAACTGTTTTGGTCATAATAGTCATGTGAAATAAAGAGAATGAGGGTTATTTTCCATTTATGGTGATGAGAAAACCAGGCCTTACAAGTAACTTTCTCAGAATAATGCACACAGTTAGTGAAGACTCGATCCAGTTCTTCTGAATCTACATTCAATGCTGTTTCCATTTAACTTCATTACCTTTTATGTTAAGGCCTGTACTACATATTAAAGTGTACACCTGTGTAGAAATCTATAAGCCTCAGTTTGTAATAAGCACAAAAGAAAGTATTTGAGTATGGACAAAGGAAGAAAGAAAGGGTGATATAATTGCAGATACTCAGTGGACGTCTGGGTGGTGCAGTCGATAGAGTGATAGGCCTGGAGTCGAGAAGACTTATCTTACCCAGTTCAGATCTGGTCTCAGATACTTACAAGCTGAATGACCCTGGGTAAGTCACCTAACCCTGTTTGCCTCAGTTTTCTCATATGAAAAATTAGCTGCAGAAGGAAGTGACAAACTACTCAAGTATCTTTGCCAAGAAAATCCCAAATGAGGTTATAAAGAGTTGGGCATGACTGAAACGACTGAACAAAACTGTAAACTGCACAGAATAAGAATGTTAGAGGGGCTATCTTAAAGTCGGTTTAAAACTGGAACAGGAGCAAGGATTAGTAATGTTGTATCAGTGATGTCATTTATCCAAAGTCTCATAGATTTTTGACTTAGTAACAATTTACTTTCTTAGAAGCCAGAGAAAACAAAAACAGAAAACATGACTGGCGAATTGGAATTCATAATAACCTTAGGAGAAAGTGACCAATTATAGTAAAAGAAGAGGACATTATATGTCCTTAAACACATTCCCCAGATTTTAGGAAAATATTTTTTCAGAGCTTCAGAAGTGAGGATTATTTCTGGATGGAGATTGCAAAGAAGGTTTCTTTCAAAAAAAAGGTAGAAGACTCAGAAATCAAATTACTCCCTGAAAGACCATGAGTACACTTGATGAGGAAGAATGTATTTGCATGTGGGAGGTGACAGGGGAATGACATTAGAAAACCCATATGCCTAAACAGGGTTAATAGGAGGCTAGGATGAAATCAGACAGATGGCATAGATGATGGAGACAAGGCCTAAAGTGAAGGACAGTATGTAACAGATACCACATTCCTATGAGAATAGTGTCAGCCTAGAATTAGCTAATATTTGCAACATGGTAAAGATAAAAAAGAGAGTTTAAATAGGGAAGAAAATAAAAAAGATGGATCTATTGCTTGTGGGAAATGGTCTGATATTTCTATATGAGAAACAAAATTATTTAACTCTTAATATGCCTCATTTTTTAAAAATCAAGGATCATCAGACGAGTGAAGGCAAACACTTCCTCTTCTCCAAGTAGGTGAGCAGATAGTAAAGGAGCATCTGTTCACTTGTTAACACCATTAGTAATCTTTGAGTAGTCATAGAAAATAAAAAAGGTACCAGTTGAGCACTATAAGAGATGAAGATCAGCTTGACATCTGTTCTCATGAAAATTGTGGAACACATTGTATGATAACCTCTGATCCCTTAGGAAATAAAGTGGGCATCCAGTGTTCACTTATGCCAAATCAAATTCATTTACTCTTTTGGCAAGGTGGTTAGATTTGTAGAGCAAAGGAATGCCATAGATACAGTTTGATTTTGAAATAATGAACTCTCTTATGCTATCCTTGTAGATAATATGGAGAGGTGAAATCTGAATCACAGTACAGTTTGTTTATTCATAGCTATTTGAAAAATCATACTTCAAGAAAACCCTTAAATGTTTATTGTCCTTCTGGAGTGAATCTGGCAATTACACTCATTTATGAGATAGAAGAACTAGGGTTCAGCTGTCCTCTTTAGGCTGGGGCACTGGATCAAATTACTGGGATGTTAGTTAGTGTCTGTCTGCATGTATGGAACAGGAAAGTTTTGTTTACCTGTCATACCATTAAGTCTTGGAAGTTTCTGTTGATACAGATAGTTGTAGTTGATAGTAATAGAGTTTGCTTAAACAGTGAGTATGGTTTGTCTGTGTTAACAGATGACAATATCCAGTACAAATGAAGTAATTTCCTCTTTTGACCATCTTTGCATTTTTGTATTCACTTCTGAGTGCCGAATCCTTAAAAAATATATTATTTATTTATTTTTCAGCTTTCAGCATTCACTTCCACAAAGAATTTGAATTCCAAATTTTCTCTCTGTCTCTCCCATCCCCCCCACCCCAGGACAGCATGTACCCCATGCGTCCCTTCCCCCAGTTTGTTCTACCTTCTATCATCCCATCTTCCATCCCCCTCCTCTCTGTTTTCCTGTAAGGCAAAATAGATTTCTATACTCCATTACTTGTAAATCTTATTTCCCAGTTGCGTACAAAAGTCATTTTTAACGTTGATTTTTAAAGCTTTGAGATCCTTATTTTCTCCCTCCCTTCTTCCCCACCCACCTCATTGAGAAAGCAAGCAAGTTAATACAGATCGTACATGTGTGTAGCCATACAAAACACTTCCAAACAGTTAAGTTCTGAAAGACTAACCACATTTCCCTGTCTTACCTTGCCCTTCATTTTATTCTATTTTTTCACTTGACCTGTCCCCTACCCTCCCCCACCAGTAGTGTTTGCTTCTGATTATCCCTTTCTCAAGTTTGCTATCCCTTCTGTTATCTTCCCTCTCTTATTCCATTCCCCCCTGCCTTCCTGCAGGGTAAAATAGATTTCCATATCCAATTGAGTGTGTGTTATTTACTCCTTAAGCCACATCCCATGAGAATAAGGCTCACTTTTTCCCTTTCATTTCCCCCCTCTTCCCTTTGATTGTAAAAACTCTTTCATGTGAGATGATTTGCTACATTCCTACACCTATACATACACATATATAATATACACATACATGGCCATATATGCCTACCATATGTGTGTGTGTGTGTGTGTGTATGTGTGTACACACACACACACACACACACACACACACACACACATATATTTATTCCCTCTAACAACCCTAATACTGGAAAAGGTCTCGTGTTATAAATAGCATCTTAACATGTAGGAATATAAACATTTCAACTTTAATGAGTTCTTTATGACTTCTCTTTCCTGTTTACCTTTTCAATGTTTCTCTTGATTCTTGTATTTGGAAGTCAGATTTTCTATTCAGCTCTGGTTGTTTCATCAAGAATGCTTGGAAATCCTCTATTTCATTGAAATTTCATTTTTTCCCCTCAAGTATTATACTCAGTTTTGCTGGGGAGGTGATTGTTGGTTTTAATCCTACCTCCTTTGACCAGGGCAGCTAGGTGGTGCAGTGGGTAGAGCACCAGTGCAGAAGTCAGGAGGACCTGAGTTCAAATCTCACCACAGACACTTGATACTCACTAGCTGGGGAAGTCACTTAACCCCAGTTGCCTCATCCTGGGTCATTTCCAATCATCCTGATGAACATCTGGTCACTGGATTCAGATGGCTTTGGAGGAGAAGTGAGGCTGATGACCTGCACAACCCTTCCTCACTCAAAACAAAGTCAGATGAAAGTCATGCCATTATTTTTCTGATGGCATGGTCTTCTTTGGCAATGAAGGACAAACACACACATCCTTTGACCTCTGGAATATCATATTCCAAGACCTTTGATCCCTTAATGTAGTAGCTGCTAAATCCTGTGTTATCCTGATTGTATTTACACAATATTTGAATTGTTTCTCTTTGCTGCTTGTAGTATTTTCTCCTTGATCTAGGAACTATGGAAATTTGGCTACAATATTCCTACGAGTTTTCCTTTGGAGATCTCTTTCAGGAGGTGATTGGTGAATTCTTTCAATTGCTATTTTACTCTCTGGTTCTGAAATGTCAGGGCAGTTTTCCTTGATAATTTCTTGTAAGTTGGTCTCTGGGCACTTTTTTGATCACAGTTTTCAGACAGACCAATAATTTTTAAGTTATTTCTTCTGTTAAGAGAGATTTTGACAGACCATGCTGTATGCAGAGACAGGCTATGACAGTAGGGTGGTGAGAGTTCTAGAAACCATGTGGCACCTCGTAAGAATATCAGACCTTTAGCTTAAATACCACTTGAGTATGGGAAGTGTGGATATAATATCTTGTTTAAATATTTTAAGTGCTATCACATGGAAGAGGAATTAGATAGTATGTTCTTATAGATGCCAGTGGTAGACCCAGTGCTGAGAATTGCAGTAATATGTTTCAAAACTTACTTAACTTTGAGGAAATTGGATTTGTACTGCGAATGCAAGGATATTTCAACCTTAAGTAAAGAACTATCATAAATAGAAAAAATAAAAACAACTCAAACCACATGGTTACATTATTATAAAAAAATCCTTTGCAAAACAGTAGTTATTTTTGTTGCTTTTTAATTGGGTTATAGGTGGGCATTTTGAATGTGGAAATTTCATCTCTAAAATAAAAATAGGCATTGTTTGTAATGGAGAAACACTAGAAGTTTTTCTGTTTAATATAAGGTTAAAATTGGTATATCAGTCTTTCCCACTATTAATTGACATTTTTAGGTATGCAAGTGATATTCGTAGGGCAAGAGAAAGAAAATAAAGTCATAAGCATTACCAAATAGATGGAATTCTTTATATGCAGATGACGTTAGAATTCTTGACTAATTTCAGAGAATCAGAAAAAAAAACTGAATACTTTTAGTATTATAGTTGCAGGAAACAAATGCACATAACTTATCAGCACTTTAATAAATTAATAACAAAGCTAAAGGGAAAATGGTAGTGAAATGCCACTCAAAATAAAGTAAAGCTACTTAAAATATTTGGGAGTCCATCTCCTAAGATATGGTCAAGACATAAAATTACAATTACAAAATGTTTTTTAATGAAAGAAAAATAGGCCAATATTTGGAGAGAGATTTGTTTGCTTACGGTTGGCTGACACCAGTATAAAATTAATCTACAGATTCAGAGTTAGCTTGAGAATGGTTACTCTCTAGTGTTAAACAGAATAATGACAGTTTATTTTTAGGAACAAAAAGTCTAAATGCATTTGACTAAATATAAGGAATGTACATGTTTTGATTGAAACATCAAAGTAGAAGCTCAGTAACCATCTTTGGGAGATGGGGGAGGGGATGAGATTGAATTCCTACATTTGGAATGAGGCTAGATCTCATTCTACTTTTTAAGGTTTTGTGATTTGTCAGTCTTTGTCACCTATATTACCTTTGTTGACCTTCAAAGTACATTTTACTTTATGATAACTTTGATAAATCAAAATTTAAAAGTTAGTTGATATTTACGAACAGCATCATTGAAGCACTTCTGACATTTCTTTTAAATAGTGAGTTTCTTGTTGTGTTCACAGGTGGTTTTCTTTTAATAAATTGATCTAAATATTTAGTGTAATATAGTAGACCTTGGAATATTTCAGAGTTTTATACCCTAATATGGATTGGTATATTTTCTAACCATGTACTAAAGCAGTCATCTGTTCTAAGAGTAGCCTTTGGGAAAACATCCTCTATGCCACTATTATCAAATTCAAATAGAAAAGAGGGAGGAGGTTACTAAACCATACAGAAGAATGTCTGTGGAGTGTATATTAGCTTTAAAAAAAAATCACACATTAACCTTATGTGTTCTGTTGTATTTTTTTTTAATTTCCCGGTTACATTTTAATAGGGTTCTGCTATATTTGAGTGCATAATATTTGACACCTGTGCTCTAGAATCATTATGCCTGGAATGTATTGCATGTTTTCTTTTTTTCACATAACTAAAAATTGTTGAAGGTTTACAACTCACTAGAAACCTCTGGCAAATGACATTTATATTATCTCAATAAAGCTCTTGGGTTTCTACCAGATTACAAGTCATAATCATTGCCTATTGTAAAGAATCTTTTATTTGCTTTGAAATAACCTTGTAGAGTACTTCATTTCAACTAAAAAAAAGTTTCTTTCTTATTGGCTCTCTTTACTTGTTTTATTTACTCTCTTCCCTTTAGAAGGAAAAAGACCTCTCCCTTCCAAAAGATAAATTTCCCCCCATTGTAGAGGATCACTGCGGTAAAGAAAAACTTTTATTGTATTAGGTCTTTAATAGTGTATATCATGTAAATTTTACTTCTTCAGTAAGCCATCCTGAATGAAATTCCAAAGGATTGTTCATTCCATTTCTTTGTGCTGCCATTTTATTGAAATAGACATAAGTGCCTGATGCTTGGAAGTAATTCTGGTTCTGTGGATTTTTTAAAGAGGTTGCAACATTTATCGTCATGTTGGATACATGTTCTCTTGTACCTTTAGCTCTGCTGCTTTAAGATACACATATGCCCTTTGTAGTTGGTCTTTGATTATTTACTCCAGAGGAGGGGGGAATATGCATAGGTAAATACCCATAATTTTGGAAATCTGTCATTTTGTATTTAACTTTGAAAAACATCCATATGTTCTTTCAGGACACCTGATCATTCCTGCCTGTCATCAGAAGAGGTTTTGATGTTTTCTTTTTGGTTGTTTGCTTTTTAAATGTGAGAATCCTGGATTAAGTCTCTTAAGGGTTGCTCCATATTCTTGATTCTTTGATCGTAAGCCTGATAATGCCTGTGCTCTCCCTTTGGATACATGTGGGAGATTGTTGAAGGAGAGAAGGTCTTTTGTTGTTTTAGCAAATCTGTTAAACAGACAGTTCATTCAGTGGAATTGAATATGTTTCAGACATGGATACATAAGCCATTTTAAATACCTCAGTAGTTCTTTTTCCTTTCGTAAACATTTTAAAACAGAGTTTGTATCTTTAGCTTTTGTATGTATGTGAAAATTGCAGTTGAAGGCCTAGTTTGCAGTAATGTTTTATGAATGTAAAATGGTTTTGTAGAACATAATTTTAGTGTCTCTACATGTTTTAGTAAGCAGTTCGTTAACAGAAACAAAAAACATCCTATTTCAGAGAAATCTTTTAGAATGTAAAAAGACATAATTGCTATTGCCAGTGAATAGAAACTCCTTTTTGATGGCTATGATGGTCATCTTATGACCACTTATTTCTATTTTTTTGTCTTTTCAGGTCGAGGCAGAGGTGAAGGTGGTTTTTACCAAAGAAGTTTTGATGAAATTGAGGGTGGATTTGGGCGAGGTGGTGGTGGCCGTGAAATGCACCGATCACAGAGCTGGGAAGAAAGGTAACTGTGCCCTGGCAGCCTGTGCAGATCCGAACATGGGCCCTGGGAGTGCTGCATTTCCCTTCTTCTTCTGGGATGAGGTCACTGATCCATAAAGTGGACTGTTTGAATAGTTTGAGTATCAGTCTGGATGGAAAACCTACCAGTATTATGAGGGGAAAGATGAAATAAACCCCATAGAAGATTCCTGTGCATATAACAAATATATTCTCAGGAAGACTGTACTGACTTTGTTGGATCTCTGATCAGTGTGGGTTCTCCTTCCAACCAATCCAAATATTCTTATCTATGCAACTGTTGTTGATGTCCTCATGTAAGTCCTCCACAAGGTGTCATGACAATGGGTTAGGGGATTTTCTCATTTTCTTTTGATATTGTGTGGATACCAGTGGAGCATGTGGGATGTTCATTGGTTATCCCTTGTTCTTGCTGTGTGAATGGCAGAAATACTTTTTCTGCTATGTACATAGCCTTTAAAAATGTTTTGTTGATATTCTTTTTAAAACATTGTCAATTCTCAGTGAATTTCTCCTTTCCCTCTCCCTCAGCCTTCATTTTTAAAAAAACAAACAAATTTAAGCATATTCAAGAAAAACAGATCAACACATTGGCCTTGTCTGAAAATGTCTGTATTGTCCACAGCCCTTCTGCTAAAAGGCTAGAGGCATTCTTTGCCATCAGTCCTCTGAAGTGATGCTTGTTCACTCACTTGATTTGAGTTTTGCAGTCTTTCAATGTTGCTTTCCTTTATATTATTGTGGTCATTGTATAAGTTATTTTCCTGGTTCTGTTCACTTCACTCTGTGACAGTTCATACCAGTCTTAGCAAATTTATCAATTCTTTAATTTAGAGAATTTCTTATGACACAATAATATTCTATTTAATTTAGATGCCATAAGTAGTGCTTATATCCTTCGTGAAGTTCTCTATATTATATCCTACTTAGGCCTTCTGTATGCTTCTCCAGATCCATAGTCATTAAGAAAGATAAGGTCCTAACTGTCCACGAGATGAACCAAGTGGTTGAAGAAATCCTGTTGTCCAAACTGTCATATGCACTTGGATGGGCATTGTACAGTAGAACTGGTCTGTCAGCATACACGTCTTAGACTGTGAAGAGACAGTGAATTGGGTCCATCATTGACTAGGAGGAGGGAAGCAGCCTGTATTTACTTTGAGGAGTTACCTGGTGTTTTCCATGATCCCATGTTTCTCTCTGAAACAAAGGCCCATATTTGGCTGAGAGTAAAAGAATCTCAGTCTCTGGAGAATGTCAGTTTTCAGTCATCCACTGTCTCTCAGGATAGAGAATCTAATCTCTAGTAAAATGTTTACTTGGATTTAAGGTGAACTTGAGCAACTCCAAGGCTTGTCTTTTCCAATTGCTTAATGAAACTTCCTGGCCTTTCCATGAGTCTTACCCTCTTTTTTTTGTTGTTAGTCCTAAGCTAAGAAGAAAGTGTGTACCAGAACTGGAGTTGAAATTATCATATGGCTTCATAGTCCCTGTTCAAAAGTTTATTTCTGTTTTTCTAGGGGAGACAGACGGTTTGAAAAACCAGGGCGAAAAGATTCAGGTAAGGTGTTTGGAAGTTCGAATTATGACTTTCATTCTCTAATTTTTGTTTTCAGTTTTGAGTTATTTATAGGACTGTAGGGAAAGACAAACTAGAGTGGCCTTTTATTCCATATGTGTTCTGTGTGGTAGAAGTTCCTATTTAGAGGCATGGCAATGATGTTTTTATAATGGGTATTTGAGTATTTCCTGAATGCCGTGGTGGTTTGTGAAACTATGAGTTTGCATCAATTCTTTTTGGGGTAAGGGTGGTTGGGGCAGGAGACAGATTGTATGTAGTATTGGTGGAGTATTTGGAGGATTAATTTTTTTTTCCCATTTGGAAAGGCGTGCTTTCAGATTACTTGAAAAATGGGCAGTATGTTTTCAATTTCCTATTAGAAAAGGCTTGCGCAGTCTGTGGCATACCCAGAGGATTTCCTCTACATTCAAAGGATATTTACCTCCACATATTTTGTGGGTCACTCAAAATCCTTTGGCAAGCCACAGGTTGGTTTAGAAATAGGATAACAGTTACGGATTTTGGACCAAAGGATTGGATTGTGGTCTAGAGTCCAGGTGAGGTAACTTAGTGAGAATTTTTTGGTAAAATGGACCCTTAGAAATTCTTGCAAAAACTGCTGTGATAGAAATGGCATTATTATGATAGAGTGTACAGAAGACTGGCTTTATTTTAGTCAGAATAGACCTGAGTTCAAAACTTAGCCCTCACCCTTACTAGCTTTGTTACTTTGGGAAAGTCACTTTACCTCTTTCCTCAGTTGTAAAATGAAGTTAATCATACTTAGGACATCTCAGCTGGGGAAGCTATGGGTAGTAGAGAGAGGGCGGGGACTGGAATCAGGAAAACTCATCTTCCTGAGTTCCAATCTGGTCTCAAACACTGACTGTGTGATTCTGGGCAGCTTACTTCACTCTGTTTGCCTCAGTTTACTTACCTGTAAAATGATCTGGAAAGGGCCAACCACCCCAGTATGTCTGCAGGAAGAAAACCCAAATGAGGTCACAAGGGGTTGGACGTGACTAAAAATGACTGAAAAAAAATTTCTCTGAAAAGTTGATCAAAATCACTTAAGATAATAATGTGTATGAAGTGCTTTGTAAACCTGGAGTCTCTTTGGGAAGTTAGTTAGCTACTAAGTTAGTATTTAAGTGTTCCTGGTAGACCTGGTGCCAACTTCACTTTTCAGTAAGCTCATTTTTGGGCAGTGCTGTTGTCAGTGCAGCAATGCTGAGTTTAGGAGACTGAAAAGTGACTGATTATTGCTATTAGGAGAAAGGTGACAATTCCTTTGGCACAATTCTAATTCTAGTCACAACTATGCTAGAGTCGTCTTTCCCTGTCATTTTACTTGTCCAAGTGTTAAGGTTCTCAAGCCAAGAGAGACCAAAATGAAACTTTGTAATTAATGGATTGAGATATTTAAGAAACCTGTCATAGATGACCTGTGCTGTAATGGCTTTAATGAGCTTGACAGGAGTCATGTTGTAGAACTGGAGTCATAGTGCCATGACCCTCTTTAGACAGTGAGCTCTTTGAGGTCAGGGCACAGCATAGTGCCTGGCACATTGGAGGTGCTTAATAAATGCTCATTGACTGACTGACTGACTGGTTTAGTGTAGTGAAAACAACATTGGGTTCTGAGGAAGAGGAACTGACCTTCCACTTGGGGCTGATTGACTTTGGGCATTTACCTCAACTTTCTGGGCTTCTGTCACTTGATACATCATTTGAAAAGTTTGGTTTTGGAGGAT
Source organism: Potorous gilbertii (assembly GCA_028658325.1). Classification (NCBI taxonomy): domain Eukaryota; kingdom Metazoa; phylum Chordata; class Mammalia; order Diprotodontia; family Potoroidae; genus Potorous; species Potorous gilbertii. The sequence goes on along the minus strand of CM053770.1, from coordinate 290,281,617 downwards.
CACTAATGTCCCCCCACAGCATGGTGTTTGGAGGTGGAGTGCTCTGTAAAGCTTGAAGCAAATGTAAACCATTTCCTGTTAGTATTTGAAGAAAACTGAAAGACACAAGTGTGAAGGAACATGAACTGCCTTGGAGTCTCCATATCCCTGCAAATGCCTGAAGTATTCTCCAATCCTGAGACTTCCTCTTACTGTTAAAATGAAAACAGCTGCCTTGGATGCATCACCATGAGGTAGAGGAGGCCCTTTGCCCAAAATATTTCCTGGCAGGCAGGTGCTCCAGGTTTTAGTAGGCTTATTTCACAGAATAAGGTGACTCCAGTCCTTTGCTCTTGGTACTCTGGATGTCTGGTGAATTTGAACTCAGCTTTTCTCTGGCTCTCCCCTGACCTTTAAGCCCCTTAGTCTTTCTCCTGCCCCTTTAGAGACTCAGAGTATTGTTAGTTATGGGAATACCATTCATATTAATCCAAATGATAGAGAGATGTTACTAATGGGGTTAAGAAATTATAGCAACTACTGTTCAGCATCAATAGGTGAGCATTTCTCACTTCAGTATATTCATGTTCTCTTTGTTTAATGAAGTATAGGGAAAAGCCAGAAGTTTCTGATGAGTTAAATAGCTCATGGAAAACCATATGTAAGGATTATAATTATACTTGTGTTAATCCCATGAGAGTAATTTTGCACCTAAAGTATCTATTATTAAGAGTGTTCTATAAAAAGAAATGCTTTCCTCCCTGGGTGTTTCCCTTTATACACACCAAGAGGGCCAAGTTACAGGTTGCTTCATCCTATTGCCGATGTTTGAGAACTTACAGAGACATTAAGATTGAGGAAGACTTTCTCCTAAGCTGTAATAGGAACTTATATTGAACATTTTGAGGGAAGATAAAAGCTGTTACTTGTTTAGGACTTGACTGTATAAATCAGATTTAGACCTGGCAATGATTTTCAAGATCATTTGAGTCCAGCCCCCTCATATTAACAACTGAGGAAACTGAAGACCTTGAGAGCTTTGAAGCTTGGATTTAATTCAAGCAGCAACCAGGAAGCTACAGAATGGAGCCAGGGGAGCCCTCTTTCTCTGACTCCAACTTGCTTTCCACTCTCTAGAGCCTGTGAGGACAGAGAACGGGGCTCTATTAGGTTCCTGTTGGTCATCACTCAGTCTGTGCCCATTACCATGGAGACTGGGAGTGAACATTCAATAGTAACTGTGGAAACTGCAGAAAATCTGACATCCACATGCTTTCTGGGTGGAGTGGAGGCTTAAGTTGCTTTCCACAGAGATTATATTAAGAGCTAGTGGGATGAGCACTAGGATACATTCCGTATGGAGTTTCCTAGTTGATACTAAGTAATGAAAATGTCCAGGACTAAAATGATATGAATAAACTCTGGATTTTGTAATGTGAGTATATGATTCTGATTACCCCCTTTTTGATATAAAGTACTAGAAACTGAAAATGTGCTAGTTGTCACATGGCATCTGGCAAATGCAAATATTTTGGCTCATCTGGCAAAATATCAGCATCTTGACCTTCAGCTACACCTCTAACACTTCATTATGCCACCCTGGGAGTTTATTCATAATGAACTCTGTAAAAATACTTCACAGAATCAGATAGTACTTGAGAGAGAGGTCATATGGAGGCCAAGTTCTTCCCAAACAAGACACCCCTGTCCACTGTCAGACACATGACTGGCTTTTATTGAGAGACCTCCAGAGCTGGGGAGCCACTGACTACCTGTCCATATTGCCCACCTTAAGTTGTGGCTATTGTTCACGTAATAAAGAGGTAAAACAAATACAAACAAGTAAGTAATGTGTTGACTAGTGACTATGTTAAAATATGTGAATTTGTTATCCTTGCTCCCTCTTTCACATCCCCTGCTGTTGTGTACTCTTCTGGATGTGTTGCAGATTTTACATTGGAAAAGTAAAGGTTGAGTGTAAAAGAAATAATGTCAGAGAAAGCCTTTCAATCTATTAAGAAGAAAGCTTTCAATAAAAGTCTCAAGAGAGTTATATTTTTTGTAACCCAAGTGCATCTGGTTTGTTGTTTTCCTTCAACTGTTTTCAATTGTAGCTGATTCTCGGTGACACCATTTGGTACTTCTCCAGATCATTTTACAGATGAGGAAACTGAGGCAAACAGGATTAAGTATCTTGCCCATGGTCACACATCTCATAAGTGTCTGTGACCAGAGGAAGATGAGGTTTTCAGACTCTAGGCCAGACCTACAAAACATTATAGGCTGCTTGTGGCCCAGCCAAGGATTTCGGTGGCCCATGAAAATGTAGAAGCTGTAAAAGAGGCCTGTAGAACCTTGGTCTGTGAGCCACTTTGGCAGACCACATGTGCAGGCCTGCTCTAGGCCCAGCACTCTGTTCTCTTGGCCCCCTAGCGGCTCAGTTTATCAGATACTACTTCTTCATTAGGAATCCCTGTTGGTCAGTACTTCCAGTAGTGTAGCATCAGGATAGAAACCTCTTGGTCCTTAAACAAAAAGAAAAAGAAACGTTTCAAGTGACAAATAACTATTACTATACTTTTAAGCCAGACCTTTTCTCTATGCCATTTTCATCCTGCCTCCATTAAAAAAGAAATTCAACAAGCATTACATTTACAGCTCCTTGCTTTAACTTGACATATACTGTTCTAAACATGTGTTGTGTGCTAGCTTGGTCATCACTAATACAATGTTCACTCCATGTAAACCTAATAGTGGGGCTTCTAAGGTGGGGAGGGGAGTAATAACTCCTTGTGGGAGTTTGGAAAGGTAGAATTTGTGCATTCTAATTTTATAAGCAGGAGCGTAGTTTTGTGTTGAAAAGAAATTTTAAAAGTGTATGCCAAGAAAAGCCTAAAGTTTTGGTCATGAGAGTGATTGAAGAAGGCTCCATGAGAGTCAGACTTGAGACAGATTTGCTAGAAAAGGAAGTAATGATGCAAGACAGCCTGACTTTATTAGGAAGAAGGCACGCCACGTTAATGTACTTTTTTTGACAGAATTACTGAGTTAGTAGATCAGGGATATGCTGCAGATGAAGTTTAACTGGATTTTAGCAAAGCATTTGATCAAGTTTCTTATGCTTATAGAAAAAGTGGAGAGAGATGTGCTAGGTGATAATGAGTTAGTTTCAGAATTGGTCTCAGGGCTTTACCCAAAGAGTACTTAATAAATATTTAGATAAAAACATGGAAGGAGGACTTCAATGAAATGCTCCAGGTATCTGGACTTGGATAAAGGGAGAGGTGTCTTCTTTTTCAAATTAACAAATGGTACAAAAGCTGGTATGACTACGTAACAGAATAATTAGAATTCAGAAAGGTCTTGACAATTTGTCCAAATTATACTAAAATGAAATGTAATAGAGACAAAAGCAGCCCTGTACTTGGCTTTAGAAAATCTTCCCAAGTACAGGTGGGGAAGACATGATGAGGCAGTCAGCAAAACTCTGAGCAAGATGATGGACTGGCTGGTGGAACTAGCTCAACAGTCTGACATGGCTGCCACAAAATGTGATCGTGTGCTGCATTGAATGTCAGCTCTCCCGGGAATATGGAGATAACACTCCCATTGTACCTTATTCTGGTCAGACCATGTGTCGGATATTGTGGACCATGTTTTAACAGACACTGATAGGTTTGTGAGGGTCCTAAGGTATATGAGGTTAGGTTCAAAGGATGGTTTTAACTGGGGACCAGAAGCCTCAGGTTGAGGGGGAGGAGAGTATGGGAAGTGGCCTTTGGGTGTGTGGAATAGCTTTATTCAAGCCTTTGAAAGATTATCACCTGAAAAGGAATTCTTACCTTGCTAGGGCAGATTTGGAGATTACAAAGAGGCCCATTTAGGATTGGTTATAAGGAGAACTTTCTTAACAATTTACTTTGTCCAACAATAGAATGGACATAGGACTTGGTGAGCTCCTTCTCCTAGAAGGTCTTCAGGCAAATTCTTGAATAACCATTTGCCAGTCAGGTTTTGGGGACAATTCTTTTTCAAATATAGTTAGGACTGGGTGGCTAATTTTGTGATTCTCTAATACTTTGCTGGGTCTGCATCGTACCTGTAATTAGTTTATTCCCTCGTACATTAATTCAGTTTGTGGGTACTTTTCTAATGATCAAGTGAATACATCACTGGAAAGAACTGACACACATCTTAAGAGTAAGGGATCCTTCCACAAAGATGATTAAAATGTAGTTATCGAAGAATAGAGTTGGTAGGAACCTTAAATGTCAGTCTGTTCCAATATGCCACTAAGCTTTCCCATTTTCAGAAGTATCTGTTTGTGTTTAGAAAAGGAAATTTTGTTCTTAATTCTTTGATATGTAAATATTCAAAGTGGATAATATTCTTTCTTTGCCAGTCTCTGTAGTAGTATTATGTTTGTGTGTTTGAATCCTTAAATTCTTAAAGAGACTTCATAATTATTATGTATCCTATTAAGTTACAGTATGGAATCATTTGTATGTTTTCCTTAAAATGAAAACCACAATGATGTAATTTTTAGTTTAATGGCTTGATTCCAGCTTTTGCAATAGATAGTGTTTGCTCATAAGGTCTTCCAAGGAGTGCAGTCTTAGAACCAGAGCACCTATGCTCGGATCTTTACTACTGGTTACCTGGATAGTTTGGAGCATATTGCTTAATTTTTTTTTGCCTGTCGTTGCTCATTTGCCAAATGAAGTGGTTGGACGAGACGTAATCTCTACAATTCTTTACAGCTTTAAGTCAGTGAAGCCATAGTCCTAATAGAAATCTGTTTTAGTTTTGTTTTGTTTTTTCAAAATTTCTTAGGTTATATTGAATGCCTTCTATCTTTTATAATCTTGATAGGAAAAATAAATAAACCCTCTTTTCTGTAAAAAGATACATCATGCAATGTAAAAATATAGATTGTAGTTAGCTGTTTTAAATAATATACATAAATGTGATGGGTATTATTATTTTTTTAGTAAATCAAAACTATTACCCTATTCCCTTTTTTTTGTGGCCCTAATACTGCTTCATTATTTCATATCATGGTCAGAGAAATATCATTCTGAGGAAAGATACAAAAGTACATGTATAATTATTTCTTACATCCAAAACAAATAGTTTGCTACTATGTGGGATAAAAAGACCCTTATTCAAAATCTTAAATAAATGCAGAG
>CM053770.1:290239129-290270120 GCA_028658325.1 Potorous gilbertii | reverse complement strand
GGGGGGGGTTTAGTGTATTATGTTTTGATTTGTTACATGATTTCTTCCACTTATGTCAGTGCGACTACATAGCATGACTATAGTGAAAATATGCTGAATAGGAAAGTATATGTTGAACCTATACAGAATTGTATGCTGTCATGGGGAGGGAGGAGGGTGGGGGGGGAAGGTGTGGGGGGATAAAATCTTAATTTTAAGGAAGTGATTGTAAAACATTTATAAATAAATAAAATTAAAATTAAAAAATTAAAAATAAAAAAAGAATTGTTTCCTCAATCCCCAGCTATTTCCAGACAAATTGTGGGTGATTTCAAGAGTCAGGCTAAGGATTTTACATATTTTCTAAAGGCAACGGAGCTGCTGAAGATTTTTTAGCAAAAAATTGCCTTGGTCAGATCTGTGCCTTAGTAAAAATTATTTTGGCAGTTTTGTGAAGGATAGATTGGAAGAGGGGGCAATGTGGAAGAAGAAAAACAAATTTCAAATTACTGCAAATCCAGGAAATAGATGACTAAAGTGTGAATTAGGAGGGTGATGAAATGTGTGATGAGTCCAAAAAGAAATTAAAAAGATACTGTGGCAGCAGAATGAAGAGGACTTGGTGCTGAGTGGGTAGAAAGGTGAAAGAAAGAATGAAGATGACTGGGTGACTGACAGTATGGGGATTTCTCAACAAAAAAGGAGGGAATGAAGGCACTAACTTAGAGGAAACATAATCAGCTGATCTGGGACATAATGAGTTTAAGGTGTCAGCAAAAGATGTCCAGCTAGGAGTTAATGTTGCAAGACTGGAGATCAAGAGACTAGCACTGGAAATACAGAAATGGGAGCCATTTACAAAAGGTTAAGGATGAGAATTGAATTCATAGAGAGAATGGGCTACCCATGGGAAAGAGTTTAGAGAGAAAACAGGGCCCAGAAGGACACAGCGACATTTCAAAGGAGACTGAGAGGTCTAGAAGAACTGAAAGAACTGAAAAATGAATGAATCTTGAGGAAGCAGAGGGAATTAATATAAATAATTCTAGGACTTTGGGAAGAGAGATACAAGACTCTGAAATGATCTTTACATTACAGGATTATGTTCTTTGTTTAAAGTTCAGGATAAAATCTGTTATGTCAGTCTCCCCTGATTCTCTCCAGTTTTATTTTCCCCCTCCTCTAATTTTTCATCCCCCTCACTCCCTACCTTGTATTAGACTAATCTATGTGGATGGTGTATCCTGTAATATAATCTCCTTGTGGGTGGGATAATTTAATTTTTGGGTTTGTCAGCCTTAGTGGTCAGCATTAAAAAAAAATTCAACATGGAGAAGTTGCATATGATAAAAGGGAAATTTAATGAACATTCTTTAAAAGGAAAAGAAACTATACCCTTATTGGATTTAAAATAAGCAAAATTACCTGATTGAAACTGAATTTGAACTTGCCTTCTGCATAAAAATATAAAAACACAACCTTTTTGTTTTTACCTCTCATTCTCTCCCACTTGCCAAACCTGCTCTTTACTCACATGTCACAGGACTTTGAGCTAGAAAGGTCATAAGCAGTCTTCTGGTTCAAGCCCTCATTTTACAACAAGGCCTAGACAGGTAAAATAACTGGCCTGCCACTTGGTTACATTCTCCCTTAATGTTTACACCTTCTCCTATGTATTCAAGTATCATGTCTACTAAAACATTTGTAAGACAGTACTAGGCTTTCAGAGATTGGGATTTATTGGAGAAAAGGACATTTCTGGTAAATCATATATGCCTAGGTTCACTGTCAACCCTATGTAGTCTGAGACTAGATGAGTCAATTAGGGTCTAGAGATATATTTAATTATGAATGTTCTAAGAGAAACTCAAACAACAGCCAATCAATAAAAGCATTTTTAATTAGAATTGAAAAGGTAAAAAAAAAAAAAAGACAATAGAACCTTCAAAGGACTACCCTCTTACTCTCTTGCAAGGGTGGGGAACCTGCAGCCTTGAGGCCACATATGGTCCTCTAAGTCCTCCAGTATGGCCCTGTGACTGAATCCAAACTTCACAGAACAAATCAGGTTAATAAAAGGATGTGTTCTGTAAAACTTGGACTTGCTCAAAAGGCCCCACTTAAGGAACTAGAAGGCCATTAGAAGGCTTTGAGGCTGCAGGTTTCCCACACCTGTACTTAGTCCTCTGCATATCCCAGGAAGGAAGTTTTCTCCCACCTACCTCCAAGCCAAGGAGTTTCCTTCAGGTAGAATGGTAGTTTTGGCTGACTGTCTCCACTTCACTGGGCCCACCTATGTACCTCATGAGTCAGAATCTAGTTCTCATATGCTCTAGGCCACACCTAATGCTCCACCCAGAGCTGTATCTCTCCCCAGCTTTTAAGTGGAACCAGAGGATTCCATAGGTCAGAGGTCTCATTTCCTTCTTGCAGCTCTGTCAACAGCCTAATCCATTTGGATGTGTACTCCCAATTGTCCCCATGACTCTGGACCTGCTGTCAACTCTGCTACAACTCAGCTTCTACTTCCTTTCTACCTTATCTTCTCATTGTAAAGAACACTGGGAAAACAACGTTATATAAATTCAAGTCTCTGTACACCAGGAATGAGGGACTTCACAGGAAAGACAGTGCCAAGTAGAATGCACTTGTATTTGCTGCACAACACATTGGAACACACTTGTCCCTTTCTTAATTCTGCTCATACCTGTCCTGGGTACATATTCTTTCATCAGAACAGGGTCTGTACCCCAGGGTCACCAAAAGAGTGCCAAGCTGTGACTGTTCACAGTAGCATTTCTTTGAGACCAAGTACTTTTCCTGGGATTCAAATTGTATGCATAAGCCAGAGAGACAGAGAACCTACAATTCTCTTCTAAATCCTGTGCCTTATCGACGAACCAAAAGACACTACTGCCAAAGAAATAACTGGTAATTTCAGGATTCAGAAGAAAAGTCCCTGTTCCTACAGACACACTTTCCATCCCAAGAAAGATTATGTGGCTTCAGAGAATAAATATGGAATCTAAATACGGAATCCCCTTCATTACAGATCTATCCAATGTTCAAGGTCAATTTCAACACCTGAGATCAGGTGAAAAACATGCTTTTAACATTTTTAGTACATATTTTTTCATCCAGTAGAACGTAAAGTCCTTGAAAGTGAAGACTGTTTCTTTTGTTTGTTTTTGTATCCTGAGCTCCTAGTACTCTGCTTGGCACAAAGCAAGATATTAATAAAATGCTTAGGGAACTGGACTGCACCCTGGCTCACCCAAGTCTTGCTGCTCTCCTGCTCCCAACTGAAGTGCACAGCTACAGTGTAAACTCCTTGAGAAGAGAGGGCTGTTTCTGCTTTTCTTCGTATGCCTGGCACACAGTAAATGAATGCTAATTAAATTGTTGAATGGTAGAGCACTAACAAGGCCTTGATTCTGCTTTATTTTCCCAAACACTTTCCCCATTCCCCAGTGCCAATCCTTCAGTCCTCTTAATTCCTGTGTTAGCAGGAAAGTCGCCACTGATCAGTCTAGCTCTCATGTTGACCTCCAAACCACTTGCCACCATGCTGTCATTATTTTAAAAGTTCTTTCTTCACTATTTCCTCCCCTCTCTCTACTATTATCTCCTGGAAGAGGTGTCATTTCTCCTTTTCAGGGTTACCTCTTTTCACCTGGATTGTTTATCACATCTAATTATTCCTCCAAATTCTCTGGAATCTTCACTCTCCAACCAAAGAGAACAACTTACCAAGTCTTTGAACAAAATCCTCTGCTTACCATAGCTTTGGAAAGTGTAAAACCTGAACTGGGTCCCTACTACTGCTCAACAATCCTTCTATTGTATCTATTCTTACCGCTTACTTCATTTCTGTCACTGGTTCCTCCCAACTTTTCCTCTCCTCAATCCCACCTGCCAGTCCACCTCACATCACACTCTCCCCACATATCCCACACTTACAGCAGATGACACTTTCACTTCACCAGGAAGCTCCAAATGACTGATGTGAAGGGAGGTTATCCATGTAGCCTAATGCAAAGGCCAACATTACCTACTCTTCTTTCCTCTAGTCAAAAAGGTGTCCTACTCCCTCCCCAGGCTGAAGCCTCAACCCAATGCTCTCCTCACCTGTGCCTGCCCCAATTCATTCCCTCAAGCAATTTCTGGCCTGTTCCCTCCGATCCCTCTCCCTCTCCACTGAATCTTCCCCATTCCCTATGATGCAAACAAGTTCAGACCTTGGTCTTACCAATCTGAAAAAGGTTTTCCCTTTATTTTGACTCTTCTATCTCACCCAAATTCTATTCCATTATTCCTTTCCTCTTCAGTGACAGACTTTTCTCGAAAAAGTCATCTACAACCACTCCCTCGTTACCCATTCTTTTTAATCCCTTGATGGTTCATTGGAGCCCACTTTAATGATATTGCTGCCTGGGGGCTGTCAGCAATAGCCCACTGCCAAACCCAAATAGATTTTTGTGGTCTTCATTCTGGTCCTCTTGACCGCAAATCAGCGTTGACAACACTCTCCTACTGGATACTTATCTGCTCAGGGTTTCTTAACCTGAGGTCTACAAATTGATTTTTCTTAGTATTTTTTCATTTATAACTATTTTGACATATCAGTTTCCTTTAGAGTATGTATTTCACCTAATGTACTTAAGAGTATTTCAAGAAGGCACCCAGAGATTTTACTAGGTTACTTTACTAGGCTAGGGTCTGTGACACTAAAAATGGTCAGCATTCCTACTCCACTCCTTTGAAAGGCCCAATGCTCCTAGTTCTGTCTCCCTTCCTAACTACTCCTGTCACCTTCAGTAGCTCCTATCCTCTTCCTCACACACTTTTCAAAGTGTTCTCCAAAGGTCCCTCTGATCTCTTGCCTCCGCTAGAGCCAGCACCCACAGATGGGGTCACAACCCACAGTTTAAGAAGCCCTGCTCTTGACTCTCCTTGGACAACAAGATTGATTCACTCCTATGGTTTTAACAAGCACATCAATGTATTTTTTCCCAGACTTGTATCTTTTGAGTTTCAGCAGCATCTCAACTGTAAATCAATAAATATTTATTAAGCATTTACTATGTGCCAGGCACTGGGCTAAGTGCTAGGAAAACAAAGAAAGACAAAAGACAGTCTTTGCCTACAAGGAGCACAGAGTCTAACCTGGGAGACAATAGGCAAAATCATGTATAAACAAGATATATACAGAATAAATTGCAAGTAACTGAAAGAGAGAAGACCCAAACTAGAATTATGATAGGAAAGGGCTTTCTCTAGAAGGTGGATTTTTAGCTAGTGAGATTTTGGCTGAGTCTTTTAAGGAAGCTAGTGAATCCCAGAGACAGAAAAAGGGAGGAAGAGAATGTTAGACACGGAGGACAACCAGGGAAAAAGGAGATAAACTCTTATTTGAGGAAAAGTAAAGGAGGCCAGTGTCACTAGATCACAGAGTACCTAGGAAGAATAAGCTATAAGTCTAGAGAAGTAGGAAGGGGTGAGGTCACAGATGAGCTTATATCTAATTTTGGGGCTAACAGGGAGCCAATTAAGTTTGCTGAGTAAAGGGCCACATGATCAAACTTCAGTTTTAAGAAGATCACTTTGACAGCTGAGTGGGGAGAGACTTGTTAATGGACAGTAGTGTCATGTAAAGTTAGCAAGAGAAGAGGGTTTGGGGAGAAAAATAACAATTTGACATTTTCTGTCTTATCTAATCACTGTATCTCCCCTAAATACCTACTAAGTTTCCCATAAAGGGCACAGTGCAGTGTAGTAGAAAGAACATAAAGTTTGGAGGCAGAAAACCCAGATGAAAATCCTTGCTCTGCTACTTACTTCCTGTTTGGCCTTACGTAAGTCACTTCTCCCTAGACCTCAGTTTCCTCAATAGTAAAATGAGATACTTGGACTACATGATCTTTAAGGTTCCAGATCTAAAACTATAATCCGACAATGCTAAAATGTTTGTCAAACCTAATTTCCAGACTTCACACTTTTATCTTAGAATTTTCTCAACCTTTAGTGTTCCCTAACCCACTTCAACCTATAGAAAGACCTAGAAAATGCTCCAGGTAATCCAACCATTTTGGAGAGCAGTTTGAAACTATGCCCAAAGGACTATAAAAATGCACATACCCTTTGACCCAGCAATACCCCTTTGAGAGCTGTATACCAAAGAGATCATAAAAATGGGAAAAGGACCCATGTGTACAAAAATATTTATAGCAGCTCTTTTTGTCGTGGCCAAGAACTGGAAACTGAGGGGATGCCTATCGACTGGGGAATGGCTGAAAAAGTGATGGTTTATAAATGTAACAGAATACTATTGTGCTATAAGAAATGACAAACATGCAGACTTCAGAAAAACCTGGAAAGACTTATATGAACTGATGCTGAATGAAGTGAGCAGAACCAGGAGAACATTATACATGTAATAGCCACAGTGTGCGAGGAACGATTTTGATAGACTTTAGCCCTTCTCAGCAATTCAAGGACCTAAAACATTTCCAATGATGCAAAATACCATCCACAACCAAAGAAAGAACTATGGAGTCAGAACACTGAATGAAGCAGACTATTTTCTCTTTTGTTTTCTTCTTTTTTTCTCATGGTTTCTCCCATTTGTTATAATTCATCTATGCAAAATGACTCATTTGAAAATGTGTCTAAAAGGAATGTAAGCATAGAGCCCATATAAGATGCATGCCATCTTGGGGAGGAAGGGGGAAAAAATTCAAAACGTATGGAAGTGAATGTTGAGAACTGAAAACAAATTAATAAATTTGGGAGAAAAAAGACAAGAAAATGCTCCAGGCCAAATCCTAATGGAGAAATCCAAGAAAAAAATCACAAGTCCCAGGCCTTCCACAGCCCATAGCAGCACAAGGAGACAGAGGTCTGTGAACAAATGACCAATACTGTGCTGTACCCAAGTCAATCCAAAACCTAGGAAGAAACCGCACTGGAGCAAGATAAGGTCCCAAATCCTTATCAAGGCACTACACCCTCATATTCAGGGTGCAAAAACTGGTGCCAAATGGAAGTTGTCGCCTACTTCCCAGTTCCAGCTCACAAATCCAGAGCATACTAAATACGATTAGGGTCACAGACCCTAAGCAGTGCCCAGACAGCAAAGGAAGTTCAGAACCAACCAGCATCAGTATGGCTCAAAAACCCAGGAGTTGAGTTGGTTCTCAATTTCAGCTTCTAACCCAGCCTATAGTCTGTAGAGGAATTAAACAAAGCAGCAATCCCAGACCAAAGTGGAACTGTGGTTCTGGTACTCTGAACCATCAGAGTAGGTTCTCAGCAGGCAGTATCTACTGTTGCTCAAACCTCAAACCCTGGGGAAGAGAACTTGCAGAGTTCAGACCAGGGAGGCAGCAGTCAAGACTTCATCTGGTAACACTGAAAGCTTGCAGGCCCCCCAGTCTGAACTGTCCCTGGTATCTGGGGATAACACAACATGCAATACCCCAAGAAATAGCAAGACAATCAGCCCAGACTTTCCTTCCGGAAATGCACAAAGTCTAGTCCTAACATCAAGTCAGGAAGCAGGGTACAAGCACACAAAAGAATCCCATCCTTAAAAAAGAACACTCAAAACATAAGCCCAGAAGAGAACTCCAAAATATCTACAAGCAAAGTCTAAAAATAACACAACTTGGGCACAAACTCAACTAGGATTCGTGGAAGAGATGAAACAAGAATTTTCAAAGAGTAAAAAAAAATTTTAATTAATGAAATTTGAATGCTAGAAAAAACTGGAAAAGAAATGAGAGCTATTAAATAAAGAACTGGAAGGAAAATTAACAGCTTGGCACAATCAATAAGTACAAACTTGCCCAAGCAACACACTCCCTAAAAATCAGAATGGACAAAACAGAAGCCAATGACTCTATGGTATAAGAAATATTAAAAACAAAAATCTAAAGACTGAAAATATACATATAAGAAAATGTAAGGTATCTGGAAGTAAAAACAAATGCCCTGGAAAATAGAATCAAGTAAAAAATTTACAAATCACTAGAGTACCTGAACACATGAAGAAAAAAAAGAATTTCACTATCAAACTTCAAGAAATCCTAAAAGAAAACCATACAGATCTCTTAGAAACAGAGGACAAAGTGGAAATAACTATTCCACCAATCAGTCACCTCCTAAAAGAAAACCCAAAATAAAAACCCCCAGGAAACATCAAAGCCAAATCCAGAGCTTCCAAGTCAAAGAAAAAATATTGAAATCAACCAAAAATAAATTCATATATGGAGGAGCCATAGTCAAGATTACACATGACTTAGCAACCTCCACCATAAAGAACTGCAGAGTATGGAACGAAGTTATACAATTTACAGCAAAATGGAAGGCAAAGGACATACACTTATAGATAAGAATAAGCTTACCCAGCAAAAATGAGTATAATCCTGCAGGGAGAAAACAGACCTTTAATGAAATAAAGGACTTCTAAGTATTCCTGTTGAAAAAGAACAGAGCTGTATAATAACTCTGCAGTTCAAACGTAAGAGTTAAGAAAATCAAAAAGATAAGCAGAAACGAACAATCATAAAGGACTAAGCAGGAATAAGCTATTTATATAATTTAAATATAGGAAGATGATATATGAGCCACCTATAAACCTATCATCATCATCAAGGGTCATAGAGGGAGTACAATTAGACAAGTCCTGGGAATATTCCATTATATCTTGATGATATTAAGAGAGGAAGAGAGACAAAGAGGAAAACACCAAAGACAGGAGGTGGAGGAGGTAAGTTAGGGGAAATTAATTCACATTATCCAGATGTACAAGTAGACATCTATACAAATAAGGAAGAAAGGGTAGGAGGGAACAGCTACCACCTGAACCTTACTCTCATCTGAACTGATCCCAGAAGGGCACACACACATACTCACTGAATAAAGAAAAACATTTTACTCAACAGGTCAATAGGAAGTGAAAGAAAGAAGGAACTGGAAAGAGGGTAGATTAGAAGGAAGGATTAGTCCTACGCAACACAAAAATATTTTCAGTTCTTTTTGAGGAGGTGAAGAATGGAAATCTAAAAAGATGCCCTTGGGGAATAGCTGAATAAGTTATGATATATACTTGTGAGGAATATACTTTTATTCTCTAAGAACTGATGAAGCTGGTTGATTCCAGAGAAAACTGAGAAGACCTGTATGAACTGATAGAACGTGAAGTCAACAGAAGCAGGGGAACAATTTACAACAAAATGGTAAAGCTAAACAACTGAAAGAATCAGGAACTCTGATCAGCATATAACAACCAACTACAATCCCAAAGGGCTAATAATGAATCATGCTACTCACTTCCTTATACAGATGAAGAGTTCAGAATGAGATGTATTTATAACTTTTGGACAAGTCAATATGAAAAGTTGTTCTACTTGATTATTAATGCTTTTTTTTGGGGGGGGGGGAGGGAAGTTATGGGAAAAGAGTAAAAAAGCACAATTTAAATGCCCTCCCCTCCAATGAAAGGTAATCCCAAGCAGAACTGATTTTTCACTTGCTTAAATTCCTATAGCATTTTGTATCACTCATTACAGTCATAATATGTAACTGGTAGAGATTTTAGATAATTACCTTTAAGCAGCCTGAGGCTCAGATTGATACGCCCAAGGTCACACAGCAAGACTAAACTAGAACTGGATTACTTTATTCTGGTGAGAAGGACAACAATGTCCTTTCCATAACAGAACTTTGCCTTATCACACACAAGCATATCTTGCATAATGTTGCCCAAACCACTCTCATTTGCCAATAGTGAAATTATATAATCATGCTCTCTGACAATATCCTAAGCCCCATTACCGTGGCCTCAGTTTTCACTGCTAGAGTTTTTAATGACCAAAAGCATAGTCACACCACAAAGAAATACTAGAACAGGAAGTTAGCAGAGGTTACTGTTTTAATTCATTATACAAATCCCTCCTGAAAATTGGTTCACCTGACCCTGTAAGGCTACAGGAGTTAGAGGGATTAATTTGAACATATACAAACAAATGGAACCTTGCCACTATTGGAATTGATATGGTCCAGAAAGAGGAAATTAAGTCCTGCTGATCAAGAATCTCTGAGAAATTAAATTGATTTCAGTAAGCCCAATTTTCTTTTCAGAGTGCTACCTTATTCTGATCAAATACAGAAGCACTGAAATCTCCACTTTGCATAATACTGAACACAGTCCTGAGCAAAAGAAAATCTACTTATTCCCTAAGCAACATAACTATATATACACAACATGTACTGTTTAACATTTTTTAAACAGTTACTTGGATAAAAGCATAGATGGTATCAAAGATCCAACTGACACAAAGCTGGAAAAGATATCTAATATAATGGATGACAGAGTTAAAATGCGAAAAGATCCTAATGGATAACTGCACTGGCGTGTGCTGGAACCATCTGGAATCAGAGTGAACCAGTTCTCCACATCCAATTTTCAGTGTGAGCATTTATAACTCCAAAATCAGCAAATGGTACAAATCAGGGTTTGATTCTTTTGTTGACTGACTAAACTTGAGAGCAATGGAGATATGTTTAAATATACCTATTAAAATAAATTAAAATGCTTAAAATGCATACTAAACTTTTCCCCAGAGGGCCAACTGTCAAATCTTACCAGAATATCCCAGGCTCAATCTAGTAAGATCAATGAATCAATCAGTAAGCATAAACAATCATGCACTAAGCACAAAACTGAAGCACTTCCTGCAATCAAGAAGTTTACATTCAAAAGCGGAGAAGGGAAAGTGTAATAATAACTATACACACACACGTACAGGCATATTGCATTTTTCACAAACGAAGGTTTATGGCAACCCTGCATCAAGCAAGTCTATCAGTGCCATTTTTCCAACAGCATGTGCTTACAACTTGGCCCTATGTTACATTTTGGTAATTCTCGCAATATTTCACTTTTTCATTGTTATTACAGCTATCATGGTGATCTGTGATCAGCAGATCCTTGATGTTACTGCTGTAATTCTTTTTAGGTGCCACTAACTATACCCACATAACATTGTGAATTTAATCAATAAATGTGCGTGTGTTCTGACTTCTCCACTGATCAGTCATTCCCCTGTCTCTCTTCCTCTCCTTAGGTCTCCCTATTCCCCGAGACATAACAATATTGAAATTAGGCCAATTAATGACCCTGCCACAAAGACCTCTAAGTGTTCAATTGAAAGGAAGAGAATGGGGCAAACTTTACTGATGTCTTATTTTAAGAAATTGTCACAGCCACTCCCAATCTTCAGCAGCCACCACCTTGAACAGTGAGCACCCATCAACATCAAAGGAAGACTCACCACCAGCAAAAAGTCTCAGATGATGGTAAGAATTTTTTAACAAAGTATTTTTTAATTAAGGAATGTATTTTTTTTTACTTAATACAATTAAAAGACTATATAGCATAGGGCAGACCTAACTTTTACATGCACTGGAAACAATATTTGTGTGCGATTTATTGTGATATTCACTTTACTGTGGTGCTCTGGAATTAAACCAGCAATATCTCTGAAGATGCCTGTACAAAATAAATATAAAGAGAGAATATGTTCCAGGTACCAAAGGAACCACACTGGCAAAGTCACCGAAATAGGAGATGAGAAGATAAGGTATCATGTATAATGGGCAACAAAAAAAGCCAGTTTGGCTGGACTTAAGGGTACATGAAAGGAAATAATGTAGAATAAGCATGGGAAGGTGGATGGAAGCAGATTTAAATGCCAAGCATTTATATTAGGAGGTAATAGGGAATCACTGCAGTTTACTGAGCAGTCAGACAAATGTATATGGAATTGAACTTGGTAGCTGTATAGAACATGGACTGGAGTGGGGACAGGCAGGAAGATCAATTAGGAGGCTATTGCAATAATCCAAACAAAAGATGAGAAGGATTTGAACTACTGTGGTGGCCATGTAAGTGGAGAAATGGTATGAATGTGAGCAATGTTATGGATGTAGAATCAATAAGACTTGGCAATCGACGAGATACAATGAGTGAAGAGTGTGAGACTGAAGAAAACACCAAGATTGTGAACTTGGGAGACGAGAAGGATGGTGGTAACTTTGACAGAAAGTGTTCTGAAGAGAGAGTGGGGGGAAAGGTTAATTTTAAGTTCTACTTTGGATATTTGGAGTTTGAGGTGCCTACTGGCTAATCAACTTAAAACGTCCAATAGATAGCTGGTAATAGAGGGATGGCATTCAGGAGGGCTACTGGGGCTGCACACACATACATAAAAATCTGAGAGTCAATTTACATAAAGATAATTGAGCCCATGGGAGTTAACAAGGTCATCAAGTGTGAAAGCATAGAGAAGATGACCCAAGACAGAGACTTAGAGTGCAGCTACAAGATAAAATTCAACAGGAATAAATATCTAGTCTTACACATGGATTGAAAACAAACAACAGAATTCTAAGATGAAGAGGCATGTTTGGACACCCATCTGTCTGAGAAAGATGAGGGTTTTACTACCATAGTGCAAGTGAAGTCAGAGGCAGCAGGGGGCCACAGCAGCTCAAACTGCTGCTACAATCTTGGGCTAGACAGGGAGGCCCAGCTTTCTGAGAGGAGTCACACTGTCTCTTTCTAAATGCTTTTAGGTCACACCACATCAAGAGCACCATGCTGAGCTTGGAGAACCACACTTTAGGATGGCCTCACACAAGCTGGAGAGGCCAGACCACCACAAGCATGTCCATATGAGGTTCTAGTAGAAGGAAACTGGAGATGTTTAGCCTGGAGAAGAGAAAAATCAGGGCAGACCCAACAGCTGTATTAGAGTAGCTAAAGAGCTATTCTGTGGAAGAAGGTTTACATTTGTTCTGTTTGGCCCCAGAAGACAGAACCCAAAGTGAAGCAAGGAAGTTCTGAACAAGCCACTTTAGTCCTGAAGTCAGGAAACCTCCAGATAACAAGAACTGCCCAAAAGGATGAGCTTCCTGAGAGACAGTGTGCTGGTCCCCCCTTCTCAGAGATCTTCAAGAAGGGGTCTAATGACCACTTGTAGTGGACATTTCTTCTGGGTATAAATTGATTAGACAGCTGCTGATATTCTCTCCAATTCTAATATTCTGTGACTCAGTAACGTTCTTCAATCTACAAAACAATTGTGTTCCTCTACAGGTAAAGGTCATCAGGGAAGTCTTATTTTCTACCAACTTACTCATTTTAATAATTAGGTTGACTTAGGTAAAGTCACTTGTCTAAGCTCATAGGGCTAGTGAAACATACAATTGGAACGAAGTTCTAGATCTTTGACCCCAGCTAGTGCTCAGTGAGGAAGTTTTCTCCTATACTTCTGACATGCATCAGTGTTACTTTTCTTTGTGTCTAAAGGTGTCATATATTATTGGGTACAAGCTACTGCAAATATTTTCATATCCTGCCTATCTTGGTATTCCTCACAGCAAACGCTCAGGAAGTAGCAGCAGCACACAAAATCCTGGGAGATACAGCAGTAATGAGAGCAGCCATGGCAGAGGGAGCCCATCTTTCAGTCTGCCAGTCTGACCACCCGGTCAATAAAGTCTCCTGGATCACTGATCTCAGAATTCCCATCAACTGAAATAGACCTCAAAGAGAATCCATGTAGCTCAACACACACACACACACACACACACACACACACACACACACACACACACACACACACAATGGAAGACCCTCACTAAGGGGAAACTCTCACCACCTTACTCGCCTCCTGTTTCAAAAGTTACAATTCCTGACAGGTGACTATTATCGTACATCAATTATTCCATCCTAGTCCCTTCTGTGGCCTTGTGTGAACTTCACTGTGAACTTAAGGGGCCAGTGGAGAGAAAGCGATTACAAGTGAGTCTTTTTCTCCTTTAGAAACCAAAATTGAAATGAGAAAGGGCAAATCTAGACAATTTTCTCTCAGCCTAAGCTAAATGATCAAAGATCTGAACAATCAGGAATTTGGTCAAAGAGGAGGAGCTGAAATTGTGGCACTATCTTGATGAAGAAGAAGTAAAAAAAGGCAACATGCAAAATGCAGGATAGTAACTGAGGGTAGTACTGCTTCCCAGAAGATTCACAAAGTATCAGGAACTGGGCTACCATCTTCCACGAACTATCCTTGAAATAGGCAGATGGTAATTTAAGTAAAACAGGTCACTTTAACAGGTGAGATTGGCAGGGGGAAGTACACACACAATTTTTGAGCCCTTTCTTCCCAGAGCCTCAAGTTCCTGCCATCCCAGATTTAGAACTGTAAGAGACCTTAGAAGGCACCTTGGCCAACACGCTCATTTATAAATGAGGAAACTAAAGTTCAGAGAAGTGAACTGCATTGCCCCAAGTCACTCAAGGAGTGAGTGGCAAACCCAGGATCCAAGGCCCATCCTTCCTTGGACTTCACATCAGGTGCCCTTTCCACTGTACCATGATGCCTCTGTCTGAAATAACAAAGTTGACCTTTCTTCAGAAAATAATGGCTACTGTTAATGTCATAAAGGCAGACTCTCTTACAAGTCCTTGGGAGCCACCAACAAGCTTGAGACAAGAGTCCCTGAGACAGGACTAACAATGAGTATGACAACAAGCAGCAACCAAGAAATTAATATCTATCCCACACAAACCACATTTTATAAATCAATCAACATTTATTTGTGGCAGTCACAACATGAGAACTAGAGCTGGAGAACTAGAGTGAACTAGAGCTGCCCTGGCAGTCAGAAAAATTTGGATTGGGATACATGTTGGCTGAATGGCCCTGTCAAAGTCACTTAAGCTCTGAGTAGCTCAATCTGTAGAGATCAGATTAAAAAAAAGTGCCAGACACTGGGTTCTACATGGGGGAAGCAAACACAAGAAAGCAAGCCAGTCCAAGCCCTCAAGTAGCTTACATCTTAGGAGGGGGAATCCTTCACTGACACATAATACAGCAGGGGGAATCCTTCACTGACACATAATACAAGACAGGTACAAATAAGCAAGAAGACTTCGGGCTATGGCAACTGAAAGGAGGTAGCACGTCAGCTAAGCCCTGAAGGAAGCCAGAAGGTCCTGGGGCAGAAGTCAAGAGGGAATCATTCCAGGCAGAGGTGGCAGGCAGCTATGCAAATACATGAGGCAGGACATGGAAGACCAGTGTGGCAGGAGGCAAGCCAAGAAGCATTTATTTAATAAGTATCCACTATGGTTCAGGTATTATACTAAGCACTCAGGATCAAAATATAATCTACAAGGAACTTACATTCTAATGGAGAGAGAAAATAAGGAAATACTCATATACATAAAGAGAATAAATACAAAGTCATTAAATATGAGATAGTTTGAGAGGGAGGCACGAACAGTTGAAGAGATCAAAAAAGAATTCACAAAGTCCAGGGTACTTAAGCTGGGTCTTAAAGAGCGTGAGTGTGTGTGCACAGGGGATGGTCAGTGAAAAGGCACAGAGTAAAAGCAATGAAAGCTAATATGGCTGCATCACAGAAAGGGATAAAAGAAATGTATAAATACAACGTGGCTGAAGAGGCAAGATTCTTAAGGCCTTTAAAAAAACAAAATATAGAAGGGTTCAAATTTGTATGTGATTCTAATCTAGAGGCAACAAAAAAATCACTGATTTTACTAAGTAGGGGAAAGATATGGTCATGTGGAGTATGTGAAGTGAAGTAATACATCATCTTTTTAAAAAGATAAACTGGAACCAGACTAGAAAGAGCTTAGAAGTTTCTTAAGCAGTCAAGAGACAAAGTTAGATCCATGCTTTAGGAAAATCAATGGCAGCTGAGTGCAGAGACACTTGAGGCAGGGAAGCCAATTAGAAGACTATAGCAGTAATATGTATGGGGGGAGGGGTTGCCCTACACCAGCACGGCAGCTGTGTGAGTGGAGAGAAGTGATGTTGCAAAGATAAGATCTGGCTAGAGTGTGGAATATGTGAAATAAATGGATGACACCAAGATTCCAAGTCCAGGTGGAATATGAGTTGTTTTATCCATGTTGAGGTGAAGGAGATATCTGTCCACAGAGCAGCCTGCTGGAGATAACCAAGAAAGTAAGAGCTCAGGAAAGAGATTAGGGATGGATATTTTTAAAATGAGAATATTCTGCATAAAGATAATTGAGCCTATGGGAGTTGATGAGATACAATAAAGAGAAGAGCAAATGGCCCAGGACAGACCCTTGGGGACTCCCAATTAGTGGGTGTGACCTAAATGAAGATACAGCAAAGGTGAGTTAGAAGGAATGGCCAACAGGCAAAGTAACAGACAGCAGAGGGAAGGAGAGAGAGAGGGAGGGCGAAGGGATATTCAACAGTAACAAGGACTACAAAGGGATCAAGAAGGACATCAATTGAGAAATGACCATTAGATTTGGCACCTAAGAAGTCATAAAAGACATTAGAGACAGCAATTTCAGTGGAATGATATGGTCAGAAGCCAAACAGAGATTTAAAATAGAGAAGAGAAATAGAGCACCCAACTGCAGTTAGCTTTCTCAACAAGTTAAGCCATAAAGGGGAGGCAAGATAGAAGAAAAACAGTCAAACAGGATTATGATAGGGTTAAGGATGGAGGAAGACACAGGTGTATTTGTAAGCTGCACAGAATCAGCCAGTAGAGAGAGAGAGAGTCTGAAGATTGCAGGGATGAAAAAGAGGGAAATCTGACAAAGAGGGAATAGGACGAACTCAGGGTGCCTGTAGCAGAGCATGCCTAGGCAAGGAGATAGGCCACCTCTTCAGGGAAGAGAGAGGTAGAGAGGAAGATACCTCACTAATAAGAGATGAGGAGGAAAGAAGCAGAGGGAGCTCTCCATTTTCAGTAGAGGACAAGGCAGATTCTCAGCTAAGAGGGTAAACTGAGGAGTGGCAAGGAAATTTTCAAGAGGGGTGAAGTGTTGGAGTAGATAATATGGTGAGATGGAGAATTAGGAAGATATTAAAGGATAGTCTTGTATCAGTGAGGGATCAGTTGAGATTACGTAACATCTTTCTGTAAGGGATACAGTCAGGATGTCATTATTGTTTCTGACTCTTTTCAGTAACATGAGCAGGAGCAAAGACAGCAGACAGTGGTAATAATCCAAGGCTGGATTTGGCAATAAAATACAAGAGTCTCAAATGTAGAGAATAGTAAAGAGCAGGTTATTTCAATGCTCCACATGAGAAATGATGAGAAAACAGGTGCTGAGAGAGTATTAACAAGACTTCAGTTTTGTCCACATTTTAAGAAGCCAGGGGTAGAGGGGAGGACCATGGATCATGCCATCTGAGGTTCAGTTGAAGAAATGGGGTATTTTGCCTAAAGAGGTCACAGAAGGGGAAAATGTCTTAAAGTATTTAAAAGGCTGTCAAATAGAAATGTGATTTAACTTTTTCTGCTTGATGCCAAAGGGCACAACTAGGAGCAGTAGAAGCTGCAGAGAAGCAGATGTTGGCGCAGAGTAAGGAGAAGGTTCCTAATAAGTAGAGCTATTTAAAAGCAGAATAGCTGCCATGATAAGTGGTTAGTTCCCTATCAATGGAGGTCTTCAAATAAAGTCGTACTAAGTACTTGGCTTGATACATTTTAAAGAGTCTTCCTAGTTTGTTTTCAGTTGTACTGTACTCTTTGAACTTCTCCAGGAAACTGTGCGGCCTGAAAAGTAATATTCTACTTTAAAATGGTTCCAGTTCTGAAATGTCCTTATAAAACTAATCAAGAATCCCTGGCTAAAATAATATTACCACTGATGCTATATTAAAGACCTGCCTCTACATTTATCACTGATTTTATTGCCATTTTTATTAATAATTCCTCAATTTCACATCAGCTACTTAATCATCCTTATATAAAAGAATCAAAGTTAAGCTTCCCCCGCCTTGCCCTTGAACTTGCCAGCCGTGGGACAACTCCACCTGAGGATGCCCTGTGGAGAGATAAGTCACCTGAACTCCCATCCAGTTGTGGTCATTCTATCTCAGTGACACCAAATACTAGGCTGCCCTCATTTGAATCCCATTCTCCACTCTTCAATGATCCTTTCCTTATTCCTCACTCCTTTGAACCCAACTTTCCTGACTCTTCTAGTGTGTTCTGTGGAATGCATATTCTATAGGTAACAAACTGGGTGCCATCTTGGTCATTTCCTTTGTCCCCTTTGATCTTGCACTTACTGTGACTCTCCTGATGATGTAACTTCTCCGACTGCCCTTCCCAGCAATGGCTGTACTTTGACTCACTCACCCAGACTCCCATTCTGGTGGGGAAGCTGGGCTCCTCCTTGCTCTCTGTAGCCACTTCTAGTCTTTCAATATACCACCACTATTCAGGAACCTCTCCTCCTCTGAAGTTTACTCAATCCCTACCTACTACCCAATCAAAACTGTCAGAGTGGATGCCGACCAACCTTCAGGACACTCTCCTTTCCACAGAGTTCAATGCCTGGCTCATCTTTCTCTCCTCCCCAAGTCCTGCCCCACACGAGGGGATTTCAACATACATATCGATATTTCCTCAAATACCCTAACCTCCCAATTCTTCAACTTATTCATTTCCCAAGACCTATTCCTCCACTCCACCTCACCTACCAAGATGGTCACACCTTTGATCTTGCCATCACCCATAAAATGTGCCACTTCCAAGTTCATGAACAAAATTCCTTCATCTAATCATAACCTGTTGTCATTCCACCTCTCCTTCTGCTCCATAAACCTGCTCTTCATTCTCACCATGACCTCCAATTCCTCAAGCCCTTCTTCAATCCCATTTACTTTTCCACTCATGCCAGTGGCTTTTCCAAACCTTTTCATCCCTCTGCAAGTTTCCTGCAGCAACCCCATCCACATCTCATACTCTCTTAAATAAAAACTTTGTCTCATAACAAAATCAAAAAGTAGGCCCTTCACCAAGAGCCCCCTCTTCTCTCCTCTCAGATGCCTTTTGCCCCCAACTCCTTCCTCCTCCCTTGTCTCATAATGAGGTGGCTCTTCTCCTTACCATGGTCAAGCCCTCCTTAAGCACAAGTGATCCCAGTCTATCCTGTATTTTCCTGCAGATTGTGCCCCCTGTCATCTCTACTCTGACATATCTTCAATCATTCCCTGTCTACTGGATGCTTCCCCACTGCCAACAAATAGACCTATATTTCCTCCATCTTTCAAATATCTTCATCTATCTCCACTAGCTATCATCTGACATCTCCCTTTCCTTTTGTGGCTAAATTCCATGAAAAAGCCATATGTGTCTCCACTTCCTTTCCTCTCACTCTCTTCTTAACTCTTTGCAATCTGGCTTCCAACCACATTATTCAACTGAGACTGCTCTCTCCAGTTACTAATGATCTCTTACTTGCTGAATCTAAGAGCCTTTTCTCAGTCCCCACCCTTTATGGTCTCTCCACAGCCTGTGACACTGCCTATCATCCTCTTCTCCCAGACATCCTCCCTTCTTCTACTTTCTCATGAAACTACTCTGTCCTGGTTCTCTTCCTGCCTATCTGCCCTATCGTCCTTGGTATCTTTGGTTGGATCTGCATACACATATTCCCCAGGACTCTGTCCTGGGCCCTCTTTTCACTCCAGACTATTTCTTTTCATGATCTCATCAGATTAAATGGTTTAGATTATCAATTCTACAGACAACTCTAACAGACAACTCAACAGTCAACATTTCAACAGACAACTCCTTAACAGTCTTGCACCTCCTACTGCCATTTATACATCTGGAATTCCAAAAAGGAATTCATCAATTTTTTTTCTGAGCTTCCCCCCTCTTGACTTTCCCGTTACTGTCAAAGGTATCACCGTCTCCCAGCCACCTAAACCTAGGTGTCACGCTAGCTTTGTCACTGTCATATTCAATCAGTGGTCAAGTGCAATCATCCCTCTGTGACATCTCTCCTCCATGTCCCCTTCTCTTCATGGACATGGCCATCAGCCTGTTTAGGCCCTCATCACCTCACATCTGCTGACTGGTCTCCCTGCCACAAGTCTCTCCCTACTCCAACTCACCCTCCATTTGGCTGCCAAACTCATCTACCTAAGGGCAAGTCTGACCACACTGCCCAACCACACACTCCCATTCAATAAACCCCAGTAGCTCCCTATTACCCCAAGAATAGAAAATTCTTTGTTGGGCCTTCCAAGGCCCTCAGAATCTGGACCCTTCCAGTCTTTCAAGTTTTCTTACACCTTACTTCCCTGCCCCCCACCCAGCCCTCCACTACAGGGTGATCCAGTAACACTGGCCTCCTTGCTGTTCCTCACTCAAAGTTTTCCATCTCCTGAATCCAGGAATTTCACTGATTACCCAGAAGGCCTAGAATTCTCTTCCTCCCCCCATCTCTGCCTCCTTATGTCCATGGATTCCTTCAAGTCTCACCTGAAGTCCCACCTTCTGTAAGAAGCCTGTCCGAGTCCTCCTTAATCTTGGTGCCTTCCCCTGAGGGTGTGTGAAGTGTGTAAGGTGTTGAGGGAAAGCTAGCACCTCTGGTGGGAGGGTTACCTTTGGTGTCTATCTTTCACCCAACTCTCACTGGAGGCTCCAAGAAGCTGCAGCATGTGCCCTGACCACACCTCAGGTAAATCCGTCTCAGCAGGGCTAGACCAAGTTGAGGGTAACTGACAGAACACAAACCCACTAGTGAGTTAGAGGGGGTGCCCATCCCAAGCATGGGCAGACTTCCTCTACCAGAACAAGTGAACAAAAACAATTTGTTCCAAGGGGCAGTTGAGTGCTTAGAGCTTGGAAGACATCAAGGTCATCCACTGCATCCCAAGCCACAACCTGTCATCCTGACTTCTGTCTTGCCACTGGACTGTGATGACTCAAGAATAGAGTAAGGATGTCAACTTTATGCAACTCTGCCTCACTTAAATCCAATTACTGTGAGTCAAACATCACCCTGTGATGTCACTGGTTCTCTTCAAAAACAAATGACAAACAACAACTCTCTCTGAGCTTACCCTAATTTACCCAGCATATGTAGTCTGTACAGAGCTGTTTGTATGTTGTCTTCCCCAACAGATTGGGGGCTCCCTGAGAGCAAGGATTGTTTGCTTTTTACCTCTCTGTACCCTGAGCGCTCCACGGTGCTAGTACATAACACACCTAATAAACATCCACTAACTGACCAGTCCAAACAGTCACCAGAAAGCAGGGTCTCTCCAGGGATTTTTGTACTCCTGAATAGTGCTAGCGCGCCACAGACAGGGCCTCTCCATTCCTTAAGAAGTTAGTTTATTACACGACCTAAAACTTTATGATTTAATAATTCCTCTATTGTTGTACAAATACAGGCTCGACCTCAATTACCCAGTACAAAAAAAAACATGATTTCTATAAATCTAAAAGTAAATAGACAGAAACGTAAAGTCATATATTTATGTCCTTAGCAGCTAATTACAACTAATTCTCCTTAGTAGCAATAACCTAAAAGTCTGAAAGATGGATGAAACAGACCAAGATGAAGTATATTGGAATGCTGAACTAAGTGATTTTGAAAACTACAAATATCAAAGATAAAAAATGAAGATAATTTTACTAAGCCTCAACAGAATAACTTAGAAGAAGGCTGCTTTCAAACTCTGACTTAATCATTCTGCAGAAAGGTGTTCAAAATGTCTAGGAGATCCATTTCTATGAGGAAAGAAAGCAAACTAACGTAAGAGACTAATTCAGGAAAGCACATGCTGTAATCCATCACTGGAGGCAGCTAGGTAGATTGTATTATAGCTAAAGCGCTATACTTAGAGTGAGGAAGACATGAGTTCAAATTCTTCCTCAGACATTTACCAGTTATGTGATCCTGGGCAATAACAATGGCTGACATCCATATAGTGCCAGGCACTACACTAAGCACTTTACAATTACTGTCTGGTTTGATCCACACAACAATCCTGGGCGGTAGGTGTTACTCTTAATCCCCAGTGTACAGTCAAGGAAATTGAGGCCCTCAGAGGCTAAGTGACTTGCACACATGTCACACAGCTAGTAAGTGTCTGAGGCTAGATTTGAACTTAAGTTTTCCTGACTTCAGGCCTAGCACTTTATCTACTGTACCACCCAAGTCACTGAACTTCTCTGTCTGCCTTAGTTTGCTCACCTGTAAAATGAAAATATTCATAGCTCCTACCTCCCAGTATTGTTGTGAAGATAAACTGCTGTATTGGTAAACTATTTTGTAACCCTTCAAATGCTGAAGAAATGTTAGCTATTATGACTATTGCTATCATGACCATCTAGAAGAGCACTGTGCAAAGTCCAGGGGTCCCTGAGACCCTTTCAGGATGTCCACAAGGTCAACACTAGTTTCACCATAATATTAAGATGTTTTCATTTCTAATATGGTAAATATCAATAGAAATTATCACATGGCTGTAAGTAATCCCAAATAATTTTTAAGTGGTAAAGTGGTCCTGATACCAAGAAGTTTAAGAAATACTGATCTACACCAAAGCTCACTTTGAAAAAGATCACAATAATCTTGAGCCATCAAGAAAAAGTTAAACTGTGTTGTGTACACTCTATTTTCTAAGATAGGAAACACAAAAAAAAGATTGAAAAAAAAATTCAACTCTCACAAGGCAGCATCCATAGACCCAAAACAACACATTAACACCTCCTTTTGATAGCTGATGGCAGATAATAACTCATTGATATGATGCTTTAAGAGTTACAAAACTCTTCAGATCGGCAATATAAGTGTTCTCAACCCCACTCTATGCATGAGAAAACCAACAACAGTAAACTCAGTTGCCAATGAATTCAGGAAGATGAGTCTTCCTGCATCTAGGCCTAGCACTTTATCCACCATGCCACCTTAGCAGGACAACACAAACTCCTATTAAATCACTGGACACTGTTGGTAACAACTGAAAGAGATTGTCTCCAATTCTTTTAACAAATGGAAGATGTAAAGTTTAATATTAGTTGAAATCATTCTTCTACAAAGTTTTTTTTGTTATTCTCAGGAAATAATGGGGCAGCTAGATGGCACAGAAGATAGTGCTGGCCTTAGAGACAGAAGAACCTGACTTCAAATCCAACCACGGACACCTAGCTGTGTGATCCTGGACAAACCACTTCACCCTGTTTGCCTTAGTTTCCTCATCTGTAAAACGATCTAGAGAAGGAAACGGCAAACACCTCCTATATGTTTGCCAAGAAAATCCCATATGGGATCACAAAGTGTCAGACACAATCAATCAACTAAACAACAACAATCAAGAGATAATAAATGCATTTTGAATTTGGTTGAGAAATAGAAGAAAAGAAGATGGAGTGAAAGTGGCATTGGTTAATGTGAGTACAACTAAAGAAAATCTCAGGTTGCCTAAATATATCTTAAACATTGTCACTAGCAGGTTACCCTAAAAGACATCCCTCTATCCCTAAGGCCCAGAAAGAGACATTTATCTCTAAGGATGAGTGACTTACTGGAGAGGAATATCTACTGAGGTAATTTCTATAACTCACAGAACACCCTAACGCTATTTATTTGATTCTGCCTGTAAATAAAAAGGAGTTATTCATGAGCAACTTTGATTTAAAGCTTGAACAACAGATTGAGTGTCTCTAGAACCAAAGTATTCAGGAGAAATGCCTGAATACCAATACCCAAAAATGTTAAATCAATCCAGACTGCTGAAGGAGAAAAAACAGGGCACTAAACTCACTTCCAAGAAATCCAGAGTAACCAACATTATTTCTCTTGTGTATTTCAACCTAACAATAACAGTCCTATTATTAATCATACAGACACAAAAAGGAAAGCACTAAGTATCTAATCACCCAGTCAGATACTTACAATGATAAACAATGTGGAAATGACACTGATCTTTTTCAGCCAAACTCACATAGATAAATTACTGTCAGCAGATATCTTTCAATGACAATGTACAAAAACAGTCAACAATCATTTAAGAAGGCAGAAAAATGGTTTATTGAAGAGCAAAATGAGGGGGAAAATCAGTATATATTGTAATAACAAGTCACACTTTTACATTTTAAAATTCAATTTATCAAGTAAAAGAGGAATCATTCTAAATCATTAATGCTCTTTTACTGTTATATTTCATCCAAGGAGCTCTTCTATCAGCATGATGCTCAAATATTCCCATTTCTGTAAGGTTCTGAAGCAAGTGAATTGTTTTTATTTATGCAACAGAAATGTAGTGACAAAAAATAAAAATAAATCAAGGAAATCTAATCTGTCAATAAAGTATTTATACTTCAAAGATCCTAAATTTATCATGAGGAGTGAAATATTGTATTTAACACTATCATCACAAAGATGCAGATAAGCTGGAAATCAAGATGTTATTTTTAAGAAAAAATAATGTCTGTATTAAAGTAAAAATAATGAAATGAAAAATAAGTGAACTTTAGGAAAAACTCCAAATGACATAACTCTGGGAGTAAAACAAACTCACAACAGAAAGGAGGATTCCTCTGACAATGAAATCCTACACTCACCATAAGGGCAGCCAATTCAGCTGAAAGAGCTCTAAAACCTTTAAAAGGAGACTTCATAAAAACACGGTAAAGATCAATTCTTTACCAACTAAAGAAAGGCTATATGAACTAAAATACAGCCAACTAGAATGAACCGGTTATATTCATTAAGTATCTAATTTTTTGAGAGAAAAAATACTTGTAGAATTACAAGTGAGTCTTCTCCCCAACACACCCCCTCAAAACATTCCTTCAGTAGGTGGTTATTCTTGAAAAATATCAGTAACAGTATGGCATTGGTCTCATTAAAAGTACTTTTTATTGGAGACCAGGTAGCTTCAAAGAGTCTGTCAAACCAGTTCACACCAACTTCCTTAATGTACTACCTAAATTTAACAAGCATTCTGAGTTTTTTTCCCCAATAAAAAATTTTGATAGTCAAACATCAACATATCTAGAATTTAACTGCCCTGCAAAATGACACTGGAGAAAGGGGGAAGTAGGGTGTTGAGTGGAAAGAAAACAACCCCCGACAAACAAAAGAAGCTAAGTTATATGGGGAGGGTTTAAGTTTAAGGAAGGGGGTAGACTAGGTGAACTCCTTAAGTGCCTGCCATTCTCCCCAGATAGCTTACACAATAGTCAATACACACTTGGCAACTACTGTGCTACACAATATATGAACAACTTTTCAGATTTGTACAAATACATCCATTGGCTCTCCCAAGCCCAACTCTTAAAAATAGGTAGTTATCTTAAAATTAAAAAAGAAATTATCCTGAGCCAAAATGATGTGGAACTCTTATTTCTAGTAAAATTGGTATCATTTGCTAACACAATTCTCAGAATTAAATGTGAATGGAATCGTGTCACTTTTCCAGGTACAGCCCACTTTAAAACTGTTTCCTCATGTTAGGTCTGATGAGAAACTCTTGATGCAACAGCCAAGTACATATACCAGTTTGTCCACTCTGCAAGCTGCTACAGAAACTGCTAAAAACACATAAAAATGTCAATGAGTAAGAGAAATTATTGTTATCTACCTAAAATTGGAAAAAACTGCAGAAGTCATGATGCCCAGAAAGAATTCTAGAAACAATGAAGATTTTAAAAAGGATTTTTTTTTGAAAAAGCAAATAGATATTTTAAAAGGACTACTCTACAACAGAGAGTAAGTTTAATAAATCTAACTTGCTCTTCTCCACATAATAAGATAAAACTGGCCATCTGACTTTTAAGATTGGAATAACACATTCAAGTCTTACCTTTTTGAAAGCAAAATTGGAATATTTACCTTGCAGGGGCTGGAACTTCCCCACCACCACCAAAAAGAAGCATTTTAAGTGTTTTGACTTTCACTACAAAGTGCTAAACAATATGGAGCTCCATGATAACTACAGAAGTTAAGCTCTTTGAAGGCAAGAGCTGTGCCTTGGCACTCCTTCACAAATGCTGGTCCTGAGGCCCTTTTATCTCTGTATCCCAGCACTCAGTCCCCGACCTGAACTGTCCACTGGATAAAAGTCAGAGCCCAAGAGAGTGGGGCGGCACTCTCTTATCTGAGGACACTTCACCTTCCTTGGGTCTGGGACCCTCGGCCAAGCCGGGTAACTCCAACAAGCCCCTTCTCAGGTTTTAAATGCATGTAACAAAACGTTTAGGATTACATAGGAATCGAATTCCTGTCCTATACAGCTATCAAATCGTTTATTTAAAAAGAACCAAGCTCAGGGACCCCAGCTTCCAAACCCTCCTCTCAGGGAGGGGACAGGCTCCTGCCTTCAACTCCCAACTCCTGTCTCGGGGTCATGTGACCTCCCCCACCAGGGCCTCAACTTGCCCATCTGTACCAGACTGCGGGGGGCCCTGGGTGCGAATCCCGGCGTGTTACCTGTGAGGGCCCAGAGCCGAGTTCCCGCTTAGCGGCCTTGGGCAAGTCATCAAACCTCCCTAGGACTCAGGGTCCCGCTAGGCTCCTCCTCTACCTGGGTGACCTTGGACTAGAGGCGGCCGGCGGTCCAGTGGGCAGTCGGGGAGGCCCGAGTTCAAGTCCGGCTCAGACACTCTCGAGCTGGGTGACCCTGGGCGAGTCACTCGATGCCTCTGCCTGCCTCAGTGTCCCCATCTGTAAAATGGGGGTCGTCAGTCGGGAGACTGGGAGAACGGAGCGGGACAGCAGCCGGACGGCAGGACCCCCCGGCCTCCCCCCCGCCCGCCCCCAGCCTGACTCTGGGGAGAAGCCTTTGGGCGGGCGCCAACGAAAGCCGGGCCTCCGTTTCCCACCGGGGAGGAGGGGGGCCCGCCGAGGGGGCGGCCTCGCGCGGCCTCCGCCCCCCAGCAGCGTGACCTTGGGCCGGTGCCGGCCCCTCGCCCGCCGGCCTCAGTTTCCCCGCCCACCCCACCCCCTCCCCCCGGCGGCCCGTACTGCGGGCGGGGCTCGCTCCCAGGCCCAGCCCAGCCGCGGCCTTCGGCCCCGGCGCTGCCCCGTCTCCGGCGGGCCGGGCGGGAGGGAGCAGGCAGCGCTCGGGCGGAGACCGCCCAGGCGGCCCCGGGAGCCTGACGTGTCCCTCGGCCGCCAACCCGAGGAGAGCCCGGGGCTGCCGGAGCGGCCTGGGCGCGGGCCCGGCGGCGGCGGGGGCGGCGGCGGCGAGACAGGCGCGGGCCTGGGCCCCGGGCTCCGGGCAGTGGCGGCGGGGTGCGCCCGGAGGGCCGCGGGCGGCGGACAGGGCGGGCGCCGGTTACCTGCGGTCCCGGACGGAGAGTCTCTCGGAATCCCAGTCAGCCCTCAGCCCCGACAACACAAGATGGCCGCCACGTCGCCGCGCGCCGGCACGTGACGTGACGCGAGCAACGCGACGCCGCACGAGGCGACGGGACGGGGCAGTCGCTCCGCCCCCTCCCTGCTTTCGCTCTGTGCCGAAGCCCGCAGGTCCAGAGAGAGGCAAGGGAGGGGCGACGCAGGCGCAGTGGCGCGCCCGCCGCCGATGCGGCCATCTTGTTATTTCCGTGCCCACTCTCGACACGGATGACTCATGATCCAGGGAGCCAATCGGGATTCAGCTACTCTTTACCGGAGCCGCGCTTTATTCTGGGGCTGAGTGGCGAACCTCCGCGGAGCGGCCGTTTTACAGAGGAGGAAACTGAGGCATGGGAAACGCGGGGAGCGTCTAGCAAAAGCCATGCAGCCCGACCTCCATCCTTTTAAAGAAGTGGAAACTGAGGCACGGGGAGGTCAAGTGTTGCCCAAGGTCACTTAGGTGGTAAACTCCAGAGACAAGTTTAAATCCACATTCCCAGACTCCAGATCCTGTATCCCTTCCCAACAAAATTTCTAAGTAAATTTTGTTTAAAGCAGAGGGGAATTGTTAGCTGAAGTTATAAATGGAGAAACTGAGGCGCAGAGCGTCACATGACTCAACTGTCTAGTGCTCTTTCCATTTCCCTGCCCCCAGAGGAGCCTGGCAGCTGGGTGGCAGAGCACTGGACACTTACTAGCGGTGTGACCCTGGCCAAGTCACTTCACCCTGTTTGCCCCAGTTTCCTCATCTGGCAAAGGACGTGGCAACCATTGCCAGTATCTCTGCTGAGAAAACCCCAAAGGGGTCACGAAGAGTCCCACAGGACTAAACAGAAGCATCAAGAGGAGCCTGGGACCTCCATGGTGCCAATCTAGATCCTGGTCACTAATTCATCTGCCAGTCAAGCACTTATTAAGCACCTACTGTGGGCAACAAGCATTTATTAACTCCCTCTCACATGCCAGTTACTGTGCTGGGTGCTAGGAGTATAAATATGAAAAAAAAAGCCCTGTTCTGAAGAAACTGGGAGACACCACCACACAGACCAAACAAATACAAGGTCATTTTGGTGGCAAAATAGCTGGGAGAATCACAAAGGACTTGCTGCAGAGGTGGCCTGAGCTGAATTTGGAAGGCCAGGAGGGATTTAAAGACATATTGCCCTGAAGGGTGGTTTAAATTCATATTATTCAGGGGCAAACTTTAGAGTCTGTGAACTTCCCAAGTTCTCTTTTGTTATTTTGTCACTTTTTGTTATGTCTATTTTGTCACTTTTCCTTTTAAAGAGTATTAATGTTTCATTGATGCTTTTTTTATATCACATAATTCGAGATAATTGCCCTCATCTCCCCCCACCTTTACCCCCCCATGAGCTGTACGCTTTATTTTATTTTTATTTTATGGCATAAAATAAGCATTTCCATAACAGTACAATAAAAAGATGATTGTATATGAAACTGTACATCTACTGTGCATAATTTGCTTTCCCAAATATATGAGAAAATTATCACATAAATGTTTTTTCTTCCTTCCCCCTCCGTGGCTACCATTAGACACAAGTATATATCTGTAATATTACTTTGCATATGCTTCTATTAATCAGTTCTTTCTCTGGATGCAGCTAGTATCTTTCTTCATATGTCCTTTAGAGTTAATCAGAATATAATAGTGAAAAAAGTTGCCCAAAGTCATTCACAAAATAATATTGTTACTGTATACAATGTTCACCTGGTTTTGCTCATTTCACTTTTCATTATGTCATGCAAGGCTTTCCATGTTTTTCTAAAATTATTGAGTTCATCTTTTCTTATCATTTTATAAAAAAGAATAAAGTTCTGCAAAAGCAATCTGCAAAACCTGTCTGACAGCATCTGCACCATTCTGCATCTGTAGTCCCTGCTGAGGTCACATCCAGAGTGTGTCAGTCCAAGTTGGTCCTTCCCACATGGTGCCAAGTCCATTTAAGCAATCTTTCTGACATCACTGTCATCGCCAAGAATCCAGGGCTCTGGGCTTTGCATGCAAGTCTTTCCCTGGCTTTCTCCAAGTTCTTCACCTCTGTAGTTCCTCCTTTCTCATGGTACAGATACTGTTCATAGCTATGAGTAGCATGGTGCCTAAGCTTGGGAATCCTTGAGTTCAAGCCCTACTTCTCACCACCAGCACTGACTTAGCCTCAGAGTGCTCCCACACCAAGGGTCAGGCTGCATTGGGCGCTGGGACTCCCTCACCACAAGTTCCTTAGACAAGTGAAGTCCAGCGCTCTCTCCCACCTAAGAAACAAAACCACACGCAAAGTAAAAACAATAACTCTTGTCCCTCCAATCTATTTAGATTTCCAGAGCACTTTTCTCCCTCCTAGAGACCCTGCGCCAAAAGCTGTTTGATGAAGAGAATGAAACAGGGAAGAGGCAAAGTAGAAACTCCCATCTAGTCAGCAACCTGTTGTTAATATTCATGGTAGAGCATTGTTCACATTCCTGGTAACCTCTCTCTAAAAAATAAACCAGACCTTCTACCTTCTGCCCTATTGCCTAGCAAATTAAATTCAAAAAACTCACAGAATTATAGGATTTAGAATATCTTACAGATCATTTAGTCCAACCCCCTTATCTTGCAGGCAAGGAAGCAGGCCTGGAAAAGTTGAGTGACTGAGCCAAGATCACATATTTATTAAGTAGCCTGGCAGGATTTGAATTCAGGACATTTGGTCCCTAGTCTTGCCCTATCTCTACCACACCCTTTCATTTCACATATATATATATAAAACTGAATGCCCAATAAAAACCAAAAATCTGATAAGCATTCAAAATAAAAATGGTGATTGTATGGTATTAAAACCTAAGTTTTGGGTTTTGGTTTTGACAAGATGGAACCAAATGAATTAACAAAACACAAAGGAGCTCTGTGGAGACCCAATCCCCTCCCTGGAGTGTTGATGGTCTGTCCCTCCTTATCACAATCTCCTGAAGGAGTTTGACTGTTTTGCCTTTCTTTGTATTTCTGGCTATTAGCACAGTCCCTGACACATAAGAGTTTACTAAATGTTTGTTGACTGACTGACTCTATCTTACCTCTTTCCATGGTTTTTCCAAGTTTCCTTTTAAAGGAGACTCAATGTTCCATTATATACTATCATTTCTTCGGCCATTCTCTTGTGAAGAACTTCTTAATAGCCTGTTCGAAAAGGACTGTAGTATCCATAACCTTCGACCCAAGGGTCTCCTAGCTAGGCTACCCTCAAAGCAACCCTGTTTTGTGATAGCAAAGAATTGAAAACAAAGCAGGTACATGTCAATTGAGGAATGGTTGACCAAATTGTGGTCAGTGAGCCCTTGTGGTTTGTTCAGTTGCTTCAGTTTTTTCCAATTCTCTGTGACCCCATTTGGGGTTTTCTTGGCAGAGATACCAGAGTGATTTGCCATTTCCTTCTCCAGCTCATTTTATGGATGAGAAAACTGAGGCAAATAGAGGTTAAATGACTTGGCCAGGGTCATGCAACTAGTAAGTATCTGAGGATGGATTTGAATTCAGGAAGTGGAGTCTTCTTGACTTCACCCCAGGCACTCTATCCATTGTGTTGCCTAGTTGCCCAGAGTGAGCACAATGAAATATTACTAAGTTAGTCAAAATGATGAATCTAGAGAATTCAAGGAAACATGGGAAGACATATGGAATGATGAAAAAGGAAGGAAGGAAGGAAAGGAGGAAAGAAGGAGAGAGGGAGGAAGGAAGGACAGAAGAAAAGAAGGAGGGAAGAAGGAAAC
>CM053770.1:290221929-290238629 GCA_028658325.1 Potorous gilbertii | reverse complement strand
AGGTTGGACTTGAACCCCATCCCTGACTCTGAGGCCCATTTTCTCAGAGTCCCTGCCTCTCAACTCCATGCAACTTGTTTCCATTTCTGAAAGAAAACTGGAAAAAAAGATCCCAAGTTCCCAGATCAAAGACAAACAATTCTGCTAACAATACGGAGTGTGAATTTGGGCTGTCCTCTTTTGAGATGGCAATAACCCACGTCCAAAGGACTTCAGAGTCATCTTGCACCTAAACAACAATCAATCCCCTCTAACATATTTCCAGCATATAATTTACATGGTCCCCTAAGACTTCTTTCTCTAGTCAATAAACCTCTGTGTCTCCCTCTCCCCTCTAGGATCAATTATAAAAACCTCTGTTTGACATTCAGAGCTCTTCATAACTTGCCCCTTCTTACTTTTCCAGTCTTTTCCTACCTTACTCCCCCGGCATACTAAACTATCCAAGAACACATAACACCTCATTTTCTGACTGGGAATTTTGACCAGCTGTCTCCCATGCCTAGGATTCTTTCCTTCTTCATCTCTGCTTCATGGCTTCCTTCAAGTCCCAGCTAAAATCCACCTTCTGGGTTGTACAGGGTGTTCAGGGAAGACTAGCGCCTCTGGAAGGGTGGGGGGGCTACCAAGGCCTTTTCAGGGCTACTCATCCACATTTAATGTCCACTTTCACCCAACTCTCACCTGTGGCTCTAGGAAACTATAGCATTGTCCACAGGTCACACCTTGGTAAAACTGTCAGAGACAGGCTAAACTAGGGTAACTGAGGGGCCTCAAACCTGTTGGTGAGTTAAGGGGTGTCTACCTCAATGGAATGGGTAGACCTGAACAATTGGTTCTAATGGCCATGAAGGGGGCAGAAGCAGGCACTATGGAGTGCTGAGAGTTTGGTTAGATCTATTGTATCAGGGCCATCTTCCAATGACTCTGGAGGAGACAGTGAGGCTGACAACTTTGTGCAGCTCCGTCGCACCTAAATCCAATTCAAGACAAATGAAAAACAAACAACAAAAATCCCACCTTCTACAGGAAACCTTTACCAATCTCATTAATACTTGTTTCCTCTCTGAGATTATCTCCAATCCATCCAGTCTATTAAATTGTTTCCCCAATAGACTATGAATTTCTTGAAAGCTGGAGAGGGAGGGGTTCTGGCTTTTTGCCTTTTCTGGCATTCCCAGTGCCTAGAATGGTGTCTGCCCTTGAGAAGTTCACAAACATCATCATCTACCCTTCAAACCGTCTAATTTCATGCCCAACAAACCTCTCCAACCACTTCTATATGGCTTGATCTCTCTGTACAATGGCTTCCATCATTCCCTTATACTCACCCCATCCTTGTGATCTTGGCCCCCAGCTACTCATTGGGAATTCTGTCCCCCATCCTTGATGCACCAGTGCCACTCAATCACATCCATCTACTGCAGCCTCACCCTGCTGATGTCTCACTCCAAATGGGCTCATCCCTTCCACTGCACCCTAAGGGGAACACGTGCTCCAAAATGAACAAATTTATTTCATTTTAGGTCCCTTTTTTTCCCAGTCCTGCCACCTTTTGGCCATCACTGAATCATAGCTCTCTCTCAAAGACATCACTTCCCTCATCACCTTTTCCAGTGGTGGTTATGCTTTCTGTCATGCCCCACGCTCCCTCCTCACTCATGGTAGGGAGTCAGAAGATGCTTTATCTCCCATTTCCACTTCCCTACTTTCTCCTGACTACCTTTAATAAGTAACCTCTCCTCATTTAGACTTCACTCTATCCCAGTTTATCACTAATCTGGTGGTTGCTATCTGAAAGCTCCCAATCTCCTTCCTTTTTCAATAAAATCAATCCCTGCCTCCTCCTCAGTTCTGGTCCTGTTACCAGGAAACTTCAACATATATATATTGATGTCCCTTCAAAAATACTAACCTCTTCAATTGACTTGGTTCCTATAGCTTAGCCTTCTTCCCCACCTAAACTACACACAATCATAGTTAAACCCTTGATGCTGCCATCCCATCAGTGTTCCACCCCCATATTTTTAAACTTCCAAATTCCTTTATCTGATTGTAATCTTCTTATCATTCCATCTTTCCCTGTATTTTATAATTCAAAACCAGAGCTTCATCTTCCATGTGACCCTATCTTCTCCATGACTTAGTTCTTTTCCAGGCCATTACCCCTATCCTGGCTATACTCTATTTCCTTCTCTATCTCAACCCTTCACTGAACTAATTCCCTTTACCACCCTCTTCCACCCTCAATTCCCTTTTCCCCTTGTCTCATTGCATATCACACCTTACCAAGTCTCAACCTATGTGACTCTCACCATTGGCTCCCTTCGCCCCTATTCATGTAGAAAATCATGGTTGATTATATAAATAACTGGCCCATTATAAATTTATTTTATCTGAACTTCCCTGAACCCTCACTGGAGCAACGTGAGTATTCTATTCCTCTCTAAATTATTCACTGTTCCACTTTTCACAGTGGCCATTACAAACCATCTCTTTTCAAGTCTTATCTGGCATCCCTCCCTTTGCTCTCTCAGCTATGAATCTCATCTCATGTTTCAGTGAAAAAAAAATGAGGCCCTTCCAAGAACTACCTCCTCTCTCTTCCTCCTCACCTCACCTCATTTAACATCTTCCTCCACTATATCCTCCTTCACTCTGGTCTCAGATGAAGAGGTCACCTTTTCTCCTTGCCAAGGAAAACAATTCTATAATTCACTCTGGATCCCATCACCTCCTGACTTATCCAGCAAATTGCCTTCAAAATCAACCCTTCTTATCTTTTATTTTCAGTTCTATCCCATCCACTTCCCTGTTGTGGTTTGAACAAAGCTAGCAATTATAAGTGGCAGATATGAGAAAGGAGGATAATAGAGTTTGGAGATAGGGGATCGGCAATAGGCAGCACAAACTCTGGGAGGTTGGATTTGGAATGTTTGCATGGAGAGCATCCAGTGGGCCATTTTGACTAAAAGAGAAAGCATAGGAAAGGAAGTGATATGAAACACTTCTGAAAAGGTAGAGAAACTTTGATCAAATGCTAACTCTAAACAGGGAGTATTCAACAGCCCCTGCCCACTTCCTGTGACCTTGTGAGTTTCAGAAGTCTGGAAGGCTTAGTTCTGTTGGTCAGAGTCAGGTAGTGGCAGGGCTGGGAGGTGTGGAAGTATGGATTTCTGTAGCAGAAATTATGACCAAGGAGAAAATGAGATTAAATCTTGCTCTGACTGGTCAATGAGCAGAGTTGAAGTGCTGTGGAATCATGTATATCCATCACTCCCAGGCACTGCCTTATATTACGGTGTCTCAACCTCCCACACAGTATAAAAGTAGTTATATGTTAAGTTATAATCCCATTTTAAGTCTTTCTGCCAATGTATTTTGTGAATCTCCAGTGTTCAGTGTTCCTTTTGTGTGTGGAAAATAAATACCTGTCCCATGCCTGATTCATACTGTTTGTCTGAGTACCTTTCTACAATCCTTTTGGGAAAAGACAGAGTGTGTTGGGAAGACTCTGGATGTGAACTAAAACCCCAACCTTGAGCAGTTTTCTCAAGGGCTCTTTCTGAGTTAGTGTGAGAGAGTAATTCGCATTAGAGGTCAAGCCTCTCCCAGGATTGAAATCAGCCTGAACTCCATGTGGGCATCCAGTGATAACACCCTTTCAGTAAAGAGGGAGAGAGTAGTGAACCTGGGGACAATTTTCTAATTGTCCTATGTATAAATTATATTTACATCATTCCCTTGATCCTTCAGTCTGGAAACACTGTCAAATAAGGAAATGACGAGTTATTAATGAGGCCATAGTGACTCTGGGATTGATGTGTGCTTCTCTTATCACTGATTACCCCTTCAATGATACATGATTCGAGGCTCAAACTATATTTGCATAAGATTCTCCTCATTGGTAGAAAGTAATTACTTGATAATCCACATAACCATGGAGGCAGGGAATTGGGGAGACCTTGACGGAGAGAGATCCATTGTCTTTTTTTACTCAAGGTTTTGAGAGAAGAGACTTAGGATTGTAGATTTTCTTCAGGGAGAGGTCCCTAAAGGCTGGAAAGAAGTCAACAAGTGAGGAGCCAGCACCTTGATTTTATGTCTTTATCCCTAGCTTGGTATGCTAGGGACTTTGGGGGATTTCCTCTGGAATGAGACCTGAGACACACTCTTTTTTCTGACTCTCTGTCTCTGTCTCTCTCTTTCTCTTCTCTATCTCTCTCTGTCCTTTTCTGTGTCTGTCTGTCTATCTCTTTCTCTCTCTCACCCGGGCCAAGATATCTTGTTTTCAGTGGGAGAGCTCATTTACTCTGTGTATTATCTGGTTTTTTTCTCATTTGTGTACCGTCTCTGACTTTTGTTTGCTATCATCTTGGATAAATGGATTTTATTTGCTATTCCCTATGTATGATCTCTGTGGGACTAGAACTTGGTAGGAAGGGATTCAAGCTTTAAATATACAACTTAGGAAACTCTTTTCCCATTAATAGATGACAATCAGGACCTCAGTTTGAACCTAAGAATTATTTTCCCCAGTTTAACAATAGTTAAGGGGTCAAATAGCTATAATTCTAGTCTGGTACACCTCTCTGAGGAGAGCATTGTCTTTTGATGTCAACCCCCTGTTTCCTTTCCTGGCAAGAATCAAAGTCTTACTTAGATTCAGGGGAGGGACCTGGGGAGAGGGGTGGGCGGTGAGCAGAGATGGCTAGAGATAAATCTGCTCATGCCTCCCTGTGAGCTACATCTAGACAGACTCATGTATACACACATAGCCTATATGGGCAACATATACCCACACAGACAAATTCTAGAATTTGACCAAGGATCAAAATTAAACTCATTAACCTGCAGTTATTTTCTTCCTTTTTTTCTAATCAAGAAAAGCATTACTCTTCTCTAGTCTTACAGCATCTCTCCTGTTCACAGTCTTTTAAAGCTCACTGAAAACAGCTTGGCAAATATATTTTCCAGTTCCCTCAGTAACTGAGAATTTGGTTAATCTGGGCCTTATGACTAGAAATCATTAAGGTCAGCTAGGTGCCTTCTTACAACCTTCTTACCTGTCTTGGGGATCAATGCCTTATAATCATCCATTTTTTGTCTTCTCTACTCTTTGTTGACAAAGAGAAGCAAAACGGGAGACAAATAGCTCTACCCTAACTTCACTGACCCATCCACATGAGCAGAGCATGCCCATTCCTTCTCTACAAAAAAACTCCAAGACGCCTGACATATTTGCAGGATCTTGTCATGTTTTTTTATTCACTTTCTCTTATGGGCACTTCCCTCCATCTTCTATCCATCATTGCTAGCAATCCAAGTGAGTCAATGAGCTCCCATTGTGGCCACATCCACCTCTTTAGAAAGTTATTCTTTTCAACTTCACTGGAATGGTTTCCCTTCGTGGCTTCATGATGAAATTGTTTGGATTTTAGACTGAAGACTTTGAAATTTGCTTTCTAAAAGACAAGGGTACTGGTCAGACTATCACTGATTCTAAGCTTGAATCCTACA
Source organism: Potorous gilbertii (assembly GCA_028658325.1). Taxonomy (NCBI): domain Eukaryota; kingdom Metazoa; phylum Chordata; class Mammalia; order Diprotodontia; family Potoroidae; genus Potorous; species Potorous gilbertii. The sequence goes on along the minus strand of CM053770.1, from coordinate 290,233,109 downwards.
GTTCTGATGATCACTGCTTCAACATGCAATCTCTCCCTTTTCATAGGAATAAGCTCAAAAAGAGCATCTCCCTACTTAGTTTCTATATATTTTGAAGGATAAAATTATCCTTCAGCCAAGTCAAGAAACAATTATTTGTTCTGCTTTGGGCAGTGAGCTTTAGCAAAGAATTTAACAAATATACAACCACATTATGCCTTAATGCCAAGCATGTCTTCTGTTTCCTTAACATCAATTTCCTCTTTCTGACCAGATCAGTCAATTAAAAATCACTTAATAAGCACCTACTATATGCCAGGTACTGTACCAAGTTTGGAGGATATAAGGAAAAGTAAAATCAGTCTCCGTCCTCAAGGAGTTTATATGTTCGTAGGGGTGACAATCTATAAATAAATAGGTACATACAGGAGATATCCAGGAAATATAAATGGTAGTCTTAGAGGAAAGATTCCAGCAGCTGGGGAAACTGTGGATACTTCAGTGATGATAGTTAGGTCCTGCATCTGTTCATCTTCACTCTCCACTAGATGTTTTTCTCCCTCATTCCTGGATGTATGTATATCTTCTTAGTCCATCAATAACCATTTATTAAGTACCTACTACATACCAGGTCCTCTGCTAAGTGCTGTGGATACAAAAAAAGGCAAAAGATAGTCCCTGCTCAAAAGGAACTCACAGTATATAATAGAATCAGCCATTCCTTAATGGACAAGTCAAGTGACCAGTGGTCAAAGGACATCAGCAGTTTTCACAAGAAGAAATACAGATTTAAAACCACCATCAAAAATGTCAAAAATCACTAGCAATCAGAAAGATGCAAATTAAAACAATCTCATCCATCAAGCTAGTGAAGATGCTAAAAGATGGGAAAGCCCCTTGCTGGAGGGGTTGTGACAAGATATGACTGACAAACTGCCCATAGAACCATGAAGCGATTTAACTGTTCTCAAAAACAATTAGGAATTAAATTTTCAAAGTTTATAAACCATCCATTTGTCCCAGAGAAAACATTACTGGGATTATATTCTTATTAATCAATAAATCAATCAACAAATATTTATAATTTATCTACTACGTATGGGAACTAGCATATAGGTACAGGTCATATAAACACAGAGAATGAAATGATCCCTACTCTTATGGAGCATCCCAAAGAGGCTATTGACAGGAAAATATTCACATGATCAAAAATATTCAAAGCAGTAGCATATGTGGCAACAAGAAACTGGAAACAAAGTGAGCCCCATCACTGGGAAAGAGTGGAACAAGTATGTGGCATAGAAATGCAAGAGAATATTCCTGGGATGTAAGGAATGAAAAATATCAAGAATTGAGAGAGAGAGACAAGAAGCCATGAATGAAGTGATGTGGGGCAAAGAAAGCAGAGTCAGGAGAAAATATACCCAAACACTGCAACAGTGCAATTAGAAAGCCAGCATGGATAGTGCTAAGAGCTCAGGATACAAAAAAAAAAAAAAAAAAACAACAACAGGAAAAAAGATAGTTCCTGCCTTCAAGGAGCTTATATTCAAATGGGGGAAAACAACATACAAACAAATAAATACAAAGTAAGCTATATATGGAAAAATAGGAAATAACTAACAGAAGGAAGTCACTAGAATGAAAAGGGGTTCGGGGAGGCTTCCAATAAAAATAAGATTAATACAAATAAAGAAAAAATTTAGCAAAAAATGTAAATACACGATAGTTAGGCAGGGAGCACTAGGGGATTAGGAAAGACTTCATGTAGAAGGTGGTGCTTGAACTGTTTAATTTTAAGATGTAATTTCTTTTCAAAAAATTTTTAATTGCTTTGTTTTTTTTTCAATTAATCAAAATCTGCCTTCTCTTCCTTCTACCCTCTCCCTTTGAAAAAGAAGAAAAAACAAAGCCCTTGTGACAAATATGTATAGTCAAGGAAAACAATTTTCTGCCTTGGTCACGTCCAAAAACAAATGTCTCAATCTGTGCTCTAAATCTTATCACCTCTGTGACAGGATGTAAATAACAGATGTTTTCACAGGACCTTGGGAATTGTCATCAGTCATTGAGTTAGGCAGCATTCTTAAGTCTTTCAGAGTTGTTTATCTTTATAATATTGTTGTAATGGCAAAATTTTTTGTCTTGATTCTAACTGGTTCACTCTGAATCAGTTCAGGTTTATCTGAAAATGCCCCCTTTGTTACTTCTTATAGCACAGTAGTATCCGACATGTTCATATACCATGGTTTGTTCAGTCATTCCTTAATTGATGAGGATTGCTTTAGTTTCTAATTCTTTGCCACTACAAAAGAGCTACGGTAATTATTTTTGCACATATGGGTTTTTTCCACTTTCTTTGATCTCTTTGGGCACAATAGGTCTAGTGTTTCTATTAAATAGTAGGAAATTTAAGCATGTACTCCAATACTTCCAGTGATGGGGAGCTCACTCATACAGGACTCCTTGTCCCCAGTATCTTACATGTGCCTTTCTCATTGAGTCTAGTCTTTAATTCTTTATTATGCCTCAACATCCAGTGCTTGTCTACTCTCTGCTTGCCTGTTCTCTGACCCCACTGCTTTGCCTGAATGTCCAGGCTCTGCATTTCCAACACAGCACCAGGGGTTTGCTAATAAATGTTTAACAGCTGGCTCTCTGGGGGAAGAATGCATGTATGACACACTTTTAAGTTTAAGGTGTATTATAAACACCTTCACTTTCTTAAGTGTGGACAATCAGTAAAACAATAAATCAAGCTCTGATTTGTAGTGACTGTTGATTTCCAAGTCATAAATACTCACTTTGAGACTTGAACACTCATTTCTCTAGAGCCAGTTTGAGATGATTCCACAGTACCTCTTGTAGCACCCGGGACCCTCTCCACTCATGGACCTGCAAAATGCTATCCCAGTTTCAAGTGTGGGTGAGTACCAACTCCAAAATGTAACTTGTAAGCCATCAAAGATGGCTTTATTTTTTATTAATGTAGCCAGAAAGGATACATTAGTTCATAGCAAAAGACACTTAAGTGTAGCAAGTTAAATAATTTTAAAAAGATCTTGCCCATCCCACCCTCATACAGCTATGATATAGATCACTGCACTATATGCATGGAGGATCACAGATGTAGGAATTTTTTTTGTCTGAGAAACACAGATGAAGAGGGCACACACAAACATAAGGGGAACATTTGTGGCTAGAGCACAAATGTCCCCTGGTGATGCTGCCATGCTGTTCTCTGCTGGACAGTGGGAATAATCACTGAATTGTCCTCTGCTACCATCTGCTGGAATTCAGTTATTCAGCCCCTCTGGGACATCTGCTACTCTGTGTTATCACTTTCTGGGGTACAACTGCTGATGAGCCTTTCCTTTACATAAGACGCTTTTAGGGCAGCTAGGTAGCACAGGGAGCCTGGAGTTTGGAAGAATTGAGTTCAAATCCAGCCTCTGACACTTAGTAGCTGTATGACCTTGAGTAAGTCACTTGACTCTGTTTGCTTCAGTTACTCATATGTAAAATGAGATGGAGAAGGAAATGGCAAACCACTTCAGTATCTCTATCAAGTATCAGAACATATAGGTATGACCTAAGTAGCATCTCTTATGAATATGAAGTGGAAGTGACCAATAAATTTAAGGGATTAGATCTGGTAGATAGAATGTCTAAAGAACAATGGCCAGAGGTTCACCATATTGTACAAGAGGCAGTGACAAAAAACATTACAAACAAAAATGAGCATGAAAACAAAATAGCGGTCTGAAGAGGCTTTATAAATAGCTGAAGAAAGAAGGAAACCAAAAAGTCAAGGAGAAAGGGAAAGATATGTCCAGCTAAATGCAGAACTCCAGAGAACAGTAATGAGAGATAAGAAAGTTTTCTTAGATGAGCGATGCAAAGAAATGGAAGAAAACAGTAAAATAAGAATGACAAGAGATCCCTTCAAGAAAATTAGAGCTATCAAGGGAAAATTTCATGTATAAATGGGCATAATAAAAGACAAAAATGGAAGAGATTTAACAGAAGCAAAAGAGATGAAGAAGAGGTGGTAAGAATACACAAAAGAGTTATGGAAGAAAGATCTTAACATCACTGATAAACAGGATGGTTTGGTTGCTGATCTAGAGTCAGACATCCTGGAGAATGAAATCAAGTGGATCTTTGGAAGCATCATTCACCATAAACCTAGTGGAGGAGATAGAACTCGAGCTGAGCTATTTAAAACCCTAAAAGATGATGCTGTTAGAGTGATACACTCAATACTCCAGTGATGGAATCCTAATAAAGCTATACTCAACCCCAAATATTCTAACTTCTGTATGGGTTACACTGAATAGAATGCCCATTGCCCCTAACTGGCCACTGCCCCCAGATCCAATTCACATATTTGGACAGGTATGTCCCTGTACCCAATCATAATCACATTATCCATTTAGCCCAAAACAACATCTAATTATCCATCTTGACCAGACAGGATCACAATAGCTAGTCAACCAGAAAGCAGCATGACCACGATGTTTGACCACTGAATAATAGAAGTGATCCCCCTCCCCTATTACCTAATCTCTTAACAAACCTCTCCTACCTTTTAAATATCAATCATTTTCCCATATAGTATGTAAGTTTTGATTATATAATCAGCATCATATACTCTATAAAAACAGTCTGTTTTATTTACTCAAATTGCAAGTTCCTCCAAGGAACTTAGCCACTCACCTGAGTGTGAAACCTCAAATTCACAATAAATCTCTCTAATTGACTTGGAATTGGCCTGAATCTTTGAAGTTCTTTGAGACATCCCACTGCATGGGATGTCCTACAATCTGACCCTCATCACCAGCAAATTTGGAAAACACAGCAATGGCCACTGGATTGGAAAAGATCAGTTCTCATCCCAATCCTAAAGAAGGGCATTGCCAAGGAATGTTCCAATTACTTAGCAATTGTGGTCATTTCACACATCAGTAAAGGTTATGTTTAAGATTCTACAAGCTAGGCTTCAGCAATAAGCCAACCAAGAATTACCAGAAGAGCAGATTGGTTTGCAACGAGGCAGAGGAACTAAAGACCAAATTGCCAATATTCGCTAGATTGTGGAGAAAGCAAGGAAGTTCCAGAAAAAACATCTATTGCTTCATTGGCTAAACTAAAGTCTTTGACTATAAGGATCACAATAAAATGTTGCAAGTTATTTTTTTATTTGAAGATCTTTTTAAAATTGTTTGTATTAATTTGTTTTCAGTTTTCTACAATCATTTCCATAGGTCTTAGATTTTCTCCTCTTCCCTCCCCCCTCTCTCCCTGAGATGGGTTCTATATATACATTCTTATTAAGCACATTTTCACATTAGTCATGTTGCATAGAGGAATTAAAATAAATGGGGGAAACCATGAAGAAGAACAAACTAAAACAAACCATAACACAAGAGAAAATATTCTGTTTCATTTTGCATTCCAGTTCCATAGTTCTTTCTCTAGATGTGGATGGCATTTTGCCTCAAGAGTCCTTGGGGAATGTTCCATGTCCTTGCATTGCTGTGAAGGGCTAAGTCTACCAGAAAAATTCCTCACACACTGTGGTTGTTACTGTGTACAATGTTCTCTTGGTTCTGCTCATTTCACTCAGCATCAGTTCACATAAGTCCTTCTAGACCTCTCTGAAGTCTTTCTGTTCATCATTTCTTATAGCACAATAGTATTCCTTTACATTCATATACCACAACTTGTTCAGTCACTCCCCAATCGATTGGCATCCCCTAGATTTCCAATTCTTGGCCACCATAAAGAGAGCTGCTATAAATATTTTTGTACATGTGGGACCCTTTCCCATTTTTATGATCTTTTTGAGATACAGTCCAAATGTGGCAAGTTCCCAAAGAGATGACAGTACCAGATAATCTTACTTTTCTCCTGAGTAACCTGCACATGGACCAAGAAGCAACAGTTAGAACCAAACTTGGAACAATTGATTAGTTTAAGATTGAAAAAGTAGTATGACAAGGCTGTATGTTATTGACTTATTTTCCTTATATGCAGAGGACATCACGCAAAATGCCAGACTAGATGAATCAAAAGCCAGAATTAAGTTACAGGGAGAAATATAAAAAAATCTCAGATATGCACTCTAATGACAGAAAGTGAAGAGGAATTAAGAAGTCTCTTGATGAAAGTGAAAGAGAAGAATGTAAAAGCTGACTTGAAGTTCAACATAAAAAACCCCCTAAACTAAGACCTTGGCAACTGGTCTCAAATAGAGAAAGAAAAAATGGAATCATTGTCAAATTTTCTATTCTTGGACTCAAAGGTCAATGCAGATGGTGACCGTCACTATAAAATTAAAAGACACTTGCATGTTGGGAGGAAACCTCTGACAAATCTGAACGATACACTAAAAAGCAGAAGCATCACCTTGCTTTAAAAAAGGTCCCTCCAAACAGTCAAAGTTACAGTTTTTTCAGTAGCAATGTATGTCTCAATTGGACTATAAAGAAAGTTGTGCGCCATAAAATCAACACTTTTGAACTGCGGTGTTGCAGAATACTTTCGAGAGTCCTTTAGATCTCATCACATCAGTCAATACTTAAAGAAATTAATTCAGGCTATTCACTGGAAGGCCAAATACAGAAGGTAAAGCTTAAATACTTTGATCATGTAATGAGAAGATGGGACTTATTGGAAAAGACCTTGCTGTTGGGAAAGGAAGGAAAAAAGAAAAGGTGATAGTAGAGGATGAGATGGATAAATAGGGTCATGGAAATAATTAACATGAACACGGACAGACAAAGATAGAAGGGATTGTTGTGCTTGGTTCATGGGGTCATGAAGAGTTAAACATGACTAAACAATCACAGATGTTCTTAGTTCATGTAGCCTAGGGTTATGACAGCAACTCAACCAGAGATCCTTAGCCAAGGATTGTTCTTCTGACCTTTCCTCTGGTCATATTGGCACCAGCCAACCATATGACTTGGGGTAAGAAAATTCTTTTTAACTTCTATCAAGTCTCTAACTTTGACTCTGAGTCCCCTCAAAATACCCCGATTCCAAGCAACAGAACTGCAAAATAGCTGTTTAGACCCAGTCCTTATAATGCTCTGGGTTCACATGCAAATTAACATCAGGGCAATAAAAAAGAAATAGGTGAAGGCAGAGGGTCTAACTGACCCACCCCCCAGAACCTTTGGTTCAAATCACTTACCTTAGTTGGCATAGCTGCCAGCAACAGAATCCCTGATCTTAGCACTCCAGCTAAGGACAAATCTTCTTGGGCTCTCTACTCATAACCTCACCAAGCTCCTCCCTTGGTCCATCTTTACCCTCAAATAACCTATAAAGAATCTTGGTGGATCTCCCCAAAATATACCAGCAGCTTTCTCTGTGCCTGTGTTCTTTAAATATGCTGGCTAACTGCAGCCTGGGGGAGATGCTGAAGCAATTAGGATGTCCTCCAGCTCAACTGTCTTCTATAACCTTAACATGACAGAAGACTCTTGGAGGAATTTCCAGTGGCAGTCTCTTTCCCCTTCGAGTCATACTGTCACCCTTCTCACACCAGTCCATATACTTGACCCACTGCCTTAGTCTAGCTGATTCCTAGATCCTTCCCATGTCTGACCCATTCTAGGGTCACAACACTCTTCTCTTTTGAATTGTCATCCTAACCTTAGTTAAGGTAAACTACATGATCTTTCAAAGGAGAACTGAGATTTGAACTCAAGGCCTCTGATTAACATTCCAGGATTCTTTCCATTTGTAAGAAACAAGTGTCTTACCAAGAACTCCACATGGCCATTAGTGAATTCAGGAAGAACTTTTATTTAATGTTCTTTTGCCAGAATGGTTGTCCACAAGTAGGCACACCCTTGCAGTATAAAAACGCAGTGTTTTATTTTCCTGTCCAGAATGCAAATCCCTCCCCTGGTTCCCCATTGGTTGGGTACTGCAGGGTTTACAGCCTATCCAGAACTCCTAACCCACGTGAATCTCCACCCCTGATTACATCTCCCATTCCCAACATTTCAGTGCCCCCTCATCCTTATATTCTTTATACTTTATTTGGTTAAAGAATGACAAACCCTAAATATTTTTTAGAACAATCCCAACTCAGGATGTCTGCATCACTCAGATTTATGATCTCCATATGGGTTTAACCATAGCATGAGAAAGGAATTTTCTCAATTGATAGGAGAGCTGACAAAGTGTCAATTGAAAATATAACCTAGGATATCTGTATTTCCTTTACCATTAACATACAAAAAGTTCCATTATTCAAGATAATGTCTTGGGTTAATAGAGCTTCATCTGGCCTTGTAGTTGTTGACACAGGAAGACACATTCTCTGGGTTTACTCAGGGAACAAAGAAGGGCACGTCTGCTCTTAAATGACTATCATTCTCCAGTGTACTGATACATAGGCATCCACATCCTGATGAGTGTTATGCAGAAACAACATCCCCAACTACATTTTCTATGATTTATTTATTTCCTGCACTAGCCATAAGTAACCAGTAAGTCAAAGACTTTTTGACATGTATGACTCCTTTAGTTTCACAAATCGTATATCACATGATTTCTGTGGTAACAAAGGTCTGATCATTCCTTATACATTCACTACTCCAGGCTGGGTCTTGGTCAGTGACTGTAGGACTCAATCTCTCTTTCATGGCCTAAGAACTCCAGCTGCCCCCTCATTCAGCTGACTCATTCAGTTGACTCCATGAACCCTCCTCAGGTCCAAAGCTGAGTCAGGCCCTTGTGATAAATAGGACAGCAAAGCTTGTAATCCAGTGTAACAGGTGCTGAATGGCCTCCACACTGCTGTCATGGGGTGGGCATGGGGGCAGATGAGAAAGTTCACAGATAAATATAAAATCAGTTAGATCCAGCGTCACACACATACACACACATGCACATGCGCACACACACACACACACACACACACACACACACCCTTCAGTTCCTTCTCTGCTATCTCATCAAGGCTGGAGAATTGACCCTGGTGTCTCCTCAGCGACTGAGAACCCATTCTCCACTGCCCTCCTCCCAGACTGTTCCTTCAGGATGGCTCCAGTGGGTAGGAACTGTTTCCTGGTGGACATCAACCCTACATCTGTGTCTCTGCACCTCCTCCCCATTGTTGGGGCTGGATTCAGTCCTCTGGAGCCAAACACAAGGTGATTTCCCATCATCCCTGGTGACCATGGACAAATCTCTTCAATTATTAATGCCTCAGGAAATTCTGCAGGATTATATATAGCTGGGAGGAGAGGACTTCCATTGGCAGATCAGTCAAATCACAGATCCAATTTCTGGCCCAATCCCTTTCTTTTTTTTAATGGATTCTATACATACATGTTTTTAAAAGATTAAATTTATTTATTTTTAGTTTTTGACATTTTTTTCCACAAGATTTTGAGTTCCAAATTTTCTCCCTCTTTCCCCTCCCTCCACCAGAGATGGCATATTCTGATTACCCCTTCCCTCAGTCTGCCCCCATTTTGTAATAATCCTCTTTTATCCCCTTCCCTTTTACTTTCTTGAGGAGCAATATAGATTTCTATATCCCATTGCCTACATACCTTATTTCCCAGTTCCATGTAAAAACAATTTTTTTTAAATTTGTTTTTAAACGTTTGAGTTCCAGATTCTCTCTTTTCTTCATTCCTCACCCATTCCTATTGAGAAGGCAAGCAATTCAATTTAGGTTATACATGTGTAGTTATGCAAAAAACCTCCATAATAGTCATGTTGTGAAAGACTATATTTCCCTCTATCTATCCTGTCCCCCAATTATTCTATTTTCTTCTTTGACCCTGACCCTTTTCTAAAGTGTTTGTTTCTGACTACCCCGTTCCCCAATCTGCCCTCCTTTTTATCATTTCCCCCCCTCTTCTCCCCTTCCCCCCTACTTTCCTATAGGGTAAGATACCCAGTTGTGGTATGTGTATTATTTCCTCCTTAAGCCAAATCCTACGAGTGTAAGGTTCACTCATTCCTTCTCGCCTCCCCACTTTCCCTCCACTGTAAAACCTTTTTCTTGCTTCTTTTATGTGAGATAATTTATTCCATTCTATCTCGCCCTTTCTCCTTCCAATATGTTCCTCTCTCACCCCTTAATTTTATTTTTAAGGTATCATCCTTTCATATTCACCTCACCCTGTGCCATCTATCTATCTACTTACCTACCTACCTATCTATCTATCTATCTCCTCCAACTACCCTAATACTGAGAAAGGTCTCATGAGTTACAGATATCATCTTTCCACATAGGAATGTAAACAGTTCAACTTTAATAAGTCTCTTATGATTTCTCTTTCCTATTTACCTTTTTGTGCTTCTCTTGATTCTTGTATTTGAAAGTCAAATTTTATATTCAGCTCTGGTCTTTTCATCAGGTATGCTTGAAAGTCCCCTATTTCATTGAAATTTCATTTTTCCCCCTGAAGAATTATACTCAGTTTTTCTGGGTAGGTGATTCCTGGTTTTAATCCTAGCTCTTCTGACCTCTGGAATACCATATTCCAAACCCTTCGATCCCTTAATAGAAGTTGTTAGATTTTGTGTTATCCTGATTGTATTTCTACAATACTTTCTTTCTGATTGTTTACAACATTTTCTTCCCGACCTGAGAACTCTGAAATTTGGCCACAATAATCCTAGGAATTTTCCTTTTAGAATCTCTTTTCGGGGGTGATTGGTGGGTTCTTTCAATTTCTATTTTACTGTCTGGTTCTATAATATCAGGGCAGTTTTCCTTGATAGTTTCTTGAAAGATGTTTTCTAGTCTCTTTTTTGATCATGGCATTTAAGTAGTTCAATAATTTTTAAATTAGCTCTCCTGGATCCATTTTCCAGGTCAGTGTTTTTTCCAATGAGATATTTTGCATTGTCTTCTATTTTTTCATTCTTCTGGTTCTGTTTTAGAATTTCTTGATTTCTAATAAAGTCATTAGCTTCCATTTGCTCCATTCTAATTTTGAAAGAATTATTTTCTTCAGTGAACTTTTGGATCTCCTTTTCCGTTTGGTCAATTTTGCTTTTTAAAGCATTCTCCTCCTCATTGGCTTTCTGGACTTCTTTTGCCATTTGGGTTTGTCTATTTTTTAAGGTGTTATTCTCTTCAGTATTTTTTGGGTCTCCTTTAGCAAGTTGTTGACTTGATTTTCATGATTTTCTTCCTTTCCTCTTATTTCTCTTCC
>CM053770.1:290179524-290221429 GCA_028658325.1 Potorous gilbertii | reverse complement strand
GGTTAAAATGAGATATATTTGTAATGTACTTTGCAAACTTGAAATGTTAGCTCTTATTTTCACTGAGATAAAATTCACCTGGCCCAGAGTTGAGGAGGGAGTGGGAGGGGAAGCCTTCCGTGGTCACTGCTAGGATGAGTTGCCTGCAGGCAAATTCCACTTCAGAGAGGGTCCCCACTCCCTAAGGAAGTGGTCAGAGTAAGGACCAACCCCAACCTCTAGGGATGGCTTCTACCTCCTGCCCTGGGCCAGCCTTCTGCACCTCTGAGAGACTCAGTCCTCATCTGTAAAATGGGGCTGATAACCCTTGAACCCTAGGGTGGTTGTGAGACAGAGCTCAAAGAGCCAGGGACCCTGAAAGGGGAGCCGCCTGAAAAGGAAACCCGGAGTGCTTTCTATTTTAAGGCCAGCTCAGTCAGATTTAGCTCTGAAGTAGCAGGTCCACCCCAGGCCTTTGTTGTATCAAGATTTGACCTTTGGGCAGGACAATGGGGTATTATGACTGGATCCCACCTAGAAAAAGTGTTTTTGAGGGAAGTGACTTTTCACTCCCGGGAGGACAAATTTATCTGTAAAGCCCACAGGCCTCAGAGTTTAGTGAATGGAGCTCTAGGCTTGGGAGTGCTGGGAGGAAGACCAGATCGTGCCAAGCTCTTAGGACCTCGGTGGGGTGCAGGGGTGGGGGAGGGCCAAGTCTCAAGTTTTCAAATATGTCAAATGAAGGGGTTGGACATGATGGTGTCTAGGCCCTTAATGCGCCAGTCTGCCCCTTCCATTCTGCCCATTCCATTCTCTACCAAGAGACCACAATAAATGGTGGACTGGACTTGGAGGCAAGAAGACCTGAGTTCAGATGTTGCTTTAGACATTTACCAATTGTGCCACTGTGGGCAAGTCACCTTATCTCTCCCAGCCTCAGTTTTATCATCTGTAAAATCGAGACAATATTTAGCATCTATTTTCCAGGGCTGCTGGAAATAAGGTAATAAATAAGGAAATAATTGTAAAGTACTTCACGGTCCAAAAAGCCGTATAAATATTATATATCATAGGTACACACACACACACACACACACACACATATGTATGAATACCATTCTGTTGGAGAAGCAGTAAATTCACAGATATTGGTCAGCATCAACATGTGCTAAGTACTGGGCTGGGTCCTAGAGGTACAAAGACAAATGAAAGCTGTTTCCTGCCTTCAGTGGGGCTTCCTTTCCATCTGAGGGGTCCTGCTCTGTATAAGTCAGCTACTGGTGAAGGCAGGCCCCCACCTAATAGAGGCCAGGGGAACTCTAGGTCATTCACACACTGAACAGCTCAGTCTGGAAAGAGGCCCAGGAATGCAAGGAATGAGGCCCAGCTCCCATACTGGACTCCTCCCTTACTGAACATAAGAGAATTCACACTGGAGAGGAACCTTGTGAATGCACAGATTGGACTAAGAAAACTCCCTCCTTCTCTCATACTGTCTGGATCATATTTATCAGCATCTCCTTCCCTAAGGAGAAGACTGTGTGGCCTACTGGGTAGAGCAGTAGATTTCAAGTTGGAAAGACTTGTATCCAAATCCCATCTCTGCTGGCACAAACTGGTCAAGGGACTCCACTGGCCCCTCAGCTCATTTCCTCATCAATGAGGGGCCTCCTAGATCTATGGACCATTTAGGGGAGTGAGTTCCAGAGCTGAGGTCTAATTGCATGGTCTTCCAGCTTCTAGCCAAGGGCCAAGCTTTGTGTTGTTTACAGCTCAAATTCTATCTCTGGTAACTGCCCTCCCAAATACCTCCTTATTGTAACTGTAACTTAGCATAAAGGATCCTAGCTCAGAGCTGAAAGGCATCTGAGAGACCACACCCTCACCTTTTCATTATACAGATGAGGAAACTGAGGCACAGTGACTTGTCATTACTATAGGCTCATTGTATTTTAGATCATCTGATCCAATCCCCTCAGTTTACAAAAATGTTCATCAGAAAGGTGAGGTCCAAGGAAATTACAGGATTTGTCCAAGTTCCCACAGATAGAAAGCAACAAAAATGCATCCAGGCTTGCTTGGCTTGAATCCAGGCTTGCTGATCTCACTGTACCAAACTGCCTTTTTCAGTAAGGGTCCCAGAGTTAGAACTCACCGCTCCAGTCCAAATTCTGTGCTCCATCAACACCTTTAAGGCATCCCAGCACAGCCTCAGAATGATGGGGACCACCTAAACTGAGAATCCAAACACCCTGAAACCCAGTCGCAGGCCTGGAGAGAGTGGCAAGTGGTGGGGGGCAGACAATCCGGGCAGGTGGGCCAACTTCACTCCATTCAGTAGAGGAGGGTGGAGGAGATGGTCGGCCCAGTGCCTGGAACCTCCCGAGTCTTGAATTCCCACAAGAGAGTTTGCACAATATTGCAAGCTGGCTTCTGAACTCACTGGAGAGAGGGTGGGAGGAAGTAGCAGCCTCATGCTCTGCACTACAGTGTCTTTTTATTAAGAGTCTGGAATGATGAGGTCATGGACATGTGGCCCATTCCGGAGTCTTCTGCCAGAATGATGAAACTTTAACCCAAAGAAACGCATGTATCATGAACTCCTTCCCTTCCCCTACTCTAGCCCAAACTGCCGCTTCTCTCCTAATTTAGCCTCTAGAGAGAGAATTGAGCCATTGCCAAGGTTCTGCTCCATTTAATGAATTTTAGTAAAGTACCTACTGTGTGCTGGGCCCACATAGGGGTGATTGGAGGAGATCTGATCTCCTCGATATGGCTTTTCCCTCCATGCCTTGTCCATGGTCACCCCAATTTCATAATACTTTCTCATTGTCTCCCCATCAGGATGTAAGCCCTTTAGCAGGAGAAGGCATGGTCTCAGTCTTTGGATTCTCAGTGTCTAGCACTGTGCCTAGAACAGTTCTCCATTCCTCTTGAGCACAAAGGCAGTCAGTCCCTGCTTTCAACTTTGGGGGATTCAACCCAAACAAGTAAATACAGGGTAACTGGAGGGGGAGGGGTTGAGTATTAATATCAGAGGTGGGGAGGGGGGCAGGGAAGGCTTACCAGAGGAGATGACATCTGAGCTGAGCCCCCAAGAGGCAGAAAGGAGGAAGGGAGCGAGGTCCTAGCATGGGGATGATGGAGCTCAGAGATCGAAGGTTCAGTTAAACGAAGGGTGATAAGAAGGAAAGGTGGGCACACTCCAGTCTATCTCAGGGCTCTGGTAATCAGCCTTCCTGAGGAGGAGAGGCAGTTTAAAATTTGAGTTAAACACAGAATTAGTCCTAACACTGTTGCTACCTCTGTGATTGGGCTTTCATCTCAAGCAGTAGACTAGGGATTGAAGCAATCAACCAACATTTATTAAGCACCAACTATATGCCTGCCAGGTACTCTTCGACATCGTTGGAAGGTAAAGACAGACTTAGATGGATCCTCCCCCTCAAGGAGCTTGTAAAGGAGAGATGAGAGGTTAGGGTGGGGAAGGGGAGGTCCAGCTGGGAGAAGAGCAGGTGAGCATAGAGTGCTTGGCAGAGGGTAATGTGAACTAAACTGGAGTCCAAGGATGGCAAAGCTGGTATGTTCCTCCTGGTATCCAGTAAATGCCAATAGTTGTGGAAGAAGGATTCCAGCTGTTGGAAGGCCCCTCTGGAGGGTCACTGAAGAAAGAAATGGCAAAGGTTACAAGTTTACACTGTGAGAAAGAGTTAGCCCCATTCTTACTAGCCACATGGCATCACATCTCCCACCTCTGTGACTTTGCACAGGCTTTGTTTACTCCCATGCCTAGCATTTACCTCCAGCCCTTGGCACCACTTGTTCCTTTCAGAGCTCAACTCAAATGCTCCCTCCAGAAGTCTGTCCCTGGTTCCCCCAGTTGCAAATGCATTGAACCTCTTCAGTCATTTTATATCCACTTGGTGTATCCATTGCAGGGCTATGGTCCTTGAGAGCAAGTTGTGTTTCCGGTGACTTTTTTATTCAAAATGCTCAGCTGAGGCACATGCTAAGTGCTGGGTGCTGGATTTTGTACATATTCTGTATGAACCTATCTGGGAGCTGGCTCCTTGGGGGCAGGGATTGCCTTGTTTTTGACTCTGTAGTCCAGCATTCAACCTCAGCCCCTCTCTTTCTGACATTTCTTCCACCAGTAATAATAAATAGCACAATTAATGTCTCTTCATTCTCAAGACAACCCTGTGAGGCAAGTCTTAACCCTTAGCACCATTATAAAGATAAGGAAACTCAAGCCAGTCTAAGGATCTGTCAGCAACAGATTTGAACTCAGGTGTTCCATATTCTGGAGAGTGGTGCTCACCTCCTGACCACCTTGATCAACCTCACCTGGCCATTTTGGTCAGAATCCTTTAAAAAAAAAAAAAAAAAGACAGTGTTATTTGTGAGCAGACCCAGAAGCCCCATGTTAAGCCATTGGATTTGCAGTTTGACTCTTTAACAGTGGACACTGGAGCAGATGCTGCCTGAACTCTCCTGGTACCTAGAGAGGGAAAGGACAAAAATTTAGAGTTGGAAAGGATCTGAGAGGCCTTCTAGGGCAACTCTCTTACTTTACAGGGAAGGAAACTGAGCCCCAAAAGTTGGACCCTTCTTTGCCCAAGGTCTCCAAAGCAGTAAAGTGTGTTACTGACCCAGAATCCTAACCCCAGAGGGCCACACTGTCCCACAGCTCTTTCTCTCTCCAATTTCACAAAAATTAACTTAATTTTCTGATTTCATTTGGAACCCCAGGCAAGAGTATGGGGAGGGGAAGGCTTGCTTCTCATCTCCATTTCCCCCATCCTCTTGTCTCTAGAGCTCCTGAATTACAGAACAAAGCTGCTTAAATGAATGTGGTCCCAGATTTGTTTTGACTTCAAATATATTGACACAATCTGTAAAGTCTAGCCTGGGGGATTTCGACTTTGTCCCAGATAAGGCCATCCTTACTGACCGTGTGACTTTGGGACACTTTCCAAGCTGCAGAGCCGGTGCTGACCTGTTTTGGTAGATGGAGTTTTTTCACTGGGAGTCCTGAACCTCTGAAATCCCGGATCTGAACCAAAATAAGAACGAGAAGGACATGTGTCAATACATTTTAAAAGCATTTTCACCTCCCCACTGTAGAGTGTAGATCAAACTCAGGAAACAGCGCCCCCAAAGAGGCAGTGGTGGAGTTGCTACTGGTGAAGATGATTTAAATCACATGTATAGAGTCCCAGGTCAACACATTTATTCAGAAGGAGGGAGTCTGGAGACCTGAGGTCCATCTACCCATGTATTGTTCCAGTTCAGCTGAGTGATTTAGGTGGGGGTCCCTTGGCTTGTGGTCTCTCCGTCTGGGTGGGAGGCAGCCCCCCAGCCTGGGAGCCCAGACGCTGAAGCCTTCCCTCCCTGGGCCACATGTGCTCTGGCCTCCTGCAGTAAAGAGGCAAAGTCAAGGTCAGCCCTGCCTTTGAGGAGAGTAGGCAGGGAGGACTTGTATTCTGCTGGAGGGTCATTGTATCCCTTCTGTATCAGTCCTCATTTGGGAGCTTGATGACTCTTATTTCACAAAGTCCATAAACTGAGTTCTCGAGTTTCTTTGCTTCTGGCAAATTCAAAGCACCTGACAGGCTGGTCCTTCCCCTGCAGAACTATGGCAGATAACAATGGAGAGGACAGGGAGATTAGAAATAAGACCTACAGGGCTGGAGTCAAGCAGATCTGGGTTCAAACCTTATCAATAATTATTTAATAATTATAATTAATAATTAATCAAATCAATCCATATTTATCTAACCAAGGGTAGGGACTCTGCAACCTTCACTGTTTTGTGAAGTTTGGATTCAGTCAAAGGGCTGCACTTGAGGACCTAGAGGGCCCCATGTGGCCCAAGGTACCCCACCGCGATCTAGGCCTACTATGCTTCAGACTCTGTGCTGAGCACTGGGGATGCAAATACTGAAAGAGACCCTGCCCTCTGGAAACTTACAGTGTAAGGGGGAAGTCTATACACAAAAAGAATCAGAAGAGGGAGGGAACTCAACCCTGGGCCTGGTGCAGAAGCGGGGCTGAGAGTATCAAGCTGACAAAGGCGATGTCAAAGCTGATATCGCCTGCCCCACAGATTGACTTGGAATTCATGGCTCTGCCCACCAATCAGAGGGCACAGGGTAGGGGTGAGGTCAAGTCCCAAAGCCTGTGAGATTACCGCCCACTTAATTTCCCTGGGCCTCAGTTTCTTTCTTAATAAAATCAGGGCATTGGAAGAGCCTGGCCTCTGACCCCTTCCTGTCCTAGGATCCTGGGGCCTCAATAGGCCCTGGGGGCTTCCCTGTGTTGACACAGTAGCCACTCTGGGTGTACACAATACTGATGCTCAGGAATCTGATGGGACTCACCTTTACCATTTACCACCTGTTTGATTGTGTATCTCAGTTTTCTCATCTGGAAAATGAGGGGGAGGGGTGAGCTAAGATGGCCCTTAAGGTCCCAGCTCCAAATCTATGATCCTGAAGAAGTTAGTTCATATTTGGCAGGACATCTTCAGCGATTCATCAGAGACACTCATTAAATGTTGTTAATTATTTATCATGACCCAGAGGACTGGGACAGTCTGTTTAGATCTAGCTCTCCAGTTGCCAAAAGTGGGTAAACTTAGACTGCTATTTGGGACTAAGAGGAGGGGAAGCAGACCCCAGGGTAGAACTGGGGGCTCTTCAACAATATTCTGCATTCCATCTCCAGGACACTTTTTTCAGCCTTCTTGGAGAGGGAGGAGAGATGGGGGAGTCAAGAGAAGATAGATACCTAAATATGTCTCAGAAAGATAAGAGTAGAGAAAGATCAAAGACCCTCAGGAAGGAGAAATTGAAGCAGGAATGACCCCAGGACATGATAAACCTACAAATATTTGAGAGATGTAAACAGCGGAGAGGGGAGGGAGCCTTTGGCTGGCCTGGAGATGGTGGGGGTGGAGGGGTAGAGGACAGCAAGTGTGAGTGATGGGCCCTCCAGCAAGAGGATACAGAAGGGATACTTGCAAGGTTCCCCACCCCCTCAATGGGGGATGGCTGAGTTTGGGACCTGCTTGCTCACTCCAGGCCCATTCCTTCTCTGCTCTGGTGGGTCCTTGGTCTCTATCTCAGTCCCTTCCTCCATTTGCCATGTTCTTTCCCCATCTGCCCCAAATTTGGTTTGGCCTTGGTCCTATGAGATGCTCAGGAGAGCTACTGTTTCTGAGCTTGATTTTCTTGGGGAAGGGGAAATGAGTTTTACCTTATGATTCCCCCAGTGCCTCCTTGGGGAATCCCTCTTCCTTCAGACTGGCTCTGGAGTCCCATGCCTGCCTTCCCATCCAGGTACAGTAGAGAGCCCTGGAACCTGGGATTAAAATCCACCTCTGGACCCCAACTACCTATGATGTCCTTAGCAATAGGTTTGGCTCTAGAAAGATCTTTAGAGGTCCTCAGGTTTAACCCCCTCATGTTTTACAGTTGAGGAAACTGAGACCCACTGAGGTATAGTATAGTGACTAGTTCAAGGTCATACAGCAACTAAATGACAAAGGCAAGATTTGAACTCTCAGTCCAAATCCAGCACTGAAGCACACTGACCTTGGACTTCTCCTCTCTGGAAATGAGAGTTGGACTCCATGGCCTCAGATTTCCCTCCCAGCTCTAAAGCCATGATGATGATGACAGCTAGCAGTTTTAATAGCCTCACTTTTCCACTCTGTGTAATGGGGTTAATAATTATACCTTAGCTCCCAGGGTAGTGTGAAGATCAAATTAAATGCCAAGCATTTTATAAGCCTTAAAACACTATGTAAATACTGTTGTTAAAATGACCACAATAATCCTATCAGGATCACTTCCTATGTGTGCAGTCTGTGCAGCTGTCGAATTCTGGGTGGTTCCAGATTGCTTCCTCTGCTGCACTCATGATTTATTCCCTATTCACCCATCTGGAATCTAATTATCGTGTCAAACCCTCCCTTTGGACTTTTAAAATTGCCATTGTTTGGGGGTTGGGTTTGAGTTTGGTTTTTTGGGTTCCTCTCTTCCCTGCCCCCTCAGTGAGCTGATAACGGCCTTCAGGCCCCTCATCTTTTCTTCTCCCCTGAGAGATGCAGAATTGTCCAGGTCTGTCCTTCCTCTCCAAGGACAACGCCTGCCATGATCTCTTGTTTTGAAAATCTGAAGGGCCCCAGGTAGTTGGGGAGAGGACAGAAAACCAAGGTGTGGAGAAAACCTCCAGGCAGATGCCAAACATTCCTGGAAACTACTGCCTGGTTCCCTGTTTGTATCTGTCTGTGCTGTGAGCAAAGAATTCCAGGCTGAAACTTGCTCTTTCCTCTCTGTGCCCTGGTCACAACCACCCCCTTGATCTCAGCCATATTGAGCTCAGCCCAGGACTGTAGTGCATGGGGCAAATGTGGGGTGGGAGGAGCTTGACGGAAAGGCATAGCTTTGGCTCAGTAGCGACTGGCCACTACCAGTGGGCATCATTCTTTTTTTGTCTCTGCAGCCTTAGTTCTTGCTGGTCTCTGAGGCTCAGTTACCTCATCTGTGGAGTGAGGGTGGGGGGGACCCCTAGCCAAAGGGGACCTTGGAGGTCATCCAGTCTAGCCTCCTCCTCTTACCAAGGAGGGACTGTGACCTACCCAAGGACACGAAGTGAGAAAGTGGCAAGAATGAACTTGGAAGGCAGAGACTTCTCACTCATTCTGAAGATTGTTTTGTTCTTTGTCCTTGCACTGCCCCTGGCACAGAGTAGGCTCTTCATGTGTTCTGTCTCTGGGCCTCAAGTTCCAGCCATAAATCTGCAATCCTTCATCTTCTCTTCTAAGGTGATCACAGTCCATGAAATCCTACTGTCCTTTATTTAGCCCTGCCTCCATAGCCACCCTCATTCCTTCCAGTTCTCCTGCCACTACGAGGCTTCCTCCAGCTAGGCAGCAGACAGTCCTGGGTTCAAGTCTCAACTTCCTCATCTGTAGAATGAAGGTAATAAAGTCAAAAGTACCCACTTCACAGGGCTGTGATGAGGACTCTGTGAGATAATGTTTATAAAGGACTTTGCAAATTTATAAATGCTACCAGAATTTCTGATAATGTTATTCACAAGAGGGGAGAAAAACCCAGGCCTGAGTGAATGTTAGGACTCTTAAGATGGGATGGCTTATGTGATTAAGGAAGAGATGAACCTTGGGCTTCTAGTAGCTTTTCTGCTCCCTTCCTGGACCAGAATTGGGTTGACCATACAGGGACAAACCACAGAGTGAAAAAAGAGGGCTTTGGAGCCATTTTTTCCCTTAAACAGGACTGAGACAAAGGCGCCTGTAAACAGTCAAACTGAAATTTGGCTTAGAAATCTGTTCTATTTTCATCTCTGCTTGTTTGTTGTTTTTGCTTTCTTGTACTTAGTTCCTTAGTTTAAAAAAAATCTCAAGGCTGGCTATTTCTCAACTATAGAACCATGAGTCACTTGTACTTAGGACTTGTTTCCTCCTTGTTAAAAAGGGGATATAACAGCACCTGTCTGCCAGTTTGATCCTGAGAATTCAATGAGATATTTGTAAAGTGCATAGCATAACACCTGGCACATAGGAGGTACTATGTAAAGGTAAGACAATCAAGTATTTGCTCATTTGTTGGTTTCTA
This sequence comes from Potorous gilbertii, assembly GCA_028658325.1. Classification (NCBI taxonomy): domain Eukaryota; kingdom Metazoa; phylum Chordata; class Mammalia; order Diprotodontia; family Potoroidae; genus Potorous; species Potorous gilbertii. Next base: position 290,211,803 of record CM053770.1, on the reverse strand, counting down.
GGGTCTTCTAGTCTCCTTATTTTGACAATGTATTTACACTTGTCAAGTTTCCTTTGGAAATGATTTTGGTTTATATCTATTCCCTTCTGATGTTTCAGATGGGAGTACAGCTCAATGCTGACCTTGTTGGTATTTGTGTTTTGGTCCTTGTCCCCATAAAAAGATTCTATGGTCTTTTCTTTTCTGCTTTGCTTCTTACTCATGATAGTCACCCTTTTCCTGACTTTTGAAGTAGATCTCTGTGTTTGGGGCACAGGGGTCTCTGTCCCACAGTTCTTGTGCCTAAAACTTGAAGCTTTGTGTGTTGTAGCCCCTGGTTCTTTCAGCTAGAAGCTAAAGTGCTGCAGCCTACCTGGTGCTGAACTGGCTGGTGTTGGACAGGAAAGGCCAGGTGAGGTCTTTTTAGGTTTCCCTACAGTTACTCTGGAGCTAGCTCATTAAGTGTGGGGAAGGGGTGGTCTGACCACAGGAGGTCTCTTCTGCTGAACTCAAACATAGGCAAGCTCAGTGGTTGGTGATCCTGTCTGCCCTAGTGTCTTCCCGATTCCCCTGGGGTGCTGAGGCACAACTTGGGTCCTGGTGTTGGCAGTTGCTGGCTTCACCCCCCCTGGGCATCAGGATCTTCTCACAGTTTGTTGAGGTGGGGCTGTCTGGATCAGCGCTGATCCTGCACTGGTCCCCTTCAGCCACAGCAAGAGGGACCCTCCTTAGCGATCTTCTTAGCCTCACATGCTAAGAGTCTGTTTACCCCTTCAGCTGCTCTCACTATTCCAGGGTTTTTCCTGGGGAGATATTCTCTGGACTCATCAAGGTCAACAAGGGGAGGGAGATAGCAATTACCAATCACTCCACCATCTTGACTCCTGGAATCAGAAATGCCTTGATCTATATCTATATCTGTTCTTTTATCCATTTTCCATTTTATTGGCATCCACAACTGAATCAAGTTAGACATGATTCAATCTTGATCTTTTCAATTTCTAATCTACATGGATGACAGGAAACATTATCCAAGAAAATCTTTGAGAAAAATTGAACAATATTATGGTGAAAAGTCGGACACGGAAGACCTCAGGTTGAATGTTAGTTCTGTTCTACTAATTACTCTCCTTGATCTTTGAGACAGTCTAACCCTCAGTTTCTCCATATGTAAAATAAGGGAGTTGGGCTACATAAACTCTAATAAGACCTGTCTTAACTCTAAACCACTGATCTTATGAGTGAAAATCAAACACTATGGTAAGGCCTAAATGGATTATTAAAATACTAAAAATAGAAGTAAAAAGAATAAAATGTTTATCACAATTGTGATATACACAAATGTTTCCACAATTGTGGAAAATACTTGTCTGTTCAACATAGGAGAAATTATAAGAAATTCCTAGGAAATAAAAAATTATAGGAAACAAGATGAATTTGATTGTTCAAGAGCAATGTTAACAAGGGGAAATGGACAACCAAAATTAGGAATTGAGAAGTCACATTGTTCCTTTGGCTTCATTGCTATAGGGCACTCCCAGTTGAGGAAATTCTCTCTACCAATGCAAGTCAGCACCTTTTTAACAGTTTCGGAAGAGTTGCCTAAAAGAGGATGATTACACAATGATCAACCCGAGGCTCTTTGTTTACTAGGGGATGCTGTTTATCATCTAAAATTAAAACAATTTAATTAAAATTAATTTAATTAAATTTAATTAAAATTGAAACAGATGGGGGGGAATCTTTGAAACAAATATAATCTCATTTCCCAAGGAAGATGGAATTATTTCTTTAGGGTCACACAACTAGAAAGTGGAATTGGGAGGATTCCAATCAAGGGTCTTCCCAATTCCAAACCCTCAACACTTGCTCTACACTAGATCTACAGAGATATCTGACCCAAATCCCTCTCCTCAAATCTATGAGGAGCATACAGGAATTGATAAGACTAAAGTCTGTGTTGGCAAGATGGTCAAAGGATTTAAAAGTCACTGGAAGAAATACCTTGTCAATAGCCACCAAAATAATTATTCCTAAAACTCTAAAAATCAGAAAAATGTAAATTAAAACAGTTCCAAGATTCTACCTACAACCATCAAAATGATCAAATTTAATTCACTGGTGCTGTGGGCAGAAGGCACACCATCCACCCACTGGCTCTTGTGAATTGGCACAATCTTCCTAAGTAAGGAATATGGCATTACGCACAATGGGTTATCAAATGGCTTGCACCCTTTGACCCTGGGATACTGCTACAAAATCTCTGAATCTATTCATAGCTGTTTTATCTGGAGGAGCTTAAAAAATTGGAGACAACCCATATTTCCAACAAACATAGTGGAATGTCATTGTGCTGGGAGAGATAAGAAATACAAAGAAGTTAAAGAAACATGGGAAAGCTTGGGGAGTTATGCAGAGTAGCCCTGGATTTGGAAATGAGAACTCAATTCTAATCTCTACCCCAGGTTTGCTAGCTAAACCCCCAAGCTCTCAGCCTCAGTTTCATTATCTGTAAAAGTGATTGGGATGGGACTAGAGAAAACCAATCTCTTCCAACTCTAAATCCTAATCCTAATTAATACAGAACATGGAGAATTAATTGAGCAACAATTTAATTTGGTTAAATTCCTACCATCCGGAAGGCCCTGAGCTGGCCATGGGTGACAAATAAAAATAAACAGCGCTGTCCTCAAAATTGCTTACTAGCTGAATATTGGATATACATTTATTCATACATTTATATGTAGACATGGTGGCCTGGAGTCAGGAAGACCAGAGTTCAAATCCAGCCTCAGACACTTACTAACTGTGTGTTCCTGGTTGAATCACTTAACTGTTTGCCTCAGTTTCCTTATCTGTCAAATTAGCTGGAGAAGAAAACCCCAAATGGGATCATGGGGAGTCTCTCATGACTGAAACAGAAAACTCACAAAAGTATCAATGCTTATCCCCTTCCTTCCCCCATAGAAGCTGACCATCTGTTCTATCCCTAAGCCTTTGGGCTTGGGTGGGAGGGTGTGGTGTGGTCCCAGTCCTCAATACTATTTCTATTCTAGTTTGGGTTCTCTCCTATTCACTCTGGTTTATTCTCTTCCTGGTTTGGGGTTTTTTTTACCTCTCCTTTCCCCTAGATATCAAATTCCATTTTTACTTCCATTCCAACTTTTAAGGGTAGAGGTGGAGTGGAAGCTTTCAGTGTTTGTTTATCCTGGTATAAAACAAAGGGCTTTGTGAGTTCTAAGAATGATCTCTTGACTGAGGCTACGACAAGAAAAGGAGGCATTTAAGTTGGTCTTTTGAAGATGGTTGAAGATATCCCCCCCAATTCCTAGGATCATCTACTTAGAGCTGGAAGGATATGGGAGGCCATGGAATCCAACCCTTTCATTTTACAAATGCAGAGGATGAAGTTTCTGGTCAAGGTGGCACTACATAATCTTAAAATTCTAACTTGGAATTTCTGTAAATCTTGTTCTTCTTAATGTTGTCTTTTATGGAACCATAGTGGGCAGCTAAGTGGTGCAGTGGATGGCGCAGGAGTCAGGAGGACCTGAGTTCCAATCTCACCTCAGACACTTGACACTCACTAGCTGTGTGACCTTGGGCAAGTCACTTAACCCCAATTGCCTCATCCTGGGTCATCTCCAGTCATCCTGATGAATATCTGGTCACTGGATTCAGATGACTCTGGAGGAGAAGTGAGGCTGGTGACCTGCACAGCCCTCCCTCCCTCAAAACAAAGTCAAGTGCAAGTCATGTCATTATTTCTCTGATGGCAAAGTCTTCTTTGGCAATGAAGGACAAACACATGCAACCATAGGATATCCTAGCAGAAGGGCCCTCAGATTCCATCTAATCCAGCCCCCTCATTTTACAGATTCGAAAACTAAGCCCCAGAGTAACTCATTGACTTGTTCAAGGCCACACAGATAATAAATAGAAGCACCAAGATTTGAACTCAGGTCCTTGGTTGTAGACCTGTTGAGTTCAAGGTCATTCATGTGTCCTGTAAGTGATCAGAGCTGTGGGTCTGGTGCTTTGAGTGAGAGAGCTCAGGACTATAATTAAGTCCAGAGGCAGATGGGAGGCACAGTACAGTGGAAAGGGCAATGGGCTTGGAGGCCAAGGAACCAGGTTCCAGTCATGCCTCTGATGCTTACAGCATGGATGACCTGGGCCTTGGTGACCTTGACATCTTTCTGGCCTCAATTTCCTCATCTGTAAAATGAGATGGATTAAGATGAAATTGGATTAATTGGTCTCAGACAGCTTAGATTTAGAAAGATGATCCCTCTGTGCACAGGAGACAGTTCAAGCCATAAGAGTGAATGAAAGGGTCCAGGAAGAGGAGAGGACTGGGGACAGAACCTGGAGATGAAACCCAACTTTACAGATAGAGGCAAAGAGGTAGCAGGAGAACTTTAGGAGTCAGTTGAAGGAGGTACTCCAGAGCCCCCTGGAGGCTAACCCTGGTCCCTTTAACCTAGAGAAGGCTGGCCCTTTCCATGGGGTCACCTGGGAGGCAGCAGTGACCTGGCATCCAGACCTCTCTGGGATCTTCTTTGGGAATTGTCACCGGAGCCTAAGGCACATTCTCTTAAATGCTTCCTGAAGGTGGCAAGGCTTTGACCTTTGAAGTTGGATCTGCTGCTGGGCAGAGAGTGAGGAGGCATCTGTCACTGAGAGAGGGCCAGGGGCCGCTAACAGGAAGAAGGTGGCATCAGTTTTCTGTCTTGATTCCATCCCCTCCCACCACTACCAGGTCTATTTTATTTTGTATATCCTGTAGTGTCCTGTCTCTGCTGCACAGTCTGTGTGACCTTGGCTGAGTCACCTAAGCTCTGAAAGCTTTAAGGAACCTCCAGGAGTTTCCTCCCAGAGAATTCTCTCTGCCAAGGGTCAAATTCAAAGGGAAATGTAGCCCCTCAACCTCATCTTTACCAGCTTCTTATTGATTAGAAAATTACCTGTTAACATTATCTGTATTCTATTGTACTTTCATTCCTTTTGTTAAATATTTCCCAATTACATTTTAATCTGGTTCTGGCCCCAGGAGAGTATTGCTTGGCATGATGAAGTCCCAGGCCCACGCCTCATTACCATTAGATTGGGAGCACCTTGAGGGCAAGCATTGTCTTTTGCCTCTTTTAGGTTCCTAGACAGTTCTACTTCATAGTTTCCCAAGAGGCTTTAAATACTTGTCTCCAGGGCTTGAAGATGGGTGATATATTCTGCAATAGAAGCAGCAGCTCTTGCCTCCCGTGTTTTGAATGCTTTGAGATCCCTTGGGTAGATCAGGGTAAAGACAAGTAGCATCGTGTAATGAACTGAGGGCTGAGTTCAAATGCCATCTCAGATACTGACTAGCTATGTGACATTGGGCAAATAGCTTAACCTTGGACCTTATCTGCAAAATGGAGACCACAATAGTTCCTACCTTCCTGGGTGTCTGTGAAGGCCAAATGAGAAGGTAAATGTGTGTAAAGTATTTTGCAAATCTTAAAGTGTTGAAAAACTGTCTTTTATTTGGTGGTTCAGTAGAAAATGAGCTGAGCCTGGAGTCAGTACTGGATTTCAATCTCCAGACTGATTCTAACTGCCTGTGTGACCTTGCTACCCCTTCCCTATGTTTTCTTATCTCTAAAATGGGGACAGGTTTGAAGTATGACCTCTGTGACTTCTGACTCTAGGTCTCTGATCCTAGCCATATTTAGGTGTCTTTGTCTTTCATTAGTTAGCACTTAATTTTGTTTCTTATAGATTAGTCTCCCCCAAGTCAGTCAAACACTCCATAAAGATCTCCATTGTGCAGGGCACAGATCCTAAAATCCAAGACCTGGGACTGAGAGGAACCTCAGAGGCATCTAGCTCACTCCTCTTGTGAGAGAGATGAGGAACCTGGGATTAGTAAGTGTGCTGACCATAAGATCATAGTCATAGATCCAGGACTCAGGAGTCATCAGGAAAGCCTTCCTGGCTCAACCCAGCGGCCCCTTCCTCCAGGCTGCCTTCTCCACCATTTTACAGGTGAGGACATTGAGTCCAAGAGTGATTAATCTTGGCCAAGTATGTACAAGTTACAAGTGTCCAAGGTAGGATTTGAACTCAAGTCCTGACTCCAAAACCAAGGAGATTTTTCTACTGAAACACAGTTAAATCTGGAGAAAGTCTGTACCTTCCTCCTCTTTTCCTTTCCCCCTCTCGTTTTTCCTCTCCTTACCACCCCCAGAACCTGAAAGATGACATCACAGTGTCATATATAGAGGGATATCTGAGGTCCAGAATCACACAGGTGGTTGTGTCAAAGGCAGACATTCCACACAGCCACCTGTATATGGCTCAGCCTCAGGAGCTATGTATGCCTTCCCCTCTATACTCCATGAGAGTAGAGACATTTAAACATGACCTTCCCACTTCCAGTCCTCCATAATGAACATGTGATCCACATTTGGAGGAAGGTATATAGCCAAAGAGGCCATCCTTGTCAGTGGTCCTGGTGTCCAACGGCACCTTTGATCTGGAAGAAATGTCCCTCAGAGCATGTGCCAAAGCCAGGAGTCTTGATGAATATTTGTGGAATGGACTTGGCCTTTCCCTACCTCTAACCCCAGCCCCTTCCTTGGAACCCTGCAGGTATGATTCTGGTAAGGATGGCTACATCGACCTAATGGAACTGAAGCTGATGATGGAGAAACTGGGAGCTCCCCAGACCCACCTGGGGCTCAAGAACATGATCAAGGAGGTGGATGAGGACCTAGACAGCAAGCTGAGTTTTCGAGAGGTATTTGTTCACCCCAGCCCTATCCCCGCTTCCCAGGGGAAAGCCAAGTTAAGCATCAGTCAGTCCACATCAGTGCTTGCTCTAGGTCAGACAAAACAGACAGGGACAGCCCTTAGGAGAATGGGAGGAGGGAGAGAAAGATGTCAGCTGAGACCAAGTGGAGGAAATGACCCCTGAGCTGAGCCAGGAAGCTTCTCAAAGGTTAGAGGTCAGAAGTTCATGTCAGACATGGAGGATGGCTTGTGGACATACACAGAGGTAGGAGGTGGGTGGGATGGTGAGCTCAGGCAGAAAGCTAGTGAGCCAGGTTGGCCGGAGCCTGGCTGAAAGGGAAGGGAGATTGGAGCCTGACCCAGCCATTCTGGGTGATGAGATCCTTCCTGTGTTGGGGAGTCTGATAGGCTTTGTGCTTTCTCATGTTAATAGCTGGCCTCCCCTGAGATACTGAGGTCTGTAGAGGCTTTTCTTCTCCCCTGAAAACTGCTGCTCTAGAATTAGCACCACCTGCCTTTTTGTTTGCCCTGGGTCCTTGTTCCCGCATTTCACCCAGGACTTCGGCTTCCCCTATTCCTGTCCCCATTCTGTTCTGCTACTCGATGGGGGTGGGGGTGGGTGTTGTTCTTTGGAAACGTTTGCCCAAAGACCTCAAACTCTGACTCCTAAAACTCAGGGACCATGTCCTTACTCCTCTCCCAAGATTCCTCTCTTCAGTGTTTTTTGTGACATGTGTTCATGATGCCTTAGTGGCATCCCTGCATTACAGAAACTAGAAATGTTGAAATTCCCCCCGTGACCTTGAACAAAATTGCCTCCCTAAGAGTCTCAGTTTCCTTCTCTATAAAAAATGAACAAGTTGGACTAGATGCCAATGGCTGTACCTAGATCTATGATCTTGTGATCTGGAAAGGTCAAATATTGATAGACTCTTCTACTTTTACTTTCTTTAACCTCTTCAATTAGGGATATATAAAGAGGAAGCCTAGGTTTCTTCCTCTATAATATATAGGCACTGGATTAATCTAGATCTAGGATCCAAGGATCTGGGTTCCAGTCCCCTCTCTGATACTTAGCACCTGTGTGACCTGGAACAAGCATAAAACTTACATTTTCTAGGCCCACTTTCCTCTTCAGTAAAGTGAGGGGGCCTCTGAGGTCCCTTGTAGCCCCAAGTCTTTGACCCTATGAACATGATCAAACTAAGAAGAGAGAATTGTCAAAAGAGCCTTTGTGGTGATGGAGAAGGTGGAGCTGTGACTTCAGAGAGCAGAAATAAAGAGGGTGTGGTGAGCAAGCTGGTCTTTGCCTAGTGGAGGCCAGGGACCCCAGTCCTGCATTCTCCCACCACCTGCCTAGAATTCCCTCAGTCTTGCTCATTTGCTATATTCAGGCATCTAGGGTGGGAGGGTGAACAGCTTCTCTCCTTCCTGTATCCATGGTCTGTTGGTGGTTAGATGCCCAGTTTAGAGCCTTTTCAGTAAACATCAGAGAAGAACAAATCTTCGAGTGGGTGGTAGAGGAAGAAAAATAAGAAAAACACTGGGAGGTAGACATTTAAGTATCACCACCTTTCTCATAAGAACTCTGTGAGGTCAGTTGTGGTGTGAACATTATCTCCATTTTTCAGATTAGAAAACTTAGGTTCCAAGAGGGAAGGTGACCTCTCTAGGGGCATAAGATTAGAGATTTAGAGCCAAAAGGGACCTTCGAGGCCTCCCAGACTAATCTGTTTATTTTACAGATGAGGAAACTGCAGAGATTATGAAACTTGTCCAGGGTCATACAATTAGTAAGTGGCCAAGGTGGGATTGTTTTTTTCTCCTTCCTTCCTTCCTCTCTCTACCTTTCTTTCTTTCTTGTTTTCAACATTCACTTTTTTATAAGATTTTGAATTCCAAAAATTTCCCCCTATCTCCCATCACCAAGATGGCAGGCAATCTAAAATAGGCTATACATGTACAATCATAGTAAACATATTTCTACATTAGTTATGTTGTGAAAGAAAAATCAGGCCAAAAGGGAAAAATCACAAGAAAGAAAACAACCCCAAAAGAGAAAATAGTATGTTTCAAGCTGCATTCAGCTTTCATAGTTCTTTCTCTAGGTGTGGATAGTATTTTCTATAATGAGTCTTTTGGAATTCTCTTCAATCATTGCATTACTGAGAAGGGCTAAGTCAATCAAAGTTGGTTATTGCACAATGTTGCTGTCACTATATACAATGTTCTCATGGTTCTGTTCACTTCACTCAGCGTCAGCTGATGTTAGCCTTTCCAGGTTTTTCTGAAGTCCACCAGCTCATCATTTCTTATAGCACAATAATATTCCATTACATTCATATGCCACTTGTTCAGCCATTCCCCAATGGATGGGCATCCCCTCAATTTCCAGTTCTTTGTCACCACACAAAGAGCTGCTATAAATATTTTTGTAAATTTGGGTTTTTTTTACCTTTTTTATGATCTCTTTGGGATACAGACCTAGTAATCAAAATTATCCATTTTGAATTTCATAATGTTCTCTATCTTGTTCCCTTCTCCATGGATCTAACAGGTAAACTATTCCTTGCTCTCCTGATTTGCTTATGGTATCACCCAATGTGACCTTATCTTGGTCTACAGTCGCCGGTGGGATTTGAACCCAGGTCTTGTAACTCTAGATCTAGTGCTCAATTTACTATTCTCCCTGCTGTCTCTAGGGATGTCACAGGGTGAGAATGCTCTGAAAGTGAGTACTTATTAGCATCATAGGTGGCTTAATAAAAGCCTTTCTGAGGATGATGAGTTTCCCTTTGCCTCTTTATGGCCCCAACCCTGCTCTTCATCCTCATCTGACTTTCAATCCCTCCACCCTCAGTTTCTAGGGGTTCAGTTATCATCAATATGCAGTCTTCAGGATTGGAGGAGAGAGAGACTTGAGGCAGGCTATTGCAGTAGTTCAGGCATGAGGGGTTGAGAAACCTGCTCTAGAGTAATGGCAGTGTCAGAGGAGAGAGAGGGGTATACATGACAGATGTTGGCAGAGGTGAAATGGCCTAGAGTTGGCAGAGAGGTGAAATTGACCAAAGATGTTGGCAGAATCGAAATTGACAGGCCTTGACAAGATACCTCCTCCTTGCCTCCACCTTCCACCTACTTTGCCTTTGTCCCCAGTTTTTAGCACAGTGCTTAGTTCTGAAATACTCGTAGTAAACATTTCATAAACATTTTTAAACTGACCTTTCAAATGAAGCTCAATTTCAAATCTTCTACAAAATGATGAGGTTAGCTCTAGGTTCATAAGTCTTAAGTACCACCCTTAACCATTCATTCCCATCTGTCTGCCAGATATGAGACACTTAGTAGGTTACTTTCTTTCTTCATCTGGCAAATGAAAGGCTTTAACATTATGTTACTGTCTTCTTATCTACTATTTCTGTGCCTGTGTCTACTTACTGCTTATTTCTTAGAGTTAAATTTGTGAATTTGTAAATATAGCGATATGTGGAGGACAGAAGTAACTTGGGTTTCCTCACTGAAATCAATCAATAAACATTTATTAAGCACCTTTTATGTGCCACATACTGTGCTAATCACTGGGGATGTAAAAGGAGGCAAAAGATAGTCCCTGCCCTCAAAGAACTTAAAATCTAATGGGGGAGCCAACATGCAAACACATTTCCAAAGGAATCTGTATACTTTAGAAACTTCCTTCACTAATGAAAATTTCCCGCCATCCCCACTCCAATAGATTTAGGGGTGTAAGATTATATCTCAGATTTAGAGTTCAGAAGTCATATGAACTAACCCTTCCCCCAATTGTTGCACAGGTGAGGAAACTGAAGACTGGAGAGGAGGAGAGATTTGATCACAGGAGGGATTCAGACGAAAGTCTCATAGCACAAATCCAGTATTCTTTACTATAGCTTAGTGCTAGATTATTGTGGTATTATTTCTGGTACTTAAATAGACCTTGCAAAAGAATTAAATGAGCTGAAAGCAATTCTACCGTTCTTCAGTCCATTTTGCCTCCACACAGGGAGGGTGATACCATTAGCAATAGGGAGCTAGAATTTTCTAGACAGAGAAGACATCAGATAGTAGGGGGCAGAGCAGTCCATAAAAACCTGAAGTGCTGGACAGAGGGCTGTACTGGGCACAAGATGGAGATCTGGCTAGAGTTGAGGTGGCCTGTCCTAAAAATATTACCTTTCCTCGCCCCCCCTAAAAAATCTGTTTTTTCAAAACTACAAAACATTCAGTATCCCTGCCATATGGTCAGCACTTAATAACACTTATTGAATAGATCCATAGAATTAAAGCTTCTGGAGGTCAAGGGCTATCTCTCTCCTGTCTCAGTAGCCCTAGAGTCTATCACAATGCCTGTCACAGAGTAAGTACCAGGCACCATGCTGAGGAGTTGTGTTTTCCCCACTCTGTGGTCAGTGAGCACATCCCCAGCTGTGCCTAGACATCTTTCACTGAGCATTCCTGGATCTCAGCACCTGATCTGGGTCTGGATTCTTAAGAACATTGGCTGCCTTCACACAGGGGAGAGACTTGTCACTTCCGGGGATGAGCACTGAGAAATGTGAGCCCCAAACCCACAGGAGACAGCTGCCAAAGTGAGAACAGGTGCCTTCTGGTGGGTATGGCCTCAGAGAGGAGCAAGTGAGTGCCCAGTTGGCATCTGGTGCCAACCAAATGAGCAGCAGTTGTTGGGATCAACTCTCAACCTCTTCCAAGGCAAACTTGTTCTCCTTCCCAGTGTCCTGCTAGTCCCGAGGCTGTGGTTTGAGATTTGTTTTGAAGCTGGTATTTCATTCATTGTGTAATTGAATCCTTTTGGATTTAAGCCTTTGGATGAGACCATAGAGTGTCAGAACTTAACGAGACCTTAGTCAGAGTTTAGGGATCCTAGAGTCAGTTGATGAACACTTTAAGCACCCAGCAATGGGGCCTGGCATGTGCTCTGAGGATAGAAAGGCAAAAAGAGTCCCTGTGCTCTGGGAGCTAAGTTCTAATGTGTACATGTCGATATCATATGTACGGTAGGCATGAACAGGTTCTGTACAGAGCAGATCAAGATGCGCTCAAAGAGTAAGGCATTTTAAGATGAAGAGGAAATTGCATTTCTGCACAAAGTGGGGTCTGAGTAGTCTTAAAGGAAGTCAGGGAAATGGAGATGGAGGGAAGGAGGGAGAATATTTCAGAAATAGGAGACAGCCAGGGCAAAGACATGGTGGTGGGAGAGAGAACACTGACTGGCACTGGATTATAGCATTCCTGGAAGGGCATGAAGCATGAGAAGACTTACAAAAGTGTGGAAAGAAAAGGGACAGGTGTAGAAAGGCTTTAAATGTCAGTCGAAGAACCTGATATTTGATCCTGGAGGCAAGAGGAATATTATATTACATGGTCATATTTGGCCTTTAGGAAAGTCACATTAGCAACTGAGGTTGGATTGGGGACCCTAAGACTGGGAATCTAGTTAGATAGAATAGGGGACTGATGAGGTCCTGGACTGGAATAGTGTCCATGTGAGTGGAGGGAAAACGATATATAGGTTAGAAGTGATAAAGGGAGACATGATGGAATTTGTCACTGGATTGGTAAACATGACTGACTGGGAAGGTGGTGGTACCCTCAGTTCCGAGGAGGAACAGTAATAAGCTTAGCTTTGGATATACTGAGTTTGAGATGCCTGCAGGATGTGGGTTTGAACTGTCCAACAGGCAAGAAAGGTGACTTAAGACCAAAACTCAGAGGAGGGATTAGGGCTCTGTAGATATATGTGTGAATCAGGGACATCAACACAAAAGTTACCACTGAGTCTGTGGGAGCTAATGAGATCCTCATGGAAAAGAGAAGAGAAAATGGCCCAGGACAGATCCTTGAACACCCAAAGTTAGTGGATGGGACATGAAGAAAGATCTAGCAAAGGAGCAGTCAGACAGGTAAGAAGAAACCAAGAGAGAGCAGTGTTACAAAAGGCCAGAGAGGGATCCAGGAGGAAATAAGGGTGATCAGCAATGTCAGAGGCTGCAGAGAGGGCAAGAACGATGAGCACTGAGAAGAAGCTATTTGATTTGGCAGTGGAGAGGCCACTGGTAACCTTGGAAAGGGCAGTTTCTCTGGAATGATGAGGCTAGAAGAGACTGTGTGGGTCAGTCAAGAAGGGATGGAGCAGTAGAGAGCTGTGGGGCCTGGTCTCATCAAGTCTCAGTCTATTTTGTTTTTGTTTTTAGGATGAGAAGACTTGAGCATATTGTATAGAGAGTTTAGAAAAGATTGCAAGGAAGAGGAAGTGGAGGCCCTGGGTATGGACAGCTTTTTAAAGAGTTGCGCTCTCAGCTAAAGGGCAGAGAGATATAGGACAATAGCTAGAAGACATGTCAGAGAAGGGAGGGACCTTAGAATATCAAATATCCATGCTGGAAGGAACCTTAGAACAGAGAATGCCAGAGCTGGGAGAAACCTCAGAACATAGAACAAGGTACTCCAGACTCAGAAAGAAGCCCATCTTTTAAACATCAACATTCTCATAAGATCATCCATCCATCTGGTGCCACCCGCTCATTTTACAGATGGAGAAACTGAGACTTGGTGTATTGTCCAAGGTTATTCCCAGGCAGCATATATCAGATGGGATTTGAACTCAGGTACTCTGACTGCATTGTCAGGACTCTTTCTTTTTAATTTGTTTAACTTTCACTTCATTTTTTTTACAAGTAGTTATTTTCTCTTTCTCCCCCTCCTCCCCTAGTTGAATATATTTTAGATAATATATGAATATATTTTAGATAATATAAATAAAACCTTCAACAAATATGAAGTTCCCATGTGGTCTTATCCAAAGATGTATGTCTCATTCTGCATCCTGAGGCCACTACCTCTTTGGCAGGTACTTATTTGTCTTGGGTCTTCCAGAATCAAGGTTTTGTCATGACTTTTTTTTTGTCATGAGGGCCACCCCTCAGCTGAAGCAGTGTTCTATCTTTCAGGGTTGTCCTGGCTGTTCTGCCTTCATTCTGCCTCATCTCATCATCTCCAATGGCACAATAGTGTCCATTAGTCACATACCATAATTTATTCAGCCTTTCCTCAATTGTTGGGCACCCCCTTTGTTTCTAGAGCTGTCATAAATATTTTTGTCCCTGAGTCTTTTTCATCTGTCTTTTGTCCCTTGGCGGGGAGATGAACAGGCTGCAGGGTAAGAGGCAGGGGTCTGTGGGTCAGAGAGGACTTTTCTGGGCATAGCTCCAAATTGCTTTGGAGAATAGCTAGATCAACTCACCACCCCACCAGCCCTGAATCAATGTGCCTGTTTTCCCTAAGTCCCTCCCACATTTGTCATTTTTCTCTTTTGTAATCTTTGCCAAACAGATGGGTGTGAGGGGAAATCTTGGTGGGCAGGCTTTCCTTTCTTGAATTATAAGGGATTGGGAGCATTTTTTCACCCGGCTCTTGAGAGCTTGGAGGTCTTGCTCTCTTTGACACCATGATGCCACCTGACTTGGTCCTGGTCAGGGCTAGGATAACAATATTTTGGTTTTTGTTTCTGGTACCAGAAATGTATTTAAAAAGAAACAATTAGGTTGTTGCTTCTGCCAGGTTTCTCTCCTGGATGTAAAGGCTCCTATCCTACTCCCCATTTGGATAGGAAGAGGTGTGGGGGCTGGGATGTGGGTGACCTGCCAGGCTGGTACAATGATGGTTTTGTCCTATTATTTACCAGGCTGACTTAATGAGAAAAGGGGGATGTGGAGGGGAGGGTCAGGGAGCATTTCCATTAAAGGAGTTCACAAAAACATTTTACAACTTGTTTAAAGAAACTTGGGAAGCTTTGCTGTCCTTTTCCCAGCTTCTGTCCCCTTTTACTCCCTCCACTTCTCGCCAGTCCTCACTGGGACCTTGGCCAATTCTTCTCCCTGCATACCAGTCTTTGAGGGCTATAAATAGGAAGACAAACAAGGAGAGAGGGTTGGCAAGCCTGGAAATGGGTGTTCTGATGAATATTAAAAGGGATGGACCCCCCCCCCCCACCCAAATACACAGACACATACTCACCCCACGCATATTAAACAGCAGCTTTGAAGAGACTTTATGGAAACTGAACCTGTGCCTTTAAATTGGCCTGAAGGGTGGGGCCACCCCTCAGCTGAAGCAGTATTCTGCCTGGTCCCATAGATGGCCAAAACTGCCATCATAGCCATACAAACACTGGGCTGGCTTCCTCTGTCCCTTGACTGCCACTGAAACAGCCCTAAAGGGCCAGGTCTCTTCAGACTGGGTCTTCAAGAGATTCCAAAGGCTGATTTTATAAGAAGAAAAAGAACTGTTGGACAGCTTCAACCCTGAAGATCATTGGAGCCAAGGGAGTGGGTAGATGGGTGGGTGGGCCTTCTTTGGGTTGACTTCAACTGGGTTTAGTTACAAAAAAAGAAGACCTGGCTTTCCTTCCAAAAGCCTAAATTAGGAATTCCTTCTCCTTGTGTTTCTAATTTAAACTTTGAAGAATGGGTGGGAATCTTTCTTAAGGTCTTGTCCTTCCCCATGATGGGTGAAAATGTGAATAATTAGCATCATTCTCCTTTCTTCCATGAGGGAAGAAACCTTACATTTATGCTGGTTCCTTCCACTTTTTATTTCGTTCTGCCTCATTCTTTAAGGTAACCTTGTGTCTACTCTGTCTATATCTTGAATTGCACATTCAGCTACCTTGGATAGAGATTTGAACTTGGAATCTGGAAGACCATCTATAAAATGACCTGCCTCAGAGTGTTCCAAAGCTCAGATGAAATGTGTGAAGTTTTTTTCAAACGCTATATAAACACTAGTTTCATCATCATAATGGTACTTTCACATTTATATTTACAGGATCATGGGTGGAAAGCTGGAAAAGGAGACTTACAGTTCATTCAACAAGTCCAACTCTTGTTTTCCAGATGAGGAAACTGAGGCAAGAAAAATTAAGTGATTTACCCAAGATCACAGAGCTAATAAGCCTCTGGGTTCATATTTGAACTTGGGTCTCCTTGATTTCAGGTCTAACACTCATAGAGGTCATAGACCATTCTTGCTTTGACTTTGAATCTCCAATCTTTAGCATGGTGCCTGACATATAATGAGGGCTTCATCAATATTTGTTAATTGACTAATTCTCAAGCTCTAGATTATCTTGAGTTGGACAAAATTCAGAGACTTAATTTCTACACTCTGGAAATGAATTTTTAAATATACATATATGTATATAAGCATGCATATATGTACATATACACACACACAGGTTCCCTATTATCTGTAAGAGCAAATACAGATTCCTTGAAATACAGATTTCATAATCCAGCTCTAATCTACCTTTACCAACCTATTACACATCATTCTCATTCTCTTACTCTGTGGTCCAGTCTAGTGGGCCTTCAAAGTGGAAAGAGCCCTAACTGCTTAGGCAGTAGGGCAGAGCAGATGGATCAAGGGGCCTCAGTTCAAATCCTGCCTGAAACACTTCTATAGCTGTGGGACCCTGTGCTGGTCACTTACCCTTCTTCTTGGCCCCATTGCTGTTACATGAAGCATCATTTTCACGCCTTGTGCTTGTCTCTTCAAGACTTCAAAGTCTGCCAGAAGCTCAGGCTTGTAAACCACTTCTTAATCTCAGTTCTGGATAAGTGATGGGGGCATGGGTGGGAGCAGTCCAATTATAGGAACTGGACGTCCTTGTTAGGAAGAATGTGGACACTGGAATTTGTCCAGAAGAGGGAGATCAGGCAGGTTATGGGCCTGGAACCAGGGCTAGCTAAGGATCTCTGGGAACGGTTGAGTGAGGTTGCTTAGTTCAAGAAGGAGAAGAATCAGAAGACCCAATGGATATGTTTACGTGTTTTTTAAAACAAGTTCACAAACCCCAGTTGAGGAACTCTGCTGTAGAACTAGAAATAGAATTTCTCTAGGACAAAAGCTGTATTGAGCCAGGCTTCATCTTAGGTTTTTTGTACTTATTTTTGTTATTGTGCAGATTCAAGACTTCATGAAAATAGGGAAATTCTGGTGTGAAAATTCCCTCCTCCAAGACAGATCACTCATCCCTCAGCAATTTTTAGTGTTAGGACCTAGGAGGTGAACTGATTTGTCTAGAGTCACATAGCCTTTTGTTAGGGGCTGGACGTGGACCCAGGTCTTTCTGATGCCTTGACCATTAGAGTTGGCCCAAAGTGGACTGGGTCACCTTGCTGAAGGAGGTTTCTGTTGCAAGTTTGACTCTAATCTCAGCCCTTAGTTCAGATTTGATGATGGGATGAAATGAGGTCTGCTTGAGGTGTTGAACATAGGAATTTGCATTTACTCAAACCCAGCAAGGGTTCAAAGCCAAAATACAGTGACACTTTGCTTGTCTGGATGGGGTCCCCCTCATCTCTATGGAAATGAATCCTCTCTGGGTGATCCCCAAGTCTAAGAAGCAGCAACTGCATTTGTCGGGACCTTTCATGGCCCCACATCAAGAAGTTGGGGTCAATAGGCTTTCATGGAAGGAGGAAGTCAGCAAACTTGAGAATACAGAGTCAAGACCGTACTGGTCCTATCACAGCCTCCAAGGAGAGGTGAATCAGTCACTTGTGTGGGATATTGTCAGGAAGGGTTCCTGCTTAGCTCCAAGTTGGGCTAGGGGCCCTCTTTGTTCCCTTCCAGCTCTCAAAATGTGTGATTGGGCACTTCAGGGACCCTTTTTACTCCACACCTGAACTCTTTGTCATCTAGCTTTGTGTCATCAGGAAATTTTGTTAAGCAAAAAAAAAAAAGTCCAAAGCACAGATCCCAGGGCCACTACCCTTGAGACCCCTAAAATCTGAAGACTGACTGCACTTTAAGGTTGGCCATTCAGTCAGTTCCACAGCCAATTGACTACACAATCATGGGACTTATCCCTTTCCATCTTGTCCTCAAGATAGAAATTTAATCTGCTAAATGCATTTATTATTTTGCTTTTTTCTTTTAATTCCGCTAAATGCATTTATTACCTACTATGTGTAAGACACTGAACTAGGCTCTGGGTATAGACAAAGACAAAAATGAATTGTCTCAGCTCTCAAGGAGCAAGAGGAGCACTACATGCTATAAGTAAGCAAATAAAATTTAATAGTAATAATGCAGAGTGACTTCTATAAGAAGAGGGTGCTAATGACTGGGAGACTAGGGAAAGGTCTCAGGAGGGGTGAAAAGTAGGGTCAAACCTGTGCCCAGAGGAAGAAAAAGGAATCCTGTGCCTGGTAAACATCTGCCAGGCCTGGGTAACTAGAAGAGGAAATACATAGGAGGGGATAACATGAGAAGGTAGAGAAGACTTACCAGATGCTTCGATGAAGTGCTTGTGAGTTGGATCTATAGTATTCCCCTGATCTCCACCTGATAACCCTGTCAAAAAAAAGGAAATGAGCATAGTTGGACATGTTACTGACAAAGCCATGTTGACTCTTGTCATCGCTGCTTGCTGGTGTGGAGGTGGGAGATGGAATCTTATGGAGGGAGGACACCCCAGTCCATTTTGGCCAGAGCAGAGTCTGCTTATGGGGAATAATGTGCTAGAGGTCTGAAAAAGGTAGAGAAATGTCAAGTACTTTGCCAACACCTTTGCAAATTGTATCTAGAAAAAATATGTCTAATAAATTGTATCTATTCCTTGGTCTCTTGTCATCAATGACTGCTTCCTTCCCTTAAAGGATACATTCTAGAACTCAGCCAAGAATCAGTCAAGCTTTTTGGTCTGTAGGTGACTGTTTTCTTCCATTTTGAGGGAAAATCAGGACATCATTTAACCTTCTGGACCTGGGACCTGGATTCTTCTTTTCTCCATGGTCTTTTCATGATCACTGACTGTGACTCGGCTGGCAGATCCTGCAGCTCTCTCAGAGCCCATGACTGGAGCTGATGTGGGCCAGTGGACTTGAAGGACAACTTGGAGCTCTCTCCAGCTCTTAATCATTCTCCTGGACAGAGAAAACACAAAAAGAACTAGAATGGAAGTCTTTTCATTCTTATTTGTCAATTATCATTGTCCTATCCATCCCAAGCAAAAGTCCTGTCCCTTCTGATTCTCCTTTTTCTCCCATTAATACCCTTAAAAAAATCCAAAAACACTCCTTTCTGTTCTTAGCCTTTTTCATTATCAGCCTCAACTCATCCTCACCTTTAGCCCTCCTGACGATATTTCTAAAGGATCATCTCCTGTTGCTTACTTGGCTTTACTTCCCTATACATTTCTTTTTAAAATATGTCCTATTTATTGGTGAGCTCCCTGGGCATCCATATGGGTTTTTTCAGACAAGTGCCATTCTTCCTCCTCACCGGACATTCTTTCTGTCTTCAAAATTTCGTTTCTGATCATCTTTTATCAGTCCTATGCTGGCCTTCCCTGACATCCCCATCACTGCTCTAAAATGTCTCCGAGCTAGGCTTGTGATTGGTTTCCCAGGCTCCTCATCTATTTCCTCCTTCCGCCCAGGTGGTCTAGCATATATTTCAACAATAAAATCTCTTCTGTTTTCTCCTCCACTCAAATGCTTTTTCCATGGTTTTCCCTCACATAAGTATACCTTTTGTCTCCTGTGAATTTCTGATTGTTTCATCTGCTGTTCTCATTTCATCGTAGCTTGTTCTGTTTAGTGATTTGGGAGGATGTGTAGCACTCCCATGTTTATTTAACACCTAGCAGGCATGCCATAGGTAGCCATTTTCTCACTCCATCATCCTTTTTAGTTTGAAGGCTTCAATCAAGTCCATATTCCTTTGCCTGGCATTCAAGACCTTCCACGGTCCTACCTAATTAACCTCTTCTAACTTTGTCTCAAGCTGTTCCTCCTCCTAGCACCTGCAGGAACCCACTGTGTGATGGGGCAATGAGAAAGTCAATGGGATTTTAAACTGTACTCAGAGAAACCTGACTTACAGGAAGAAAGGCCTGGATGGTGCCGCTGGTCTCTTCCCTGGTCTGTGTTCAGTTCTGGGCTCAGAGCCTACAGAGTGGGGTGACCAGCCATGAGAGTGCAGATGATAAATTAAAGGCTACACCTTTCCTGACTCCTCTTAATCCCAGGGCCTTCCTCTGTTAACTAGCTCCTCCTTATCCTTTATCTGTCTTCCCCATTAGATAGTAAGCCCTTGAAGGCAAGGACTGTCCCTTTGCTTTCATTTGTCCCCAGCACTTACAGGTACTATGTTGATTAATTGATTATCCAGAGGAGGGTAAATGGGTATATGTTAGATGGGGATTGCTGAAAGAACTGAAAGATGGGGGAAGAGCGTTTAACCTGGAGGAGAGAGTTAGGAAGGATGTGGAGCCTGCCTTCAAGTACAGAAGGGTTATCACATGGAAGAAGGATGAGACAACTGAAGTAGGAGCAATGGCTGGAGGTTGCCCAGAGTTAAAGGTTTCATGTCGGGAAAACAATTCCTAACCATTAGAAAATTGAACTGAAGAGGAATGGACTTGGGCTGTTATAGCTGGGGAAAGAAAAGGAAGTCTTCAATGAAGGCTTGATGAGGTCCAGTACATTGTAGGAGGGGATCCTTGCAGCCCACTGCTGCTCCTCATTCTGCCTTCTGGGGCTGAGCCTCGCAGAACCAATGCCTGAGGGATCATCATTTATATGATTGGATTTAGAGTTAGTGATTTGGGTTCTTTCAGAACATCTAGTTTGGATCTCCCATTTTACAGATGAAGAAATTGAGGACAGAAAGTCTAGGAGGAATAAAACAAGAATTTATTAAGGACATACTAGGTGCTGAGGATTCAAATTAAAGCAAAAGAAAGTCAACCCCTACCCTCAAAGAGCTTTACAATCCAAAGGGAGAAGACAGCAAATATATTAAAGGGAGCTTGTGGGATGGAAATGGCAATTGTTCAGGCCTGTTTCCTTGTTGCCCTGGCAGTTTTTGCTGATTTTCCGCAAGGCAGCCTCAGGAGAACTGGAGGAAGACAGTGGCTTGATGTCTCTAGCAAAGCTCTCAGAGATAAATGTGGCAATCGAAGGAGTGAAAGGTGCCAAGAACTTCTTCGAAGCCAAGGTAAGATGGGGGAGGGAGGGAGGGCATTGTTGACGATCTGCCTTCACAGCTCTCCCCTAAGGAACTTTTGCTCCTGTCCCTCAACCCCTTTGATAGTCCAGGAAAAAGAAACCAGCTACTCTTAAACTGGTGTCCTATAGTAACCAGGAAATGGGAGCAGTCCAGCTAGTGCACTTGTTAATTCATTCCTTAATCTTATTTTTATTGGCTTTTTAATTTTGTTCATCACTTTCATTTCCAAAAACATCTGTCCACTCTTCCCTCCCAAGAGAGCTATCTGTTACAGGATTAAGAAATAAAGGAGTGGGGGGAAGTAGTCCAGCAAAACTGGTCAACGCATCAAACATGCCTGATGAGGTTCCACACCCCTACTTTTCCACCTCTGTAAATAGGGGCAGAAAGATCCTATCTCAGATCCTATCTGAGTCTAATCAGGCAAAAGCATTTATTCAGTTCCAAGTCCTGCATGAAACACCAATAGGAGTTCCTGCCTTCAGGGAACTAACGTTCTATTGGGGAGACAATATGTACATAAAGAAAAATAGAGAGCAAACAGAAAGTCAGTCAGACAGTAGATATGTATTAAATGCCTATGTGCTAAGTACTTGGGATACAAAGTATGGTAAATGATTAATAATAATTGAGAAAATCATTTGAGTTATACAATTTATTAGCAAGACAGGTATAATATGCAAGTTTTCAAATATCTTTTTTTTAATGTCACTTTCTAGAATGTATGTGTCTTTCAAGAGTTTGTCTATAGCTAGAAAAGGAAGCAGTCATCACAAGGGATTAAGGAATAGATACAATTTACTACATATAATGGATAGTTTCTAAATAAGTACTATAGATACAATCAGCAAAGATGTTGGCAAAGCACTGGGCAACCTTTCTTCTCTACCTTTCCAAACTCTAGCATATCATTCCCCATATGCAGTCTCTGCTCTGCCCAAAATAAACTGGGGATGTCCTCTGTCCATAAGATTCTATCTCCCACCTCCACACCTTTGTCCAGGAAGCAGTGATTGATTACAAGGGTCAATATGGCTGTGTCAGTAATATGTCCAACTATCCTCATTTCCTTTTTTGACAGGGTTACTAGACTGAGAGATCAGGGAAATGTTGTAAATATAATTCACAACAATTCCATCAAAGCATCTGACAAGTCTCTACCCTTCTTGGACTTGGGCAAGTTATTTAACCTCAGTTTGCCTCAGTTTCCTCATCTGTAAAATAGGGACAATAATTCCCGTCTTGGATTGTCATGTCTCAAATGAGATGATATTTATTAAAAGCACTTAGCCCAGTGCCTGGCACATTGTAGGCACTATATAAATGCTTAGTCCCTTCTCTTTTCTCTAGGCTTTGTCCTTCTTATCTTTAAAACGAAAGGGTTGGACCAAATGACCTCCAAATGCCCTTCTTCTTAAATGCTCGGGTCAAGGTTCATGGCCCATTCAATGATAAGTTGTGGACTGGCTCCCAGATGTTGGACACTCTGATCCAAGATAAGCCTCTGTTGTGAAATCTTCCTTAAGAGAAAAAGGGGGCTTTCAAGGGGAAAATGAGAGAGCCTGACTCTCCCTGAAAGTTCTCCCTGCTCAGAAATCTTAGAAGTTTTCTCTCTTTCCTAGGCAGCTAGATGGTGCAGTGTTTGGATTACTGGGTGTGGAGTTAGGACTTGAATTCAAATTCTACCTCAGATAACTGTTAGTTGTGTGACCTTGGGCAGATCTCAGCTCTCTCAGCCTGGTTTCCTCGTCTGTAGGTTGGACTCCATGTCCCCTAAATCATCTGATTGAGATGTAGTTCCCAGAGCTGTAGAACTCCCAGGGACCAAGAGTCCAATAAGAGGAGAGCTTTGTCAGTCCAAAGCACCAGTCCTTCAGCTCTGATATGGCCAAGGGAGCTTAGCTCAGCTGTTGCTGCTTGGAAAATGAGGATTGGTCTGGAATCCTAGACCCTCCTTCCTGCTGGGAGTGGCTCCACTCTATTACCTTCCAGAAGGTCTCTTTCAGATTATCATCTATGAGCCTGGACTTGAGTCATGGAGTTCTAATTTTGTGACAGTGAGTAAGCCACTTTCTGAGCCTCAGTTTCCTGATCTGTAAAATATGGTTAATCATAGCCCTACCTCTTCTCTGATCTGTTCAAGCTGGGTGGAAGAAAACCTTTAGCAAATCCTAAATTACAATGTGATTGACAATTGGTATTTTTCCTTACTCCAGAAATATGCCTCTGACTATGAGCTCCTGGCTCCAGTCTGTCAGGCTCTGTTCATATTTAAATTCTTTGAAGGCTGAAGCCTATGGGGCAAGAACCTGCTACTCCGCCCTCCTCATTTCCTGCTGAGGAAGAGGTTGGTTCTGGGGACTAGTGTGACTAGATATTTGCCCATGAAGGCTAGTAAAAAAGAAAAGAAAAAAAAAAGCAGCCCTCAGGTCAATTCCCAGCCCTGTCTGACTTTGGGCAAACCTCCTCCCTCTATGAGGCCCAATTTCTTTATCTCCAAAAATTGTTCATTTATTCAACAAACACTTATTAAATGCCTGCTACATTCAGCACACTCTGCTGGATACCTAGAGAGGTAACAACCTAGGAAAATCCATGCCTTGATAGAGCCCAGGAGAAGGATACAATGCAGACACACCAAATAATATTGAATATTGCACAGTTTGGACATTCAAGACATGAACTAGGAATTCTGGGATCTGAAACTAATTCCATTGTGGGGGATGGGGAGATGGAAGAGGCCAGTGTACTCTGAAGATGGTGGGATACCCCCTCTCCCCCATCTCCTAGAATTAAGAATAGAAGCAGTGTTAGGACTAGGACTACCCCACTTCCATCCCCAGCAGAAATATGGGTGCTGAGGAAGGCCTGCCCTTCTTTTATACTAGTGCTAGGAATGGGGGTGGAGATGGGAGAGGGTAAAAGCAAAGGGGATAGAGGAGCTGATTCAAAAGTTTGCCCAGGTCACTGGAATATAGCTGCAAAGTCCAATCCAGTCCTTTCTGAACACTTTCAACAAGGGGTCATCCAACTTGCAAGAGCTCCAAAGAGGGGTTGCCCACCTTTTCCCTGTGAAGTCCTTGCTGCTTCGGGAGATCTAATTATGAAGAAAATTTTCCCCTGATATCCAGGTCAAATCTGCCTTTACAACACCTCTCTAGGCCACTAGGTGGCGCAATAGATAGACTGTTAGTCTTAATGACCTGAGTTCAAATGCTGCCTCAGATACTAGCTTTGTCATTCTGGATAAGTCACTTACACACTCTCTTAGCCTCATTTTCCTCATCTGTAATATGAGGATATAAGAGTCCTACCTCCCAGGGTTGTTGTGAGGATAAAAGGAGGTAATATTTTAAGTGCTTTGGAAACCCTTAAAAGTGCTATGTAAATGCTAAATATTATTCATAAAATTATAGGTTTAGAGCTGGAGAGGGAGCTCTTTCTGCCTTTTGAACAGCCCCCTCACTGCCAGGCAGGCACTGCCAGGGAAATAGCAAAAGAGTGAGGGGAGGGCCCTCTCGGCACCCATGGGTGCAGGTTCTACAGAGAACTCTGAGCTACTTGGCCAGCAGCTTTGCCCTCTGGATATTGATATCCCAGCTAAAGAGTGTTAGAGGTAACATGGTGTATGGAATGAGTCAGAGGTCCTGGATTTGAATTCTGTCTTACTACTGTTGTGACCTTGGGCAAATCATTTGAAGTCAGGAAGACTTAGGGTCAGAGGCAGGATCTGAACCAATCTATGTGACCCTGTCTTTGCCTCAATTTCTTCATCTATAAAATTGGAGGAGAGGCTGTATTTGATGGCCTCTAAGATTTGCTCCATCTTTAAATCTGATTCCAAGTCTACAGACCAGTCCTGCTCATAGTTTCCCCATTGGATGTAAGCCCCTTGAGGGCAGGGATTATTTAATTTTGATTCCCCAGGGTCATGATCCCATGAATCAGTTGGGCCTCCCAATGATTCAGTGGGACAGAAGCATGTTTCTTTAATCATCCCTATCCTTTCTGCCTCCTGTAAGTCCAGATAGCAAAGAACTCTAGTTATAAAGCATTCCAGGCAGCCAAGTTGCCCCCAAACGTCCCTTGCCTGCCTGCCTTGGTAGGGATCCTCAGTCATGGGACTCACTGAGTTAAGTGGAGCAGCTGCTCCATCCTTCCTTCTCACTGGCCCTGTCCATCTTGTCTTTTTAGGTCCATGCCCTGTCCGTGACTAGCAGATTTGAAGCTGAGATCAAAGCAGAGCAGATGGCCCGAAAACAGGAAGAAGAGGAGAGGAGACACCGGAGGGCTCTTTTTAGAGAGCGCCAAGCAGCATTCTCCCAGTAACCCCTGCCAGTCCGAGTGTGCCTGAGTGTGGTCAGAGACTTGCCTTGATGTCCACCAGCTGTGCCTCACACGTTGACCTTGCTTCCTAAGGAGGACCCATCTCTTTGAATGTCCAACATCCTTGTCGTCCCCAGCTGTGATGACCTTTCTTCTTAAGTTTCCTGCGCTTTGTGCCCAGGGGGTTACCCTAAGACTTGGGAAGAAAGAGTAGGGAAGGTCAAAGTCAGAGATGGGAGCTGAATTTTGCAAAAAGAGGGGAAATATCCCTTTCTTACCTAACCACTGTTTTTCCACCTGTTGAAAGTTTCCAGGACTTTGCCATTTTTTTGGTGGCTTTTACTTTCCCTCTGTCCCCTTCCTTTTAGCCAAGCCTTTCAAGGAGGAAATAATGTGTGGTCA
The DNA here is from genome assembly GCA_028658325.1 of Potorous gilbertii. Taxonomy (NCBI): domain Eukaryota; kingdom Metazoa; phylum Chordata; class Mammalia; order Diprotodontia; family Potoroidae; genus Potorous; species Potorous gilbertii. Next base: position 290,186,267 of record CM053770.1, on the reverse strand, counting down.
TTTGACCAAAGAAAGGTCCAACTCTTTTCCAGTGTGTGTGTTCATTGGAGCTGTTGGCTTTGTTGGACATTCTTCCTTCCCCCTCATCCAGTGTTTGAGGCAGGGGGTGGGCCTCCAAGAGGTACTGAGTGACCCCCCCCCCCCGCCAAAACCCATGGTGTATAAGCCTCTCTTATATTCTGTTGCTCCACTTCCACAGGAGGTTTTAAATGGATGGAAAGAAGCTGCATGGCCCTTTTCCCAACATCCTTTACCTCCACGTGGTCATATTTTGTCAGATTGCCATTTTGGATTGGAGGCTTCATGCCACACATCTGAATTTAACCAGAACATTTGGTCGTGGCTCTGGAACTTTTAATTTATAGACAGGTGGGTCTGGGCCCACCCTCCATGGCAGATGGCCATTCTAAGACCTCTGTGCCCCAACCCTTCTGGTACATAAGGCTTCATAATTCTTCTCCTTTCTAATCATCCATGGGGAAGCAAGCCTTTTTCACCCTTAAGAGTTTTCCCTTTTGACCTTTTTATTAAAAAAATCATTATACTATTAAAATTGGGCGTGGAAGAGTAATTAAAAGAAAAGAATTTTTAATAGATTGTAAAATAACGAGTACTTGGAGTTCTTTTTATCAATAAAAATAGAATGTTTATAACGTCACTTATCAACTCAGTATCTATTAATATCTGAGGGGTTTTAGATCTCTTTTGTAGTTGTTCCATTTTCAAGAAATCAGTGTTTTTCAGCCTTCTTAGTTTTTCTTGCCAAATGAATTATGCAAATAAAATGTATTATCTCACTAGCTTGCTTTTCTGCTTGTTGAATGACCAGGAAAGATGAAGATCCCAAGCATGAATGGGGCAGAGCATTGATTGGCTTTAGTCCCTTCATTACCAACTGCTTGGTAAAGTACCCAGATGCCCTCGATCTCAGGGCCATGACTGGGTGGACACCACTAGTTCTCTGAAATAGGGGCGGTAGGAGTAGGCTAATAAGAGTTAGAGCCAGAAAGGACAACTCCCCCATTTTCTACAGATGAGGAAACAGAGTCCCTGAGAGGGGAAGGGACTTGTCCAAGGTCATGCAGATAGTAAGTGGCAGTGCTGGGAAGGTTGTAATTGTAGTAACATTAACAGCTGGCTTTCACATAGCACTTTAAGGTGTGTAAGGTGTTTTACAAATGTTATCTCATTTATCCTCACAACAACCATGGGAAGTAGGTGTAGTTTTTATAGTTGATAAAACTGAAGCAGATAGAGGTTAAGTGACTTGTTACTGTCTGAGGCTAGATTTGAGCTCAGGTCTTTCTGATTCCAAGATCAGTCTTCTATCCATTTTCACCCCCAGCATTAGTGTGGGGTGGTCACCCCCAATTTCTGGTCCCAGATTCATTCATCAAGCATTTATCAAGTGCCTACTTTAGCCAGGTACTAGGAATTCAAAGACTAAAAACAAAATTGACCCTTCCCTCAAGGAATTTGCATTTGATTGAGGGGAACCAGCTTGGACACAGATTTGAACTCAGGTCTTCCTGACTCTAGACACAGCACTTTTTCCTAGTGTTGAAAAAATGTTAATAACTATTTGGTCAAATCACGTTACAGCTGAGAAAACTGATGCTCAGAAAGTTAAATGACTTGCCCAGAGTCACCCAACTGATGTGCCCGAAGTGGGATTTGCCAGTGTTCTCGTACAGTCACTCCTCTGATCTTAGGTCATTCAATGATTTCCCCATTGCTAAGCAGGGCAGTCCTGGCTGGGTGAACACTTGGTTTAGGAAGGGCCCACCTAGGATAGTCAACTCTCTTCCACTATCTACAGTATTGGGAGGCAGGGTTTTTGTCCTGAATACAAGACAAAGTAAGCAATCTTGGTCTCCAGAGAAGAAATGGGAAAATTTGCATAACTTCTGTTCATGGCTTCCACATCCCTCTTATTTCTTTTCTTTCTTTCTTTTTTTCATCCCTCATTTCTATGCCTTATTTGTGTGCAGTTCTTGGTATGCTGCCACCCCAATTAGCCTGTAAGCTCTTTGAAGAGAGCAGGGCCAGGGTTTTATGTTTTTTGTAATCCCAGCTCTTAGCACTGGGCCTGTCACATAAGTGTTTCATAAATGCCTGTTTCTTGAGGTGGGAGCCTGTGTGTGCAGAATATTATCTATATTATCAAAGGAGGTGTTTACTGTGTCAGTTGGGCTTTTTTTTCAAGGAAAGACTCATTGAATGAAGAGCTTGGATGTGTATTTGGAAAAATCTGTTGTAAAAACACAAGTCATCAATAAAACAATGTTCCAAATGAAAATGTATCAGGTGTGTTCATGTCCTTTGCTGGAGTGTGGGTCTAGTTATGTCTCCCCTGTAAAATGGCAGAATAGGCTGGCAGCTCTAAAATCCCTGATAATCTAATAATCTGAAAGCTGCGAAAGAGAAACCTCCATCCCATTGAGCTCTCAGAGCCTCATTTGGCTGGGTGTGCTTGGTGTTCAGGAGGCTGGAAAGAGGCTGAGGAGCCTCTTCCTCTTGTCAAAAAACTCACTCAAAACTCAGGGAAAGACTTGCTGCCCCTAGAAACTTTGTTTTTGACACTCAAAGCCCTTCAGTGTCCGGCTCCAATCTACCATCCAACATTTTAACATTTTGCTCCCCTTCACGCATGTAACCAGATTCATCTATTGGTGCAGAGTATTCCATGTCACAAAGCAGAGCTGCTCCTTGTTCATGGAATCCCTGGCTTCCTTCCTGCCAGTGTACTTGGCATCTATTTCCTACCCAAGACCTTTCCTGCACTCCCAGCTATGGGCCCAATATCTCACTTTGAAATTACTTGGTAACATTTTCTGGATACTTTGTATCTACTTATTTGGGTACATGCATTGTCTATCTGGAAAATAGTGTAACTTCCTTGAGGGTACCATCATCTGTCAAATTTTAGTCCTTGTCTTTTCAGTGTCTGGCAAGTAACAGACACATAGAGCCTGCCAGGGGGTGCCACAATGCACAGTGCCAGGCCTGGAGTCTGGAAAACCTGAGTTCAACATCTGGTCTCCAACACTTACTAGCTGTGTGACCCTGGACAAGTCACTTGACCCCTGTCTTCCTCTTTCTCTAACTTTTAAGATAAAATAATAGTACTTCTCTAAGGGTTCTTGTGAAGATCAAGTGAGGTAATATTTGTAAAGCATTTAGCACTGATACACAATGCTGCTAAATAAACGTTTGTTTCTTTCCCTTCCTTCCCTCCTTCCTTCTTTCTTTCTTCTTTCCTTCCTCCTTCCTCACTTCCCCTTCCTTCCTTCCTGTTCATTCTTTCCTTTTCTCCTTAAGAGTACAGACTGTTTCAGGCATTTATATCTCCAGTACCTACTAAGAACACAGGGACTGGCACGTAGTAAGCATTTGTTTAATTTAGTACAGCAGGAAGAGCACTGGCTTTGAATTCAGAGAACCTGAGTTCAAATCCTGACCTTGTGCACTTCTCTAGCCTTCAGTTTACTCCTCTGTGAAATGAAGGAGATTGAACTAGGATTACTTCCAGCCCTAGAGCTATAACCCAAAGAAGGGCAAAACCTTAAAAATAGGCTCAGAAGTGCCAGATCACAGTCAGCCCCCATGGAAAATAACTCACTTTAAAGGCTATACCTGCAGGTGGGTGGAATGAAAGGGTAGGAGGAACATTCCTGGAGGAAGGGAGGTCCTAAGAATGACCCAAGATAAGGTCATTAACTTTCCATTAGTCACCAGGGTTCAAGTGTCAACCCTCAAGGAGAAGGATTTACCCAATTATATAAAACCTTGGAGTTAAGGGCTGCTTCACTTTTGTCTTTATTTAGTTTTGTCCAACTCCTGACAATGCCTGGCACATGAGAACCACAGAATAAGAGGAGGGGAGAATAATCTCCAGGTCACCAGGCACATCCCACCTCACTTTACTGGTATCCCCTCTCCCCTCCCACACCCACACTGCTTGATAGACACACTATTTTAACGTTTTAAACCATGTTAAAAATACACTTTTACTATTTTTATATGGCCAAGGCTTCTCTGTGCAGCAGACAGTGTTGGGTTTTTTTTCAAAATTTTGAAAGACTATAGTCGGCTACTTTATAATGCAAATTTTTAGAAATCTCATGCCAAGAAGGTAATCTCTATGTTTCCAAACTCCCAGTTTTGAGTTATTGGCTGCAAATAGCTTTTGGACTTCTCAGCATCCCTTCCCATCCTGGATTCTAGGAGGCAAAAATAGGACTTTTAACAGATAAAAATAACCCCCTATTTTTAACTTGGAAAGCACTGGAACTCCTCTGAACTATCTTTTTCATCTAAAGATTGCTCATATTTTGTTAGTCATTGAAAGTCTCAGATGGGATATGGATAAAGAAAGTTATTTAATATCCATTGATTAGGCAGTTGTGTGGCACAGTGAGGAGAACCCTGTATTTGGAGTGAGAGAATCTATATGGGTTTATAACACAGCCCTCCTCTTTCTTCCCTGTGTGATCTCCTTATGTGACCTTGGGCCAGTCCCACAATCTCTCCGGACCTCTTTTCTCATCTCTAAAATGAGCAATGGGGGCTTACTGGCCTTGGAGGTTCATTCCAGTTTGAAATGTCTAATCCTATAGATTTAGAGATCCATGAGATCTGAAGCCATTAACGTTAGGGTGGGTCTCCATCACATATTTTGGGATTGTAGCAGGAGTTTATAAATAGCAGTTCTGGAGCACTTTAATGTTGACAAAGCATTTTCCAAATATTGGCTCATTTGATTCTCAAAACAACACTGGGGGTTATTATCCTCATTTTACAGATGTGGAAACTAAGGCAGACAGCTGCCTCCAGGGCTCTGTGCACTGTAGCACCACCTCGTGGCCTCCTAAGGTTCTTCACTTTTTTGGTATCAGTCTGATGAAGCCTCAGGTGTGGACTCTTTCTCAAATTATTCTGTTTTTAAATACATAAAACAAAATACAGAGGGCTACAAAGGAATTCTACAAAATCGTACCGTCTTACACTTAATTATGCTGAATTATACAACTACATGCAGTTATCAAAATGTTAAAAAATCAAGTATATGGACCCTGGGTGAAGACTGTCCACTATGTCCACACATTTGTATGTGAGACTTTCTCCACAGAGGAGGAAAATCACATGGAAGCCAAGATTTATGATTTTGGAGGGGGTCTTAAAAGTTATCTTGTCCAGCACAACTCATGAGTGAATCCTCCACACGAGCAATATTTCAAACAAATGACTCCAGTGTCTGCGTGAATCCTTCCAATGACCAGGAACTCACCATCTCACAAGATGGCCTATTCCATTTTTGGACAGTGTTAACAATCAAAAAGTTCTTCTTTTTATGTGATGAAATCTGCTTCACTGAGATGCATGAAGCAAGCTGAATTCTTCTCCATGTGGTCTTTGAGGCCTTTGGAATCATGGGTGTTGGGGCAGCTACATGCTGTGGAGTCAGAAGAACATGAGTCCAATTCCAGCCTCAGACATTTAGAGCTGTGTGACCTTAGGCAAGTCCCTTAACCCCAGTTGCCTCCAAAAAAAAAGAGAAGAAAGAATCATGGATATTGACCTGGAAGGGACCTTTGAGGATGATTTGGTGCACTTAAATGAAGCAAAGGGAGGACCAGAGAAAGAGAGAGATTTACCCAATTATATATAACCTTGAAGGTTCGTCCAACTCCTGACAATGCCTTGCATATGAGAACCACAGTATAAATGTTTTTTGAGAGATTGGTTGATGGGCTAAGGCCCCACAGGTGCTAAATTCTCTGACTCCAAATCTAGCCCTTTCCATTTTAGCATAAGTAAGGCTTAAATTTAGAATCTCTGTTCCTTCTCTTCATGTGTATGGCATGGGAGGGACTTGTTGTAAAGCTCCTTTGGTCCAATGGAACAGCAATGATGTTACCATTTGCCTACAACATGCCTCCTCCAGACTACAGCCACTGGATGTGAAGTCTTCTCAGGTTAAACAGCTTTGTGCCTCTAAACCGCAGATTCTTAACCGGGGTCCCTGAACTTGGTGGGTTGGTTGGTTTTGAAATATCCTGATTATTACATTTCAATGTAATTGGTTTCCTTTGTGTTCTTATGTCTTTTTTTTTCTATGTATTTAACAACATGAATCTGAGAAGAGGGAAATCTGCTTCACCAGACTGATGCCAAAGAGGTCCAGGACCCAAAGACAGTGAAGTCCAAGCCCCTGTACCATTCCTAGAGGAATGAGCAAGAAATAGAGAAGGAAGAAGGAATCGAGATAAAATCCTGTTGACAAGCAATCTCTTCCCCATCCATCCCCGTCAATGGCCAGCAGCCAAGGAATCCTTCTCGTCTACCTTTCCTGTGTCCTGGCAAAGACAAAGGCCATTTTGTTTAAAGCAGCTCCTGTCATTGAGCCCTACCTGCACAGAGTAAAGACCCACTATGTTGGCCTATGCCTGGCTTTTAAAAAACTGAAACACGATTTTGTTTCACAGCAAAGAAAAATTGTTAAAGCAGATCATTTGGTAGGTACAGTGTGTGAAAGAGCAAAGGACCTGGCTTCAGATTCTGCTTCTGCTACTTACTACCTGTGTAAACTTGGGCAAGTGATTGTTCCCCCCTGCGCCTCTACTTCTTCATTTATAAAATGAGGCAGTTGACTTAAATGGCCTCTGAGGTCCTGTCCAGCTTTAAATATACAATCCCACTGTAGCAACACATACCTTGGAGTCATTCTCCCAACCAGGTGG
>CM053770.1:290042652-290179024 GCA_028658325.1 Potorous gilbertii | reverse complement strand
ATGTGTAGATCCTACATAGAATTGTATACCATCTTGGGGAGGGAGGAGGGTGGTGGGGAGTAGGTAGGGGGAAGAAATCTAAGTTTTATGGTAGTGATCGTAGAATATTAAAAATAAATAAAATGAATATATTTTAAAAATAATAAGACTTATTATAACATATAATGTATAATAATAAGGGTCCTCCTTGAGGACAGAAGTCAACTCAGTGCTCATCCCTTTGCCTTCCCAGAAAACCTGCTGCCCTGCTCCTGGGCAGGCCTGCCAGTCACCCAAGAGTGCCCAAGAGACTACATCACTGATCCAGGAAACTGAGTGGGGCCCCATGCAAAACTCTGAGGACAAACATTTCCCAAACTTTGACAAATGTGCCTGTCCCAGGCATGAGCCTGCCTAAAGGCCCAAGTCTGACACAACTCCCATCCTCCCCAAATGCCTCAGAGTAAGGTCCCAAGGGTCCTAGGGTCTCCAACAAGGCCATACCTATGAAACCCAAGCTGGATATAATAAGCCCCAAAGGCCCTGGGCCTATACTCTGAGCCCACCAGGCCAGCTAAAGTGGGAGAGGCTCACTGCCAAGAGCCTGACCTGCAGAGGAGCAGTGGGCGTGACAGCAATCCTGGGTGCTGAGCACCCATCACCTGCTGTTCTTTGCAGGTACTCTGTTCCAGCCAAGCTGACTTACTCCTTGTGAAAGACATCACACCTCTAATTGTGTGTCTGTTCAGATTGTTTCCCATGCTTCTTCACTTTGGGCTCATTTGGGGGCTGCTGGGTTTTTCTTTGTATTCCCACAACAGCACACATGTAATGATACTTCATTGATTGAGTACTGACACCCACAGAGATGAAATCACAGATAATCAATTAAAGCTAGAAAGTTCACAAGTCAGCACCACCGCAGAAAATACAAAGAATGTCCAAAAACAAACATAAACAACAGCCCAGGGGCCGAGGGCGCTCCCAGTCTAAGGGGAAAATAGCCCGCCAACAATTCTGTACAATACAAGACAGAGAGGGGATGGACTGGGAGTAGTTTCAGAAGGAAGGCACTAAGATGAAGGAGGATGGGAAGGCCTTACAGAAGGAGGAGAGGAGGGAGTGTGGCCCAGTTGAAAGAGAACAGGAGTTGGAATTTGTTACCTCCTGACTGTGTGACCTTGGGCAAGTCAGTCTTCAATTTCCTCCTGGGTAAAATGAGGAGTCTGTACTTCATGATCTCTGAGAGCCCTTCTGGCTGGAAATCTATAAGATTAGAGGTGATCTAGTCTATCCTGCTCCTCCTCACCCTACAGAAGAGGAAACTGAGTGTCAGAGAGATTAAGTGCCTACTACGTGCCAGACCCTAGGTATAGTAAGCGAAAAAGAGGACACAATCCAAAGTGTGGAAGCCTGGTAATGGAAGTATTTGATTGAGCTTCTTCGGTAGTCCTTAGCCCCTTTCCCCTTAAGGCAACCTGGGCTGGGTTAAATGAACCAGAGTAATGACAGCCCCCCTGAAGGCATGGGAGTACTAGCCCAGGACACACAAACATAAACATACAAAATGACCCCTGGAGAACAAGGCAGGAGTTTCCAAGAATGTCTGGCATCCACCGTCTGCATCGCTAGAAAACTTTTCCTCATACCTTGCTTTCCACCTATTCCCCAACTAACTTTGGCCTGTCAGGTTTTCAAAACCAGAGCCCAAGGTCAGCTTTCCCCTGGCAAAGGAAGGCCCATCTCTAGCCGGGGAGGAGCTGCCTTCTGCCCCTTCTCAAGGTGGAAGTAAGAAGAGAAAGAAAAAGAGGGGAGCTAAATAGGGGGAGATAGGCTAGTGAGGGGGAAATCCAGGGACCCCCTTCAGGGCTCAGCCCAAAGACTAATTAATAGATGGCACGTGCCAATCCACTAGTTGCCAGCAGAGAGACATGTTTCTGGCTCCCTAACGGGGGGCCAGAGCCAGGGCTCTCAACAGAGACCTTCACGCTTCCACAAGGTTCCTGAGCCGCCTTGAGGCAGTGCCGGGCTCGAATGGCCAAGTATCTGTAGGGTGGGAGGAGGGAAGCTATCACTCCCATCTCCACTCCAGATACCCTTCCCTCCCTGTCGCGAGGGCAAGGCCCACTGGGACACACAGAGGCCGCTAAAGTACACTCCCTTTCTCTCCTCCCCTCTCATCCCCAAGAGTCGAGCAGGAAACCCGCCCTCCCCTATCCTACGGCAGGAGACGGAGAGCGAGGGAGAGACACAAGGAAAAAAGCGGAGTGGATGGAAGGTGGTGCTGGAGGAATTAGCGAGGACTGCGCAGGAAGCTATGAAGGGGCAGCCAGGCAGAGGGGATGGAAGGACGGGAGGAGCAGGGCAGGAGAGAGGGTCTCACGCCTAAAGTACAGGGGGCATCCGGACCACGTCCCTAAGGCTAGGGCGCGGGAAGGAACCAGGGCGGCGTTCCCCCTAGGGACAGAAGGGGCAGAGGGTCGCCCAGGGGGGCGGAGCCGTGGGGAGGGTGGGGGCTCAGACCTGCAGGGCTTGGAGCGGGGGCGAGGAGGGTCTTGAGAGGGACAGCTAGAGGGTGACGGGCACCGCGTGGGAAGCAAGGGGAGGCACCCACCGTCGGAAGAGGCTCTCCATGTCCTTGATCTGCCGACGGCTGAACTCCGGGAACTCAGTGTACGGTTTGAAGACCTTGGTGGGCCGGGGCCGCGCCGTGCCCTCGTGAATGCTCTGGCGCCGGTTCAGCTGAGCCTTCAGCTCGGAGTCGGCGTTGGCCGTGAGTTCCTTCGCCGGCAGCTCCTCCGCGGAAGTCTGGGGCCACAGGCTCCGGCTCCGGGCCCGCTCGGGCTCTGTCCGAAGCCCGCAGTCCGCCCCGTCGAGGCCGTTCTGCTGCGGCCCCTGGCCGGCCTCGGACTCCTGCTCCAGCCTTAGCCGCCGCTGCAGCTTCAGGGCAAGCTCCTGGGTGGCCATGACCTTGTTGCGCCGCAGCCCCGACGGACGCACAGACAGACCTGACTCGCCGGCTCCCTCCCCAGCCGCGGCTCAGCACTCCTCTGGGATCCCGGGCTAAGGAGCCCGGCTAAAAAGGAGAGCGGGAGGGGGCGGAGAGGGGGTGGGGCGGAGGGCGGAGCCCTGAGGTCTCAAAACCAGGTCGAGTAGAATCTGGGCAGTTGCCCCAGTAGATCGCAGGCGGTAAATTTGAATCCCACTTCGGCTATCTGGCTACTGGTGCGCCCATGCGCGGGCCCCTTCTTTTTCTGGGCCCCTCTAGGTCCTTCTTGGTAAACCAAAGGGGTTGGATTAAGTGACATCTAAAGTCCTAATTCTGTTTGCCTCAGTTCCTCATCTGTAAAATGAGCTGGAGAAGGAAATGGCAAACCACTCCAGTATCTTGCCAAGAAAACCCCAAATGGGGTCACGGAGAATGGAACACGACAGAAAGGACTCCACAACAAAGTCCTCAGCCTCCTCCTCCCTCTCAGATGCCAAGGCGAATGTTTGCAGGTGATGCCATCCATCCCTCCTCCCTCTCCCGGGATGCCGAGTGAGCCCAGCTGAGCTGCGGGTGGGGATTCCCTTGGAATAACTCTAAGGACCTTCGAGGCGGCCCATCCGGGCCAATTCTCCTTTTACAGATGGGGAAACCAAGGCCCAGGGAGGTTCATTGATGTGCCAAGGGCAGTCTCAGGGCTCCTCTTTCTTCTTGCGCGTGGGAAGATGTATAGCTGCAGCCTAAGAGTGTCTGCAGCCTTTCACCACGCGGCCTGGGGGAACCTCTCCTTCTCGAGTGACTCCCCCTGACATTTTGCATTCCAGTCAAACGGACCTTCTTGCTAAGACGTTCTATCTCCAACCCGGTTTCCTCCGAGCCTCGGCTGAAATTCCAGTTTCTGCCAGAAGCGATTCTCGTCCCGTCCTCCCCCAGCCTGTGAAGATCGCCCCTTCCCTCCCTCGAACATTATCTTCTCTCGATCCAGTATGATTTTGTTGTACGTGACTCTTTCTTGTTATCTCGAGCCTGGGAGCTCCTGAAGGACTGGAATCTTGCCTTCGCCTCTCTTTAGATCCCCAGCACATAGGGGCGCTTAATACACTATTGTTGATTAATTGATTAGTTAGCACTTGTGTAAGACAGTCTTCCCTCCCTCCCCAAGTAGAATGTTGCCTCCAAGAGGACGAGGGATTGTTTCGATTTTCACCCTGACCCTATGGAACGGCATAGTGCCTGGCACATGACTAGCACTTAGATGGTTCTGGAATCGAATTGAAAGTCACTGGTTTCCTTTCCAAGACGCTAGTACAATTGGAAAAGGATACCCTGATGGGCTAGAGGAAGGGTCAGACTGACGAGTAGGAAGATCTGTGACTTAAGTGACTCTGGGCAAGTCATTTCCGTATCTCAGAACTTCAAGTTTCCTCATCTGTAAAATGGGACTAGCAAATAAGCGCTCCTGCGAGGGTCAAAGGAGATAATAAATGTAAAGTACTTTGCCATCCTTAGAAACGCTAAGTAAATGTTAGCGTTACTATTTTTTTTCCATTGTATTCTCATCTTTCCCCATGCGATTTAGATAAAACGATCCTGGAACAAGTCAATATCCATTATTATTTATTTCTCATTATTATTATTTTAGAATGCCTGCATCCTTCCCCCGGAGTGGCTGCTGTCTGAGGAGTGTGACTTCCTGGAGACTGGTTAGGGTGGAAGGGGCTGCTTGTGGTTTTTGCTTATTTCATTTGTTTTACTTTTTAGGCAGAGCAAAGCTCTGTATTCATTTTTTTTGGTCATTTTTTTTGTTTCTTTTTCTTTTCTTTTTTTTTTTTTTTGCTTAGAATTATCCTCTTAGGTTTTTTTAGTCAGTGATATTTTATTTTTATGTCACCTTATTTTCCCTCTATGTTTACTTCTGCTTCTACAAGTCATACCTTGTAAAAAATAACTTTTTAAAGGAAGAGAACTCAGATAAACAGATTAAGGCATTGAAAAAATCTGCAATCTGCAGGTCAGTGGAACCCCACCTCTCCAAAGCAGGGGATTTCTTTCCTCATTTTTCTTCTTTGGGGGGCAAACTTGTAACTTCACACTTTTTCCTTTTTTGTGGTCATTTCCTCCATTTAGTTTGCAGCTATTGTCTTGGTTGTTTTCCTAGTAATACTTCACCCTGCATCAATTTATGTTACTTTTCCCATGCTTCTCTATAGGCATCAAATTATCCTTTTTTTCCAGTACAGTAATCTATTAAGGCTACATGTTCTAAATAGAAATGTTATGGGCTAATGAATGCATTGTAATGACTATAATAGAAGAGGTAAACATTTGTAAGTTTTGCCAATGGTGACATTTGACAGTTTAATGGTTTGTAAGTTGAGTAGGTGGTGACTGTCCAGGACACATCAACATATTTTAAAAAAGATTAACTTTGCTGTTTTGAAGGTAAACATAATTATAATTCAGCATTCTCCTCTTCCCCCACCCCACAATCAGCAGTGAGTTTGTATATATTAACTGTCTGAGTGATATGGGGCTGGCCTTGGAATCAGGAAAACCTGGGTTCAAGTCTCCCTTCTGACACTGGCCACAACATTCCAGATAGTATCCCCTGAGAACTCTCTTAGACTAGCCATCAATCAATCTGTCAAATTGTCTAGTGCTACAGTTTCCTCACCTGGAACTCCTCACGCTGATGAAATTTCGGGGCCCAGACAAAACTAATCCGATTCAATCAATTAAGCACTTCCTGTGTGCCAGTTACTGTGCTAATTGCTGGGACCAAAGAAATTAGACTAGAACCTTGAGCCAATCCTCCTGGGGACTTATGGGAAGGCCTGGACCAGTCTAGTAGAGGATGGGCAAGCAGGAGAGGGGTGTGGGTGCTATCTGCAAACTGGAGGGAATGCTAACATCTATGAAGTCAAACATTCTAGGGACTAGAACAGCCCTTTGTTAAAGAAGACTGAAGCCATCAGTTGCATTAATAATTAGAAGTGCAAACTGCTGGTTCTAAATGGAATTTCACCATGATAATTACACTGTACAATAAAAGGTTTTTTTTTTAATCTCTTGAAGAGTTGAAAGTATTTCCCATACCATTATCCCATGATCTCATTTATTCCAACAACCTTCCTTGGAGACTAAGGGAGACAGGTTTTTTCACCATCCCATCCCCTGGGAAAAAGGAAGCTAAACGTCTCACCTGAAGATCACACAGCTGAACAGCAACAGAACAGGTTTTCTCCTCTGTCATCCCCAAGCTGAAGGAGCCCAGGACTCAATGATCTTGCAAATGGAACTTCTACTAAGTCAGTACCTACTGAGTATCTTGCATGAGGAGAGGCTGTCATGCTGGTCTGGGAGCCAGGAAGACCTGGGTTTGAAAGCTACCTCAGATACTTGCTAGCTGCTTGACTCTGGGCCAGTCATGTTCACTTCTCAGAACCTCATTTCCCACATCTGTAAAATGGTGATAATGATGATAGCAACTCAACTTCCCAGGACTGTTTTGAGTGGATGTAGTTCAACATTCATTGAGTGCCTACTGTGTGCCAGGCATTGTGCTGTTGCTTGCTAGCCTTAAAGGGCAGTACAAATGTTGGTTGTGATTATATGCTAACCACCAGGAAGCGTATTCAATGTGTAAGAGAAGGTCTCTGTCACAGGAAACTCAACATTTGGGAAGAAAATAAGGCAGCAGCTCAAATGAATGGAACACATTGTGGTCAGTGTAGTGAGAATTGTCCGGAGGAAGACCTCTTTAGGAGTTAGGAAAAGAGCACAAGTGTCCAGCTAGAAGAGACCACAGAGGCTACCTAGTCCAAACCCTCATTTTACAGATGAGGAAACTGAGGCACACACGGTTAAGTGACTTGTCCAGGGTCACACAGCTGGGAAGTATCTGAGGTCAGACTTGAACTCATTAAGAAGAGTTTTCTGGATTCCAAGCCTAGTGCTCTAGGCACCATGATGCCATCTAGCTGCTCTGAAGTGAAGTGGCTTATGGCTAAATTTATAAGCTATGCACCATAGGAATTGCCATTTTCTGATGTTTAAAATATGTGGATTTATTGAAAAGAGTTTCTGTTTGCTCCACCCTCCATGGTGAATCAGAGTCAGTGTTTTTATAGGGTGCTTGTTATTAGAGGGTTATATAGACAACTGTCTCCCAGGTCTCCCTTTAGTCTTGGGTTGGGATCAAAGCATGTTTTAGGAATTAGGAGTCCAAATATAGCTTGCCTCCAATACAGGAAGGATGCAAATGACTTCAACAAGCATTCAGATATACTATGTGCTAGGTACTGGGGATACAAAGGCAAAGTCAAATCCAGCCCTGAACTTACGGTCCACTGGGAGGAAACAAATGTAAATAGATAAATAAATACAAAATAGACATAAAGCACACAGGAAATCATTTAGAGAAAGAGGAGGGAAGACATCAATGACTGGGCCATCACAGAATGGTTCTTATAGGAGGTGGCACTTGAGCAAAGTTTTAAAGGGAGTTGGGGGAATCCAAGAGGTGACAGGAAGGAGAGAGCATTTCTGGACACAAGGGACAGCTTGGAAGCCAAGGCAGAGAGGGAGTGGTAAATAGGCCATTTGGCTGAAACATATCGTACGTTTGGACAAGTAATGTGAAACCAGTATGGACAGATGAGCTGGAACTAGATCGTGGAAGGCTTTAAATGTCAGGTAACATCTTGAACAGGGGAGTGGTCAAACCTGGGTCTAACATCACTTTAGTAGTTGTACTGGATAGCTCAGATCCTAGCTATGTGACCCTGGGCAAGTCACTTCACCCTGTTTGCTTCAGTTTCTTCATCTGTGAAATGAATTGGAGAAGGAAATGGCAGATTACTCCAGTGTCTTTGCCAAGAAAACCCCAAATGGTGTCAGAGATGACAAAAGAACAACAAATGTTCAAACTCTGTGCTACATGTTTGGGAACAAAAAGGAGCTTGCCTTCTCTTGGGGGAGAAGAGAGGACCTTGGACACTCACTTTCTTCTGCTGGGCCTCAGTTTCTCCTTTGTAAAATTAGGTCGTTGGATTAGGTGGTCTCTTCAGTTCCTTCCACCTCTATACCTATGATGTGAACTTACCTTGAGCCAGTACAGAGAGAAGAGCTGGGTGCAAGAGACATGATGAATGGGAAATTGACCAGAGTAGCAATGAGATAAGTGGCTGATAGAGGTACAGTAACAATGAATGAAGGAGCTAAATAGCACTTATTAAGAGCTTACTATAAACCGTATCAAAGGACTTGCCTTCTCAAGGAAGGAGGAAATTTAAAACTCAAAAATGATTTAAAAAAAAAGAATGTTAAAAATGGTTTTTACATGTAATTCAGAAAAAAAATAAAATAAAAACATTTCCCCTAAAAGAACTTACTATGTGCAAAACACTGTGCTAAGCACTGGATATAGAAATGGGCAAAGTAGGTGACGGGAATAAGTGTTTATATATCACATTTACTATGTGCCAGAAACTGGCCTAAGCACTTCACTAATATTTCAATTGGTCCTCACAACTACTCTAGGAGATAGATACTACTATAACCCCCATTTTACAGAGGAGGAAACTGAAGCCAGTAGGGTTAAGTATCTGAAGTTGAATTTGAACTCAAGTCTTCCTGACTCCAAGCCCACTGCTCTGTAGTAGACTAGGCCCCCACTCTCAAGAAATTCACCTTCTAGAAGAAAGAGACAACACCACATCGATGGTTTTGACTGCTGGCATGGGAAAGGTCCCATGGTCCTTAGAGTATAGCAGCAAATCCGATGTTAATGCTTCTTCTTTTGTGTCTTTTCCACTGATAAAATGAAGATCAGTGTTTGATGGTAAGCCATTTGACCATGCCAAGGACTGTGGGGGAAAGAACATCCTTTAGTAGCTGCAGCTGCCAAGTGGCATCTCATGTACCTTGTTACCCTACAATGGAAAAAAAAAGCAAAACTCTTACAACACTTACGGAAAGTCAAGCAAAACAAACTCCTCCATTCTCCAGTAGACTCTGGAGTCAGGAGTTCAAATCTAGCCTCAGATACTTCATAGTTGTGTGACCCTAGGCAGGTCACTTCACCTCTGTTTGCTTTAATCTCCTCAACTGTAACATGGGGACAATAGTAGCACCTTCCTCCCAGGGTTGTTGTAAGTATCAAGGGAGATAATATTTGTAAAAATATTACATGAGATAATGTAAAAATAAAATAATTGTAAACAAGTGCTTAGCATGGTGCCTGACATACAGAAGGTGCTTAATAAATGCTTATTCCCTCTCTCCCTCTGATTGATCCTAGTTGAGCATGATAGTTTCCAAATTGTTTGTTTTTCTGGTGTTATTATCGTATATACTGTTCTCTTGGCTCTGTTCACTTCATTCCGACTTGTCTCTGAAGCCATCCCTTTTGTGATTTGTTGATGGCCCAGTGGTTTCATGACATTCATATATCATGATTTGTTCATCCATTGCCCAATTGACGGACATCTCCTTAGTTTCAGGGTCTAAGTAACTACAAAAAGAACCACTGTAAAGAAATAAAACATGTGTATATATTTCTGTACACACATGTGCACATATGTGTTGTGTTGGTGCTTCGTTCTCAAAAAGGACCATGACATGCAGTTGACTTTGATTTGAGTGAAAGAGGGTTGTGCAAGGTCACCAACCTCATTTTCTTCTCCTGAGCCATTTGTATCCAATGGCCTGATATTCATCAGGATGGCTGGAGATGGCCCAGGATGCAATGTGAGACCCTGGCCCTTTCAGGCAAAGATCTTATAGCATTCTCACTTTGAGTGAGATATACCCATTCAGTGAATAGGTTTCTTTAAATAGTTGCTCAAGGGATGCCCCCTTTAATCACACACACACACACACACATATACGTGTATACATACACATATTTACATATAGGAGTTTTTCCTTTCTTTGATCTTTTTGGGGATAAGCCTAATAGTAGTATCTCTAACTTGCAATCCAATTAAACACCTGCTGAGGTGCTAAGGAAGGGTACAAAGATAAAATTAAAACAGTGCCTGCCCACTCTGATGGACAACTGTGGGTCTGATTTCCTTTACCTTTGCTAAATAGTTAATATCTAAGCTTTATAGTAATTCACCTTCACCCATCAAATATCTTCCCTCCCTACCTTTGACCTCTCCATCAGTGTAAGCTGGAAACTCCATTGGGGAAGAGTGGTGGGAGTGGGGAGGGGGAGTCATGAGTTTCTATGTAATTGATTTCTTCATATTCTACTAGTAAACAGATGCATTTCTAAAGATTATTTTACACATGGATTTTAACAATCTAAATAATTTTGTTATTTGGAAAAAGTGACTGATTTTCCTGAACTCCTTCAAAAATATGTATTTGGTAGAGAGGAAATGCAATTCTTTGCATACATTTGGTTTGTTGAAGTAAATGGAATGAAAACAAAACCTTCTCTTATATTTTTTCCATTCTTTTTCATCCCATTATATATACATCCCAGTGGATGAAATCAGATTGCTTTGATTTAAATCAACATTTATCAAACATCTACTATGTGTAAGGCCCTGGGCTAGGTGCTAGGGACACAGTAATTGCTGTTGAGAGGTCCTACATTTTCTTGGGGAGATATAGCATAGACAGATAAGTATAAGATTTAAGGTAATCTGAAGAGGAAGGGAGCACACTTGCAAGGGGAGGTGATGATTAGTGATCAGGGAAGCTTCCCAGAGGGTGTGGTCCTTCAGGTGAATCTTGAAAAACTTTGAAGAGAATATAACCCATGGACTCTAGGTTTGGATTTACAACGACTGGGTTCCGTCTTGGGCGGGGAGGGACTGGCCATAAATCACTCCCTGGTTTATGGTCCTACTCAAGGTTTTCTAATCAAAACATCTGACTAGATGTTTGGGTTCACATCCAGATCTCTGCGAGATGAGAGGCAGCCTTGAGCTTGCAAGTTAGCACTCAAACAATATATTTGGAATTATAAGGAAGCATTAATTTTGTTTGGGGGATCCATAGTCAAGTCTCCTTCCCTTTCTGGCGATTCCCCCCTCCCTAGGAGCTTGTGCAGTCTATAGTCTATAGCTTATAGCACCATCCTGTGGTTGAGGCTTCCTAGAATGAGTTTACTAAAGTCCTCCCCCTTCCAAATGGCTCTGCACAGTCCATAGGACTCAGAGTAATACTTCACATCATGGTTTGGTTCCTAACTCCTCCTGTTGCTCTGGGACCATGTAATTTCACCTCCTCTCCCTAGGAAGCTGAATCTGGTATTGCTTCACTGCTTTTTGTCATTGCTTCCTGTCTGTCATTCAGAGCTGAACTACTCTCTCTCTCAGCTGCTCTTCTAATATTGGATTAGCCCATTAAATCAACGCATTGCCTTCCTTGGCTAAATAGATGTGGATGGATTGGTTGGTTGATTGGAGGGTGCACTTACGGAGATTCTTGGTGTCCTTTGGTCTAATGTATACTTCAAGGAATTTATATAGTCATCTTGAAAAGTTTGTGGGAGGCAAAGACGGCAGGCTGCATAGATTATTGAGATGGTTTGGTTGGAGATGACCTTTGAGGATAGGCTCCATCATGTGCCACAGTAACCACCCATTGTTCCCACTGTTGTTCTGCTCAAGAAGAACTCATCTTAGTCCTCTTCCAAGTGACAGTCCCCAAAAGACATGAAGATAGCTCTCACATCCACTCAAGTTCTCTCTTCTACAGACTAAACGGGCCCAGGTCCTTCGGCTGATCTTTGTATGGCACTTGGGGGCTCTGGACATTCTAACTCCTTTCTGCTGGTTCTGTCCAGTTTGTCATTTTCCTTCCTCAGTCATGGTTCCCAGAACTGAACCCAGTATTCCAGGTATGATCTGATGGAGCAGAGGATGTGATACTTTCTTATTTCTGGAAGCCATTCCTTTCTTATTAGAGCTCTAAATCAAATTATCCTTCTCCAGTGTCATTCCACAGAACCCACTGACTCATCTTGAGCTTGCAGGTCACTAGGACCTGTAGATGTTTTTCAGATAAGCTGTTGTCTGGCCATGCCTTCCCTGTCTTGCACTCATGTCATTGGTTTTGGGAAACCCAATGTCAGGATTTATCTTCTCCAGGTTTGCACACTCCTATTTCTTCCAACCACTCCATGTAGATCATGGCATCCACTTCTTTCACTATCACAGATGCCTTCTTTGGGGCATTCTAAGCTACAGAAGGAGGGAGGATGGGAGGGGGGGAGAGAAAGAGAGAGAGAGAGAGAGAGAGAGAGAGAGAGAGAGCGAGAGAGAGAGAGGATGGCCAAGCATGGACCTCAGACAAGAGAAAATTTTCATGTTGGATAGGTCTCTGGCTCTTGCCAGGGGAAGGGTGGTCCAGTTCTACCAGGTTAGTTGGCTCAGGAAGGAAGGCTGTGGAGCAGTGGATAGAATGCTGAGACTGGAGTGAAGAAGACCAGATTTTAGATTCAACCAGACTCCTACAAGCTGTGTGACCCCAGCACATCTCTTAACCCTATTTGCCTCAGTTTCCTCATTTATCAAATGACCTGGAGAAAGAAATGGCAAACCACTTTAGTATTTTTGCCAAGAAAATCCCAAGTGGGGTCATGACTGAAAAATGACTAAAACCCAACTATGCCAAGCACTGTTAGGTGCTTGGATTACAAGTACAGTTGAGGGCCATGCATACGTTCTATTGGGGGGTCGAGTAAGCAGCATGTACATAATGAATCCACAAACATTTTTTTAAGCTCCTATCACGTACCGAAACCTCCAGCGCACCGTGGGAGTTGCGGAGAGAAGAAAGCGAACTAGATGTTGCCCCCAGGAGCTTACGTTGGTCAAGGGACATCATTCAGTCAACAAGCACCTTTGTAGGTGGGTTATACTATGCCGGGACTAGTAGACACTCCACAGGGACCTTGTGTTCTGGGAAATTCCTTCCCTCGTCAGCCCGAAGTAAAAACCGAGAAGCAGAGGACCTGGGTGCGGGAGAGGTGACGATGAAGAGACGAGAATTCCCGCCCCGTCCTTTCATCTTTAACGTGACTAATGACAAAGGGACTCGAGAGAGAAACAAAGCCGTCTTCCTGAGCCAGCCAGGCATTGTCCATTGTTCAGCCGCTGCCAGTCTCGGACTGGAGCCTTTGATGCTTTCCTCATTAGAGGGAGAAGCTGATGCTGACTGATGGTGAAATCTGAGGCTCTGTTAGAGGGAGGGCGGGGGAAGGGCAGGCAGGAGGTGGGGTGGGGGGTAGAGTGGGGTTTGGGGGGAGGTTAGGATGGGGCGGTGCCGGGCGGGGGGGAGGGGGAGTGGCGTGGGGGAGGGCACAGCCGGGGCTCCCTGAACCGATGCCCTCACGAGATGCTTGTGCATGTCCCGCAGACATCTCCAAGTCCCAGTCCCAAACAGACCTTGCCATCTTCTCTCCCACGCTCACTCCTTTCCCTGGTCACCCGTAGATGAATCCTATCAGGTGCCACGTCTCGGCAACGCTTATCCCTTCAGGACCTCTCCCATTCCCTTCTTGTCTCCTCACCTCATTCCCTCTTGCCTGGATTATTCCAATCATCTCCTAATGGGTCTCTACCTCCATTCCTTCCCCATTCCAACCCATTCTCCTGATTCTAAAGCACCACGCTTGACCAATGACTCAATCAGCACACAATTATTAAGCACGAAATATGTGCCAAGCACTATGCTGAGTGCTGGGGGTATCAAGAAAAACGGCCAACATCCATCCACCTTCTCTCCAGGCATTAACCATGTTACCGCCCTGCTGCAAAAACTTAACTGGCTACAACAGAATCCATACTCTCCGGTCTAGCACTTAAACCCTGATTCCAGTCTATCTTCCCAGCCTGGTTGCACACAACTCCTCTTCACAAATTGTAAGTTACAGTCAGACTTGCTTTCTTGCTGTTTCCTGGCAGACATGTCAAAGTCCCAGCCTGCAAATTTCTGAGTGGCCAGAACCAGATTAAAATGTAATTGGAAAATGTTTAACAAAACAAAAGTGCAACACAACATAAATGATGTTAATTTGTGGTTTTTCAAGTCAATGTGCAGGGCAGGGATCATTTCTGTTTGAGTTGGACACCACTGCCATAAAAGGCAGTTTTTGGTCTCCATGCAAAGTCACAGGCAGTCCCCTTGGCCTGGATCAATGTCCTTCCTCACCCCAGCCTCTCAGAATTCCTGGCTTCCTTCAAGGCTCAGCTCAAGTTTCTTCTACCAGCCTTTCCTGCTTCTCCCCACTCCCATTCACTTTGTATTTATCATTTGAACTTAACTCTGACCATGTTGTACTCGCAGTATGTGAGTTCAATGAGGGCAGGGGCTGAATCACTTTCATATTGGTACCCACAGTACCTAGCTCTGTGCCTGGAACATGGTAAATGCTTCATAAATTCTTGATGGTTGTCCAGAGGTTTAAGTCACCAAAGATGTAACTAGGTTGAATAATTGCAGGCTTTGTCATAGGGTGCCAAAATGTAGAGAGTACACTGAAACAGCAAGATTTAGCAACTAGTTACAGGGAAGAAAAGCTGTGGAGGTGGATGACTTGTATTGGGTAGACTGGGACCTAGACCTGGAGTCAGGAAGACTTAAGTTCAAATTCCTCGTCCTCATCTATTCCGCTTTGAATTAATTATTATGCCTTCTCTGAGTCTTCTCTATTCCACTGTTACCACTCTTGGTTCCTTCCACACATCCTCATGTGACATGAACCTGAGGTTGGGCATCATCCTACACACTCTCATTGCCCTGAGCTTGTCAAGTCTTTCCTCAAACAGAGTTGTCTGGGACTGGACAAAATATTCTAGATGTGACCTGGCCAGAGTGGAAGGGAGTGTCACTTTCCCCTCTCTGTATCTTTCTTAATGAAGCCAAAGCACTTTTGGGAGTAATTATGTCATCTTGCTGCTTTCCCTTGAGCTCTCTGTCTGCTAAAAGCCCCCAGATCTATTTCACCTGAACTGCTGTCCAGACACGCCTTACCCACCTTCTCCCTCTCCCTCTGTTAAGGGCTCTTTCTGTATTTGCTGTACTTGTATCCCCAGGGCTTACCATGGGGCTTGGCTCTTAGTAGGTATTTAGTAAATTCTGATTGAGTTACCAATTTACCGTGGATTGATTCCATGGATCAAAGGATTTAGAGCCCTAAGGACTCTACAGAACTTTGGGCAGAATTCCCCCTGGGGCAGACTATTTCTCCTGGCACAGTTCCAAACCCTTCTGTAATTGGGTGAGGCAGTGGGTGGAAAGAGGGGAACCTTTCCTTTCCCCACCCAAGTTCAAGTTTGATCTGCTCAGTGCTCTAGGTCATAAATCTGCTGGCTAAGACTGGGACTCATCTGCAAACACTTTCTGTAGGAATAAGCCTGGAAAAGCCTATTTTTCCTCTAGTGAGGTAAAGTGTGTGTGTGTGTGTGTGTGTGTGTGTGTGTGTGTGTGTGTGTGTGTGTGTTTGTATGTGTGAGAGAGAGAGAGAGAGAGAGAGACCGAGAGACAGACAAACAGAGAGGTGGAGAGTAGGTCATAATTGCTGGTCAAATGTTGTGCCAAATGATGGAGATTTTTGCATTTTTTTTTTTGCCATTTTCTTAGCAAAGAAAGTCAGAAGTCTTGTCCAAGACTTCTTGGACAAGAGCCCTTCTAGGAAGATGGCAGAGTGGGAATTCCCAAAGGCATCTGCTTTGCTTATGAATCTCTCAAAACCAGCAGTAGACATTCCCCAGAGCAGTGGAGAGACTGGGCCCTCCTATGTTAACAAGATTAAGTCCTTGCTGTCTGACCAGGTCTGTTATCCAAGTTAATATATTACTGGAGGAACTGACCCTCATAAACTTAAAAACAAAAGACCAAGAAAAAAAAAATAGACTCCAGAACATAACCCCACCACCACCACCCCCCCGCCCCCAAAAGGACTGAAATATATTTCTCATTGGATTTAGAATTGGAGGGGATAGTAGAGGTCATCTAACCTCTTGAATTTTCATTTTCAGAAAAACATATTTGCTTTGGGGGTCAGAAAATGTAATCTTCCATGTCTAATTGGCCACATTTAAAGCTAGAGAATCTTTGATCTCTGCTGATCTGACAGGCTTGGACATCTAAAGGTCTCTTTGTCTTTCCCATTTCCACTCTTTTGTTTACGAGTTATGTTAAGGGTAGCTGAAGTCCCAACTCCTCAATTCTGCCAGTGTGTGATCTTACACACCTACAGTTGTCCAGCTGATATTCTGAAAGCATAGGGTGGACCTCTTTGCTCCCTATTATCTTTAAGAGGGCAGCTAGTAAGAGGCTCCATAGTGCACAGAGCACAGGGCCTAGAGTCAGGAAGACCTATCTTCCTGAGTTCAAAACTGGCCTCAGGCCCTTCCTGTGTGACCCTGGGCAAGTCACTTACCCCTGTTGGCTTTAGTTTCCTCATCTGTGAGTTATAGAAGGAAATAGCAATACACTCCAGTATCTTTGCCAAGAAAACCCCAAATGCAATCTCAGAGAGTTGGATATGACTAAACGAGAACCACAAATTATTTTTAAGATCAAAATTCCAACTCTTTCATTGGGACCATTAAAGCCCTTCCCAGTCTGACTTTTCCTTCCATTATCCCCTTCACAAACTCCATGCTCCAGTCAAGCCTACAGGCTTACTGGTCACAACACGACATTCCCTGAGCCTTTGCAGAGGCTGTGTCTTAATATTCTTCTTCCTCCTGGGCTCTCAGCCCATTGCTCCCCTTTCTTGATTCCTTCCACCCCTGGTTCATGCCCCCTGTCCCCCAAATTACTTTGTGTTTACTTTACATAAATGTTATTTACTTCTATGGGTGCGTGTTGTTTCCTCCCAGAAGAAGGAAAGCTTCTTGAGGACAGGGACTGTTCTTGTCTTTGTGTACCCATCACCAGTGTTGGGAATACAGGCATATAAGACAAATCTGTTGAATTAAAGTAACGCAGATAACAACAACAAATCTGGAAGACAGGTGAAGAGAAGAGCTCAGTTTTATTGACTTAAGGGGCCAATGAGATGGTGCAGCGGTTAGAAGGCTGGGCATGGAATCAGGAAGACATGATACAACAGATACTTCCTAACTGTGTGACTCTGGGCAAGTCATTTGGCCTCTGTTTACCTCAGTTTCCTCATCTATAAAATGGGGATGAAAATACCATCTACCTTGCAGGGTGGTTGTGAGGATAAAACAAGATAATATTTGGAAAGCTTTTAGCACAGTGCCTAGCACATAGTGAATTATTATGTTAGTTATTATTCCCAAAAATATTCAAGAAAAGTATCAGATCTCCAGATTTCAAGATGTTAGAACTCCCTAAAAGTATCTAAAGCAAGCTACATACTGCTGACAGAATAAATTCGTAGAACCCTAACGAGGAGAAATTCAAAATTAAACTCATTTAGTCACAGCATTATCAAATTTCAGTAGTGCAATTACGAAAAAGAAAACCAAAACCTTTAAGCTCTCAAATTGAACAGGGAGAGAACTGTCTAAAAATCAGTTTCTTATAAAACAAAACAAAACCAAAAAAAAACCAAAACCAACCAGAAACCAGAAGCAATGGAAACAACTGGAGATGCCACGTACACGATTAAAATGCATGAGCCTTGACCTCAGAATCAGTTTTTCAGCACATTTAGATATTCTTTTTTGAAAACAAAGAATGGTTATCTAAAAACAAGAAAAATGTTAAAGAATTTATGGAGGAAAACAGACCAATGGAGTCTATGGAATGGACTTAGAGAAACAAAGAAGTCCTAAGGGACTCTTAGAAAAAAGACAAACTTGAAAAGAAAAAAGAAAAAAGTATCTGGATCTGTAAAAATACCCTGAACAGTTAAACACTTAGAAAAACAGACACTTTTCAACTGTGATTAACCAATTGTTATCTGAATATAAACATTAAATACCTGAAGTAATTTATTATTGAGTGAAACAGTTCAGTTAGAGAAAAAGCTACAGATAGGAATTATACAATTATAATTATAAAATACTGTTTGCAGAAATAAAGGAAGACATAATTGGAAAATATTAATTCTTCATGCAAATGTAATTAAAACTATAGTATTCATTGCATTAATTTATAGATTGATGTTGTGATAAAAATATTTTAAAGTTCCCTTAAAAATTAGACAAGATAACAATACAATTAATCTGGAGGAGAAGTGAGCCAGGAATCTCAAGAGAACTAATGATAAAAAATAAAAATGAAGGGGACCTTGTGGTACCAGATCTCAGTGTCCTACAATATAGTAATCATCAAAACTACTTGTTATTGGTTAAAAAATAGAAAAACTGACCAATGGAGCAGATTAGGTAAGTAAAACTAGGGAACAAGAGAACATAGTAGCATTATGTTAAAAAAAAAATCCAAGAAAACCAGTTGCTTAGTTGAGGATTTCCTTTTTGACAAAAACTGCTGGGAAAACTGGAAAGCAACCCAACAGAAATTGTTTAAATCGACATCTTATACCATAAACCTCAATAAATTCCAAGTGGATCTATGACCTAAATATAAAAGCCCATTTCATTAAAAAAAAAAAAATAGAAGTCAAAGCAGTGACCTACCTTTCACATTTATTATACCTCCTGCTCACCTCTCTATCGCCCTCTATAGGACATTTATTTTTTAATTCATTGCAAGCTGTTACATCCATGACTCAGCAGCCATACATAGGTATATGTCTGGACTTGGACTTAGGGATGCCTTAATTTAAAATTTGTCTCTTACTTACTATCAGTGTGCCTCAGTTTGCTTATCTGTAAGGGGGCTGGACTCAATGACTTCTAAGGTCTTTTCCAACTCCAAATCTATGACCTCATTTTCAAACAGTACCAGTAGACTATTAGTTTTAAAAAGATGAGTCTTTGTTCCCGGCATCAGGAAGGAGAAATCTGCAATTTCCCAAAGGCAATCCTTTCATCCTACTCTTTTCCTTCTGTTTAGTTGTGGGTCAAACTCATTGTCCATTTGTGGTGTCTGTTCAAAATCTCTATACCGATAGATGAGCTTTCTAGACCGTCTAGCTGGTTTCAAGTCATCAATCACCCAGGAACATTACATTTATAAAAGAAAATTTCTCAGGCTTACATAATAGTAGAAAATTAATAATAGGATGTTTTTATATCCTTCCTATCAGGATAAGATAAATGAAACACAAACATAAATAAGAAAGAAGTTTCGGACTTGATCAGATTGTTGGGATTTATGAGATGTTGACAGAAAAAGAAAAACATCAGAGAATAAACATTGTGGGGCATTAATTAAAATGTATCATATTGCTCAGAAGTCATGGGTCAGAGGGTATGAAATAGTTTATTATTAAGCTTCAAGAATTGATAGAGATACATGTAGTAGTGATTTGGAACTCATATGCCAAATCTCGCTTACCTTAATGAATTGGGTCCCCAGAATGTGGATACAACATTTCCCTTTAGGGTTCTAGAGGGACGTTCTAGAGTCTAAGAGGCTTTGGGTGGATAAGGCCCCATCAGCATGCTTCCAGCCATGAGTATTGGTTGGTATCAGTCAGCCAATATTTTTAGAATAAGATGTTTACTAAGCATAGTAATAATAAATGGTACAAAATATCTCTCCCAAAGTCTGTGACCTTCTCTCCCACCAGTATATACAGAGAATAGAAGAACACACCGAAAAAAGGTAATGTAGCTCTAGGTTGCTTGAAATTTCTCCCTTTTTGTAGTACTTAAGAAGCCCCATTAGGCATGGGGTAGCGTCTGAGCTAAGTGCCTTGTGGAGCCATGAATCTGCCTGCCCACATGGCATCCAAACTGTTTTCAGCTCTCGAGGCAGACACACTGCTAACTGCTGCTTGTTCTGGGGAAATAAGGTGAGAATGTGGGAGGTTCAAAGTCTCATGGACCCTGAAAAAGTCCTATTCTAACCAAGGGGCAGGCAAGGAAGGAAATCTAGGCCAGGGCTGAAAGTTAGGCATT
Source organism: Potorous gilbertii (assembly GCA_028658325.1). Lineage (NCBI taxonomy): Eukaryota > Metazoa > Chordata > Mammalia > Diprotodontia > Potoroidae > Potorous > Potorous gilbertii. Next base: position 290,159,083 of record CM053770.1, on the reverse strand, counting down.
CTCCTCCCCACCTTCCCTATCTCTATGAGGCTCTTCCTTGGACATTTTGCTGGAATCCACTCTCCAGGCTCACATTTTCCTTCTCTTGATATTTTTGAAATGAACCCTAGGATGTGACCAAGCTTTCTCCACCATTCCTTTGTGGTATCAGTCAACCATCATTTATTAAGCACTTACTGTGTTCAAGGCACTATGCTAAGTAAGATCTAGGGGTATAAAGAAGGACAAAGAAAAAGAATTCCTGATCTCTAGGAGCTCATGGTCTAAGGGGGAGATAAAATACAAATAATTTTGTTACTGAAGGTCATCAAGGACTTTTTTTCCTTAATTTAAAATCTTTGAGTGTCTTTACATTATTTGTACTTTAAATGGGAGTCCATCGATTTGATTGATTTACCTATATTTACAGAGAATACAAAGAATGCAGAAAAACTTGGGAAGATTCATATAAATCGATACAGGTTTTCCTGGAAATCAAAAACCAGTTTGTTGAAGAACATCTGGGTTAGAGGAGAAATGAATCAGTCAACCAATACTCATTTATTAGATGCCTACTGGATGCCAGTCACTTTGCTGGGGATTCAAATGCAAATGAAACAAACCTGACTAAGTCAAAGTAAAAATGTGCTATTTTTCAGCAGTCTCACTTACTACCTCTGGGAGTTACAGCCAAGATTTCCCAGAGATCCGGCTAGTTCCAAATCAGACTGAGGCTAGGGCAGAGGTGACCAGGACCTTGGGAATCCCATCTCCACTTTCCCCCTAAACTCTAGGCCTGGAGCCCCTGACAAACATCTGTGTCTTGACTTCTGGTCTTGTTTTATGGATCTGGAATCTGGGTTATCTCTCAGTGGCTTGTTGATAATTGACTCTTGGGTTGACCCAGCTCTGTGGACAATCCTGCCCAAGGTTTCCTCATATCTGACTGATCTGCCAGGCATCTCCACACAACCCCTGAGGGCTCTCTTTGACCAAGGTTTGGAGTGGTGTCAGAGATAATGGCAATATAAACAACAGATGGACAAATTTATAGGCGGTCATTAGTGCCAAATTTATAGCTCAAGGTCCATTTATACAAGACAGGAAAAGAGGGAACACAACAAGCCGAATCTATAAAAAAATTAGGAAATAAAGTAACAGGCCAAAGGAAAACAATGAAGGGAATTAAGATCAGAACAGAAATTGCTCAGAAGGAAAGGAGCAATTGAACTGATAAATAAAACCAAGGGTTATTTAAAAAAAAAAGTCCAATGACATTGATAAATAATTTACAAATTTAATTTTTTAAAAAGGAGAGAGAAGATCCTTGGCTTATAGATTTAGAACTGGGAGGGATCTTCAAGACTGCTCAGTCCAAACCCCTCATTCTATGAAAGAAGAAACTAGGACTAGGAAAGATTAACCTGCCCTGGGTCACACGACTAGTAAGTGGTTGCTTAGCTTTTTCAATCGTATCTGACTCTCCATGACCCCATTTGGGGTTTTGTTGGCAAAGGTACTGGAGCTGTTTGTTGTTTCCTCTTCTAGCTCCTTTTACAAATGAGAGAACTGAGGCAAAAAGAGTTAAGTGATTTACCCAGGGTCATACAGCTACTAAGTGTCTGAGGCCAGATTTGAACTCAGGAAGATGTCTTCCTGACTTCTGGCCATGTACTCTATTGGCTGTGGTGCCACCTAGCTTGCCCAAATGGATGAGGTGGGATTCAAACCTAGGTCTTTCTGACTCTAAGTCATTTAATAAATAAATAAGTCATCGCTTTTTCCGCTGCACCACTGAGATGACCAAAATTGAGCATGAGAAAGGAGAGATTACAAAGCATATTAAGAAAACCGTTGGTTACTATAGGCATTTTACTTGCTACTTGAGGGGCAGGGTTGGCGTAGCTGAGATTGCTGGACTCAAAGATGGGAAGATCTGGGTTTGAATCTCACCTCTGATATTTACTAGTTGGGTGACCCTGGGTAAGTCACTTCCTTGCTGATGAGTTAGCCAACCAGTGGCCTTCTCATCAGGGAGATCCCAGACACCATTCAGCCACTAAGTTTTACCTTTCACTCCCAGGTCAGCTGGTTTCTCTGACCTTCACAGGATTAGGAACACAGACACTCCTTCACTGGAGCCCAGAGAGAGTTAATTCAGTCAAGATCTAAGCTAGATTGTTGGCCATAGTCCTATTCCATAAGCAAAGAGAGCCTCTGACAGTGTTCAGGCCTTCTGATTACTGGGACCTGTACATGTCTAGAGTGTCAGGTTCAGAGAATTCCTCTCTCCTCATCCTTTGCTGAAAATGAACTTGACATCTTCTCAGGAGCTTAGGGAAAGGCTGCCCTGGCTCTTGGGAAAGGCATGCTGGTTTGAGAGGCAGTGTGGTGTAGTGGATAGAGCCTGGGAGTTGGATTGAGGAAGACCCTACCTGGATCTTGGTGGCATTTATCTTATAGAACTCCAGGTCATTCTCCCTTCTTTTCTCTAGGGGGTCAGTACTTGCCTCCCATGGCCTTCCCTTCCACCCCAACTCCTGTCAGGATATTTGGAAACTCCAACAAATACTTGGTTGTGCTGTGAAATTCCCTGGTCTCTCAGCTCTCAGAAGAGAGTTTTTTCCTTGATTTTTCCTTGACTTTAGATCCTCAATACATGCAATGAACTAACCCTCTCTCTTTTCTAATCTCCTCTTCCATCTCTTCCAATCCACTCACTTCTTCCTTGCTACCTACAAACATGCCTAGATCTTTCTGCAACCTTAAAAACCCTTTGCTTGGTCAGTTTGACATTTCTTGGAAGTATGTTGAAACTATAGGGAAAAAGTCACTGAGCTGTGCTTGCCCTTTGACCCACCAATACCACTTACACCCCAAAAAGAGCAAAGGAAGAAGGGAAAGACCCATAGGTGCAACCATATTTGTAGCTGCTGTCTTTGAGGTGTCAAAGAACCAGAAACAAAGGGAGCGCTCAAACAACAAATTATGATTGATGAATGTAATAGAATACTACTGAGATGTAAGAAGAGATGGCAGGGGAACATATGCAGAGTGAAGCGAATAGGGAATGGAGTCAAAGTGCAGTGTGCAATCAGCATTTCCCTCAGCTCTCCCAACACCGTTCCTCCCTCCAAACAAGCCCCCAAATGGATCAAACCAAATTTTGGGCTTGAAAGTCAGTTACAAGTCACAGTGAGTCCTTTTTTTCTAGCTCAAGGTACCTTAGAAAGACAGAGAGGTTTGAAGATACTGTGAAAGGCTGACCTGGAGTCACTCTGGGCTGCAGAGACAGCAGCTCAGGGAACTGCCCAACACATAGCTATGGTCAGAAAGGGGACCCCTGCACTAGCACTGGGCACAGGATGGGGTACCATCTGGCAGCTCTTACCCAATTCTGACTGATGATTTCAGGGTGGAGAGAGGAGTAGATGATGTATGATTGAGCGGGATCAGGGGTATTATCTGGGTAAGGAACAGAACACAGACCAAAAGGGTAGTGACCAGACCACTCTCTAGATCACATCACCTTGGAAGTATCAAAAATGTACAGGTCTCCAGACTGATCTGCGGAAGCAGCAGAGGGGCATAAAAGACAGAAGCTCAGTTTCCTCACCTGTAAAGGGGATACACATGCTTGTATTGTAGTCTCTGGATTTGGTACACAGGGTCAGAATTCCTTTGCCAGGTCTGTGGTTTCCTGTTTCCTTCACCTACCAAGGTCAATCATCCCATCACCATCCCTTTAGTATCTTAAGGATTCTTGTCCTTACCTCTCCGACACCTGCCCCTTCAATGCAGAGGTCTTCTGGATGTTCCCTTCCTGACCTGGGGATTCCCATCTTGTCTTCTGCTCTCACTACTTCACCCCCTTCTTTCCCCCTCCCTCCTTGGCCTTCCTTCCAAAGACTTTAGTGCCAGAAGCATAATGTGGTTCGAGACAATTTAGCCTCAGCCCTCTGAGAAGCAGAGGGATGAGGTGACTTGGGGCATGTAGATGCTCATGATCTAAGTTAATACTAGTCAACAGTTATGTTGTAATTTAAGGTTTACAAAATAATTTACAAATATTGACTCATTTGAACCTGAGAGGGGCTGTTATCATCCCCATTTTACAAATCATGGAACTGAGATGAAGTGAGTTGCCCAGGGTCATACCAGCATTAAGTTTTTGAGTCTAGATTTGAACTCAGGTCTTCCTGACCACAGGAGGCACAGTGGATAGACCACTGGAATTGAAGTATGGAAGACTCATCATCTAACCTCTGACAATTACTTGCTGTGTGACCCTGGGCAAGTCACTTCATCTGGTTTGCCTCAGTTTCTTCACCTGTAGAATGAGCTGGAGAAGGAAATGGCAAATCACTCTAATGTCTCTGCCAAGAAAACCCCAAAATGAGGTCATGAAGAATTGGACACAACTGAAATGACTGAACAGCAGCCAAACCAACAAATTCCAGGTCCAGAATTCTATCTATTGATTATAACTGAGCTTGGATTTGAACGCAGACCCCAGGACTCTTTCCCAATGGGGACAAATGAGACTCCTCCCCTCCCATCCCCACTTTCTGAAATGTACATGGTTTTGTGTTTATGATTTTACATTGATTTTTATTTCTTATTTTGTATGTCCCCTTGATTGATTGTTATCAGGTTTATATAAAATTACTTTTGCGATAATAACTGACACCTGGCATTTTAAAGGGTCACAAAGCACTTCCCATGTGTGTTAGAACAACCAAGTGAAGCTGGTTTTGTTCCCAGTTCTGTCTTCTTGGCTGGTTCCCATTTAGGGGCTTGATCCATTTTAGCTGCCTCTAGAATGGGATCGTAGGATTAAAGTCTTAGAGTTTCCAGGGGCCCCAAAGGGTATCACAGCCCCATTTTTTACAGAGAAAGAAAATGAGGCTCATAAAAGTCATAGGATCCTAGATTTAGAGATGCAAGGGACCCTAAAGGTCAACCCGCCCAACTCCCTCATTTTGCAGACAAAATAACCGGGCCTAGAGAAGTTAATTGGCTCATTGGAGATTAATTTAACTTGCTGATAAGTGAGGAAAATAAGATTTGAGCCCTTCAAGGTCCAGTAATTCTCTCACTATACTACACCACCTCTTTTTAGAAGAATTAAAAGAAAAATAAAAACAACGACAAACCAGTTGGACCAAGTCTACAGATTTCTCAACCAAATGCCGAGTATGCTCAGTGAAAGTATCCCAGGAGATGGGAGAGCTCCCAGACCCCGATGACTTCAGTGGGCTGCAACTTGGACCCAAAGTCAGAGGAGGGCGGGTCCCTGTAAGCAACTGCTTAATCATCCATAACCATTCCAACAGGATCTCATCACCAAGAACCTGGGAACTGGCCAGATAAGACTCAGAGGCTGGCTGTTCTTTATTAGAGATCATAGATCCAGAGCAGAAAAGACCCTTAAGGACTACTAGTCCAAATTCTTCATTTTACAGAGAAAGAAACTGAGAGCAGGAGGGAAAGTGATTTGCCCCAAGATCGAACGATTAAGAAGTGACTCATCGAGTATTCGAATGCAGGTCTTCTGACTCCAAATCCAGCACTATAATGATATTACTCCTACCTTGAATTAGGAGGAATGTCAATAGTAAAATTAATTTTGTGGATTATTTCTAACATTATCATTGTCATGGAAGGTGCAGCATGACTCATCAGTTACCCTCAGTTGGCCACCTGTGAGCAACTTAGTCCAACATTTTGAAACAAACTAATTTCCCTGAAATAAAAACATGCCCACCTTCTCTTTACACAATGCCTTTCACTCTTTGTTGATTAATTGTTTCTGCCACTTAATTATCTATGAGAATTTGAGCAAGTCCTTTTTTTCCTCTGGAACTTAGTTTCCTCATCTCTAAGATGAGGGAGTTGCACCAGATGACTTCTGAAGTCATCACCTCGCTGCAGGCATTGTCGATTGAATCAAAGGTTTTATTGATGTTCCCATAGGATATTTATTTTAATACTAACAGCACAGCTGTAACTTATGTAATGTATGGGATGAATGCTAAATATATTGCAAACTTTAAAAAAGTATATTTTATTTTTCTCCAATTACATGTAAAATAAATTTTAATATTTGTTTTTTTTAAATATTGAGTTCTAAATTCTCTCCCTCCTTCCCTTTCTCGTTCCTGAGGTGGTAAGCAGTCTGATATAGGTTATATATGTGCAATCATGCAAAATATATTTCCATATTACTCATGTTGTGAAAGAGAACATCGACCAAAAAAACCCACCAAAAATCCAACAACACCAAACTACAAAATAAATAAATAAATAAAGTGAAAAATAGTAGGCTTTGATCTGCGTTCAGAGTCCGTCAGTTCTTTCTCTGGAGGTGGATGGTATTTTTCATCATGAGCTCTGTGGAATTATCTTGGATTATTGTATTATTTTTGTTTTCTTTTCCATTTTCTTTTTATTCTTTTATTTTCTTTTTAATGATTTTTAAATTAATTTATTTGTTTTCAATTTTCTTATAAGTCTTAGATTTTCTCCCCTTCCCTCTTCTTTCCTTCCCCTCTCCCTCCCTGAGATGGCATGCAATCTTGTATGGATTCTACACATGCATTCTTATTAAGCACATTTTCACATTGGTCATGTTGCATAGAAGAGTTAAACCATGAGAAAAAACAAAACAAAACATAACATAACACAAGAGAAAGTATTCTGCTCCATTCTGTGTTCCAAATCCATAGTTCTTTCTCTGGATGTGGATGGCATTTTGCCTCAAGAGTCCATTGGGAATGTTTTAAGTCCTTGCATTTAGGCCCTACTGTGAAGTGCTAGGTCTACCAGAAAAATTCCTTACACACTGTGGTTGTTACTGTTTACAGTGTTATGAAAGAAGAATCAGAACAAAAGGTAAAGTCCATGAGAAAGAAAAAACAAAAAGAGAAAATAGTATGCTTCCATCTGCATTTAGACTCCATAGTGCTTTCTCTGAATGTAGATAGCATTTTCCATCATGAGTCCCTTGGACTTGTCTTAGATCCTTGTATTGCTGAGAAGGGCAAAGTCTACCAAAGTTGCTCATCAACTGATGCTGCTGTTATTGTGCACAATTGTTTTCTGGGTTCTGCTCACTTCACTCAGCATCAATTCATGTAGGTCTTTCCAGGTTTTTCTGAAGTTTGCCTGCTCACCATTTCTTATAGCATAATAGTATTCTATTACATTTATATTCCACAACTTGTTCAGTCATTCCCCAATTGATGGGCATCTCTTCTTCCAGTTCTTGGACACCCCAAAAAAAAGATGTTGAGCTGACTTTATTGAAGAAGAGTCTTGGCTTTTCTAGAACTTGATTGAGTAAAAAGCTTTCTGGGCTTGACTGCATTGCTCAGAGAGTTATTGAACTGCTTGTTGCTGAACAAATGCAATGTTCATTTCTGCTAAAGGAGTGTAACATCTCTTAGTGCTCTGTTGAGGGTGGCTATGAGCTAAGAGAGCTCACCACTACTTGATTCAAGGGTAGAATAATAATTTTGAAGCACTTAGTAACATTTCTGGTATTTAAAAAGTTCTATACAAATGGCAATAGTTGTAGTAGCAGCAGCAGCAGCAATAGTAATAGTAGAAGTAGTAGTGGTAGTAGTAGTTGTTGTTAGAGAATTGGCTTTGCTCAGCAGGAAAGTAGTAAATACTGGAAAGGGATCAGCTAGTAGACAAGTGATTTTCATGTGATGTGGATTGTTACTGAAGGGAACATCTTTCTGTCAGATATGATCCTGAGAGTCCTTATGTAATTTACCCACATTCCTCAGTTATTTGCTTCAGTTTCTCAGTTATAAATTTCAAAACTCTCCAACAGATGGTCATATGCAATAATCTGAGGGGTCACAGTACCCTGCAGCCATAGAAAGCTTAGTCATGGTTCTGACTTCAAAACAATCCCTCTTAACACATTCATCTGAGGGGAAGTTCTCTTTTGAAACAATCTGAGACTCTCAATTAGATCTTATTAGATTCAAGATCAATTAATCTTATTAGAGACTATTTCTTCACCAGTGAATTTTTGTCAGTTTTCCTTGCACAAATGTTTCTGTTTTCTTCCACCCCCACCCCTTCAGCAATCAAACTGGGCACTAACAACTGGGGAGGGGGAGATAGGAAATGCTTCTTGTGGGAGGTGGTGATATTGAGTACTCCAAGAGGCACATTCAAGGCACAATTGACAGTCTAAGGAGGAAGGTGACATGTACATAAATAAACATAGGCAGATTAAATGGAAAATCTGGGATATGTGGCCATCATAGGCCTATATCAAGTGACAGAGAGTAGTTATAAGAACACATGACACTGGAATCTGGCATCAGAGGTCTTGAGATCTGAATCCTGGCCCTGCAACCATTTATTACCTGAGGGAGCTTGAGCAAGTCTTTTCAGGGTTGTGAGTCTTATGAATCACTCATTAAATGAAGAGGTTGGGCTAAGGTCCCTTCCAGCACTGACTTGGGAGTTTGAGGATCTGAATTCAAATCCTATTTATGGAATATAATGCATCTGCCCCTTAACCTCCTTGGACTTCAGTTGATTGATCTGTAAAATGATAGATTTCTAAGGTCCCCTTTAGCTCTAAATCTATAATCTCAAATATCAGGCAATGTCAGGAAAGGTTTGTGGGGGTAAGCAAAGCTCTGCTTCAAAAACTGAGTAGGAAAAAGCAGCAGCATAAACAATGCCCCCAATGTGTTCCTGGGTGTCTACTTCCCTGTATTGTCAGTGTTGGCATTCACACATTCTTCTTGGGCCGTGAAAATCCCTGGGATCATGAACCTCATGGGGTTTGAGTTCAGCAGCATGAGATTTACGCCACAGATTGCTTCTTGTTCTGGGGCAGGCTTGGAGCCAGGTCCAGGTACTTTTCCACAGGTTCAGGATGTTTTGTTTCCTGATCTGGAGCAGAAGTATGTGTCTTGCTTGTTCATAGATCCATCCACTGCCTTGGGGCAGAGAAAGCCAAAGAAGCCTTGGTCTTGGGTTGGGTCCAGCTGGGCTGTCAATCCCTAGTAAATAAGATCATTGAGGGATGAGCTCATGAAACCCACCCTCCTCTTCAGCCTTTCCCCTGATCAGGGACAGACAAGACTCAAGGCTGACTGGAGGAGGCTGGGAATCCCTAGACTTGAGAGACAGAGCAGAGAGAGCTCAGAGAAGCAGTCTCACTGAAGTCATTTCAATTCACTCTCATATTGGCTCATGTGGCCTCAAGGCTGCAGGTTCCTCCCTCTGGACCATGATCATAGATGTCCCTTTCAGCTTTAACCGTCTGGGACTGAGCTCATCTCCACAAAGATGAAGATGAAGAAAAGAAATTGAGAAAGGAAAAGGAAAGAAAGAAAATAAGGAAAGAGAGAGGCAGGGAGATGGAGAGAGGGAAAAGAGGAGAGGAGGATGGAGGAAAAGGGAAAAAAGAAAGCAGACAGAGGTACCACAGACTGACTCCCTACTGCTACCCTCTCCTGTCTCTGCCAATGACCTGAATTTACCCCCTTGTTGGAAGTACATCTCTCTGTCTCCCACACACTCTCCTGCCTCACTGAACCCCTTCTGTGTCCTGTATTCTCTAGTCTGGGCAAAGTCTCACATGCCTGAAGCCTAGGTGTCCACATCCCACATAAATCCTGGAGCTGAAGGAAGGGATTTCCATCTCTTTTCCAGTCAGTTCTGTTGGTTACTCGGAACCATTTTCACCTGATAATTGACTTTGGGTGGAATAATAAAATAAAACCTTTAACCTGTCCCCAAAATCACTGCAGATGGAAAGCCTAGCAGCCTGACCAGAGGAACATGGGCTGCAGATGAAGTCCCCAAGGGATAAGGGAAAGGAAGTTTGGGACAGGGATAATTTGTATCAAGTATCTGCATTTTACCGAGTTGTCTAAGTACTGGCTCCTGGCTCTGTTGGTAGATGAAGGCAGAGGACTTGGGTCTGAATCCCAACTTACTCCAGGGAACTCACTCCCTCTTTCTAGGCCTCACTTTCCTTCCCTTAAAAATAGTGATTTGGGCCCAAGTGACCCCAGAAGTTCCTTGCAGTCTATGATCCTGTGCCCTTTGTCCTCTTCTCAAGTGCATAAGATCATAGATATAGCACTAGAAGGCTCCTTAGAGGCCAACCCTCCCATTTTATAGATGAGGAAAGTGAGACTCATAGAGGTCATAGATTTAAGGCTAAAAGGGGCCTTAGAGAGAGTAAGCCCAGCCCCCTCCTTCTGAAGGTGACCCTGTATTGGGATCTCCCTGGAAAGAAGATGCTTCCCCAGACTCCATCAGCATTGACATTGTAGCATGAGGGTGGGGAGAGGGATGGGAGGGGTTATTCAATGAAGCATTCTTGGAGAAAGATTTTGGAAAGGAGGGAGTAAAAAGGCAGAGTTCATATTCCTCCCTTAATAACATCAAAAAAAGAAGTAGTAATGGCTAGCGTTGATATAGCACTTTAAGGTTTACAAAGCACTTTGCAAATATCATCTCCTCTGATCCTCCTAACAAATTGGCAGGGAGGTGCTCTTATGACTCCCATTTTACAGATGAGGAAACTGAGGGAGGCAGACATTAAGTAACTTGTTCAGGGTCACACAGCTAGGAAATGATGGAGGCTAGATTTGAACTCAGACCTCCTTGATCCCAAGTCCATCCTTTAAGCCCATGGAGCCTAGCTGCCATCTTGGTACCCTGAGGGGAAATGTCTGGTACCTTGGCATTTTACAGTCCCAACTCTTGCCTTCAGAGACACTATAATGAGGTGCTGAGTTATAGCCACCAGGGCTGATGAGGGAGTTTGTTCCACTGATGGGGACCCCTCAGAAATATTTCTCTTTGTCTTCAAGTAAGAGAAAGATGCTCCTATCAACCTCTTCTGAGTTCAGGGTCTCCATCTTTCCCACAAAGGGAAAGAAGTCTAAGAAGAAAAATGATTAGATGCGCCTGCTGCTGGCCGCTGTTATGTATCCAGCTAACTGCTGGTCTTGACCTCTTTCTCCCTGCCCTATCATTGCTTCTGCTATTCCCCATAAACCCTGGGAGTATAAATGATGTGGTGTAGATAAAGGTGGGGAAGCAGTCAGCCTGGGAAAAACAGCAGAAATCTCCAGGATCTGATGAGAGAGATGCAGTAAGATGGTGGAGCCGTGATTTCTCATCCAGGAGACCTTGCGTATCTCTTGGTGCTTGTGTTCATTAACCAGCTTGAATCTAATTTGCAAGAGATCATGAAAATAACTAACTGAAGTGAATCCAGAATCCCCTAAATTAAATGAGAGAATTCTGTCAGGACTGCTATCACTCACACCAGGACGAAGGTGGGGGAAGGCACAATAATAATAAATTGGATTGAGGAGGGCTTCCTGTAGGATGTGGCATTCAAGGTTAGCCTTGAAAGAAGTCAGGGATTCTTAGAGACAGAGGTGAGTCAGTGGGCATGGCAGTCATGGGAACTAGCCTAGGAAAACTCATGGAAGTGAGAGATGGCATACTGAGTCTGTTGAGTATCAATAGGCAAGTTGGGTTAGAACATAGAGTGTGTAAGTGGGGGTAACTTGGAAAGTCTGAAAAGGCAGACAGAAGCCACATTGCAAAGGACTTGAGATGCCAAGAGAGTTGGTATTTTATCCCAGACATAATAGGGAGTCTTAACAGTATTTTTACTGAGCCGCACAGGTTATATACTTACATCACAAGTGAGGATGGAGTGGGGAAGGTAGATTACAAAAACTCATTTGGTGGTTTTCCAAGAGAAACCCCCAAGCCCCCAACACAGCTGTTCTGGAGTCACATCTTTGGGGGTTGTGATCACCTCCCTTCGGGTACAGAACCAGAGTTCTGTGTTCAGAACAGGTTCTACAATCTTTGATTCACTTCACTTAAGGTCAAGGGATGGGGAATGTTGTCAGTTTTGATTAATCAATTCAAGTTGCCCTGTGAGCTCTGACTCCCTAGTCAGAGAGGCAGCTCTTGAGAAAATTAATTATTGGTATATTCATTACACATATCATATTGATAAATATTAAAATGATAAATTTCTTTCTCAGGAGCCGCTGAACATTTTGAAGTTGGAAAGTGACATGGCTAGTTATTTTGGCAGCTGTTGGGGGCTGGGGAGAGTATGAGTTAAAAGCGGGGAGGGGCTGAAAGTACAAATTCTAGATAAGAGGAAGTAGCTTCCTTAGTCCTTGGCCTTTTCTTACCAGGACTGGAAATTTTTATACACTTTTAATTGAAGCCTCACAGGAGATCCTTGAATGTATTTTAAATGTCTTTCCTCTATCAAACCACTGTACTTGACCCCAAACTTGGGGGTCATGTCTGCCTCTCAGCTCTGCCTTGGATGGAGAAAGGAACACCAAAAAGAAAGTTTGGCTTCTTTATTTGTCTTTGGTTGCACTTGCCTTGAGCCTTTGGATCTAATTGAGTAATTGCCTCCAACATCAGCTTTGGGGAGGTGCAGAGAGCTTGTTGAAGGATTGTGTTTAGAATCAGACATCCTATCTTGGACCATGCGTCTGGAATGGGTCTTGGAGGTCACAGGATTGTGATCTAAGGGAGAAGGTCAGTTAAAATAATTAGCAACATACTCTAGACCTAGCACCTTAATCAGGTCACAATATCTCTATTGGATCAACCAATCAAATGCTTTAAACTAATCTATGCTCTGTTGGCTTTATAGAAAATAGCAAGCCAGTCTGGAATCTAGCATTTGAATGTTCGACAATTCAGAGAATGGAGTAGCTCCAATTAAGCCTCTGAGTGATATTTTTTTGGGCGGAGAAGTGTTTTCCTACCCCTCCCTCCTTTTTCAACAGGAAGACAGCCTTGTAAACTTTAGAGGGTGAAAGGATTTGGACTTCTCAGCAGCATCTTAACAGCTTTCAGGGGACCATCTCTAGTCATCCTGATCTATGTCTGGCCACTAGACTCAGATGGCTCCAGAGGAGAAAGTGAGGTTGGTGACTTTGCACAGTCATCCCTCACTTAATTCCAATTCAATATGTCCAATCCAATCCGATGTCATAGTTCTCTTCAAGAATGATGGACAGACAACAGCAACGACTAGCTGAAGTATCTGCTTTGGGACAGAAGGACAAATCTGACTGAAGAAGAACAGCTGGAGGGCTTTATAAGGAGCCTGGCAGAGAGCTCTGCCATGGTCAAGGGGAGCTTCAGGAAAGCCCACCAAGGGGAGAAGAGCTCTTCAAGAATTTGTGAGTTATCTCTTTGAATGTATGATCTCCAAGTGTGAGCCCACATTCCTCTGGATTCTGGACTTGGCAGATTGTTTGGTATTCTCCTAATAAATACTTACTTCTAATAGCAAATTGAATCTGACTGACTAATTAATGTCAATTGATAATCACTAGGGGAAGCACAGTGTTGGGGACTCATGAATTAATAATATTTAGAATCCCCCTCACCCTCTAGGGAGCTCTAGGACCCTGATGAGGATCCAGTGATGAGTCTGAGGAGGGGCTGGGAAAGAATCTCAGAATCAGGGGCTAGAGGAGCATCAGAGACCTACAAGGAACCTTAGAGTTTCCTTAGTCCTGCTTCCTCATTGGACATACAAGGAAACAGAAGCCCACAGAGAGAAGATTGCTTCTCCAAGACCACATTAGATCCCGGACTAAACCCATGCCCTTTTTCTGCTCTCTTCTGGTCTAAACCCCTTATTTGACAGATGAGGAAACTGAAACCCCCTCAAGGGGAAGTGATTTACCCAGGGTCACACCACAAGTTATCAGCAGAGCGGGGTTTTAACCCAGGTTTTCTGGCTCCAAATTCAACACTCCTCATTATCCTATTGCCTGATCACTGGCTTGGTACTTGCCTGGTTATTTCTGCTTTCTTTCCTGAGAATTCTATTCAATAAGCCAGGCTTCAAAGGCTCCTAAATTAAAAAAAATTTTCTTAATGGATAAGTAGAAATTTCTGATACATACATACATCTAGAAGATAGAAAAACTCTCTGGAATGATTGTAGAGGTGTCTCCCCAGTCACCAATCTACCTCTGCTCCTAGGCTGCCCTGGTTAGGCTCAGAAGCTAATTTCAAGATTTATTATTGTTGCTGGGGAGGTGAGGGAGATGTCAAGCCTTCTGGGTCTCTTTCCTCTTGCCTACTTCAAATCCCCAATCCTGGTGTGGTATGGGAGTGGGGGTTCCTTGTTTGAGGCAGCTGGCTGAGTTTTTCTACCCCAAGGAGGTTTGCTGTTCTCAGGCTGCAGATATGTTCTAGGTATGCAGGTAATTAATTTAAGCGTTCAGAGGAGTCTACAGGTGCCAATCAGACCTCAAGAATGCAGATCATCATCTACCCATTGTCTGAATAAGCAGCCTTGTGTGGCAGCTTTCCATGTTATTATATCCCACATGATCCCCCTGCCTGGAGTTCTTAAGATCAATTTCCTTCTTTATGACAGTGTCATATGATGTGAGATTCTAGATTCAGAACAGAAAGGAACCTTAGAAGGCTTCTAGTCTGACTCCTTTTACAGAGGTGGAAAGTGAACCCTTGGGAGGTTCAGAGACTCTCTGAGCTCCTGGTGCATTGGGGTGGTTTCACTCATTGTACTTGTCTCTATAGGGCCTAGCCCAAAACAAATGTTGTAAACCCTTGTTGATTGATTGCTCAGGGTCAAGGAGGAAGTAAGTGTTGAACCTAGGTCTACTAAGAGCAATCAGTGTTCTCTCCATTGTACCATATATCTGACAAAAAAATCAGAGGATATCAGATCTTCGATCGGAAGCTAAAGGACCTTCAAGATGCACTTGTCCAGGATCTTTATTTTGTAGGTATGAAAAGTAAGACCCTAGAGAGAGGAGGTGGCTTGTCCAACAGAGCTGGGATTCAAACCTAGGTTCTCTGACTTCAAATCCAAACCCTCACTGCTCTTCCTAGACTTACTTTAAATAGAAAACACATGGTATTATTTGAGGCTTCCAGAAGGCTCCAACTCTTTCTCAAATAACATGTGAAAACTTCCCCCAGTCGAATGGGTCTCAAATCTACCAATGAGGTAGGGGCTCATCTACCCCAAGCTTGTGAAGGCTTCTCCTGGTGGAATGGGCAGATGTGTTGCAATGGCCAGGAAGGTGGCTGAAGCAGGCACTGTGGAATGATTAGAGTTTGGTCAATCTTCGAGAATGCCCAGGTCATCCACTGCATCCCTGACCAGTGAGCTTTGTCCTGACACTGGACTCTGATGACTCTGAAAGAGAGAGAGAGGCTGATTGATGACTTTGTGCAACTCTGGCTTCTTTAAATCTAATTCATGAACACCCATCACACTGTGATGTCATTGGTTTTTTCAAAAATAAAGGATGAACAACATTTCTTTCTGCTCACTGGTAATGTTGATTAAAACAGAGAATTCTAATGGTGGTGCAGCAGAGAATTTTTCCACAATATATTCATAACCAGCTGCTTGAGCAGGGGTGCACTGAAGGTCTTCCTCTGGGTTGGGCATGCTTGCTGGCTCCTTCTGGTGAGATGGGTCCTAGAACTTGGTTCCTTGGTTCTTGGTTCTTCTGAAGATGGGCAGAACCTGTGCCAGGAAGACCTTTCCCTCAGTAGGCTGTAAGAGGTGTAGGAAGCTCTTCTGAGCCCATCCTGGGTCCTCTACTGGCTCTTCCTTGGGCTTGGGTTGGGAGGGGCGGGGCATGAGGATGTGGATTTCTCTCCTCTTCCTTTCTCCTTGGGAGTAATGGGAGCTATAAGTACCTGGCAGTAGGCTTGCTTCAGGGAGTCTGAGACTGGGGGAGAGGAACACAACAAGCATTTAGTAAGTGCCTACTATATGTCAGACAAATAAGCGCCTACCATATATCAGACATTGTGCTAAGTGCTTTACAAATACCTCTTTTGATTCTTACAACAATCCTGTGAGGAGATGATATATTATCTATAGGAAACCCAAGTAGATGAAGGTTGAGTAACTTGCTCAGGGTCATACAGCTAGTAAGTGCCTAAGGCTGAATTTGAAGTCGAGTCTTCTTGACTCCAGTCTTAGAGTTTTATCCACTAGGACACCTAGCTGAGAGAGAAAGCTCCTCATTCATCTAATCCAACCCATTTACAGATGAAGTACTGTGGAATGACCCCAGGCTCTGGAGTAGGAGGACCATGCCCCTGCCACTTTTTATTTGTATGACCATGTACAGTGACTTACTCTCCCTTAGCTGGTTTCCTCATATGTAAAACAAAGGGGCTGATGAGGATAATTTAAATTTTAAATTCCAGGAACCCATTCTCTCAAGGACGGTGGAGAACAGTGATATGCTTGGAGTGGAGAGGGCAATTTGTAATATTACCACCAGATGGCACTCCCAACTTAGTCTAAATTTCCTGTCTGGCATTGCATGATGGGAAAGATCTCAGGTCTCTGGTTTTTACACCTTAACACAGCTTGGCCAAGCAATGATTTGTCTATATAAGCAGAGGGGGAGCCAAGGTTAAGCAGCAGCTTGCAAGGAAGCTTGCTGAAGTGAATAGTATTGGAACTGATGTCAGGAAAACCAGAATTCAAACTCCGTTTCTTACTTGTGTGCCAGTCACTCGACCAAACCAGCAGGTCCAATCACTTAGCCAGCCTCACTTGCCCCATCTGTAAATGACAGCACCTTCCTCATAGTGTTGTCGTATGGATCAGGTGAGAAAATACCTGGATAAGGAACACTCCACAAACCTTAAAGCTCCTCTCTAGAGAAGTCAGTGAAGTAAAGAATCAGGAGGGCTAGAGGCAGAGTCTGAGGACCTGGGTTTTACTACGTCCCAGATGAATTACATTCTCTGCTGCCACATCTACAAGAGGAAGGGAGTGATCGCAAAAACCCTGGCAAGGCTTCATAGCAAAGCATGACCTTAAGATCTTAATAGTGTACATTTAGAGTTGAAAGGGACCTCAGAGTCCATCTAATAGTTTACAAATGAGGAAACTGAGGCACACAGGTATAAGTGTGCTAAAATTTGAACCCAGGTCTTCTGAGTGCAGAGCTAGGGTCCTATCTACTATGCCATGCTGCCTGGGTCATGGGAGACTAACCTCATTTTCTTTTTCTACCAGTTATTCAAATTGGAGATTGGAAGAATGGCCTGGTTAGAATTTTCCTAGATTTTAGAAAAACATTGGGAAAAGTATCTCCTTCAATTATTGTGGCAAAGAAGGAGAACTGTCGATAAGTAGATTCTACAATAAGTAGATTCAGAACTGTTTAAATGGCAGGACCCCAAGAGTAGTCAGCAATGGTTTAAGGTCAGCTTAGCAGGAAGTCTCCAGTGCCCCAGGGATCTGGCCTTGGTCCTGGGCTGTATGAGTTCACACCATATGTAGGAAGACTCTGGGTTCACTCTCCCAATTCCACTGTTCAATATGACTGGCTACCTTTCCCCTTCATAGCTCTAGAGGTGTTCCTGAAGGGGAGTAGGGTTTCTTTCAAATGTTATCAGCTTGAGCCCCAGAATGCTTGTGTGATTTCCCTTGGCAATCTATCACCAGTAATTAGCACTGCAATATCATCTTACCAATTAATATCATTTAGCCTTTACAAAGGGACAAGGAAAAGTATAGCAAGGACCAAAGTATAAGAACATTTTTCCAAACCAGGGCATCTCAGTCCCTGGCAAGAGTGGACTCAAACTGAAATTGGTTGTGGCAAAGCATCTGTTTGCCCTACCAAATTCACTTCCAAACATGACCTTGTTGATGGACAGTCATTCCTCCATTGCTTGCAGGACCTGGAATCTTGGGGAGCTGCCAGACTGACTCATTGCTTGTCTGGATGCTATGGGTCATTCCTCAGGGTCAGGGTTGTGCTCCTGCCTCACCTGGCTCAGCTAGGGCAACTAATACAGGAGCCTCTGGCATGGACACTGGGCATTTGACTTCTGGAGGCTCTTCCAATTGCCCGAAGCTCATAATGTCATTGTCTCTAATACTTCAACTTACAAAAAGAAAGAATAGCTACAACAGGGATGAAAGAAACACAGGCATTGTAGAGCTTGGAAGCCGCATAGCACCCAGGCAGAGCAGGGCTTCCCACCTGGACACTTGCAGCATTTCTTCTCCACTCAAACTAGAGGAGAGAGAGAGGAGGCAATTCGACTGGTTAGTGACTTTGGTTTGTCCATTCAATGACCAATTAAAAGGCTTTTCTTCACCACTGGGTAAGCAGACTCCAGCTAGCTATGGTGTGAATAATAAATTTCATGAAGAGGGTACATTATTTAAACTGCATAATGTTGCATATTTCTATTGGGCTGGAACCAATGACCATTCTTTGTATAACTATAACTGAATAGTGTGAATTCAGGGACATGCAGCTATTTCATGGGTCTCACTCACATTCATAAGGACATGTTGTGAAAGAGAGGGTCATAGTCTTCTCATCTCCATCACCTTCCAGAAACAAGCTCCCAGACCTGGGCAGTCCCCCATTATGCATGTCAGTTGGGACTGTTATGCCATTAACTCCATGATGTCATGATCCCCTTAAGAACTAAGAGTAAATAACAATAAATCAGGAAGGAACTGGGGGTGGTGTACCCTGAAGAAGACTTGTCCTCGCATCATGTGGGAGAGGTATTACACTCAGCCTGCTTGAACCCAGAAGGAAGAACTAATTAATCAACAAGCATTTATTAAACACCTCCTATGTTCAAGGCATAAGCATGAGGGGAGCTAGGCGGATAGAGTACTGGATCTGGAGTCAAAAAGACTCTTCTTTCTGAGTTTAAATCCATCTTCAGACACTTACTTGCTGTGTGACCCTGGGCAAGTCACTTTACCCTGTTTGACTCAATTTCTTTCCTCATTTGTTAGATTAGTTTGTTGTCCTTTGTTTCTTAAGAGGACCAAAATGACATCACCATGATAAAGTGAAGTTTCAATATGTCGGACCATGGCTGATCAGACCAATTCAAGCTCGGAATGCTCTACCACAGGTTGGGCACAGATAGTCCGTATGAATTTTGGGGGTGGGTACTCCAAATTTGCACACCCTACATTTCTTTTATGCTGTCTCAATTCTGCTTTGCTCATAGAGCACAGCACCCTTTTTGATGTGGGTACGCCATGCTGAGTGGTCCTGTGCCAGTGTTTACCATGTTGCACAGTCAAATCCAAAAGATAGATTTTCATACCAAATTTAGTGAGCATGTTATTCCCTCCTTAAGCCCTATGTGAAGAGAGTAAAAATCACTTTTCCCTCTTGCCTTCTCCCTTTTCTCCTCCATTGAACAAGATTTTACTTATCACTTTTATGAGTTATAGCCTGCCCCATTCCATTTTTCCCTTTCTCCTTCCAGTATTTTCCTCCCTCATCCTTTAATTTATATTTTATTTTTTTATGGATATCATCTCTTCTGATTTAACACAACCTGTACTCTCTGTCTATGTATGTGTGCATGTGTGTGTAGAAAATCCCTCCACTGACTCAAATACTGAGAAAAGTCTCAAGAGTTACAAATATTATCTTTCCGTGTAGGAATGTGAACAGTTCAGGTTTACAAAGTACTTTATGATTTCTCTTTCTTGTTTACATTTTCATGCTTCTCTTGATTCTTGTGTTTGAAAATCAAATTTTCTCTTCAGTTCTGATCTTTTCATCAAGAATGCTTGAAAGTCCTCTATATCATTGAATGACCATTTATTCCTTTGAAGTATTATACTCAGTTTTTCTGGGTAGGTGATTCTTGGTTTTAATCCCAGTTCCTTTTACTTCTCTAATATCCTATTTCAAGCCTTTTGATCCCTTAATGTAGACGCTGCCAGATCCTGTATTATCCTGATTGTATTTCCACAATACTTGAATTGTTTCTTCTAGTTGCTTGCAATATTTTCTCCTTGACCTGGGAACTCTGAAATTTGGCCACAATATTCCTAGGAGTTTCTCTCTTCGGGTATCTTTCAGGAGGTGATTGGTAGATTCTTTCAATATTTATTTTGCTGTCTGGTTCTAGAATGTCAGGGAAGTTTTCCTTGATAATTTCATGAAAGATAAGGTCTAGGCTCTTTTTTTGGATCATGGCTTTCAGGTAATCCCATAATTGTTAAATTGTCTCTCCTGGATCTATTTTCCAGGTCAGTTGTTTTTCCACTGAGATGTTTCACATTATCTTCTATTTTTTCAATCCTTTGGTTTTGTTTTCTAATTTCTTGGTTTATCTCATAGTCATTAGCTTCTCTGAACTCGATGCTCTCTTTTAAAGAACTATTTTGTTCAGTGAACCTTCTTTTGAACCTTCTTTTCCATCTGGTTAATTCTGCTTTTTAAAACTTCCTTTTCCTTATTGGCCTTTTGGACCTCTTTTTCCAATTAGCCTCTTTTTAAAGGTGTTATTTTCCTCAGCTCTTTTTGGTTCTCCTTTAGCAGGCTGTTGACATGCTTTTCAAGCTTTTCCATGGCCTGAGCCCATTTCATATTCATTTTGGAGGTACTAGAAGCAGAGGCCTTGATTTCCTCTGACAGTATGCCTTGTTCTTCCTCATTAGAAAGGATGGAAGGAGACACCTGTTCACCAAGAAAGTAACCTTATATGGTCTTATTTTTTTCCTTTTTTGGGCATTTTCCCAGCCAGTTACTTGACTTCTGAATCCTTTGTCAAGAGGAGGGTCTTAGTGCTCCTTCTCTCTCCAGTATCATGCTCAAAGTTGAGATTCAGATCAGCTGTTTGACTCCCCCAGGGGCTTTGAGTGGGGGCAGGGCCTCCACTGAGGGCCAAGGTTCAGATCAGTTCCTCGATTCTACGAGATGCTTTAAGATGAACTGTCTGGACAATGGACTCAGGTTGCTTCCACATAGCCACACACCACCCTCTGCTGCTGCTGCTGCTGCTGTGGTCACTGCCTGGGGACAGTGCTGTGGGAACCTGGTTCCCCTCTCCCAGCTGGGAAAACCCTCCCACACTGACCTTTGGGGCTTTCTTTGTCGCTTGTGGGTTGAGTGATCTGAGACCCTCCCTGCTGGAAACTCTGTCCTGGAGATCTATTCAGGTCCTGTTCCTCCCAATGCCACACTGCCAGGACTGGGCTCCATTCTGTTCAACATCCTGTGGGCTAGACCTTTGAAACCTCTTTCACTCTGTTATTCTGTGACTTCTGCTGCTCTAGAATTTGTTGAAAATCATTTTTTACAGGTATTTTGTGAGTTGTGGGGGAAGTGCTAGAGTATATGTGTCTTTCTATTCTACCATCTTGACTTCCCTAAACTTTTCTTCAGAATCTCCCAAACATCGAACTAGGTCTGGCAATGCATGCATCAACCTCATTGTCAATGTGTACATCCCTGGAAAGTACACTACCAAGGGAAGTTAACTTATCCACAGCATTCAAAACTTCTCCATTTGTTGTAATTGATGGTTCCATGTGTGGATGGTGTGGTGGTGGCTGATGGAGCACCTGTGTTTTCTTGATGTTAATTATTAGACCAAAATTAGCACAGGCAACAGAGAATTGATCCATACTTTGTTGCATCTCAGCTTCAAAGGTTGCACTGAGTGCACAATCATCTGAAAACAGAAAATCATGCACCAACCCTCCCTCCACTTTGGTCTTGGCTTGTAGCCTTTTCAAATTGAAGAACTTGCCATCAGTATGGTAGCTTCATTCTCATTGAAAGCATTTGACAACATGGCTGAAAACATCATGCTAAAAAGCATGAGAGCAAGCATACAGCCTTGTTTCACTTCATTGGTAATTGGGAAGCATTGTCCATCATCCAGAATCTGGGTAAACATGCCATCGTGAAATTGACATACAATATTGATGAACTCCTTCAGGCAACCAAATTTTGACATAATTTTCCAACTAACAGTGTCAAAGGCCTTGGTCAGATCTAAAAATGTTGTGTACAGACCTCTGTTCTGCTCCTGGCATTTCTCCTGGAGTTGTCAGACAGCAAACACCATATCAACTGTTTCTTGGACCTTTCTGAAGCCACTCTGGCTCTCAGGTATATGACCATCTTCCAGGTGAAGCATCAGCCTATTAAGCAAGAATGTTGCCAGCAATGACTAAGAGATAGATCCCCTTGTGATTGTCGCAAGACAATCTTTTCCCTTTACCCTTACAGAGATGAACAATGGAGGCATCCTTGAACTCCTGGGTGATAACTTCCTCTTGCCATATAACCTGAAAAGTTTCAGTCAGCTTTTGTATGAACAATGGTCCCCCTACCTTGTAAATCTCTGCTAGAATAGATTCAGCACCAGATGCTTTGCCACATGGAAGGAGCCTAATGGCTTTCAAAACCTCTTCTTAGGGAAGTTCAGCTAAGGAGGGATTGACTTCAACCTGAGGCAAGTGGTCAATGGCCTCAGCATTAATTGATGATGGTCTGTTGAAAACAGCCCATCTCTCTATGATGTTCTTATCACTAATAAATGTGGCTCCATCAGCACTGAGTATTGTGATGCACCATAGGTTTTTGATCCATAAATAGCTTTCAGGGAATCTTAAAAGTGCTTTGGATTGTTACTATCAGCATAAAACTGAATTTCACCTGCCTTCTTACTGAGTCAGGAATCTTGCATCTCTTTAAGTTGTGCTTCTACTTTGCTTTTGATTGAATTAAATGCTTCCTTCTTAGAAGTGAATGAACTATCCTGCTGGTATATCCTGTGGAGTTCTCATTTTTCATTTAGCAGTTTCTGAATTTTCCCATCATTTTCATCAAACCAGTCTTGGTGTTGTAAGTGTTCTGACCTATATGAGCAAATGCAGTGCTGTACATTAAATTTCTGAAAGCTGCCCACTCCTTTTCTGCTCCACTGTTGCCAACTCTGTGTTGGCTCAACTTTCCCTCCAAGCTAGCAACAAACTGCTCATGCTCAGAGAAGTATCCTAATTTGTTGACATTAATTCTGGTAGTCATTTTGCCTTGGGGGTGGCACTTTTAATGAATGTGAATATTTAGCTTGGAAAGGATAAGTCTGTGATCCGTCCAACACTCTGCCCCACACATTGCCTTTGTCACTCTCACATCTTTTCTGTCTCTTCTCCTTATAATCACACAGTCTATTAGATGCCAATATTTGCTGCAAAGGTGCATTCATAAAGTTTTATTGAGTTTAGGTAAATCAAAAACAGTATTGATGATAAGAAGGTTATGCGATGCACAAGTCTTCAGCAGCAAATGACCATTGTTGTTGCTGTTTCCAACTCCATTCCTCCCTAGGACACTCAGAATTACAAGCCTGTCCTCTTTTGGCACATTAGGAAGAACTAATTTATCAACAAGCATTTATTAAACACCTACTATGTTCAAGGCATAAGCATGAGAGAAGCTAGGTGGATAGAACACTGGGCCTGGAGACAAAAAGACTCCTCTTTCTGAGTTCAAATTCATCTTCAGACACTTACTATCCATGTGACCCTGGGCAAGTCACTTTATCCTGTTTGCCTCAATTTTTCCCTCCTTTGTAAAATGAGGTGAAGAAGTAAATGGCAAACCACTCTTGTATCTGTGCCAAGAAAATCTCAAATGGGGTCACAAAAAGTCAGACAAGACTGAGAAATAACCGAACACATGTTCAAGTCATATGGCCAAACACTGAGGGTTTAAACACAGGCAAAACCTGTTCTGGGCTTCTAGGAATGCACGTTCTAAGAGTAATGAGTGTCAGACACAAATGATTCCTGCCTTCAGGGAACTCCTAGTTTAATGGGAGAGACAACTCTCCAACAAGTATGTATGGGAAAGATGGACACGGAGCAAGGGGCTAAGGTGAAGGAGTCCTAGAAAAGATATCTTACAGAAGGTGGGACATCTCCTGAGATTTGAAGGATGCCAGGGAAGCTACTAGGTCAAGATGAGGAAGGAGAATGTTTTAGTCAAAAACACTGAAAACGTTCAGAGTCTGGAGATGGTGAATCTTGTTGGAGGAGCAACAAAGGGGCCAATATTATTGGATCACAGAACATTGTGGAGGAGTGCAAAGTATAAGGAGTCTGGAAAGGGAGGCGGAAGGGATCAGGGTATAAATGGCATTGAAAACTAAACAGAAAATTTTTTATTTGAGTCTAGAGGTAGTAGAAGAGCCACCAGAGTTGACTGAATAGTGTGTGTGTGTGTGTGTGTGTGTGTGTGCGTGCGTGCGCGCATGTGTGTGTGTGTGTGTGTGTGATGTGATCAAGCTTATGCTTTAGGGAGATCACTTTGGTAGTTGAATGAAGGATGGACTGCCATAGGGATAGACTTGGGGAAGGCAGATCTCTCAATATCTAGCGGAATAGCCCAGATCGGAAATGATGATGGCTCGAACAAGGTAGCAGTGGCTGAGGAAAGAAGGGGGTGTATGTGAGAAATGTAAAGGTGAAAATGTCAGAACTTAACCTCTGATTGACTACAGGGTGTGAGAGAGTGTGAGGAGTCAAGGATGACAACTTTTTTGTGAGTCTGGGGGACTGGGAGGATGATGGAGCCCTTGACGGTAATAGGGAAATTAGTACAAGGATAGGGCTTTGGGGGAAAGTAACTAATTCTCTGTTGGACATGTTGAGTTTGAGACAGCCACATAGGACATCTGACTCAAGAGGTCTAAAGGGCAGTTAGATATTTGAGACTGGCAGTTGAGAAAGATTAGAGTTGGATAAGTAGATCTGAGAGTCATCTGCACTAAGATGATAACCGAAACCATAGGAGGTGAGGAGATCATCCAGCGACACAGTGGAGAGGGAGAAGAACAGAAGGTGCTAAGGGACACCCAAGGTAAGCAGTCATAGCCTGGATGAAGATCCAGCCAACAAGGCCCAGATGGAGTGGTCGGGCAGCTAGGAGGAAATCCAGGAGAGACGTGGCATGAAAGTCTAGGACAGAGTGTCTAAGGAGAACAGGTTGTGATCAACAGTGTCAAAGAGTATTAAGAAATAAAGATGATACAGACCAAGAAAAAATCGTTAGCTTTGGTGATTAGGAGACCATTGAGGACTTTGGGGAAAGTGATGAGGTCAGAAGCCAGACTGTAGAGAGATCAGAAGAGAGCAGGAGGGAAGGCAGCGGTAGCCCTGATTGGAGATCTTTGGCATCTCTTTCCCTAGGTTTCCGTCTCTTTCCTGCTCTGTTCCCACTCCTGCTGTATCTGGAAGTTCATCTTTGCCTGTCTTGGCCTCTACCTTCACTTGTTTTTCTATTGGTCTCTCAATAGACTGTGACTTTGTTTCTGCCCTATGGATGTCAGGTCTGGGTGCTGGAGATCTGGCTCAAGGCCAACTCTGTGAAAGTGCCTTTCACCTGCTCTGAAATCTTTTCCTGTAAATGACTCTGCTGCTCTACTGGAAACCT
The DNA here is from genome assembly GCA_028658325.1 of Potorous gilbertii. Taxonomy (NCBI): domain Eukaryota; kingdom Metazoa; phylum Chordata; class Mammalia; order Diprotodontia; family Potoroidae; genus Potorous; species Potorous gilbertii. The sequence goes on along the minus strand of CM053770.1, from coordinate 290,133,797 downwards.
AGGACAGGAGTTTGTTTACTCATTCTCTCTAGTAAAGGGCAGAGAAAGAGACAGAAAAAGAATCATGGTCCCTAAAGAGATCAGGAGAGGAAATTGAGAGGGCTCTCTGGGGTCAAGCTGGGAGGGAACCTGCAAATCAGCCCCTTCATATCCCACAGGAGAAAACTTTGGCCCACACAGCAGCTCACACGAGTAGGAATTAAGCTGGAATTTGAATCAGCTCCCGAGTCCAGAAGTGCCTTCCTTCTACTCAATCAATAAACATTTATTAAATACCATGTGCCAGACATTGTACTAAGCACTGGGAAAGCAAGAGGCAAAAGATCTATTGGGATGCTCCCATTCCTATAAGAACCTTTTTTCCCCATTTCCCTAACGCCCAGAGACCCTTTGCTAAGAAAGTGTCATTCCATTGTGCAATGGTACTCATAGACCAGCGGTGTAGCTGTTCAATCTTGGCTTCATGTTTGTGGGTCTTTTCCGGTAAACTTCCCCACCAGCTCAAGTCCCCACTCCAGCCTGATGCTGGGGGGCTCTGAACATCGGGTCGTTGTGACTCATTCATTACTATGGACATCATTCTGAAGTCTAAGATGCTAAGGACATATTGGCAGCCTTGACCTAGGTGCTGAGGTGATTTCATGCACTCTGAGCTTCCTTCTAGCTCTGTTTATTATTCTCTCTAATTGAGGATTTCATTTTGCAGCATCCTATTCAATACAGGCACCTAAGCAAACAACAGCTTAAAACAACAAAAGAATTTAGTTGGAACAGAAAAGGCTAAAAAATTGGAAACATTCTGAACATTCTAAATTCATTCAAAATTTCAACATCTAAAATTGTTTTTAATCAGCAATTCTAAAAAAACTAGAAACATTGACCTAGCTTTTCCATTCTCTGATTCTCCACCCTCATCTGGAGAGGAGTCCTCACCCACCTCTGCATCCCTGATTCCCTTCCTGCTCACATCATAAGCCCCCTCCCCCATATAGATTCCTGCCTGACAACTAGTTCTGGCTGTCTACATGGCCCTAAAGGACCCTAGGGCTACACTGCTCTGGCATAGCCACATCTCCCTGTACTCATGACATCGCCTACGTTTATGCTCCAGTCTCTTAGGAAATAAGGTCCTGCCTGGGTGGACATACTCACCATTGTTTAGGCACAAATTACCATTATTTTATGGACTTTGTATGTTAGGTGGAAGTTACACAGCTGAGGTTTTAACTCAATGAAAGGAAACTTTCTAATATTCAGAGTTGTGGATTGAGGACTGAGGAGCCTTAGGAGAAAGTGTGTTCTCCCTCACTGAGGGGTAAGCCTGACAGCCTCAGGAACTGCATCATTTTCCCCACCGCTAATGTTGCCTCAGCCTAACCTGTATCATCCTAATCAGTAATCCCAGGGAAGACAGGGCCAGCCATCCTCACTAACGACTGGCCAGTTGCCACCCACCAGGCATACTGACTAAGGCAGTAAAGCACCTTGAGGCAAAGACAGGAGGTAGCATGTTCCAGTGAAGACAAACTACAATATTATCTCAACTACCAGCTCCTCCTCAGTATCAGATGAAGACAGTTCCAGACCCAGGAACATTGGCAATACCCAGCACTGTGGTCTGGCATCCAGCCCAGTCCTTGCAGCCAACATTTGGGGAATCAGCCTTAGTGCACTTATTACCTAGTGAACTACTTCTGCAGGCATTAAACTTGACTGTCTCCATCCCTTTTCTTCAGCTGCCACAAAACTCAGAAATGACTGCCACGTATATTCAAAGAAAATGACCATAGAAAGCCCAGAAGATAAGGTTTTGGCACTGGTTCAGCATCAGAAATGGATGTATTTATCAATAGAAAGAAACTAAAGAAGACATCCTGTTGACTTTGGTGCTGCATCCTAAGGACCATGGATGGGACCTTTCCTGCTGACTTACAACTGAGACTTTCCCCAAGCGTAGTTACCCCCTCTTAGGTGCTGAGATTCAGATATGAATCTCTCTCTCTCTCTCTCTCTCTCAGGGGGAGGCAAAAAGGACATATATAAGTACACGTAGAATAAATATGAAATGAATAATTAAGTGAGTACAAAGTAGTTAGAGAAGGGGGTGAAGAAAGACCCCAGGATGAAGGTAATAGTTGAATTGTGTCTTGAAGGAAGAGATTTTCTTTTTGGGAGGAAATTGGGATTAAGTAACTTAGCCAGGGTCACACAGCTAGTAAGGATCTGAGGTCACATTGGAACTCAGGTCTTCCTGACTGGTGCTTTATCCACTGAGACACCTAGCTGTCCCAGAAGGAAGAGACTTTCTGTGAGGTCAAGGTGGGAGAGAGTGCACTCTAGGCATGGCATCAGGGCAAGGTAGTATCCTGTGTGAGGGGACTGGACTGCCGAGGGTAGGAGAGGGAAGGAAGATAGGCTGCTCCTAAACTGTGAAAAACTTTAAAGCTAAACAGGGAATTTGTATTTGATCCTGGAGGCCATAGGGAACCACTGTGTTTATTTATTAAAATGGGTGGAATGATAGTCATAACTAGGAATTTTCAAAATTAGAGCACAAACCATGCCTGGAATTAGTGATATAAAATGAGACCTTGAGTCATTTTCCTTTCCAGGACACTCAGGGTGGGGGGCAGAGGTGATCACAGGGAGGCACTCACCTGGGAGGTAACCATGGTGGACAAGACACAGTAGCTTCTCAGAAGTTAGTACCCTAGGGTAAATCCCCAATTGTCCTGTCCTGGTTATGGCTCAGCAGAATGACATATACAGCATTGATATATACAGCAGGTTTCAACATCAGAAATGGACTTAACGGACATGTCACATCATCCAAATGAGGGAACATGCTTTTTGAACCTTGATGCATTGTCTCAATGTCAGTTGTCATTAATGATTGCCCCAATGGTCCCGATAAAGCTGGTAGGGGCCAGGAGGGCCAGAGATGACTAACCAAAGCTTTGAGTCAGCAGCCAACTTTGCTTTTGCTGCCCTGTCCCTGCCTGTATCACGAAGGTCTTTGACCTCAAAAATTTGCTCAGCTCACTCAGGCTTTCTGCAGACTGACTTGGAGCAGTGAGAGGCAGTCCCCTTGCACACCTAACATATATTCTGAGGCAGCAATGAGCATGATTTCCTTATCTTTCAGAAAAATCAGCTGTAACGTGGTCAATGTTTTACCAAGTAGAAAAAGCATCACTTTGCAGAGACCTGAAGGGGCTTGCAAATTCACTATCTCTTGGTAAAATAGAACTGAACCATGTTTTTATGGGTCAAACCTGGGATTCCTTTGAGATGGGGAAATACCAGTGAGGAAACTCACTCTGCTGATGCAGATCCATGCCTCCTCTGCAAACCTGGAGTCTTAGTGAGCCACCTGGGGGCAGGAGGAAGGCAGGATCATGGAGCCAGTAGGTGTCAGAGGCCCATCTTCCTGACTCTGAGGCTGACGCACCATCCAATGAACGATACCACCGTTGGAAATGCCACATAAAGAAATGTTGACTCTTAAAGTTTATGAAGGGCATTAGAGGCACCATTTTGTATGAACCTCACAAGAATTTGGTGATATTGGTGCCTTCACTGACTGGTTTTCTTGACTCCAAAAGCTCAGGAGGGTTAAGTGGTCCATGTTCCATGGTCACCCAATGAGTGCCAAGTCAGGATTTGAACCCAGGTCTACTCCCCATGCCAGGTGTGTTCCTTTTTTTCTTCCTAGAACTCTCCCTTGGAATAAAGCATGTTGAAGCAGAAAAGCATGTTGGCTATTTGGGACAATGTATGACTCATTCTGCACCCATGGTCCCCCGCCTCCTTGCCAAGAAAAGGGAGGTTATCACAGGATTCTAGAGTTAGAGCTGGAAGATTCTTAAATGTTATCTAGTCCAGTGACTCCATCTAACAATAGTCCATCAATAATAAACACTAGGTAAGCACCTATTATGTGCCAGGCACCATGCTGGGGATTGGGGACACAAATAAGAGTTCCTGCCGTCCAGGAGCTTGCATCCTGATGTGGGAAGGCTTGAGGCCAGGGCTGGAGGGAGGAATGGATCTGGCACTGAAGGCCCCCCAAAGCTAGGAATCACAGGTCTGGAGTGTATTGGGGTGGCCACTGCAGGATTGACTGGGCTTCTGTAAGGAATAAAAGGGGCTGGTTCATTTGATATAATCCAGAAAGCCAAAAATAGCAGGCAAAAGAAATAATGTTGTAACCACAATGATTGGTAAGGCCACATGCACAAAGGGTGGATAAGTTGTTCTGATCCAATCAAAAGGGGAGTGTTGGAAATTGGCCACACCTTGGAGTGAAGCTACTGGGGCCCAGAAGGTTTGTGGGGTCTAAGCTCAGAGCAGTCTAGGGGAGTGTGACTCCTACGCCCATTTGCTCCAACCCTAACCCCTAGCTGATTTGGCCATGGGTTCTAGCAGGTACAAGCCTCATCAGCAGGTAACACCCAGTCTAGAAATCTGAGAAAAATTGAGTCACCCAAGAGTAAATATAGACACATGCTCTTTTAAAAAACACAAATATGGGGAGGAGCAGATCTTGGGAGACCAGGGGGAGCTAGGGAAGTTAATTAGTATAATGGCTAGAACTTGGCACCCGTACAGTGCAGGAGTTGGCCAAGGTAGGCTCTAAAGACCTTTCCCAGTCCTGAATCTGTGATTTTCTCAACCTCTTCCTCAGCACCAGGGGTGGAAAGAGAGATGAGGGCAGGGTAGTCCTTTAATGTCCAGGCAATAGCCCAGAGAAGGTGACAGATACAATTGTATTGAACTAGCCTGGTGTCAGGCAAGGCTCTTGAAAAAGACCCTTAGTTGAGGGTCCAGAGCAGGACTGGTCTCCCAGGGGCCCTAAGGGTGCTAGGACATGCCAGTAGATTGGGTTTCGCCTTTCTGGATAAACTCAAAACTGGCTGCCTATAAAACTGACCTATATGCTTCAGAATGGACTTTGACCGATAGAAAAGTCATGCTGGTTTTATTTTTTGCTTTCATTTCCTGTTCTTAGAAACTTCTCTCTTCCTCCAGAGGGATCAGTTTTCTACCCCTTCTGAATGAATTTCCTCCTCTTTTGGCTTGTCTAGGCTCCCTCACTATGCCTGGGTCAGTTTTGAGGAGAGAAATGTTTCATGGGAGGAAGCATCCGAGTCTACTTGGTCTTCAGTGCCAAGGTGTTTGGGTGGCCCTGGCACCCAAAGTGCGATGACGTGAGACCCACCTGATCCTCTGAGTCTAAGATAACAGGGCTTTGGAGCATCGTGGAGCTGGTCTGTGTGAGCTGGATTTCAGCCTTAAGCTCTATTGAAGGTAAAGGAGAGTGATCCTCTGGACAAAATGGCAGGATAACCTTGACCTTTGAGGGGGAGGGAAAGAAGCTGCTGGAGGATCCCCTGGAGGATTATAGGACTGAGACAGAAGGGTGGACTGACTTTCTGCATTTGCCAGATCTACATGGGATGGTAGATTTAGAACTGAAAGGAGCCTTAAGGATCACAGCTATAATCATAGTTCTGTAGCTGGAAGGTACTTTGGAAGTGACTTAGTTCAATATCCTCATTTTTGCAGATGGGGAAACTGAGACCCAAGAAAGGTGAAGCCAATCAATCTACTATGCACCAGACATGGTGCCGTGCATTGGGGATACAAATACTGAGGCGGAATTTCCCTGCCTGTAAGGAGTTGACATTTGTATGGGGGAGACAACAGGAGCACATCTGTCTACCCATTGTGATTTCAAAAGAAAGACAGTTTTGAGGGGAGAAAAGACTTTGTACAGAAAGGAATTCTTGAGTTGAACCTTGAGGGAAAGCCAGGCTTCTAGGAGGCAGCTGAGAGGAGAGAGCCCTTAAGAAGCCTGAGAATAGTCTCCAAGAAACAAGAGCACCCTTGGGAGGGAGGAAAAGTGGCTCATGGCTCCAGAGCAGAGTGCTGGGAGGGCAGAAGAGTGGAAGGAGGCTCGGGGAGGGGGTGGTCAGTGCAGGAATCATCCCTTTGCAAAGAGATTTCAATATTTTTATTTGGTATTGGAGACAAGGAGACACTGGAGTTGGTGGAACAAGGAGTGACAGAGTCAGATCTGGGCTTTAGGAAAATTCCTCTGCCAGCTATGTGCAGGATGGAGGGATGGAAAGATGGATGGGTAGATGGATAAAAGGAGGGACTTCCCCAAGTTCTGGCAGAGTCCAAGGAGCAAAGAAGCTCAGAATCCATCACACTCCTCTTAGGCCTTGGGAGCCAAGGCTCAGGAAGGGAGGTCCCAGGGCTGTCTAACCAGGCCCTTCCAAAGCAGCTACTGAAAATGGAAGTCCAAGCTCTGCTTTCCTCTTCAGCTTGGAAGCAAGGTCAGTGTCTAGATTAAATCAAATAGTCTGGAATGTGATCTATGGTTTAGAGTGTGAACCTCTCACTTGTCACTGGCTCCCAGAGACAGAGAGATCTGATGCTGTTTTATAGGAAACATGTGAATTCTGTCCTCAAAGTACCTACTTAAGTGCCCTCCCCGAGGGATGGAAGGGCTGGGCACCTGGAACCTGCAGCAGGTTTTTGGCTCTAGGTGGAGGGGAGGTGGCATAAAATTAACATGATAGTGTATATGTGTGTGCCTCTGACTGTGTGTGAGTATGTGTGTGTGTGAGAGAGAGAATGAATGTGTGTGAATCTAAGTGTGAACTATGTGAGTATATTGTGTAAGGATAGGTGAGTATGTGTGAATGTGTGCAAGTGTGTGTTTGAGTATATGTGAGTCTGTGAGTGTATATATGTATATATATGAATTGTGAATGTGTGTGAGTGGGTGTGAAAATAATATCTGAAAGTGTGTGAGTGGTTATGTCTGTATATACGTGTGTATGTGAGTGTGAGTGTGTGATTGGGTATGTGAATGAGTGTGTGTGAGTGAGTGTGTGTATGTGAATGTTTGTACTAGTTGGGCAGTAAAAGGCATCAAGTAGCTTTGTTTGTATTGGAAAGAACATTTAGCAGTCACCCAAGACCTGGGTTCAAATCTTACCTCAAACACTAGCTGTGTGATCATGAGGAGATCTTAGCTAACTTGAAAATCAGTTTCTTCTTCTGAAAAAAGAGGAGAATGATAGCATGTACACCTCCCTGAAATGGCACAAGGTCTGGAAAGTACCTTGGGATATCAGGGATATCATCATCATGAGAGACAACAGGATGAGCCCAATTAGAATCAGGAAAACTTAGACTACTGTGTTTTGGCTGTGTGACCCTGGCCAAGTCACTTGCACTCTGAGCAACTGCAGAAGACTACACACTGGAGAGAAATGCATTGAGGGAAGGGACTCTTCACCAGGCTCTCACTTCATGTACGGAGTCCTAGGTCCTCTCTCTTTCTTTATCACAGGGATGGCACTACCTTCTGGGATTTCATTGTCTTCACATATGAAGAGGAGACTGTTTTGATCTTTTCATTGCCAGATGTGATGGTCTTTTGTCCACCTTTCTGCCAAATTGAACAGTCCTGGTGGTCTGTGAACCACCATTTACTCCTGGTTGCTTTCTCCTGTCCAGGCTGTTCTCAGGCTTTTTTGTGGGTTCATCACCCACGTCACATTCCCTCTGGTGTTCTCCAAAATTCGGTTCTAGTTTCTTTTCTCTTCTCTCTCTGTGCTCTTTCCGGTGCCTCATCAGCTTCCAGGGTGACAACTGTCATTTTGTTGCAAATCTGCTTTCGGCTCCATGTACACAGTGCCACTCTCCATCCAGGCTTCAGCGTGACCTTATTGGACGGTTCCAAGTGCATGTCCCAGAGTCATCTCCAACTCAGCAAAGCCCAAACTGAATCCATTCCCTTTCCCCTACCTGTCCCCTTTCCGTCTTTCCGTAGATGGTGCCACTATCCTTCCAGCCTCCCAGATTCATAACCTTCCCATTATCCTCCCCTTCCCTGTACCCCTCCCCTCCTACATACAGCCAATTGCCAAATCTTGTAAAAACAGAACAAAATAGGGCTGAAATGGGATGGGGTTTGCATTGGCTGACATCTGTGGTCTCTATAACCCTCTGTATACTGAAGGCAGAAAGAATGGGTATAAGTGGGAGGAAGCGGGGAGTGAGGGAGAAGCCTGTGAGTTAGGTGCTGAAAATTCTGAGAAAAGAGATGGCCTGGGGCCAAATGGATGCTGTCAATAAAGACCAGAGGAAATCTCAGAGGGTGGGAGGCTGGTCACAGAGAGAAATATTTGGAAGTAGAAGGGAGAGGTAATAGTACTTGGGGGTAGGCAGGAGAGTGCCTATCAAGTGCTGGAGGGGATGGCCAGGACAGCTAGAGTTCCACGGATTCAAGAAGATAGAAGGCTTATGAGAAGAAGGCGATTAGTATGTTGACAGTTTATTAATGTGGGAGCTGGGAGGCTCTAGGGGGCATCGTGGAAGGAGAGAGCAGAGTAGGCATCAGCCAGGTTGCCCCTAAGAGGGTTCCTGTCTCTCCAAGAATTGATGATTCTGCTTTTTTACCAGTCAATCATTCCCCCTACTCCCAAATAGGGGCTTCAGGAACACTCTGAGACTGAGTCCCCCTGGGGAATCCCTTGTTGGAGCAGGAGAGTAGTTAGATGATGTTGGATTGGAGGCAGCAAGATTTCACAGCTGACATTTTTTAAAAAGCAGTAGAAGAACTAAGTGCTGTTAGTACCCAGGGAGGTGCCCCACCCAATTGCCCGCTATCCCCCTCCCCCACAAAGGAGAGGCTTGGGAGGGTAAAAGATCATAGGAGCTAAAGGTTATCTTGGTTTAACTGAGGCCCAGAGAGGGCAAGGGGCCTGCCCAAGATCACACAGCTAGCCTGTGTTGGAGCCAGACTGCAGGACTCCCAACTTCAGTCAGATGCTCCTCTTTCTGATGGTGGCAAATCTGGGACAGCAAGGATCCCCAGATGATGTGATACACATCTTCTTTGCCAGTGAGGCATTTCCCTCAGTTTGACCACAGTCTTAGATCTTTCTGAGAAAAAGGAAGAAGGTACTTCAAGGGTCAAAGAGAAACATTCCCCTCCCCCTCAAGGGGGGTGGGAATTGAGAAGGAGCCTTGCCCAGCTGTGGTGCAAAGCCCCCAAGAAGCTCCGCCCATCCCTGGGTGCTGGGATTGAGCCGGAGAGGAAGGAACTCAGAACTGAGAGACTGAGAAAGTATAAGAAGACAGAGGAGAGCACCCAGCCTTGGGCACAGCTGATCTGGGTGAGGGAAGAGGAACAGAGTAAGGGAAACATCTGTCCCCTTGTGGATTCACCAGCACCCCTGGCTCACTACTGATGATCATCCTAGTGAGTATCCGGTTGACTCTTAGGGATTCTAGGGGTCACCAGTAACTGGGGGTGGGGGAGCAAGGAGTGAGCCCCCAAGGAGTAAGTGCAAAAATGTGTGCAAGGGGGCCCTATAATTGTATAGCACTAATAACAGTTATTTAGCGAAAATAAGAATAATTCCTGGGTTGAGGGATTTGCGGGGAGGAGTATATAAATCCAAGAACATCATAAATTCTGGGAGAGGGGCTTTGAAATGGAGAAGAGGAGCCCTGCTGTGACTTCTTTAAGGAAAATGAGAGCACTCTTTGAGCTTGTCAGTAGAGGCGACCAAGGTGGCTAGGGCTGAGAGACTTGGAGACAGGAAGACCTGAGTTCAAATTCTGCCTTAGGCATTAGGCTATGTGACCCTGGGCAAGTCACTCAGCTGCCTTCAGTCTCAGTTTCCTCCTGTGTAAAATACTAATAATAGATGATAACAGCACCCACCTCTCAGAGCTGTTGTGAACATCAAGTAAAATCATCAAGGTGAAGTGCTATCTATATGGTAGCCTTGACTGAAAATTCCATATGATCTCAGTTAATGGGAAAGCCAGAGAACTGAAATTTTTTAGTAGCTCAGATTTCACTCACCAGTCTTAGTGAAAATTTTCCCAGATATAGGGGAGATATTTTCTTTCCTTAGTCTCCAGGACAGTCAGGTAGGTGGTATCTGGAGTCCAAGATCCTGGGTTTGAATCCTGCCTCACTTTCCTCCTCTGTGAATTCTTCTAGTCTTAGATCTGGGATCCTGTGACTGGGCTGTCACTCTGGACCCTGGTGCTCTTAGGGTGACAGTGTGCACAGAATAGTAGAAAGAATGCTGCTTTGGGAGTCACAGGTCTGGGTTCAAATTCTGCCCTTGATTCTCATCACAGTATCTATAAAAAAAGGGGGGGCCGGTTAGACCAGTTAGGATTCCTTTCAAGTCTAGATGTCTGGTCTTATGACTTACTAAAGTCATCACTAAAGGAGTGCAGAAGGGAGAAGGGACATCAGGTCATGTCCATTAATTACTGTAACTGTCTTGGAGAAAGAGCCCTATCTATGTGAGAAGAACTCCGTCCTGCTGGATATCCCCAAGAGTCCTATGACTGAGGCAGTGGAGACCTGAGTCCCAGCCCCATTGTTGACATTTATGGGCTCCAGAGTTGAGTTTTCACAAGTCACATAAATTCTCTGAACTTCAGGTTCCTCATCTGTACAGTGAAGATAGTGCCACTTGTACTATCTACTTAGTTCCCATTTGTTGGTTTAGAAGCAAGGGTGTGTGTGCATGCTGGGAGAGCTTAAATTCTCATGATGAGCACTTACATCCCAGACAGCAGCAAACACTCCAAATCAGGTCTTGGTTGACTGTTTTGTCAATTGTCTAGAGTTAAGAAAGTGATAGAGGAAATTTTATTAATGTAGATTAAATTGGAAATTTAATTGGAAATTGGAAATTGGTTATGCCTTTCCCACCAGACAGCCAGTTGTTAAATATTTGCCAGCATACTCCGTTTAGAAGTTAACTGAGCATTTATGAAGGACCTACTTTGTACTTTTGGCGGTTCTGGGGAAATGACTACAGAAATGAGGCACGGCCTGCTCTCAAGGAGCTCACACAGGACAGTGTTTTGTTCTCAAGGCTGTGGGACCTTGGGCAAGTCACTTCACCCTGTTTGCCTCAGTTTTCTCATCTGTAGAATGAGTTGGAAAAGGCAAACCACTCAGGTATCTTTTGACAAAGAAACCCCAAATGGGGTCACAAAGAGTCAGACAACTAAAAAAATGATTGAACAACAAGCCTGTGAATTAAGCAGAACAGGCATTTTTATTCCCACTTTAGGGAAGGGGAAGCTGTCTTACAAAATACTGCACTGAGCAGACTCCAAGCTCAACACTCTTTCTATTTGTATTGAGTAGGGATGCACCCAAGTTCAAGTCTCATCTGACTCCTCTTGTGTGCATGTGGTAGGTAGTCTGTGTGCCCAGGAACCCTTCCCAACTGAGCAGGCTGATCTGCATGAGTGGGAGGGATTACTCAGCATCAGTCCCGTACACGAAGGAAAACCCAGAGAGGGGGGAAAATGGGGTTTAGAATTACGTGTTTGTCTTCCTTTAAACATCCTCTTCTTTTTAAATCATGTTTTATGGGTATAATTCCTGATACCTTCGTCACTTCCCAACATCCTAGTCCTCCCTTCCCCCCAACCTAGAAATGCCGCCAAGAAAAACCAAACCAGCACCGGGGCCCTGGTGAACAGCTCACAGATGCCTCATTTCACACCCACAGACCCCCACCTCTCTGCTGAGAGGCAAGAGGCTCCAGCATCTTTACTCACTCACCCTCTCCCACAAAAATATCTCTTCTTTCTCCAGACAAGCAAAGCCCAGTCTTCTGGTTCCCAGCCCTGGCAGGTCACTGCTACAAAGAGGTAGTCTCTCCTCTGGGGACTCAGTTTCCTTCTCTGTCAGCTAAAGAAATTGAACTAAGGGACTTCTAAAGCCCCTTCCAGCTTCAATATTTGAAGTTTCTAGGTTAGATGTTTAATTGTGCAATAATAATTTTATATGCTTAACAATCCCACTCCCAAGTGCTGTGAGGGAAATGGGTCTCTTCTTTCTCATAGTCAGTGGGGAGACTGAGTGTTGAATTTGGAGTTGGGGTCCTGGATTTGAATCCCACCTCCATCTGTTAGCTCCTTGTGTGACCTTGGTCTTCATCTTAACCTCCATAGGACTCAGTTTCCACATATGTATAATGAGGCAGTTGGACTAGAGGGTCTCCCAGGTATGAGTTGACAGCTCTGGAATCCTTTGATCTTCCAGAAAGCTTAAGAGCTGGGGAGGAGGGGGCGGGGTGCAGGTGGCAAATGAGGTTGCTAGGTGGCATCATGGTGCAGAGAGTGGAGACAGAAAGACCTGAGTTCAAATCCAACTTCAGACACTTACTAGCTATGAGACTCTGAGCAAGTCACATAACCTCTATTTGCCTCAGTTTCCTCATCTGCAAAAAAAGCGATAATATAACCCACATCCCAGGCTTGTGGAAGGAGCAAATGAGATAATTGGTCATCACTTGGCCAACCTCCGGTAGCCAGGTAATATTTGGGATAAGAAGCCTAGAGGGAAGGATAAGCACATTTCTGGAAGGTCCTCCATAACTGCCCCCAGGAGCTCAGAGGAGGGCCGGACGACTATGGACTGGCAGAGCTGGCTGGGCCTGAAGCTGGGCAGCCTTTAAGCAAGTGCTTGGAGACGGAGTGGAAGGGAGTAAGGAGAGGCAGCTTGGGCACTTCTGTGGCGCTTCCTGCCAATTGGAGGACGTTGGAGTTGGAATTGCCTCTTGCCTCTCATCTCTTACTTCTCCCTCTGGCTCCTTATGCCAGTTCTGGGAGCACTGTCCATCCTTCAGAGAGGCCACTGACCCCCTGGAGACTGTCCAGAGGAGGGAGACTGGGCCATATAAGGATTGACTGCAGGACACGGGCTGTTTACTCTGGAGAAGGGCAGGCTTAGTGGGGACATGCAAGCTGGGTTTTCACGGAGAAGAGGGAGGGAAAAGAACTAGAAGCAGTGAGGGCTGGGGAGACAGGCAGACTCAGGATCAAGTTTCCTGACATAACACTGGCCCCAAGGGGAATGGGTAGCCCAGAGAGGTAGTGAGCTCCCCATCTTTAAAGGTCTTTGAGGGAATTCTTCTTCAGTTGCAGATTAGACTTAAGGCCTTCAAGGCCTCTCCCTAAGATGCTTAGACCATCTAGTCTGATCCCTTTATTTTACAGTGAAGGAAACTGAGGCCAGTAGATGTCACCTGCAGGCAAGACTTGGACCCAGTGCTATTTGCTCTCTCACACACACATCTCATCAGGAGTAAGCCCTGTGAGCCTGACTGGGTGACCTTTACATGGTGACTGGTCCTGTCTCCCACCTTGGCCCTCTCTCCTTTGCTCAGTCCTCACCACCTCTGCTCTAGCAGGCACTGGGAAGGCCAGGCTCTGTGGCATGTCCTACCAGAATATAAATTCCCTGATAGAAGGGACTTCTTTTCTTTTTATTTTTATTTCTGGGGCTTTCATGCTTAATTGATGTTTGCTAACTGACTTATTGATTGCAAAGATTGAGATCCACTTTGGCAAAGTGGGTAGAGAGTTGGCCTTGGAGTTAGGAAGATCTGGGTCTGAGTCCTTCCTCTGATAGGTGCTTATCTTCTAAAGGCCCCAAACAACTCTGAGGTGATAAATTACAGTCCAGGTATTGATCTGTATGTGTGGGGGGATTTTCCTCACTGAGAGTTCTCTATGCCAGCAAGATCACAGGTCTGGCTCAAAACAAGACATGTTTAGTCCTGGGGATACAAACATGAAAACCCAAAGGTCCCTGACCTCAAGTAGTTTCCATTCTCTTAGTGGTGGGGGATGAGGATGAAGTGGGCCCAGATGGGCTTATTAGAGGTAGGTGATGATGGCCTCTATGGAGAGATCTGGATGGAGCAGATGATATCTGAACTAAGCTTTGAGGAAAGTGGTTGAAGACCTTCATGTGGCTTGGAGTCTGGCCCTGCCCTTGATCCCCTGTTTCCATACTTTCTCTTTGCCTTGTCCTGGGCCTGGGGGATGGGAGAGGGAAGGGAGAGAGCCCTCATTCTGACCTAGGGTCTTCCACTTAAGGACAAAATTTCTGATGCACAGGAAATGATAAGGGTCTGAACACACTCTTCCCCTTCCCCCAAAGGAATAAATGGCCATCAGAGTAGTGGATGGAAATCCAGGAGTCCTGAGTTCAGATCCTGCTCCTGCCACGTGCTATGTGTCCTTAGGTACCACCCAGTGCCTTAACTTCCCACTGCCTAGGTCACTCTCTAACATTCTAAGATGTGGACCAGCCCATTGGAGTCAAGCTCTTCTCTGGGGGACCTCTATCTGCTACTTTAATCAATGTGCCCTCTCCCAAAGTCCAAAGAAATAAACAAAGAATGAAACTGGTTGATCAGAGGAATGTCCTAGATGTGGTTTATCTCTATTTTGGAAAAACCATTTGATCAAATATTTCATACCATTCTTGTGTAAAAGATGGAGGAAAGTGGGCTGTACAAGGTACCAGCAGATGGATCTTTCAAGTGGCTAAATGTCTAGACTCAACCTGCAATCATAGCAGTTTGATGCTAGCTGGGCATCCAGTTTTATGGCTGGATTTAACATTTATACCAGTGCCTTAGATAGAGGTGTAATTGGATGGTCTGTTCATGTCTGACATCCAGCTGGGAGGGACGGGTGCCACATCCAACAACAGAGTCAGGTCCAAAAGGGTCCGTGGGGGCTGCCTAGAGCAGTAGGCTGAATCTGAGAAGATGAAATTTAGTAGGTCCAAATATAAAGGTAAACACCTCAATTTTGAAAAACATCCATTTCACAAATACATATCATAGGAAGTGTGGCTACGTAATAGTTTGTCTGAGAAAGATCTTGAGGGTTTCAAGGGACTTTTAGCTTAATATGAATCAGCAGTGATGTGACAGCCAGGAACTCAAGGTAATAGTGGGCTGTAGTAAGGGAGTCTGAGTTTCCTGGAAAGAGGAAGAGATAGCCCCATTGACCTTTGCCCAGGCTGACATATCTGCAGTGTTGTGGTCAGTTCTGGGTACCACAGAAGGAAGGGTGTCAAGAAGCCAGAAAGTATCCAGGGGAGAGCAACTGGGACAATAAATAGGACAATGAGGGCTTTGAGTCCGTGCCATAGGAGGATTGGTTAGGCTTTAAAAGAACTTGGGGATGAATAGCCCAGAGAGGAGAAAACTATGGGCAGGGAGGAAAGAGGGCTGTCCTCCAGCACAGAGAAGGGATGAGAGCTGTTCTACCTGGTCCCAGAAAGCAGAACCAAGAGGACTGGGGGCAAACGGCAGAATCCAGCTTAGGGTCAATGGTCTAACAATTGGAGCTGTCCAGCAGCAGTAGTACTGCCTCCAAATATCAGTCTCCATTCTTTTACTCCTCCTTGTTGGACGTGTGGTAGTCTGGGATTTCTGCCTTATATGGATCAGAATAGATAACCCTGGGCTCCGTTCCAGCTCTCAAATTTTGTGATTCGAGAATTCTATTCCCTCTGACTCTGAGATTCCATAAGTCTCTGACCTCTCTGCTGACCTCCAATCTTGCATCTTCATCTGCCTTTCAGATATCTTAAACTCAATATGTCCAAAACAAAATTCATTATTTTTTCCACTAAACTCTCCCCTCTTCCTACCTTCTCTATTACCATAGAAGGCAACAACATCCTTCCTATCTCCTCAGACTGACAACATAGATTCCTCATGCCTTCTCATCTCCCCACATCCAATATGGTGCCAAGGCCTGTAATTTGACATGGGCAACATCTGTCCACTACACCTCCTTGGCTTCTCTGACCCTGCTCCCATCCCGGTGCAGCTCTTATTAGTTCACTCCTAGACTATTGCAACAACTGCCTCAAGTCTCTTCCCACTCCAGCTCATTCTCCATTTGGACACTTAAGTGATTTTCCTAAAATGCAAGTCAGATCATGCCATCCCTTACTCCTGTGGCTTTCTATGACCCGCAGGAGCAAATATAAAATGCTTCACTTGACATTCAAAGCTTTCATAACCCAGCCCCTCCTACCTTTCTAGTCTTCTTATACCATACTTTCTAACACATTTTCTTAGATCTAATGACCTCAGTTCCTGGCTGTCCCATGAACAAGACCCTCTATCTCTTGGCTCCAAGTATTATATCTATTTGCCTGGAATGCTCTCCCTCCTCTGCTCCTGCTACTGTCATCCCTGCCTTTCTTCAAGTCCCAACTAAAATCCCACCTCCTATAGGAAGGAGCCCCTCTTAATTCCAATGCCTTTCCTCTGTTCATTATCTCCTATTTAGCCTACTTTGTAGATACTGTCCATCTGTAATGACATTTTGCTGGTGAGTCCTGAGGCCTGGGAAGGAAGGGCCAGCCTGGCAGGGTCCTAGAGCAGCCAGAGTCATGCAAGGCTTAGGGGAGTTTCTAGTCTCTGAGTCTTGAGGTGATGGAAATTGGAAGGTCCACAGAGAAAGTGGTTTCTGTGATTTCCTTGGCCCCAATCAGGCCTTGCCTTAGATCCATGAGCATTGCTACCATGTTGGACCTAACTCCTCCACACACTGGCATTTGTGGAATGTCTTCAATCCTCATTGATGGAGCATTTTTGCGTGCTTGGGTCAAAACAGCATAGAACATATTTGTAAAAGGTTTTTTAAAGCTGAGAGAATGTCCCCCATGGGTGTTGCAAAGCTGCTGTCAGACAGAACACAGACCAGGCTGGGGTAGCAGTGGGAGGAAAAGAAACACAGCTCCAAGTGGGGCGAGGGCTCTTGCATAGTGCGTGTGTGTATGTGTGTGTATGTATATGTATGTATGTGCATGTGTATATGTGTATGTAACTGGTTTAGGGTCACACAAGCAACAGGTGAGACTGGCACATAGTAGTGTTTGGTGACATTAATAAGTTGAGGAGCAGCTGCTGGGTCTATGAGGGTAAAGCATTTTCTCCATACCAAAGAAATCACCAATCCCCATCCCCCAGCCTCCCTATTCCTCCAAACTCTAAAGGGAAAGTGGCTGAATAAAGGTGACCTACTATCCTCCCTCAGCAAGGACTGACTTTTAGAAAAGGATTGTGGACAGGGCTGTTGTTGTTGTGTTTGTACTTTGTTGTTGAGGAAGACCATGCCATCAGAGAAATGATGACATGACTTGCATGTGACTTTGTTTTGAGTGAGGGAGGACTATGCAAAGGTCACCAGCCTCACTTTTCCTCCAGTATGGACAGAGTAACGCTTAACCCAAACGTATGAGGGATTTCCTAGTGGAATTTCCGATATGTTGGGAATCCCACCTTGGGAGGGAAGGAGACTCTTTCAGTGCATGAGGAACCTTCAAATCAACCAATAAGTACTGTGCTAGACATGGGGGAGACAAAGACAAAAGTGGAATGGAAATGGAAAGACCCTTCATATGTGGCAAGGACTGAGCTAAGCACTGGGAATACGAAAATTGAGACAGCCTGTGTTCCCATGAAATTTCTGTTGGATTAGGAGAGACATACTTATTTATGTGCTCATAATATACAATCTAAATAAAAGGTGGTTGTTTTTTTTGGTTTTGGTTTTGGTGAATGGCACTAGAAGCTAGAGGAACCAGCAGTGGCTTCATGTGGAAGGTGGTGCCTGAACTGAGTTTTGAAGGAAATGAGAGAGTCTAAAGTCTAAGATGAAGAAGCAGGGCATTCTAGGCATGGGGGACAGCCAGTGCAAAGGTGTGGAAGGTCAACTGTGAAGAACAGGGAAAAGGTGGGGGAGGACTAGCTCTCTGAGGCTCACCTTCCTGTTACCTGTTAGAGATAATGATACTGGTGGGGACTACCTTATAGTCAGTTCTGTGAAGATCTATTGTAAAGAGCTTTGCAAATAGTAAATAGTGCATTCCAATCAACTTAGTCTGTAGGATTGTAGATGTCAGCCTGGAAGCCTAATTTAATCCAAATTCTTCATTTTCCAAATGAGGGAATTGGGACCAGGGAGCTTAAGTGAATTAGAATTGTGATTTAGAGCTCACAGAGGAGGCCATCTAGCCCTACCCCACCCCATCATTTTACGGATCAGGAAACTAAGACTCAGAAAATAAATTGATTTGCTCAGGTTCAAGTCAACTCAATGAACATTTATTGAGTACTTACTATGCACCAGGCACTGGGTGAGCTCCTGGGACTACCAAGACAAGGAATAATAGTCCTATTGAAGAAGTTTTCCTCCTACTGAAAATTGCCAGGGAATGAATGTAGAAAGATGAGAAAAAAGGGCTAAGGTTGAACTTCGGGGGACATCTGCCTTTAGGGAGCTAGAGATGATGGAACATGAACAAGACTGAAAAAGAAACCACTGACTCAGGACTGAGGAGAATCATCCTTCAGTTCAACTAAGCACTACTATGTGATAGGCAATGTACTAGGGAGACTGAGACCATTCCTCTGGGGCATGTGCTTGGGTAACTTCATATCTAGGCATGATTTATGAGGTAGAAGGCTCTGTTCTGTGTGTGTGTGTGTGTGTGTGTGTGTGTGTGTGTGTGTGTGTGTGTAGGGGACAGATGTAGGAGGGGGGAAAGCAAAAGGGCTTATTAGGGCAGAGAAGCTGGGACACTTCTAAATGTCAGTTTCGCTTTCTCTGCCACAGGAGACTTTCTTGCTAACCACCCCCATGTAACAGAATTCTTGCTTGGAACATGGCCAAGAGAAGTTCCTGAATCTCTCTCTCTCTCTCTCTCTCTCTCTCTCTCTCTCTCTCTCTCTCTCTCTCTCTCTCTCTCTCTCTCCCTTTCTTTATTTCATCCTTCCTTCCTTCCTTTCTCTCTCTTTCTTAAATTGATTTTTTGTTTTTACATCATTTCCCTAATGCATTCTTATTTCTCTGTCCCCCTTCCTAAGAGCCAACCCTTAAAGCAAAGAATGAAAAAAGAGCTTTAAGAGCAGTCCAGTAAAATTAAACTCAATTAAAAAAAAAAAAGACTGACACATGCAATCTTCTACCCCATTGTCCTTCACCTCTGCAAAGAAGCAGAGAAAGGTCCCTTCTAATATCTCTTCCTTCGGGCCAAGTGTGACCATAATTTTGAGTATTGATTTTCAATTGTTTTGTGGTTGTCTTTTCCATTGATGGTGTTACAGGAAGAAAGAAGACATGGGTTTATTTGGTTGCCCACTCTGTGCCAGGTACTTTTTTACAGATTCTGTCTTATTTGATCCTCATAACAAACTGGGGAGGTTGGTGCTAAGATTATTGTCATTTTACAATTAAGGAAACTAAGACAGATGGAGGTGAAGTGACTTGCCCAGGTTCATACAGCTAGGAAGTGTTGAAGACTAAATTTGAATTCAGGTCTTCCTGTCTTCAGTCCTAGGACTCTATCCATTGTACCACTTGCTGTTGTGGTCTGTGTATCTATCTGTCTATCTCTCTCTCTATCTCTCTATCTATATCTATATCTATATATGTACATATAGTTCTCCTGGCTCTGCTTGCTTCGCTTTGGATCAGTTCATACAGGTCTTCCCATTCTTCTCTGTATTGTCCATATTCATTGTTTTATATAGCCAGTTACATTCCATTTCATTTATATGTCACAGTTTGTTAGACCGTTTTCCAATCAATGGGTGTCAACTTTCTTTCTCATTCTTTGCTTGCAAGAAGAGGGCTACTGTCACAATGTTTGACATTTGGGTTTGGAAAGCCAAGTATCCTGTGATCTTGCATGAATCTGCTCCCTTTTCCTATGAAAGGGGAATCCCAGGCCATCAGCTTGAAGATTCTTACAAACAGGAGATCCCATTCCTGGGACCCAGAACATGAAAGAATAATGACCCTTGAGGGAGAGGAGCAGAGATGCTTGGGGTATCAAAGAGCGTTAAGAGACATGTGGCCTCCAGGAATAAAGAGAATGGCAGCCCTGCTGTCCTCTGCCTTGGTCTGACCACATATGAGGTACCATGTTGAGTTCTGACTGTCACAGTTTAAGGAGGTCACTGATAGGCTAGAGAGAATCAAGAGGATGATGAAGGGCCATGAGGATGCAAATAGAAAAGCAGAGACAGGCCTGGCTCTTCAAGAGCTCATACTCTGACAGGGAGAGACAATACAGTTAGAAAACTCAGTAGGTGCAGGGCTGATGAAACGTCCCTGAGATCCTTATGGTGCAATGGAAGGACAGATGGAGAAACTTAAGTGTGGAGGTGGCAAGGAATCCAATCCTTGGCTGGGATATACCAGAGAGAGAGAAGGCTGATGGTGGGGCTGTATCTCCACAGACTCACAGATGACTTGAGTGATAAGGGTAAGTAGGGATGTTTAGGCTGACTTGAAGGGCCTGTGAGAGCTGTCTTCAAGTATTTGGAGGAGGGACTGGCTTTGTTTACCTTGGCCCCAGAGGGCAGACCCAGGAGCAGACCCAGGAGATGAGATGTTAGAGTGAAAGGATCTAGCATCTGACTTCTTGGAAATCCTCCTTCAAAGATCCCAATCCAAATACCAGGTCTGGGGGCCCCCATGAATACCCTGGAGCTGTCCTGTTTCCCCCTTTCTCGCTGCATGTCCATTCCACTTCTGTCCCATAATACATTTTATGAGGGATTCCTTCTCCTCCATTCCTTGCACACAAGTCAGTATAAGTCAATATTCTGCCTGACTTGTAGGAAAAAACCCAGTCTAGGTTGTGCAATTGAGCTAAGGTACAAGACACAGCTTGTTCCTTCACATTCCGCTTGGAGACCCCTCTGACCCTCCAAGGGTCTCTCTCTTTTATCAGAAAGCCCTCTGACTCAGGTCCTTTGCAGGTCACTTTTGTCAGTAACCCTGGTGTAGGAATGAGGAAATTCCCATGAAATAAATCAGAAGTGCCAGCTGAGGTGATTGTGTCTTACTTTCTGAACTGAACAGTAAAGGCATACCTTGGGGCCCGGTCTGTCTTCTAGGAAATGGAAGACTTCCATGTTTTTTTTCTTTTTTTGTCTAGTGGGTAGAAAACCACAGGGCCACCTCCTTTCTGGATCTGGTCTTTGATAAGATAAGGGGTAGTTAACCAAAAACTATTCCTTTCCCGTATTCTGTTCCTGACCCCACTCAGCATCCATTTGTAGTGCTTAGCCAAGAGACTCCTTACGTATGAATTGTACTAGGTGGCAACTGAAGCCAATCAATTAATAGGCATTTATTAATCACCTGCTAGTGCCAGACACTGTACTAGGCACTGGGGACATCCAACCAAGACTTTGCAAGGGCCTTATATTCTAGCTTGGCTGACAACCAGGACACATCTCTATATCTCTATCTACATCTCTTTTAATAACTATATCTATTTCTATATCATCTATATCTATTAAATCTGTAGATATCTCTAGTATATCTATATTATATCTATGTCTGTCAATAGATTTCTGTCTAATTAGACCTATTTCTGTCTATAGATATAAAGATATGTATCTTTAAATTATGTCTATACTGATCCATGTATTAGTATTTGCATAATAAATATATGTATAGATAATATAAATGAATACAACAAATGCAAAAGAGTAAAATACAAGATTGTTCTAGAGAGTGAGCTCCTATATTTGTGGGAAGCATCAGCAGGAAAGTCTTCACATAGAAAGAAACACTTGAACTTCATCTGCTATCATGTCTGACACTTCATGATCCCATTTGGGGTTTTCTTGGCAAAGATACTGGAGTGGTTTGCCATTTCCTTCTCCTGCTCATTTTACAGATGGGTAGACTGAGGCAAACAGGGTTAAGAGACTTGCCCAGGTTCTTACTAGTGTCTGAATTTGAACTGAGGAAGATGAGTCTTCCTGACTCCAGGTTGTCCCTCTATCCACTGCACCACATAGCTGCCCAGTTTAAGGAAAGAGAAAGACTCTCTGAAGTGGAGATAAGGAGGGAGGGAATTTCAAGCAGTGGGGACAGAAACTGGAAGGGCAAGGAGGTAGGAAATGAAAAATCTTTTGTGAGAAACAGAGGGAAAACCAGTTTGACTGGAACAAAAATTGAGGCTGGAGCAATGCAGCCCAGATTGTGAAGGTTTTTAAGAGGTAAATAGAGGAGGAGGAACTCACTGTTTCAAAAGAACAGTTGGGAAAAGTGGGTAGCAATCTGATAGAAACTAGGGTTGCACCAGTACTTCACTCTGTAACTATGATAAGGTCTAACTGAGTGGATGACCTAGATGTAAAAGGCCACATTATAAGCAAATTATTCGAGCAACGAAGACATTCTATTTTACTTCCGTGGATAGGGAGAGTTGGTGACCAAACAAACAATAGAGTCACACAAGATAAAATGAACAATTCAAATTTTAAAAGATTCCATAAACAAATCTAATTTAATTTAAAATTAAAAGGGAAATAGGTAAACAGTGACAAAAACCTTTGCAGCATTTCTCTGATAAAGATCATTTCCAGATACCGAAAAAACTGATTCAAATATATAAAAGAAAAGTGCCAGTCGATAGGCAGAGGACATAAGGGAGGATTTTCAAAGGAAGAAATCCAAGTTAACAATAACCAGGTGAAAAAGTGTTCCAGATCACCGTCAGTGAAAAATGGAAACTAAAGAAGCTTTCAGGTTCTACTTCACACCCAGATGACAAAAATGGAAGCGAATGAATGTGGGAGGGGGACACAGATGGCACCATCCTGGACCTGGGAATTGGTTCAGGCTTTCTGGAAAGCAACATGGCACTACACCCATAAGGTTACACAGTTATACCATTACTAGTCCTATATCTCAAAGAGATAAAGTAAAGATGAAAAAGACCTATATCTAGAGGCAGCTAGGTGGTACGGTGGATAAAGCACTGAACCTGGAGTCAGGAAGACCTGAGTTCAAATTCAGCCTCAAAAATTTACCAGCTCTGTGACCTTGGGCAAGTCACTTCACTTCTGATGTCTCAGATTCCTCATCTGTAAATTAAGATAATTGTAGCACCTACCTCCCAGGGTTGTTTGACAATATTTATAAAATGCTTAGCACAGAGTTTGGTACGTAGCAGGTGCTATGTAGGGCAGTTAGGTGATGCAGTGGATAGAGCACCAGGTCTGAAGGTCAGTCAGGAAGACTCCTTTCCTTGAGTTCAAATCCTGGCTCAGAAACTTAGTAGCTGTCTGACCCTGGACAAATTACTTCACCCTGTTTGCCTCAGTTTACTCATCTATAAAATGAGCTAGAGAAGGAAATGGCAAATCACTCTAGTATCTGTGCCAAGAAAACCCCAAAAGGGTTCTGAAGAGTTGGACATAACTAAAAATGAATGGACAAGGTGCTTTGTAAATGTTAGCCATTTACTATTAATCCTGTGCACAAAATAGAGCAGCTCTTTTCAGATTAACCAAAATTGGAAACTAAGAGCCTGTCCAATTAGGGAATGATTAAACAAATTAGTGCTTAGCACAGCATTTACTAAATTCTTGGTGATTTGACTACATGAATATGTTGTTTTGCCATAAGAAATTGCAAAATAGTGTCAGAGGAATTTGGGGGAGATCTCTGTGATAGATAGAGTGAGATGAGCAGGTCTGGGGAAACAGTGAGGATGTATGATGCACCTCAACATTGAGAGCAACAGTCTTTAAAGACTTTCTAACTCTCATTAAGGCAAAGACCAAGTCCAGATGGAGGCTGAAACACATCATTGAACCAGTTCTTGCCAGGGAGGTGATGAACTTAGACTCCTGAGAGAGGAAGCATGCATGATGTAGGAATTTATTTTATTGGACTCTATGTTTATTATGAGGGTTATCTTTTTTTCTTTGCTTTCCTTTTTTTAAGTAGTGGAGGGGGGATGATAGTAGGCAGGACATATTATAAATGTATATGAGAATAAATTTATTTTTTAATAAAGAATGTACATAAAAATTCTAAACAGAAAAATTTATCTTTGATTTTTAGGGCATAGGGAGCCACTAGAGTTTCTTGAGGAGAAGAGGTCCCTTCCAACTCTCAAGTTCGGTCATTTTGTGATTCTTTTGAATTATAGAACTGATCACTAGCTCTGACCCTTTTGGAGAACTAAGTACATACCCTGTCTTGAATTGGTTCCAGATTCAAATGAGTTAAGAGGTTAAGAAGACCAGACTCATGACACTATGATGACATTAATTCTTAATTTTTGTAACTCAACAGAAACTTTCATGCTTAGGTTTACTAGACATCTCTTCACTATCCTTTGTGGCATGTGCCCCATTTTTATTTTGAGGGAGATGGGAACACAAGTCACAGCCACAAAACACTTAAGGAAAAGCTGGATTTGAGCATCTGTTAGCAGCTTGGGGCCCCTGTGCTATTGAATTTTGCATGTTTGTTTCAAATGTCCTTTTTTATTATTAAACCTCAACAAATGCAGATACTTCAGTAAGGAGAGGCCATGTGGTCCTGTGGTCAGGGTACTGAATTTGGAGTCGGGGAAACCTGGATTCAAACCTCACTCCAGTCACTTATTGGTCATATAATCCTGAAAGTAATATTCCTGCACAAGTAACCTAACTTTTCTGTGACTCAGTTTCCTCAACTGTCAAATGAGGGAACCAGACTCCATAGCCTCTAAAATACCTTCTAGTTCTGTGATCCTGAGTATACTCATAGATTACATTTTCAAAATAGAATCTGGCCTATTTCATTCCTCCAGCTCAATGTTCAGTACACTTTGTTACCCAAATATAATGCTTATCCAGGATAAAGATTCTCCTGAATTGTCAGCAGGCTGCTTCTCTGACCATGCATTCTAGCCTGCCCAATGAACTTTCTTCATCTCAAAAGGGACAAAGGATGTGTGTATGTATCTATGTGTATATACATACGCATAATGTATATATATAGAGATGTGTGTGTATATATACACACCTACACACATATATGTATATGTCTCAAAAACTTTAAATAGCCTTGAAAAAATTCCAGGGGTTTTCTTTTTTTAAGCACTTAACACAGCATTCATTACACAGTAGATACCTGATAAGAGCTTGTGGTTTCATTAGTTGGGTCATCCAATTAGTTTTTCCCATATGAGTTGTTAATCTAATTTGAGTTGTCAGGGATTTAATGAAGGAGACCTTGTAACCTCTTAGAACTTAATGAAGTCAAACATAATATCAAAAAAAGTGGTTTCAGGAGGAAGGCTGGCATGGTCTATGGGGATGTCCCTCTTCCACTTGGATACAGAGTGGAATATCCTCCATAACGGTGATGAATACCTGTGAAAACCAAGCATCTCCCTTTTAATGTTTCCCTTAAAGTCCATAATCACGGAGACTGTTAAATTTATCTCTGTAGTTGCCTCTGGTCTCTGAGTCAGAGGACCTGGGTGCAAATTCTGACTTTGCCGCTTAAACAATCTTCGTGACCCTGGAGAAGTCGCTGGATTTCTTGGGCCCTCAATTTCTTCCTTCATAAAATGAGGTCTAGTTACCCTCTGCAGTTCCTTTGAACTCTAAATCTATGACCCCTTCATCTTTTAAGGACCCGTATATGAATTTAGTAGGCTCAAGGAAGACAATTATCTGAAGAAAGCATTTTAATTGGGATTTTGCTCTACTGAGTTAATCCGCTCCCCGCCTTTTAAAATAACCAACAAGCAAAAAGTATTGTGGAATCTCGAATTTTCTGCCCTGCACGGTCATTGCATGCTTGAGAAGGTGTGGTTAGCTGTGTCTGAACGCCTACCTATTCCCTTCTTATGTATGTGTAGATCTGTAGAATCCCTTTCAACTCCTCCTTGTTCTGGTGGATCTGGTCCCCAGAGGGGCAGCTGCTCCCTTAGGTCCTTGTGGGTGTCTATCCTCCCAACACTGAAACTCATGAGTTCCCCACTAATATTCAGCTAGTAGCATCATTGGCTTTTAGAAAAGTTATTTACTCAAAGAGTACATCAACAAAAGGAGTTATAAAGCTGTCTGTGACTTGTGAATTCTCCCACATTGTGCATAAAGTCCTCGGCTGGCAAAAGTGAATGTGAACTTAGAAGACAATAAGAGTGAGGCATGCATGTAGGAGACACATGGGATCAAAGTATTGCACAGCAAATAAGAACCAGTAGCAAGCCAGTTGTAAATAAAAGGTGCTGTTGCCTTGAACTCAGGTTTGGTGGTCCTGCCTTCCTTACGGAGTGATCTGCCTGGACAGAATCTCTTCTTGCATTCTTTTTCTCTCCTGGCTCATGATTACTCTAGTGAAAAGCTCTGCTCCTTTTTGGAGGCTCTTTCTTTCTTTCAATAATTTTTTTCTTTTTGGTTATCTATATTTTAATCATGGGTCTTACTTCTAGAAAAAAGATAAATAGATTTTTATTGCAAACTAAGCATGTATTTGCTACAGAAGAGTGGGCCACAAAGGGGAGGGGAAGGAAAAAATGGAACCACGAGAGTCATGGGTTTACATTTAGCCATGAGCTGCTCCAGAAGTGACTGCTGGCACATGGAGTGGTTATTTTGCTTTCCCATTCCCTTCATGTCCAATTGTATCCCTTTCCTGTCTCCACCCTGGAGAGACCCGGGGCTCAGAACCAAGAATAGAGAGGGGAGAGCAACGAAAGCCAGGCGCTGAGTAGGAGGGAGATGGAAAATGTTCCTGTCACTTCCTGAGGTCTCTGCTTCAGGCTCAGGCTTGCTCACTGGAATAACTCTAGGGTGTGGTGGCTGCTTTGTAGGCAGCTCTTCACATCCAGGTTAACCGGAATCTTTGTGCATATTGAGTTCCCGTCTGGCTCCTGATCCCCCTTCCCAGACGGTCCTGTATCTCTCACCTGCGTCATCTCTTACAGCTCAAACGATCCTGGCACATCCACATGCCACCATTTGTCCCTTCTCTCCTCCCTGGGCATCTATTTGGTTCCCAGTTCTTTGCTACCACAAAAGCACTGCCATAAATACGTGGATGTCTACAGGGACCTTGTTTCTCTGTTGGAACTTCTTAGGGATCTGGACCTAGTGGTGAGGGTCTCTGTGTCAAAGGGGACTGATGGTTTCCTCTCTGTCTTAGCATTATTCCAAATTGTTTTGCAGAAGGAGTAGATTATTCACAGCTCCACCCACAGTGCATTAGGGTATCTGGCTTTCCACAATTCCCCTTAGATGGAATATTCTCATCTTTGGCAATCTTTGCCAATTTGCCGGATATGAGGTAAAACCTCAGAGTTGTTTTGATTTCATATCCATTTATTATGCAGTTGTGTTGGACTCTTCCCATTTGGAGTTGTCTTGGCAAAGGTAGTGGAGCAGTTTGCATTTCCTTCTCGAGTTCATTTTACAGATGAGGAAACTGAGGCAGACGGGGTGAAGTGACTTGCCCAGGGTCACACAATTAGTGTCTCAAGTTGGATTTGAACTCAGGTCTTCCTGACTCCAGGCTCGGGTCTCTATTTTCTACTGTGCCACCTAGTGACTCTAAATTGAAGTGGATCTTTAGCTGTGTCCAGCTCATGAGATACATAGGTCATAATGAGGTATGTGTGACCAGGGTCTGGTCCAGGCCCTCACAGTTAGACACATCAGTGATTTCACTTGTGAAAATACTCTTGGATTAAAATTCTTGTTGTTAAAATGGGCCTCCAAAATGAGACCCAAGATAGCATAGACCATCTGGCATCCTAGAAAGAGCACTAAGCTTGAAGCCAGAGGCCTGGGTTCCAATTTCGCTCTCCTGCTTGCTAGCTCACTGCATCTGGGCAGGTCACATGATTTCTCTGGGCCTCAGTTTCCTCACCTGTAGATGGCAAGATGTCCTCTCAGGCCCTTTCCCACTCTAGGTTTGTGCCTACCTTGCCTCATCTCCTCTGTTAGTTGTGAAGGGTCCAATCTCTCCCTGACAAGATCTGTCATTTTCCATTTTTGTAATCTTTCACAATCTGCTGAGTGTGAAAAGCCAGAGAGTTGATTCACAGTCTGAGTAAGTTCTATCTTATCTTGGAAGCTAAGGGGGATGGGGCCTGTTTAATTCTTGAGTGACAGAAAATCCCTCAGGCCACATGGGTGCTAAGTGCCCACAGAGCCACTGTTCAGAGGCTCTCATTTTCTAGTATTCACCTACAATTCGGACCCCCACCCCGCACCTTCCCCCGTCCATTATACAGATGAAGCTACTGAGACCCAGGGAGGGGAGTGACTTAGCCAGGACCATACCACCGGGCATAGAGAGCCAGAGCTCAGACTCAGGTGCTCTGACCCCAGATTGACCATTGTCCCTCTCTTGGCTCTTTGCTCTCCAGCTTTCATCTCTGGATATTACTGAGCATTTCCAGAAACCCAGACTTTCATTCAAACCAGTCGGCAAGCAGAGGCTGCCATGGGAATTTCTAATGCAGGAAATGACCAGGAAAATGAATTAGCCTCTCTTGACTTTCCCAGTGCAGATGGGGAGCCTATGCATAGAGGTACCTAGGACAGCAATCTGCCAGGCTTTCTGGGCTCCCAAGGAGGGTAGGAGTGAAAACAGATGAAGATGAACTTTCTAGCTTGGTTTCCATGGAGAAACCAAGTCAATCTAAGCTGGGGGATTGTCTCTCTAGCTTCAGGGGGCAGCCACCACTGCTGGCCCTCTGTCACCCCCTTGCCCTCCACCAGCTGTGACAGGTCTTCATGTGGTCACTGATGACTTCCAGAGCACTTAAGACCACAGGAGTCCAGACTGAGAGGGACTTGAGGGGCTATCGAGTCCAACCCCTCTCATTTTACAGAGTGGGGAACTAAGACTGAGAGAGCTCATAGGACCATAGCACCTTAGATCTAGAGCTGGGAAGACCTTCAGAAGTCAAGTACCACTCCTTTACTTAACAGAGGAGGACTGGACTCAAGGCCAAGTTTCTTCAAAAAGGAGCAAGGAATGGTGAGAGAAAGCTGACTCTGGAGTCAGGAAGACCTGGGATCAAATTTCACCTCAGATACATACCAGCTGTGTGACCCTGGTCAAGTGGCTGAATTTCTGTCCTTGGGTCTCTTCATCTGCAAGATGACTCTGTGGACTCTAGACTCCCTTCCAACTCTAAGTCTAAGCCTTTTCTCATAGATAATTTCAGGGGAGGGAAGGCATGGCAGGTGAAGAGGGAGAGTATTTTGGGCAGAAGGGTCGTTGTTGTGTTTGTCCTTCGTTCTTGAAGAGGGCCATGACATCAGGATGATGACATGACTTGCACTTGACTTTGATTTGAGTGAGGGAGGGCTGTGCAAGGTCACCAACCTCACTTTCTTCTCCTGAGTCATCTGGGTCCAGTGACCTGATATTCAACAGGATGACTGGAGATGCCCCAGGCAGAAGGGACAGCCAGGGCAAAGGTGTGGAGGTCAGAGATTGATTGTCATGTGTGTGGAACATCAAATGACTGGTTTGGCTGCGTTGTGGAGTGCTTATATGTGTAATGGGGCTGGAAAGATGGTCTAAAGCCAGGGGACAAAGAAGTCTGTCAAACAGAGGAACATGTGTTTGATCCTGGGTGGAATTGGGGGCCACCACAGTCTGTGGAACCAGAGTGATACGGTCACACCTATACTTGGGCAGCTGGGTCAGGATGGATTAAGGAGGAGGAAGACTAGAAGCGTGGGGGCCAATGGGCCAGGCAAGAGGCAGGGAAGTTCTGAACATGGCTGCTGTATATGTGGTACAGAGAAGGGGAAACGAAAGCCAGTTACCATCTATGGAACCCAGTTTCCTCACCTGTAAAGTGAAGAGGTAGGACTAGATGACCCCTAAGGTCCTTTGTAGATCTAAATATAGTCCAAGGGTTCACCAGTGCCGTTGAGGAGGGCCCTACCCACTCCTCACTCCCCACTCCCACCAGACAAACTTTATGGCTAGACACTGATGAGGATTCGGAGGGAAGGAGAAGGAGACAAGGCCCTCTGGGACCGACCAGTTGGGGAGATGCATGACTGATGAAAGGGATTCATTTTTTGTGCCTGGAACGGCAGGCACTGTCAGGGGATGGGGAGGGGGAAGTGCGTCTGCACAAACAGGAGGACTGTTGAAGTCTGCAGGTTGTGGCCACAAATGACCCACCCTTCTGGGAACTGAACCCAGCCCCACTACCACAAGATTATCTCAGATCAGAAACCATCTTTCCATCCCTTGTAAGAAAGTGCAAGAAGGAGCCAGGGAGAATGGGAGAGAGCGAGAAGAAAATCCCCTCACCCCCCCCCCCATCTTCCAGCATCGGTCCCCTCCTCAGGGGCACTGAGGGCAGGGTCTGGAATGCCAACATTTCCTGCTCTAACTCTGAGTGTTGCTTGGGGTCCTGGGTCCTTAGGGAATGAGAAATCAAGGAAAAGAACGGGCTCATTTAAGGTTAGGCTACTTCTCTCTCTGGACAGCTCTGCCTCACATTGCATACTCATGTTCAGGTGGGTAGGTCCTGATTCTCAACAAAATTCCATTAGGCAAATCCAGTGATTTTTTTTAACCTCTTGAATCTTTGGTTTCTTCATCTGTAAAAAGGAGAAAACAGTCTTTCAGGTCATGTCTACCATATAATCACGATTTGAGACTGGATGGGACCTTTGAGGCCACCAAGTCCAACTGTCCACCCCTACGTTAGAAAATAGCATGAATTTACAGCTAGTAAAAGTCTGGGGTAGGATCTGTACCCAGGTCTCCCTGACTCCCTGCTTAATGCCTTACCCACTATGTAATGCTGCCTGTTTTTGTTTTTTTTTTTCGAGCTCAGAGCAAGCTTCACAAAACATGACAGGAATATACAGCAAAAAAAAAAAAAAATACCCACAATAACCTTCTAAAAATAAAATCAATTTTTGTAGTGCTGGTGGTGGTGAGGAGAAACAGGAAATATCTGCACCTTGGAACTCAGTGAGGTCTTTAGTCACAGGAGTGAGATGGAGAGAAGGCTTTAATTTTTCTTGGTAACCAAACAACTTAAAAATTGTTTCTATGTCTGAGTGTTGTCTAAATTTTGGCACCTTGGGACAAAGCCCTGGTTGGCCTGGCCTAGTTACAGCTCTTTCTAAGGATTCTTTCAGCTCTTAATCTTATGATCCTATGAACTTCCAACTAAGAATCAAAGTTCGTTGTTTGACATATAACCAATTCAAACTTGAAGGGTAGCTCACAGTATTAAGGAAAAAATATTCATACTGAATACAAGCCTGCCAGAAATAATTTTTTGTTTATTAATCATCACTCCAAATCTAAACACTATTCTACTTGAGATAGAAATGTCCAGACTGGTTGTCTCCTTCTTTCCCTTAGACATGTCTTTCTAACATAAGACCATTTTGAAATAATGTTTAAAGACATCTTGGACAAAGAAAATTTCACGTCACAATGAAACAGTTACATAGCTCAGACTTAACATTTGGCTTCATTAAGCAGAATAATAGTCTCTTAATCTTTGGGGCCCAACTGTGAAGAATCATTTTCCAAAAACCATTCATTCCCTCTCTGATCAAATTCTTCCTTCTTCTCTTTCCCCAAGAGACCTTTTTCTTTTCTTAGGTGGATCATAGTTCTCTTCCCTTCAGGATATACTTTTACTTGTCCTTGAAAGACTATCACTTAATTATATCAAAGGAGTATTCCTCCCCAGGTTGATTTGGGAGAGGGAAGCCAGACATTGTTTTAGAGTTGATAGAGAAAGCCTGGCAAGGTTCCCCTGGAGGAAGAACCAAAAACAGTGGGGAGAAGCTGGGGAGGGGCAGCTGTAGGCTGGATGTCAAGAGAATCTTCCTTACAATGGGAATGTCCCCAAGTGGAGTAGATGCCCTCCACCTAACCTGGTGCCCAGCACCATAGAATGCAGTCCATCCCCTTCTATGTTCTGTAAGGGAAGGCTCCTGTCTGTCCAGGATATCCATCTGTAGATCTAGGGAGAGTCCCAGGATAAAAGTTTACCTTCCATCCCTCTAACAAATGCTTTGGGAGGATTTTCCTCCACCATTGTCATACTTTGGGTCCAGGTCTATACTGAGGGCCATGGGCATTGCTAGACCAAGTTTCTGCTAGAGAGGACTTGACAGCTCTTTTGTGGCAGCAAAGAATTGGAAACTGAGGGGATGCCCATCAGTCAGGTAATGGCTGCACAAGCTGTGTTGTACAAATAAGATGGAGTATTATTGTGCCAAAAGAAATGACTAGAGGCATGGGAAGATGCACATGAATACATGGAAAGGGAAGTGAGTAGAGCCAGGAGAACATTGTACATACCCAATAACAGCAATATGAAATTTACTAAGTATTTATGATGGACAAAAACCACAATTATTTTGGCAAGATAATCAGATGGAGATAAGGGAGTCCTGTGGCTTGATTGGGAGGCTGGAAGAGATAACCTTTTAGATTCCTCCAAACTAAATGATTTGATGGGTCACAAAAGCTTCTGTTTGACAAGTGGTGTAATGTCAATTGTTGGGAATGGGCAGGACTCAGGAGTTTGTGTTCTCAGTTTTCTAGTTGTTGTGGGAGGCTGAGTGAGGATCACAGGCTGGTTACCTAAACTGGCCTGGTTACTAAGGGTGTCCTGAAGTTGTTACTGAAAGTTCTAGGCTGGTTAGAAACTCAGGAAAATTAATTGAAATGCAGTTAGAGGAAGATATGAGAGGTTAAAGGAGAAAGCCTGTATCTTCAGTCCAATCCAGGCTAAGAGAAGAAAGTATTAGTTATCCTACAGAGTGCTCATAGTGGACCCAGAGCTTGGGATGTTAACAATAGAGACCTAACAGGAAAGGGGGAACTCAGAGTGATTTAAGGTTTCCATCACAGGCCAGGATTTAATTTCTCATTTTCCTAATGGTCCAACATATAAAATACTCCCAAAGGGAAGTGCTGTAAGTGACTTTATGGAATTAAGGAGCTCTGTCTCACCATTAATGACAGCTAATTGGTTCCATCTAAATAGAAAGCCTGTTTTCTTTGCCTTCTCTTTTACTGTTCTTTTGAATTTTTGGTCTCCAGTTTTAATGGTGCAGCAGTAGCTTCAGTTCATGCAGAAGGGAATTAAAAAGGACAAAACAGCGTATCCTCCTCCCCTCCTTGTTGGTATCTCTCTGTGCCCACCATTCTGAATGAATTTTCATTCAGAAATGTCCTGAAATGAAGCTACTCAGAGGTCCCTGGACCTGTGTTTCTGAGCAGCCTGTGAGACTCAGCCAACCATCCAGATGTTGGCATCACCTAGATAGTGTCTGAGGAAGCTCTGATCTGAATGAAATGAGTTACAGTAGGCTTGGGGTACAAAAGGCATGTAAGCAGAGTCCTTACCCTTTTCACCAAATGCCAGCACCAAACCCGCTGGACTTGGGAAAGTTTAACTTTATTAAATCAAAACAAGAAGAGGATTCCAGCTACTATTCTCCTGAATCTCTAACAGCCTTCTGGACATCCCTGGGCCTCCATTCAGTATTAGTAGAGTGAACATGGGGCACATCGGGGTCTGACCAAGGAGCCCTTCCAAGTCAGCCCTGGAACCAAACTTAGCATTAAGTTCTCCTGTCATTGTAGGACAGTTAAAATCTTCCTCAATGCCTTTCTCTTCTCAGAAAAAAACCCACTCTGAGAAAGTTGAGTCCCAGGGCCCTTCAGGGAAAACATGATCTGGACTTGGGGCTCCCTGTCCCCATCTGCTTACTCTTTCTTGGGCCACTTTGTTAGATCTTTAACCATATCATGCCCATTACCGGTGGATGAATTTGCCAACGTGGTATGAGTAGGAAGCAACTTTGCTGGGATTTGAACCCAGATTCTCTCACTGAAATATAACAGTCTTTCCACATGATAGTTACTTAATCAATGCTGGTTCACTGACTAACTGTGCAGCCCTGGAGAGCTTGCTGCCTTCCCTACCTCAATCCTCTGGTCAGCTGAGATCTGGCCTGAGAATTTTTAGTCAATGGATCAACATGCCTTTATTAAGC
Organism: Potorous gilbertii; assembly: GCA_028658325.1. Taxonomy (NCBI): domain Eukaryota; kingdom Metazoa; phylum Chordata; class Mammalia; order Diprotodontia; family Potoroidae; genus Potorous; species Potorous gilbertii. Next base: position 290,100,066 of record CM053770.1, on the reverse strand, counting down.
ATTTACTATGTATCAGATACCTTGCTACCCACTAGGGATACAAACACAAAAATGACTCAGTTCCTGCCCTCACAGAGCTTATATGCTAACAGGGAAGACAATACACCCATAAACAGTCAGATGCATGATACAGGTAAAATAATTACAAGGTAACTTTGTCAGGGAAAAAACAAGAACAGTCTCAAGGGAAACCAGGAAATCCAAGAGGAAAGGAATAGGATGGGGAGCATCCCAAGCAAAGGCAGATGGGAAAGACAGAGAGAGTCCTGGTGAGGAACCACCAGTAGGTCTACTTGTGCAGCTGCACCTTCAAGAGTTTTCCCCAGAGACTGCAGAAGTAGGAGGAAGAAACAAGAGGCATTTGAATTGAAGCCTAGTGGTGATAAGGAACCACTGGAGTTTACTGAAGGAGGGGATGACTTTGTCAAATCTATGTCTTGGGAAAGTCACTTTGACACTTGTGGGGAAGGATGAGAAACCTGAGCAGAGAGGCCAGTCGGAGGCTACTGCAATCATCCAGGCAAGAAGTGATGATTTGACGGCTTTGTGAATGGAAAGGATGGGGCATATATATGGATAGAGATGAGATTTGGCCCACTGATTGGATCTGTGAGATGAGGGGGCAAAGAGGAAAGGACAATGAATCTGTGTAATGGGAGCATGGTGGTACCCTGAACAGTAGTGATAGGGGAGTAGTGTTGGAGTAGACTTAAGAAGGCTTGGATTTCAGGAAAAGATCATGGGCTCTGTTTTAGACATGTTGGGTTTTCAGTGTTTCCTGAATGTCCAATTAAGACTGGTCAATAGGAACTCAATAAGAAATTGATGACAAATAGCTGTCATCAAAAAGAAATTGATGACAAATAGGAGAAATGAAATGAGTCAAATTGAGCAAGTCAGGAAAGCTGAGTGTGATCTAGTCTTACTGAAGGTGCCCCCAGGGAAGGGGAGTGGTGGAGCCAGGGGCGGAGGGATGGATCAGGAGCAAGAACAGAGGGAAGGAGGGCCAGGGAGCAGGCAGAGAGCACAGCACGAACAGCTGTGGGTTCTGGAAGGCGTCCACCCTGAAGCTTAAGGAGGAGCTCAGAGATTAAGAAGCAGATCCGCCTGGTCAGACTAGGAGGGACATCAGAGGTCCAGTCACAGGTGAGAGACCTTCATGTCCCAAAGTCCTTCTCCTTGAGCCAGAGTTCAGGAGCCAGACCAGTTGGCATCACACACAAAGACCTGCAGGGAACCAAGCCTACTGGCCTCCCCAGCTCTCACTAGAGAAGAGGACTGATTGCTCCTTCTCAGGATAGGAGGAACCTGAAGAGGAAAGGTAGGAAGTTTCTTTTCAAGAGTGTCGGAGACCTGGAGAGGAAGTGTACGGGATCAGATTAGAGGAAGCAAGTGCTGAGTCCAGGGGCTCAGGGGAGGGGAAGGTCTCAAGGGGTCTAATCTTTATGGTCTGGGTCTGTGAGATTTCTGTGTCATAGGGACCTTCCCGTGTGGAAACCTTCTCTGTCAATGGGCAAATCTTCTCAGAGGTCTAGTCTTAGAGAGTTGCCTGGGGTTCTGAGAAGTTAAGTGACTTACCCTGGGTCATACAACTAATGGGTCAGAGGCACTTTCACTACTATATTATCATTTAAAGGCCCTTTCCCAGGCAAGAAGGGGTGAGGGGACAGGGAGGTGAAGGTGTCAAGCCACAACAGCAAAAAAAAAAGAACTAGTTTTCAGGTGACCTGGGTTCAAACCCTTGCTCTGACATGTAATGACCATGTGACCCTAGGCAAGTCACTTAACCCCTCTGAGGTCCAGTTTCTTCCTCTGTAAAGGGAGAAGTTTGGGCCAGGTGACCCCCATGGTCACTTCCAGCATAAGAGCAATGATCCCAGATGGAAACCTCAAAGAAAATTCTTGTCCCTGGAGATGTGGGAGGGATGCCCTGGGTTCTGGAATCTTTAGATTAGGAAGGGGAGGTGAGGAAGCAGCCTGCTGTGCCTAGAGTCCTAACAAGTCCTTATGACATATCCCACTCACGTACAACCTATATTAGAGGGTCTTTTGTCGCCTCTGGGGACCCCAAACTGCCCTGATCTCACCTCCCCCTGTGGAATGTACTGGGCACCAACTTGAGTTCTGGGAAGGGCCATCCTTCCCCCTCACCTTTACTATCTTCTCCTCGCCCTCTCTTCTTGGGCCTGGGCTAGAAGGGAGAGAGGGCCACTTAGCTGGGTGAACAACATTTTCTGGAAACTGAGCCAGTGATGTGTGTGGTAAGGTCAAACATGGCATCCAGAGCCAAAGGTCAAACCTTAGCCTTGCTCTTTATTGTCTGGGCAACTTTGGGCAGGTCACTTAACTGGGCCTTAGTTCCCTCATCTGTAAAATTAACATGATTTTACTATGTAACGCAATATGAACTAGAAATGGAGAATTAGCAGACTGCAAGTTGACTGAACAGCTCTACTCCAAGGGTAGTTACTAGTGTTTCAATATCAGCTTGCAGGGCTCTTGGTTTGGACCAGAAGATCTTAGAGGTCTCTTTCGGCTTCAGATCCATGGCTCTAGGATCCCTGTCCCACCTGGCAATATGGTAGAGTGGAAAGGGCCTTGGGCAGATATCAGTAGACCTGAATTCTCTTCCTGAGACCCACCAAATTGGGATGCTAGAGTGGGCAGGGGATGCAAGGGGACAGTTAGCTCAGTGTAGGTTACTTTCTGGAAAATGACTCAGTGGGTACATTAGAATATTTTGACTCTGAGTTAGACCCTCTCTGGGTACTCTTGCAAGGCAGCTACAATCTTTCTCAACCTCTCTACCAAACTGAGCAATCATGGTGGTCTGTTGACCATCATCTCCTGCTAGATACTTTCTCTTTTCTGGGTGTTAATGACCCAAGCATCCTAGTGGGCAAGGGGAGTCTCAGGACTAGGAAATACCCAGTAATTTCATCCCAGAAACATTCTTTTGAACCTCAGTTTCCTTGTCTGTAAAATGGAGATGATATAAAAAAAAGAGAAAAGAAAAAGAAAATCTCTACCTCTAAGCATTTAGGTGGATAGATTGCTATACTGAAAACCAGAAAGATCCGAGTTCAAGACCTCATTTAGATATTTGTTATCTGGGTGACTTAGGAAATCTCCTTACCTTCCTTAGTTTCTTTATCTGTTATGTGGGAGCCATAACAGAGTTGTCATGAGGATCCAATGATCTGTCAAGTGTAAATACTAGGAATGGGGAGGAGAACCGGCCCTGTGATTTCATTGGTATAAGAAAATTCCTCTGCCAAAGCAGACTGGCACCTTCTCTGCCACTTCCAGTTTAAGAAACAAAGTGACTTACCCAGGGTCACACAGTCAGGGTATGCCAGAAGATTGGAACCCAATTCCTCCCAGCTTTGAGACCATAATATTTTGCTATTCTAATATCCATAAACCCATAGGATGCAAGTGTGAGAGTCAGGATTCACATTCATGTCTCTTGCAAACATTCAGGGCTCCTTTCCACTTCACTTCCCATTGAAAAGGAAAAGGTGCATAAAACTGGAAAAGATTGTGAAAAGGAAGGGACTTCTCATGGTTTAGAATTGCACCTGGTGTATCCTATCCTCCTCACTAATGTGGAACTCTCCTCGAAAACAGGGTTCACGTCATCTTCTTTATCTCTCTATGGTACCCAATACAGAGCAGACACAGAGTAGGTCCTCAGAACTCATTATCTGCTCCTACCCCAGCCCAGCTGGATACCTCCAACTGGGCTGACCACTACCATGCTAGACTTCTCTTAGCCAATCTCCCTTTTTGAAAATCAAGTTTTACTGATGTCTATTTTTATATCACCAAAATTCTTTCTGTACCTCTCTATTTTCCCCTTCCCTGAAAACCACTACCTAGATCAAAGAATTAAAAAAAGAAAAACTAAGAAAAAAGAGATCAGCACATTAATACATAACAAGACATAAACTAATAATTAATAATTAGCACGATCAATAATTAATGCATTAAATATCTGACAAAGTATGCAACGTTTCATCCCTGTGGCCCTGTCCCTACTTCTGCCTGGGGTGGGGGAGGTGTCTCGTCATATCTTTTTTTTGAGGGAGGTGTCACTGTTCCACCTTCCTTTTTCATTGTTTTGTGGTTGTTCTATTTCCATTGTTGTCACTTGGTCTATTGTTTCCTTGGCTCTGCTCGCTTCACTTGGTATTAGTTCCTGTGAATCTTTCATCATATTGGTCATTTCTTTGTTGTGATTGAGTCTTTTTTTGGTCATGTGTGATTCTCTATGACCTCTTTTGGGGTTTTCCAGTAAAGATACTGGAGGGGGTTTTCTATTTTCTTCTCCAACTCATTTGACAGATGAGGAAACTGAGGCAAATAGAGTTAAATGACTTGTCCAGGGTCACACAGCTAATAAGTGTCTGAGGCAGGATTTGAACTCAGGAAGATGAACTCTCTCTCTCTCTCTCTCTCTCTCTCTGTCTGTCTCTCTCTCTCTCTCTCTCTCTCCCCCTCCCTCCCACCCTCCCTCCTCTTGAGGACCTTGAGCTCATCCCCTCTCAGTCTGGAGAAAAGGACTGTGTAGATGAGCCCTGACATGTAGCTGCCCCAGGAGGCAGAACCAGGAGTGGAGGGAATGGGATCATTTCTATGTATATGACTCCCAGGTCTAGATACCCAGGCTCCCCTCATCCATGCCTGCTGGACATCTCTATTAGAATGTCCCATGGACATCTCAAATACAACATGTTGAAAACTGAACTCATTATCATCTGCCCTATACTCACCCTTACCCTGTCTTCCTTATATCTATCAAGACCTGGGAGACAGGTGGTGCTGGACCTAGGTCAGGAAGATAACGAGTTCACATCTAGTCTCAGACATTTACTAGGTGTGTGACCCTAAGCAAATCACTTCACCTCTATTTGTCTCCTCATCTGTAAAATAGTGATGACAATGGCATAGTGTCTGTTGAAGAACACCTGGGGGTTCCCCATCTACTCTCATCTAGACTCTAGCACACTATTCTGATCGGCATTTAAAGCATTTTCACAATATGGAGCCTTTCCAATATGTACCTTTCCAAGCAAGCTGTACGTGGCTACCCCTCACACACTCCAACTTCCAGCTAAATAAATTCCCTTGGTGCTATTCAAACATAATATCCCATCTCCACCCCTTTGCCCAAACTCCTCCCCATGCTTTCCTATCTGATCTCTCCCCCTTTGCTTTCTCTCTGGGATAGCTCCAGTTTATTCCAGCACCCAGAAAAGTGCCTGGCACACAGCAGCCCCTTAACCATCACTTACTTGACTGATTAATTGAAATCAATTAAGGTAAATGAAATTCTTGAAGTTATTTCAATTGGAACAAGGCAAGTCTTGGAGGTATCCCCTTCTCTGAGGTCAATGACCTGAGTGAGGAAGGGGGGGAGACAGGAGGGGCTGGGTTGGGGGGGTGACAAAGCCTCAGGAACAAATGAGCTTGGGCAATAAGTTTATGACCCCTTCTTCACAGTGTTAACTGAATTACTTTCCCCACAGAAATACCCTGGGATGAAGAGTACCAACAACTGTACCTTGGAGGACAAAAGCCAGTTCCAACTGGTGGCTGAGATAGTTTATATCAGCACTTTGCTAGCCCTGGGCATTGTGTTCAATGCCTTGGCCCTGTGGGTATTCTGCTGCCGCATGAAAAAGTGGACAGAGACAGTCATCTACATGACCAACCTGGCCATGGCAGACTTCTGCCTACTCTGTGCCCTGCCTATCATGCTCTACTCCCAAAAGTACAGTAAGCAAAAGGACACTGTGCTGTGCCAGGTATCCCAGAGTATTTACCTGGTAAACAGGTACATGAGCATCAGTATCATCACCATGATTAGCATAGACCGCTACGTGGCCATCCGTTTCCCAATGCAGGCCAAGAGGCTGAGGTCCCCTGGCCTCTCTGCCATCATCTGTGCTGTGCTCTGGGCTTTGGTCATCATTTCCATAGCTACCCGCTTTGTCTGGCAGATCCAAGATGGCAGCTTCTGCTTTTCCAATGAGAATTACAAGGGGACAAAGACATCCATCTTCTCCTTGCTTGGCTTCTTCATCCCCTTGAGTATCTTGACCTTCTGTTCAATCCAGGTGATTGTGATCCTGGTGAGGAAGAAGAAGAAGGATGCTCATGAGAAGAAAGCCATCCAGAAAGCCATCTGGATCATCAGTACCAACCTGCTTGTCTTCCTGGCCTGCTTCCTGCCTATGCACGTGACCTTGAGCGTCCGGTTCATCGTGGAGCCCAAGACTTGCTCTAGCATACGGGCCTGGAAGAATGCCATCATTATAACCTCGCGATTGTCTGATGCCAACTGCTGCCTGGATGCCATCTGCTACTACTTTGTGGCCAAGGAGTTCAAGGAGGCATCAGCCCAAACCATTTCCACTTCATCCAGGTCCTACAAGCTCCAAGACTCAACATAGGCATCTATTGTTTAGCCAAGTGTGGACATCAGAGCTGCCACAGCTTCTTGGATCACCATTCCTCAGGTGGACTGGAGAGTGCAATGTCTCTTCTTGGAGGACCACACACTTTGCTGGTGCTTCCTGCTTTACCCTCCAGCATGCATCCTACACCACCCTCAGAGCCCTGGAACTGGGATTCAAGAGACCCAGCTACTAGTCTGATGTCTTATCACCAGCTTACTATGTGACCTTGGGCAAACTATCTGGCTTCCCTGAGCCTCTATTTCCTCATCTGTGAAATGGATGGAAGGCCTCACAGGATTGTTCTGGGGAAGGATTGGTCTGGGGAAGCAACAAGATGATGGGCACAGAGAAATATTTTGGAAAGGCAGCCCTGTGTGATTGGGGAAGATCTATCCTAGCTCAGATAAGATGTAAACTTGACCACAGCATTCCTCCAAGTGATGAGTTTCACTAACTCCCTATCACCTCTTGGATCAAATAAACCCTTTGCCTGGGGTCCTTCACAACATGCCCCAACCTATCTCTCTAGGCAAACTATACATTCCTCCCTTTCATACACAATACCTTCCAGTCAGACTGATTTTCTTGCTAATCCTAAATTATTATTCATCTCCCAACACCATGCCTTTGCAGAGGCTGTGGCCCACTGGAATCTGTGGCTAAGCAACATTGTTAATGTTTCCCTGCTTTGATCACCTTGTATATATTTGGTGTCTCACTTGGCTATAAATGTGAATTATGCCCCAGGAGAACCATGAAAACTGTCTAGTATCCTCAGTACCTAGCACAGTGCTCAGCACATAGTAGGTGTTTAATACATACTAGATGGATTTTTGTACATGTTATCTTCCTGCCTTCCCCACCTGAAGTGTAAATGCCTTGGTGGCCAGGGGGCGGGTGATATGAGCTTCTGTTTCTGTCTAATATCCCCAGTACTGAGCACATCCTTCAAGTCATTTGGTGCACAGTAGGTATTTAATAAATGTTCACTGAATTGAATTGAACTAGGAGTAGCCTTGACATCTTTTCTTCTCTTCCTCCCTCAACGCACGCATATACATACACCACATACATGTAAACACACATGCACAAATACAACACATACACACTGAATACATAAATACACAATAATATATATCACATACAACATGCATGCATATATAATACATGACACAATACACATACTTATAAACATACATGAACACATATAAATACATCATAGCATGTGTACAAACATTCCTATACATACATAGAAGGCACACACATACAAACACCACATTCACACAAACACATGTACCATACAAATGAGGACACACTTGCACATGTACACACATACCACATGTATGTACCAAAATGCACACCTATATACACATGCCCGTGTGCATATACACAAAGACACACAAAGACACACACACACATACTCACTCTGTCTTCCCTTTCGCTGCACCCCTCACTCCCCTCTCCCTCAGCTGTTTGGATGGACTACCTTAGGACTACAAGAGTTGCTCCTGGCATGACTGGGGGTCTGGGCCAAGGACATTCTTGAGGGATGGAGCTGGAGAGAACAGGGATTAAGTGAACAGGCCCCAGTAGGTCTCTGGATGTCTGCCATGGGAAAGGGGGATGGGTAAGAAAGAAGCCTGGATATGTCTGCCTGCCAGAGACATCTTGTGAGATCTCCTCTTGGGGGAGGAGGGGAAAAAAGGATTAGGGACAAACCAGCAACTTGGTATAGTGGAGCCAGGAAGCCCCAGGTTCAAATCCTGCCTCAGACACTAAGTGGCAGGGTGAACTTGGGCAACTCACTTAACATTTCTCAAACTGTTTTCTCATTGGACTCTCAGTTGATCAATAAACATTTATGAAGTGCCACTACGTGCCAGGCACTATGCTAGCACTGAGCAAAGAGGTGAGGTGTAAGATGCTCCTGAAATTCCACCAGAGCTCAGGGCTTCCATGCACCTGGTTCTGGGTCATTCACTCTGAAAGCCTCAGCCAGAGCTTAGGAAGAGCAGGCTGGGCCACAAGTGTTGGTCTCCCCCAACCAAGTCTGCTCCCTCTCTCCTCTAGCGTTTGTGAAGATAGGAGGGGTGGGGATGCCCCCTGGAGTGCTGAGAGCCAGCTCAGTGGGGTCATGTGTTGCAGTGGGTAGAGTACCTGGGATCATCAGCTCAGGGCTGCAGGGGACCTCTGAGCTCCTATGGGGAAACTCAGTAAGCCCCTGGGTTCCCTTCAGAGGAAGAAGCCTTGAAGGTGGCATATAAACCTGGCTCCAACTTGGAAATAAAGTTTGCTGTTTGCCTTTCCAGGCTGGTCACCCATGACTCTCCTTCTTTACCTGCCTAATAACTAGCCAAAGTAGACTAGTTGAGGGGCTTTCTGCAGGATAAATCTCCAGCATCCTTACTTTTGTACTGGCTGTAGCTTATGCCTGCCATGCCCATTCACCTCCTATCATCCACATCTTATAATCTCCAGCTCCCTTCAGGGTTCCACTAATACCACTTGCTCCATTTACCTTGGTGTCTAGAAGGAGCACTAGATTTGGAGCCAGGAAACCCTGGGTTCACATTCTGCCTCAGACACGACCCACCTGTATAACCTGTATAACCCTGAGTAAATCACCTAATTTTCCTGGCCTCAATTTCTTTGTCTGTAAAATAGAGATATCACCTACCCCACAGGATTGTTGTGAGATGACACATAAAGTACTTTGCAAAATCTTAAGATGCTAGCTAGTTAGTAGAAGTAGTAGTAGTAGTAGTAGTAGTAGTAGTAGTAGTAGTAGTAGTGGTAGTAGTAGAAATAGTAGTAGTAGCAGCTGCAGCCGCAGCAGTAGTAGTATTGCTACACATTTTCTATGTACGCATGAATATATATATGTGATACATATATGATACGTGTGTGTATACGCACACAATACATATTTTGTATCTACAATGAGGCAATGTGATACATATAGAGAGATGACCTTAAAGTGAGGAAGACCTGGGTTCTCGTCCAGCCTTTGACATCCTGGGTGAGTGATCCTGGGTAAGTCACAACTTCTCTGTGACCCCAAGCAGCTCTATAAGACGATAAATTATATAGAAGGTGTCATTCTGCGTTGGTAGAGAGGCTCTCACAAAGAAATCACAGAACTGGTTAAAAAACCCCACAACTTTGGATTTATTATTCTTTCGTATTTATATGTATGTGTGTTATTGCTGCAATAGTCTTAAGTCCCTTTCTGTCTTTGTATCACAGGTGCCAAGCAGTGTCTGGCACCTAGAAGGGGCTCAGTAAATACTTGTTGACCAGTTGATCTAGACTGAGCCCTTCATTTTTTGGATGAGGAAGCTGGGCCCAGAGAAAAAGGACTTTTCCAAAGTCACACAGCTGGTCAGTGTTGGTGGCCATCCCAGGGAATTTGTTCCTAGAGCTCCACTGGAAAATTCTGGGGATTCCAGAAAAGTATCAGACTTCACAGATTGTGACAGTTGTTATAAATTGAGTTACAGAATGCTGTTTTAAGTTTGTTTTGTCAAGTGTGTGTTTGTGTGTACTCTATGTTTAGTGTTCCTTTGGTATAAGTAGAAAATAAATAGCTATCCCATACCTGATTCATATTATGTTGTTTATCTATCTCTTTCTTTTGGGGAAACCCTAGATATCAGCTTTAAAAAATTTGTCTTTGAGGCACCAGGGTTGGGGTTTGATGAACCAAAAAGTATTGTCTCACTCTCATTGGAGGCTAGGTTCTCCCCAGGAATGAACTAGGGCCAGACCATGTGCCTGAGTGTGGAGCAGAGGGGTTTCTGAGGGAGAGCAACTGGACACGTTGTGAACCTAGCAGCTGTTCTTCAACTCTATTACCCACCTGTAAAATGCCAGCCCTGACAACCCATGCCACTCTTTTGCTCTAATTTCATTTAAGGGAAATGTACCTCAAAGGAGGTATAATAAAAGAACTTCCCTGCCCTCAGAAAAGACCAAAAATGCTCATTTTGGTGCTGGCATCAGCTCCTCCAAGAAGCTTTACCTGAATGATCCACTTACTCTCTACCCTTTGAAGTGCCTTTTCCCTCCTTAGGATTCTCTCAGAACATCTTTGAGTAGAAAGGAACATTGGATTTGGAAGCAGATGTTCTGAGTTCAAATCCTGACTTCGTTACTTGCTACCTGTATGACCTTGGGCAAGGTAACTCTCTTCTCTGGGCCTCTGTTTCCTCATTTATTAAATAACGGTATTGGTATAGAGCGCCTCGGAGACCACCCTGGTCTAGGGACCCTCCCTTGAGATTCCCTTCCATGTCTAGATCTCCGATCCTAATTCAGGCATTTATTAAGCACCTGCTATGTGCCAAGCAGGAGGCAGCTGGGTGGTGCAGTGGATAGAGCTCTGGGCCTGGAGTCAAGAGGACCCAAGTTCAAATCGGGTCTCAAATACTTACACGCTTTGTGATCCTAGGTAAGTCATTCAACCTCTGTTTGCTTTAATCCACCAGAGAACAAAATGGCAAAGAAGTCCAGTACTTTTGCCAAGAAAACCCCATGAAGAGTATGGTCCACAGGCTTAGGAAGAGATAGACCAACTGAACAGTAACTCCAACAATGTACCCAGCTCTGGATCAAGCACTAGGGATGCAAATATGAGAGAAAGACAGACCTTGCCCTCAAGGAGTTCACATTTTAATGGATGGAAGACAATGCATGGAGGGGAGTTGGAAAGGAGTGGGATAGGGAGGGAGAAGGTGCCCCAATTGGGACTTAGTAGAGAAAATCTAGGTGGCATAATAGCAAGAGTGCTGGGCCTGGAGTCAAGAAGACCCGAGTTCAAAACCAGCCTCAGACATTTACCAGTTGTGTGACCCTGAGCGAGTCACTTCGCCCTGTTTGCCTCCATTTCCTTATCTGTCAAAAGAGCCGAAGAAGGAAATGGCAAACCACTTCAGTATCTTTACTAAGAGCACCCCAAATGGGGTCACAGAGAGTCTGAAATGACTGAACAACAAAGAGAAAATTGGAGAGAGTGGAGAACAATGAAAACATGGCAGCCTTGGAACTTTTCATCTGGTCAAACAGTCTTAAATACTGGGATTATTAATTAATGATAATTAATTAGCCATACTAAATTAATCATAAATTAATGTTGCCTGAACTGTGTACTAGTCCTTAAGAACACTGGATACCATGGCACCCCAACTAATTATCTTTGCTTTGGAGCCTTTGTCTCCTAACTATTGAGAGAAGATACTTGTCTCAGAAGTAGCTGCTTCAGAGTTCATGTTGCCCTGTGCCGTTGGTTGATGCCATTTCTCATAGTCTTGGTTTTTGGGCCTCTCCTGCCAACAGTCGGGTGTGATCACTTCAAGTCTAAGACTGTACATCAGTTATTCTGGAGCAACTACAGCAACCTGGGCTTTTCTTAACTTCATTCCCACTTTGGCAGACTCCTGGCCTTTGCCTTGGTGCTGACCCCCATGCTCAGAATGCTATTCCTCAACTCTTCTCTGTAACCTCCTAACTTCAAGACTCAACCTGAGGGCCACTGCCTTCCAAGGCCACTCCTGATCCCCACAGCTGTCAATGATTCACCCCTCCCCCCAAATTGCATTGTACTCCTTTTCTATGGATCCTGTATTTGCTTATCAGACAACACGTGGATTATAAGCTCTTTGAGGACAAGAATAGTCTTGCTTTTGTATTTGTGTAACAAGAGCCTAGCACAGCACCTGGGAATTGTTTATCTTGTTTTTGAAGAGGACTGATGACATCATAGCGTAGTGTCTTTGACTTGTGTGTGAATTGGGTATGAGGCACAGTCTTGCAAAATCTCACTGTCTCTCTTCCTGAGTCATCCAAGTCCAGTGATAGGACAAAAGTCAGGACAACTAGTGATGGCACAGAATGTGGTGGATGACCTTGGCATCTTTGATGCCTGACTGAGTATAACACCAGTTCTATACCCACAGCAGCCACTATGGATATGCATGTGTATTTCCAGGGTAAATTAGCAAAATATAAACTCTCTTCCTCAAAGATGAAATGAAGACATTTATTCAAACACCAGAAAGTCAAACTCATCATAGTAGCAAAGAAATTTCTACACATTATCAATGAAGGGAGAATGGCCATCCCCAAGCCTTCCCTCCATCAGACCTCCCCATAAATAAGCTCCATTAAGCAAAATCACTCCCGCTCTCACTCGTGCTAGCTTCTCTACTCTTCTCTGCCTGCTCTCTCTAAGTTGCAGCCTTCCTGCTCCACTGTTTGGCAAGCTCCTCCCACTATGGGCTTCATGGGACTCAAGCTGTGGACTGGGCCAAAGTTCAAAGCAGGTTACATGGGCCTATTAAGGGGCAGGAAAGATCTTCAAATTCCCTTCCCATTACACCAAACTCTAGGTACTTCACTGGTGGTAGCCATTGGAACAAATTGTTCTCACCTGTGTTCCTGGGGAAAGTCTTCACATGCTTGGGGTAGACCCCCATCTCCCAACTCATGATGGATTTGAGGCCTGGCAGTTATTTATCCTCAGCCTAGTTTAGCCTGTCAGGTGAAATGGTTTACTGGGGTATGACCAAAGCATGTGCTACAACTCCTTGGAACCACAGGTGAGAGTTGGGTAAGTCAGCTAGACACCAAAGGTGGAGCCCAGCAGTGCTCATCTTCCCTGAACACCCCTTGGGAATGTAGTAGAGCCCTAGTAAATGCTTGTTTATTGAAGGATTGAACTGGAAAGTGCTGTTAAAGTATCTGAAGTTATCACGATCTCTGCCTCCCTCCCACTCCCCACACTGCACCCCAGCAGCAGCAATGGAAACAGCAGGGAGAATTGATTAACATCAGGACCATCTCCCAAAGGGTCGTTCAGCCATAGGCCTCCCAATTCCACTGGAGGATGGCATGTGTACCTGCTGTCCTTCTCTGTGGCTTCCCATCTTACCGTTACCTTCCCACCCTAAGGCACCCCAGGCTGCAATCCTTCCTTTCTCTCCCAGCTGCTCCAGGTACTACCTTCCACCTGAGGCCTTACCTGATCCTTTCACTCAGCACATTGTTTGCCTGGAAGCCATTTTGTCTTCAAGAGAAAGCTTGGGATAGTGGGAGGGCTGCCCTGTGAATTGAGAAAACATGGGTTCAAATCCTACCTCTGACACTTACAGACTGTGTGACCTCAGGCAAGTCAGGAAACAGCTATTAATTAAGACCTTACTGTGTACCAGGAATTGTGCTAAATGCTGGGAATAGGAAGAAAGGACAAATGTGGCTCCTGTCTTTAGGGAACTCACATTCTAGTAGAACAGACAATATGTTAGTAACGAAGTACATTCAAGGGATAGACCAAGGAGATGGGAGATGATCTCATGGGTGGAGACTGAGGGGAGACCAGCGAAGAGTCCTGCAGAGAGTATGTCTTGAAGAAAAAGAGGGAAACTGAGAGGTTGCCAAGGTAGGGGGACAGAGTATTTTAAGGGGCCAAAGGAGGGAGACAGAGCATTCTGAGAGGCCAAGGTAAAGGTGTATACCCTCAATACAGAGTAAGATCCCTGTGGGCAGGAATTGATAAATTGTTATCCTTGTAATCTCAGCACCTCACACTGTGCCTGGCATTTAAATGCTTTTTGATCTGAATTGAATAATGCCTCAGTTTCCCAGCCTGTAGAATCTAGGCATTGCCCTAGGTTGAAAATTTTTCCTTTCTGAAATTCCACTCCTGTACCTAAACCTACTGATTGAATAACTGACCCCTGAATCTTCTTTCCTCAAATCAGACCCCAAAGGGTTACATGAAGCATTAATGACTAATAACGGATACAACTCCTCCATGGCATTTTGCTTATAAAATATTTTAAGATATCTTTTAAGATTCCATTTTATTTTTAAACATTTATCGAATAGAAAATTATCTGGCCCTACAGGACAAAAGAGAAGATGGGGTAAGGGAAGGGAGGGGTGAAAGAAGAGAGGGCAGATTGGTGATATGGGTAATTAGAATGCTCAGTGTATTGGGGAGGGGGGAGGGGACAAATGGGGAGAAAGTTTGGAATCCAAAATTTTGTGAAAATGAAAGTAAAAAGTTAAAGAAATAAATTTATTTAATAAACAAAAAAAAAGAAAAGAAAAGAAAGAACATTTATCGAGCATTTATCCTTCTATCCTAACCAACTCCTACTAAAACAAGGACAAAGGAATAGCAAAACCCTTGTAACAAAATCACATAGTTAAGCAAAACAGATTCCCCTATTGACCCTTTTCCAAAAGGTTTGTCTCATTGTGCAAATGTCTCTATTATCTTCAGGTGTTCTGATGAATATCTGGCCACTGGACCTAGATGGCTCAGGAGGAGAAAGTGAGGCTGGTGACTTTGCACAGCTCTCCCTCCCCCAAATCATTGTCAACTTCAAGTCATGTCATCATCTCTCTGAGGTCATGATCCTCTTTAAGAATGAGGAACAAACACAAACAATTCTTGTCAAGAAGTGGGAGGGTAGCAGGCTTCATTATTGATCCCCTGGAATTGTCATTGATCATTGATATGAGTTATTAAGTCTTCAACACTACTCCTTTTTATTGTAGTACAAATTGTTCTTCTGGATCCACTCACTTCCCTCTGCATCAGTTCATACAAATTTTCCCAGGTTTCTTAGAAACTGCCCTGTTATTCCTTAAGCACAATAGAATTCCAAGATATTTCTATGCCATGATTTCTTTAGCCATTCCCAAATGGATGGGCACCCCTTAGTTTCGACTTCTTTACCACCACAAAAAAGAGTTGCTCTAAATGTTTTTGTACAAATAAGACCCTTTCCTTTGTCTTTGACCTCCTTGGGGTATAGACAGCAGTATACTGGTAAATGTTGAACAACCAGCTTTCTGGGGAGGGGGAAATGTACAGGTGACTCACTTTTAGTTTTTTCTCCACCTCCTTCTTAAATTTAGAAAAGCAACAACTCAAAAAATCAAGTCCTAATTTGTTGATTTCTGAGGTGAAAATGCTCACATTGATGACTGGCTAAGCATTCATAGGTCTGAGTTGGCTCGCTGGGTAGAAGCCTGGCAGAGGTATTGCTGGGATTGGGGGAGTATATGTGATGAGGTAGAAAGAAGTGCTTGAGGCAGATTTGGAAGCTGGATGTGAGATAGGAGATAAAATGCAGGATGTGACCAGCCAGGAAAGTGATCAAAGAGGACCATGCATTGAAGGCCCCCCACCGTGGACTTACTTGTATGCTTTTCCAAAGCATCCCAATTACCTGACATTCCAGAACAACTCAGTCCCTGTCCTTTCCTATTCCCCTTGCTCAGCTGTACACTTCCAGACTACCTGATATCCCAGGCATTCCAGAACCCTGCTTGTGCCTCCTCCCTCTCTCCTATTAAACTATATTTAAGACTACACAACATATCTGGCCAATTGCTCTGTCTCTCCCAAGTGGAAGCAGGACCCACTTAGGACTGTCACCCCAATAAACACTTTTCTTTAATTTGGAGACTGTCCGAGTGAATTCTTCAGCGTGCTAGAACCCAACCGTCTACATCATTTCTGGTGGCACCCCAACATTCTTGGGATGCACCATGAACTCGATCATATGCTAGTTCAGTAACTTTTCTCTCTGTCTGGTAGACCAGACCAGAAGGGTAAAGGTTCCATTCACCTACAGCATGAGCACCATGAATTAAGTTGGGTAAAAGGAAGGACTACCCTCACCTTGGGCCCTGTGGCCCCTGAGAGTCTGGTTTGAGATTTGGTTCTATTTCATTTGCACTTTTCAGTTCTAGGTCCAGGCAGACCCCAAGAGCCCAAGCCAAGGCAATCTTGGAGGGAAGATTTCAGGCTAGATGCTGCTGCCAGATCAGCAAGGAAACTCTGAGAACCAGGGTACCAGGAGGGAGCCTAAGGGTACTTTGGACTTGGAACTTGGTGGGACCACTTAGGCACTGCGTTAAGTTGTGAATTTAATTCCCCTACCTTCCCCAGATATTGTGGTGCTAAAAGGAGAAGATTATGCTTCACAGGTATTATTAAGAAGAAATGTTTGTATGTTTGTTCTGACTCTATCCCTGAAGTAATTACTAAAAAATAAGGGTTTCTCTTTTACCCAGGAACCCTGAGGATCTTCCTCTCCCAGTTTGATTTTTTGATTTTTTTTTCCTTTTATCAAAAGGCGCCATCCCTTGAGTACCGACTTAAAGAGGCCTATTCATAGAATGGGTGTATCTCACTCAAAGTAAGAATCTGATAAGACCTTAGCCTAAAACGGTTAAGGTTCCACTTTGCATCCTGGGCCATCTCCAGTTCTCCTGATGAATATCAGACCACTGGACCCAGATGGCTCTGGAGGAGAAATTGGTCTTGCATAGCCCTCCCTCACTCAAATCAAAGTCACGTTCAAGTCATGTCATCATCTTGATGTCGCGGTCCTCTTTGAGAATGAAGGACAAACGCAACAATCTTTGAGGTAAATACTCCTTTGTAAACGCTACTTTGACTGTTAAATGGTTAAATGAAACGAGGATGCATGGGACCGCTAAAATTGGGGTATACAACTGCTGGGGAGCTTGAGCCAATGGCAGAGAAACTGGAAACTCCATAACCCCTTTAAGCGTACCAGAGTCCCAAGGGAGGGGTGAAATGTAACCTACTGGCCTTGGGCAATAGGGGCCGGGATAGTCACTGTTATGCAGTCATCAGAATATTAAAAAAAAAAAAAAAAGATTCTCAGACTCCAGGTTATGAGGCCCTGAGGGTTGCCTATTTCTAACATTCTGACGCACTGTTTCAAACATGATGAGAATATTTACTGAGAAACCTCAACTCCCCAGGCAGTTCTGTGTCATTTGTCAATTCGATAGAAAATTTATCAACAAATAGAATCTGGTTTAATTCTTTAGAAGAGAACCATGCTATTTCTGAACCTTTTTCTCTTTTTAAATATTCAAAAGCCTCTATCTTGAAATTATTCATGACCTTAGTTTCTTTTCCTGTAAAATTTGATAGGGAGTGAGGAGATGGGCAGAGATGAGATTGAACTAGACATTTTCTAGGGTAACTTCCAGCTTTTAATCAATGACCCTATAAGCAGAATCACTTCTCTTTGGGTATCAACTTCTCCCACATAAAGTAGAGGGTCGGGTGGAAGGAGATGCCTCTAAGGTCCCTGAGAGTTTTAAGTCTATGATCCCATGACCTAAGTCACTTTGTGTTTATGGGTCTCAACCTGAATAAGTAAACCTCTTAAAGTGTCTTCCAGCTTTAAAATCTAGGATCCTCTGACCTCACCTCTAGCACTGACCAAACCTCACATTCCAGCCTGCCAAGTGAAGATTGTAAAATGTCAAGTTTAGTGACTGGTGGGTTTCGTTCCCAGAGGGCCCCTTAACTGCCAGCCAACAAAGATTGGTCCATATAGACACACCCTCACTTTGTCATTATTCTGATCTGTTAACCAAAGAAGGAAATATTTCCTTTTGTTTTTTAGTCTTGTTTTTTTTAAATGTCGTTTGCAAAGCGGAACTTTCCAATTATTAGAGGAGCTAAAATAAAAAACACAACCTTCACTTGGCCATCCCCTAAAGCTCCTATCTCATAACTTTCCCATCTTTCACAAACTCTTAAATTAGGGAGGGAAAAAAAAGGGCTGTCTACACCTGCTGCTTCCATTTCCATTTTTCCTTTTCTCTTTCACTTTTCAGTCTCATACTTTACTCCTCTGAAACAGCCCCCTCTAAGGCTACTAATGATCTCTTCATGATTAGGTTCTGACTTTCTAGCCTTTATGGCTTTCTCCTACCTTGGAGTCTGTTCCCCTCATTTCCTCCTGGATATTCTCTCCTCTGTCTCTGTCTCTTTCTCTGACTTTGCTTCTGTCTTTGTGTCTCTCTCTCTTTGTCTCTGTTTCTATCTGCCTCTCTGTCTTTCTCTCTGTGTCTCTGTCTTTATCTCTCTCTCTCTCTCTCTCTCTCTCTCTCTCTCTCTCTCTCTGTCTCATTGAAAGGAAGCATTGTGGTACAATGGAAAGACCTTGGCTTTCAGTTCAAATTGTGTGTCCTTGGAGTAGTCGCTAAACCTCCTTGGGCCTCAGTTTCTTTATGCATTTATTAAGCACTTAGTGTGTGCTAAATGTGAGTTCCTGGCCTCAAGGAGCTTACATTTTAATGGAGGAAGATAGCACATAAAAGGGAGGCCAGCAGGGCAAAGAGATGTAGCCAGCTGGGGTCTGTTCCCTGAATGGAGAGTCCTGGGAGGAACTCATCAATGGGAGAAGGGAGCTGTTGTGATGGATCGAAGCTGCAGATGAGAAGGTCCCAGGAGTTCAGTGAGAAGAATGAGAACCTCCCAGTACTCAGACCTTATTCTGGGTCCTGAGAAGACAAAGAGAAAAAGGAAACAGTTCATGTCACAAGGAACTTCTAGTCTGCTGGAAAGTAAAATTCAATTGATGATAGCAGTTGCACCATCATTATTTAAGTGAGATAATACTGCATGACAAGAAAGTCACAAGACTTCAGAAACACAGAAGGGAACTGAGATTCTGTGGACCACAGTGACAAGTCATTCATGAGAGGGAGAAAACATAAGCTGGTCATACGGCAAAAGCAAGACATAACAAATGGATAGCCAAACAGTCACTGTTTCTTCTCCAGAAAACACTACCACCACCACCAAACCCTTGGAACAAATAGGCAGACTAAAGCAAAACAAATTCATATAGGCCATTTTCAGAAAGGTGTATCTCACTCTACATTTTGAGTCCATCACCTCTCAGTCAGAAAGTGGGTAGCAGGCTTTCTCATGAATCCTCTAGTCAATCGGGTCTGGTGATGGTATTGGTCAGCATTCTGAAGTCTTTCACAATTGTCTCTTTCTACAATTCTGTTGTTATTCTATAAATTATTTTTCTGCTTCTGCTGAGTTCCTTCTGTATCAGTTCATATAAATCTTTCCAAGTTTTTCTGAAACCATATCCTTTATTATTTTTTACAACACAGTAATATGTTATCCTATTCATTTGCCATAATTTGTTCAGCCATTTCCCTCTTCCCTCTCAATGTTAGGAAAAAGTAAAAGTTGGGTGACTCCTCATGTTGAGCTCATAGGAGGACATGGACAAGGGTTGTCCACATGGATTGTGAAATGCATCGTTGAGGGGACCTCCCCATTTGCATCACAGATTCGTTGGAGAGTTGAAACCCACCAACATCTCCCTACATTTGATATGTAGAGTAGTAACATGTAGATGTGGGAGACCTAGTGTTTATTCAGTTCACATAATATCTGCTTACTTAAACAGAGGGACCACTCACAATAACTTGTAGGGTAGGGAAGGGCAAGAATCCAAAGGCCACAGGGTGGGAACCAGTGCACTAAGGCTATAACTCTTCACACACATTACACACCCAAATGGAATTTACCCAGCAATGGGTAAATGGAAGTAACCCAGCAGTAATAGTTCAAATAAAATCTCTTTCCAATTATCAAAGTTAACTTCACGCTTTCCGGAGTGACTTCCTAGTAACTCTTGCAAAAATTCTCGGAGACACCCTAGAAAGAAGATCATGAGTCACTGGTTACTATAAGCCTCAATCCCTGCTGAAGGAGGCAGGCAGGGCAGTGGTAACTCCTGAATCATTTTCTAGCTTCCACCCCTTTCCTACCCTAACATACCACCTTGGACCTAGTACTTGGCTTGTCATGCCACACTAACCTCATTTTCCTCTTTGGAGAGGGTTATTAGAGAACCTGACAAAGTCTTCTCATGCTTTGCTCTCATGCAGGATGGAAATATATGAGCTGGATAAGAGAAGTTGGGCAGCCTCAGGACTGAAGGACTGGAGAGAGGGAGAGAATCGTAGATGACTGATGGGTTGGGGTCAGTCTGAAGTTGGAGGAAGATCTTGTGGAGACTTAATGATGATTTAAAAGGCTAATCAAGTTTTCATGTAACATAAAACTGGGAGAGGTGTCTCATGTATCATATCTAGGGCTAGATGCCAGATGGGTTCCAAATTATGCCATTTGCTTTCTATGTGACCTTGAGCATTAACCTTCTAGGACCTGTTTCCTCACCTGTAAAATGAAAGGATTGGATCAGATGCCATCTCAGATCCTTTTCAGCTTTAGAGCTATGATCCAAGACTCTTTCTAGTCTTTGAGCCTCAGTTTCTCCTTCTGTAAAATGAGAGGATTTGACTGTTTCCTATGGGATCCTTTCACCTTTTAAATCTATGATTTAAGTCATCTCCCTTCTCTGAGGCTCACTTTAATCATCTGTGTAATAAAAAGGGTTGTAAAAAGTACTGAATAGTGCATGCCCTTTAACGTACTGTGATTAAACTGATTGTCATGATTAGATTGAAACCCAAAGAGACCAAAGAGAAAAGGACCCACTATACAAAAATATTTATAGCAGCTCTTTTTGTAGTAGCAAGGGGGGCACAGCGTGCCAGATGTGAAGTCAGGAAGACTCTTCTTCCTGAGTTCAAATCTGGCTGTTTCCTCAGTTTCCTCATTTGTAAAATGTGCTGGAGAAAGAAATGCCAAATCACTCCAGTATCTTTGCCAAGAAATACCAATTTCTTGGTATTGAAGAATACCTAACTGGGATATGAGGAGTGAGACACCACTGAAAAACAATGACAAAAGGGGGTCTATTTATTTATTGACTAAACAAATTATAAAATATGAATGTAATGTAATTCTGTAAGAATTGATGAAATAAATAGTTTTGGGGAAACCTGGGAAGCTAATGAATGGATACAGAGTGGGTTGAACAGAACCAGGAAAACAATGATACAGTAACAACATTGTTAACACAACTCCAAACGACCGAAACTAATCAAGGCAATGACTAACCATGAATCTGGAGGATCCAGGATGAAGCCTGATCGCCACTTCCTGGCAGGGGATGGGCTTAGGGGGACAGAAGGAGAAACATTTTTGGATATGGCTAATGTGGGAATTTGTTTTGCTTCACCGTGAATATTTGTTATGATGGTTTTCCTCCCAATAAGGGAGGAGGTAGGAAGGAGGGAAAATTGTAGTTTTAAAGTACTGATGTTTGTGTTTATATTGTATGAGGGTCTTTTCATAGGATCTAGAGCAGTAAGAGACAGACCCCAGAGGGGAAGGGAAAGGAATAAGCATTTAAAGAGCACCTACTATGTGTCAGGCCCTGCGTTAAGCCCTTTACAAATATTGACTCATTTGATGCTCGCAATAGCCTTGGGAAGTAGGTGTAATTGTTACCTTCATTTTATAGTTGAATAAACACAATTTGCTCTAGCTGATCTTTGCAAGAGAGGTTCAGCTCAAGGGCAGAACGGAAACCAAGCTCCAGAGCCCATTGGTATGAGATTGTCTCTTCACTGAGGACATTAGCGTCTGGAGCCTGCAGAAGTGATTTTGCAGAAGGGGATGGGTGGCCAATCAATGGTATGGTGGCCTGGGCATTGACTTCAGAGTTGGAAAACCTGGGTTCAAATCTCAGTTATGTTATTTATTGGCTGTGCAATCTTGGATAAATCACTTCTCCTTCTCAGGGCCTGTTTCCTCAACGCTAAAATGAAAAGGTCAGACTAGATATTTCTAAGGTTCCTTTTAGGAAGGGTTATTTTTTTGGGGTAAGAGTGGTTTTGGAATTCTTATTTGTAGGTAGAGAGGAAAGAGCACATGAGGATGGAAGGACTTTGAAGACCTGTGGAAAAAGAAAGGAAGATCCCAGGGAAAACTAGAGGGTATGGAGCTGAGGTTATAAGTAGGACAGGGAGACAACAAGTAGATGATGAGCCAGCCTTCTTGGTGGCTGAATGCAATGTGGAGCTGGAAGGTGGCTTGGGATCTCTAGCTAGCCAAGAGACAGAACAGGGTAGTGTGTGCTCCTTCCATCACTAGTCACCCAGGTTGGGTCCTAGGAAGTGAGCAGAGATGCAGTCCAATAACTTTTAGTTCTAGATTGAATAGATTATCAAAGTCATCATTAACGTCTAATCTGAACTGTGAACCTTCTTCTAGATTTTGAAGGTGATAGGGCAGGCGAGGTTCCGGCCTTCACAGAGTTCTTGGGTCTGATAGTATACATGTGCGTGTACATCAACACGCACTTGCATGCACACACACACACACACACACACACACACACACACACATACACACACAGAGCATCCCATTACTTGCAAATCCCTCCCTGTCCCTAGTGATGGTGTCTTCTCTATCCCTTTCACATTTACAGCCATCAGAGTCTACCTTCATGTTTAGGTGTGTGTGACTGATAACAGATTAAACTAAGCTGCAGAAGATATTAAGTCTAACCAAGAGATAAAACTGACCTGTCCCACTCGATGCAGTTACCCAGGCTTTTACCGGGTTCGGACACAGTACATCTCAACAGTTTGATTCAATTCAAAAAACATTAATTGAGTATTTACTAGATGTCAGTCATCATCCTGAGTTGGGAATATTATGAGGAGTTAAAAGTAGTCCCTGCCCTCAAGTAGCTCATGTTCTCCTGAGATCAGGATCAGTAAAAGCTTCCCATAAGTGGTGGAGCTGGGGGTGGGGGGTGGGGGGCTGAATGAGGGAAGATGAATCTGGTGATGTCATCTCTATACTCTAAGGGTAAAAAAGAGGAATTTTTAGTGCTGTCTGAGTGTGTATGTGTGTGTATATGTGTGTGTGCATGTGTATGTGCATGTGTGTGTGTGTGTGTGTGTGTGTGTGTGTGTGTGTGTGTGTGGTGTGTGTGTACCTTCCCTTTGTCCTTTTGTGGCTAACCTTTGAGCAGCCTGGCAGGAAGCTGCTTGAGGTACCGAGCCCAGGATACAGGAAAACAGAACAGGTGTTGGCCGCAGACTCCCGAAGTGGGTGGGGATCTAGGGAAGGGGCTTCAGCTGTGACTAGCATTCACAAAAGAAATAACCCTGCGGTCAGGGCAGGATGTTTGAAATGATTGTTTTCGCCTCGCAGCATTCTAATTCTTGGTGGTAGGACCCACGAGGAGAGAGTAGCTGCTGGACCCCTAGAGACAGAGAGGCTGCCAGGAGCCATCCTTGGACTTAGACCAGCCGCTGAGGGAGGTGGGGAGGACAGGCAAAGGAATTGTCCAAAGACCTGGCTTTATGGTCCCTCCTCGAAGAGAATCTCATTTTTCTCAGCTGGAGACATCAGCACCTAAGGTAAGGGGGCCCCTTTCTCTGAATAAATGGAGATGTGAAAATCTCAGGCACTGCCCTGATCAGGGAGTAAGGAGACGCTGCTGAGCCCTTCTCTCAGGGCAGGGAAAGACTAGAGCTCCTTGAAGGATGGTCTGGGGAAAAAGCACAGAGCAGGGTGCCAGGAAAACAGAGCTGTGTCCTGGTTCTACAATCACAAGCTATGTCCCATTCCTTCACTTATCTGTACTTCTCTTCCCTTATCTCTAAAATATGGATACTAGACTAAATCACCTTTACGGTCCCTTCCAGCTCTGGATTCTATGCTCTTGCTTACTACTGGGGTGATTTGCCCCTTCATCTGTATGGACCTCAGTTTCCTCATCTGTAAAATAAGGGGGCTGGACTAGAGGACTTCCAAGATCCCCTCTTGTCTCTGATTTTCTGTGACTTGATTTCCTCTAATCCTGACCTGGCAGGGTTAGTTTCTCCATTGTTTGACTGCCTACCTTGTCCCTTCTGTTTGAGTAAATTTCTTTAGTTGGTCAAGAAAAAAGAGAAAGTGATTTCTTTCTTTCCTTTTTCCCAAATAGAAAAGTGATTGTTGTTACTTTTTCTATACCAGACATTTCTCTGGCTTTGCGTTTGATGACTGAGACTAGCCCAAGGGCTTCTGGTGAGTGTGTGTGTGTAAGGGGAGAAAGGGGCTGCCAAGGTGTGAAGAAAGCCTTTCCTTCCCTACTTTCACCTCTCTCTGCCTCCCCCCACCCCCCAACTCATAGTACCTTGATCAGGTCCCTGCACATGACAGTAACTATTTGGAGTGAATAAGGGGAAAAACATAGAAAGATAAGTGTGAGTGATCAACCAGAAGAGACTATACAAGGCTTTAGCATTTATATTCTAATAGATGATATCACTGTCCCCACATAGCCCTAAGGTTACTAGAGCTCACTGAGAGAATTAAAAAAAGACAGAGTGGGAATTCTGAGAGTGGTTGTGTTATGCTTTGATGATATTAAAAGAAAAAAGGAAAGGGAGGGAAAAAAGAATATACTAGATAAGATAGGAGGAAGGATGGGAAACTTTGCTATCTCATATAAGCAGGGTGTGCATTAGAAATCCTTACAAGCCAACTGTGGAGATAGATGTATGTAGTCTGTGCTACTGGAGAGGCTGAAGCTGATTTGGTATCAGCACCAAGTCCCAGGGGAGCCTTGGGGAGCAGGGGATCAAAAGGTTGCTTTAGGAGGATCAATCCAGAATAAAGGAGATCAAATCTTGTGTGCTGATCAGAATTGGTGAGTGGTATAGATGAGATAGGGAGATCTGGTCTCCAAAAAAACCCAATAAACAAAAATAAAACCCAATTCAATACAAACAAGGAGAAATGAGATGAGAAGAAAACTTGAACTTCACCTGAACTGGTCAAAGAAAAGATGCACAAGCAGGGATTTTGGCGCAGAAATGCATTCAACTCAAGAGAGAAATAAAAGGGAACAGGAAGAGGGGAGAGAAGGGGAAAAGTAAGTAAAAGAATGAGTCATAAGCAAAACCAACTCTAACCTTGGAAGAAGGATCCTGAAGAGGGATTTTAAAGGAATGAAAGAAAATGGAAGAATCTATAATTGGGATCTGGATAAGAGAAAGGAAAGAGGAGCAGGGGAGAAAACACAGATTATATCAAGCAGAGAGCACAGAAGGTAAGAATTTCGTATTACCTGATACCAGAGCTAGCTTCATATATAACAAAGATAAAACGGACAATCTAGATCATATAAAATTTAATTTTTTGCACAAATAAAACCAATGTAGCTAAAATTAGGAGGAAAAGACTTAACTAGGAAAGAATCTTGTCACTGTTTCTCTGATAAAGGTTTCATTTCCAAAATATATAAGCAGCTGATACATATTTATAAGAACAAGAGCTACTCCCCAACTGACAAGAGTTCAAAGGATATGAATAAATAGTTTTTGAAGGAAGAAATCTAAGCTATCAACAACATATGAAAAAGATGCTTCAAATCAGTGATATCAGACTTAAATAAAAACAGGGGCCACTAAATTGTACATAAGGATTCCTGCAGACTGCGTGTTGATTTAGAAAACCATATATTAACATTATCTATGTTCTATTGTATTTTTATTTATTTTGTTAAACATTTTCCCAAGACAATTTAATCCAGTTCAAACTGCATGAGATGCTGTGGGGAGATTCAGGTATTTAATACTTTTATTCTGGATCATTAATGATCAGAGAAATGCAATTTAAAGCAACTCATATTCCACCTTACACCCATCAGATTGGTAAACAGAGCTTAAAACAAAACTGACAGTTGTGGGGGAAAAGGCACACAAATGTGCTATAATTGGAACTATGAATTCACTCAACATTCTGGAAAACAGTTTGGAATTATGCCACAAATGTACTAAATTGCTTATATCTTTTGAGTGAGTGATATCTCTATTTGGCCTATATTCTAAAGTGATCCAAAAAAGAAGAAAAGGACCCATTTGTACAAAAACATTTGCAGTAGCTCTTTCTGTGGTAGTAAAGTGACTGAACAAAATCATGGGATATGAATGGGATGGATACTCTTGTTTATCATTTCCTGACATGTCCATCTCCTCGCCCATGTAGAAAACCAGATCTTATAACAAAGTTAAAAAAAAAAAAGGAAGAGAACAAAACAGCATTTCAGTAAAACTAACCAATATATCAACCCGAAATGGACACTGCAGTCAGTGCACTGCAATCATAGTCCCCCACGTCTTTCTAGAAGGTATGGAGGCTTAGCAATCACTTCTGACTAAGTGCTCACTAAAACAACTGAATTGAACAGGGAGAATGCATAGTATAGAGGTGGCTGGATGGTGTAGTGGAGAAAGCATTGAACTTGGAGTCCAGAAGATCTGAGTTCAAATCTGGAAGCAGACACTTATTAGCCATGTGACCCTGGGTAAGTCACTTTACAACTGTCTTCTTTAGTTTCCTCATCTGTAAAACTAGGATACTAATAGCGCCAACCCTCTTGGGTTGTTGAGTTAGCATATATCTGCAAACCTTACAACACAATAATAGTATTTGCTATTATGATTGAGAACACTGGTTCTGGGATCAGAAGACCTGAGTTCAAATATCTCATCTGCTCTTACTACGTATTCAATTTTAGGAAAATCACTTAACCTCCACTGGCCTCAGTTTCCTCATCCGTAAAATGAAGGAGTTACACTACATGACCTAGCAGAGCCTTTCTTACTTTAGACCTATGATGCAGAGTAATTGTGTGACCTCGGGCAAATTACTTCATCTCTCTCTCTTTCTCTCTCTCTCTCTCTCTCTCTCTCTCTCTCTCTCTCTCTCTCTCTCTCTCAGCTGTAGTTTCCCCATCTTTTAAATACAAGAGATTCAGTAAGTCCTAGAGCCCTGTGTTCAGTGGGAGGGAAGACCAGGGGAAGATAGGATTGGGTCACAGATAAAGCCCCTTTTGAGCTCAGGGTCTGATAGACAGGCTCACCTTCAGGAAATGAGTGAATAAAAGAGCAGAAAAACCTACCTAGAGTCTAATTTGAGGTTGTGGCCATAGGTCATAGGCCTCTCTCGAACAGCCTTCCTCTTCTCTAAATGACTTCTGCCTCTTGGATGCTCAGCCCAAAGACTATCTTTGGACCTTTTATCTCCATAAGATCTACCTATGTCTTTTTTCCACTCCCACCATAGCCCCTCACGGTCACACAAGTCATAGAGTTAGAGCTGGACCAGTACTTAGCAGCCATGGAGACGTTATCATCACCATCCTCCCCCTCACCATCATCATCCTTGTCATAACTAGCATTGATACGATACTTTAAGGTTTGCAAAGTGCTTTAGAAATATTCATTCCTTTTATCTCACAACAACCCTGGGAGGCAGGTTTTATTATATTTTCACTGGAACAGATGAGGAAACTGAGACAGAGGTGAAGGGACTTTCCAAGGGTCAGATACTAAGTGTCTGAGACTGGATTTGAATTTCCTGACTCCAGGAAATTCCTTCCTTTCCTGACTCCAGGCCCGTGCCAACATGTAAACAACTAGGAAAACATCAGGTATATACCAGGTAGAGGATTCTGGGAAAGGAAGGCACTATCAGGTGGGAGCGGGACATATAGACCTTCTGGAGGAGGAGGATTGGAAGGAGGTCAGGGAAACTGAGAAGCAGAGAGGAGGGGCTGAGAGACAGCTAGAGTAAAAGCCCTGAGGGGAGAGATAAGGCGTCTCCTTCAAACCACTGCATTTAGGTCAGTGTCTGGAGAGGTAGATGCAATAAAACCAGAAAATGATAAGGGGCCAAGTTGTGAAGAACTGTAGATGACAAATATCTAAGGAAACTGAGGTTGGCATCATCACCATCATTATCAGCATCAATATCATCGTCACTGCCATTGGCTCAGTGGTGGAAATTTTATAAAACACTTTACAGATATTAGCTCAGTGTCCCTGGGAAGCAGCCACTTCCTTCCAGTCTCGTTATCCCCATTTTTCGGACACAGAAGCCAAGGTGCAAAAAGGGACAGTGACTTGCCCATGATCACACAGGTAGTCAGCATGGGAGGTGGGATTCAAACTGAGGTCCCTCCCGATATCAAGTCTGAGGTCACTCTGTCCCCCTGTCTCTCTGCCTCTCTTTATCTCTCTGTCCTTTTCTGTTTCAGTCTTTTCATCTCTATCTCTATGTGTCTGTCTGTCTGTCTATGTGTCTGTCTGTCTGTCTGTCTCTCTCTCTCTCACACACACACACACACACGCACACGCACATGCACACACACTCACATAGAGTTTGTGGCAACACCTATCTTCCTGGTTCATTTCCCCCTGATGCTCCCTCCAATAATAGCTTTCTCATGTTCTCTCACACACAGGGTCCTTTTCTGCCTGAGCATCGTGGAATTTCAATCCTTGGCAATCCAGATGAATTCTACTAACTGCAATACCACGAGGAGCGACTTGTCCCAGACTGTCACCATTATGTACTTGTCTGTCCTCCTGGTCCTGGGAACAGTCCTCAATGCCCTGGCCCTATGGGTATTCTGGTGCAGGATGAGTAAGTGGACAGAGACACGGGTGTACATGGCCAACCTGGCTGGGGCAGACTGCTGTCTGCTGCTAACCCTGCCCATTGTCCTGTACACCACAGTCAGGGAGCACCCGGAGGACTCGCTGTGTACAGTCTCCCAGAGTATTTACCTCATCAATGGTTACATGAGTATGTACATCATCACTGCCATCGCTGTGGATCGCTATGCTGCCATCCAGTACCCTTTGCGAGCCAGGATGTGGCGCTCCCCCTGTCAGGCTGCTGGGACCTGTGCTCTCCTCTGGCTGCTTGTCACTGGCCTGGTTACTTTACCTGCTGCCTGGAAGCAAAGTGGCCAGAACTTCTGCTTTGGTAAGAGTAAGACTCGAGGTACCTGGGCCATTGTTTTCTCCTTGGTTCTGTTCTTTATCCCTCTCGTGGTCCTTGTTTTCTGTTCCGTGCGTGTACTCCAGAACCTGGTCAGGAAAAAGGCACAGGCGCCAGCCCAGGACAGGAGGCTGATCCACAAAGCTCTCTGTGTGGTTTCAGCCAATCTGGTCATCTTCCTCGTCTGCTTCCTCCCCCAGCATGTGGCTCTATTGGCCAAGATCATAACTGAGTATGTGGAGCCTCCCTGCCCTGTTGTTCAGCATGTGGTCACTTCTATCAGGGTGACCTCCCGTCTTGCCAATGCTAACTGCTGCTTGGATGCCATGGGCTATTACTTTGTGGCCCAGGAGTTCCAGGAACAAGTAGGGGTGTTCTTAGGCATGCCCAAGTTCCTCCAGAGTCAGACTCAAGGCAGCCCAGGCACTGCCCACCCAGACTTTCTTCAGCGAGGAAAAGTAGAAACAGCTTCAGAGAGTTCCCAAGCATTGCGTTCCTGTTAAGGGACTATGTGGTGGCTTGACACATAAGAAAATATTTGTGATTTGCTGTAAAAGGACTACCTCTGCTTACTACCTGACTCCCCAAGGGCAGGGTCCTCAAGATAGAGCCCAGTCCTCCCTTAAATGAGTTCCCCTGGGCCAGGGGTGACGTCTTGGAAATTCATCCAGGATGTGAGGAGTGGACTTCCAACCCACCCTACATGTTTAATCCCTTTTGGGGAGATGCACAGACCTTTGGAACGTCTGAAATTGTTCCATTTCTTTCTGAACTAGGTTGCTTGTTCTGGTGTGAGATGAATTCAGACCTCCTTTTCGGATGTCTGATGGAGAGTATGACCCTGGGAGGAGAAATTTAGGTTTGGCTCAGCCTCAAATATCTCCTAGCTAGGTGACATTGGGCAAATAACTTCCTCTCTTGAGGGTCTAGCTTCCTCATTGGGAAAATAGCAGGGGTTGGACTTAAGAATCTCCAAAGTCCCTCCCAGCTCCAGGATTCTGTGCAATTCTGAATGCTTCACTCTCTCCAGGGTCTGTTTTAAGTAAAGTCTGGAGGGTGTGACAGTCAGCACATCAACCTGATTTCTCTGGGACTAGGTTTCCCAATCTGTACAAGGAGAAGGGGCTGGACCAGAAGACTCTAAACATATTATTCTATGAAGTGTTGATAGGGGCTGTCAGTCTTTGCTGGTGGAACAAGAGCCTTGGGGGTGGGAGAGAGAAGGAGAGGGGAAATCCTGTCTTCCTCTTTTCAGAATCATTATCAGTTGGGAAACTTTATCTAATTGGGCTGGTCCAGACATTGGGACAATTGAGAGTTTCATGAAGACATCCCTTTGTCTAGTCCTCATGGTGGCCATGGGAGGTAGGTGCTATCATTCTCCCTATTTTACAGATGAAGAAACAGAGGACCGTGGAGGTCAAGTGACTCTCCCAGGGTTATACAGCCTCTTGACTCAGAGGCAAGAGTCAAACCCAGATTTTTCCTATTGCCAAGTCAGTTAAGTAAGGAGAAATGAGATGCAGAATAGTTTATGGTGTACTCATGTTTATCTATGTTCTGTCTGAATGAAAAATTCCTCCAACAGACCCCTATGAAGGCATAAGACAATTCAGGTCCAGAGGGACAACACGGAGATATAGATAGGGATTAGAATTAGAATTTTTTATTGGTATAGAGAATTTCAAATGAGGAAGCTCTCTCTACTAAATCAGCCTTTTCCTCTATTTATAGTTTCAGAGGGAAGCCTGGGCAGGAAGCTGATAGGTGACTTGCCCAGTCAGTATATGTCAGAGGCAGCCTAAAATTTCCTCAGGGGATCCCTGTAAAACATAAGGTATTCCAAATGGCTGTTTGAATTCACCCCATGCCAGAACAAGCAGCCTCATTGGGGCTCCCAAAAAAAGATAAAGCAAGTACTTGGTATATATTGGAAATATACCCTCACATCTTGTACAAGCCTTCAATTTATCACCAATAGCCCAAGGGACTCTATCAAGAGAGGGATGGGCTCATATGGACTGGAGTGTATCCTGAAGGACCTGTCCTTACAGGGTTAGATTGTCTCTTTGCCTCTATCCCTCCTGTATTCCTCTAGGGAAATTTCTAAAAACTAAGCTTACAGTCTACCTAAAATGAAGGTAATAAACTCCTTTCTAGAAAAGGTACCCAATGTACAATATGGGCATCATACATAGAACAGCTGCTTATTTCCTCTACCACAAAAACTATATAAGATGCAAAGGACTCACAGTTAAAGGGGAATAAATACAGGGAACATATAACATTATGCCCTGAAACTCAAGATGTTCTTTGGGACCGTGGAATCAATATTTTGTATTTATCTTAGACCTATACTGTTTGAGGTTTAGGGGGTCTTCACTGTGTGCCATACAGCAATTTCCTTTACCTCTCTAGGTCTCAGTTTCCTCATATGTAAAAGGAGAAGGGATTGGTTTAGATAACTTCCAAAGTCCTTTTTTGAAGAGTGTATCTGTCAGATTTATGGATAAGGGGAGAATTTAGAACTAAAGAAGATATAGATAACATTACAAAATGTAAAACAGATGATTTTAATTATATAAAATGAAAGAGTTTTTAAACAAACAAAACTTTGCAACCAAAATTATAAGGAAAGCAGAAAACTTGGGGGGAAATACACCAAATGTTTCTGATAATGGCCCTATTTCTCAAATATATAGGGAACTGAGTTAAATGTATAAAAGTATGTCATTCCCCAGCTGATAAATGATCAAAGGATATTAACAGACAGCTTTCAGACAAAGAAATCAAAGTTATCCATAGTAATATGAAAAATTCTCTAAATCAGTATTGATTAGAGAAATGAGAATTAAAACAACTCTGAGGTACCACTTCATGTCTAGCAGAATGGCTAATATGACCAAAAAGGAAAATGTTGAATGCTGGAGAGAATGTGAGAAAACTGGGACACCAATGCACTGTTGGTGGAGTTGTGAACTGATCCAACCATCCTGGAGAGCAATTCGGAACTATGTCCAAAGGACTTAACTATTCTCAGTCATACAAGGACCCAAGACAATCCCAAAGAACTAGTGAGGAAACATGCTATCTTCCTCCAGAAAAAGAACTGATATTGACTAAATACAGACTAAAGCATGCTATTTTTCACTTTTTTCTTTCATTTTTTCTTTTATTTGAGTCTTCTTGTAAAAAAAAAGTTAGTAATATGGAAATGTTTTACATATTTGCAAAAAAAATAAAAAATTAAGTCTTCTTTTGGTTCTAAATCTATTATCTGATAAAGTTTTGATGGGGGATTTTTAGGAATTGCTACTAGAACCATTTGGAGGCAAGAGGCTTAGTGGAGGTGGAAGAAAAGAGAGTATTCCTCCTTCCTCCTCGCTGATCTCCTGATCATCCAGGACCTGTGGTCAGAGGAAGATCCCAATGGCAATGACCTTTGAAAATTGTGCTGTTACAGAAATCTCCTCCCTTTCATCAGTTGATGCCCTAATCCCAAATTCAGAAACTCCAAATATATGAGATAACAGTTAAGGCTAGAGAAAACCATTTCTCAGGATCATTAATTACTTGACCTGTGCACAGTAAAGGAAAAAAAGGCAAAAAAAGACACCAAAAACTGACAATGCTAGAAACTTCTAACCCCAGGCTGTGAATTAGCACATGTCTCCCATGACCATCCTTTTCTGTTCATCTTCCTCATGTTACCTTCCTCTGTCAGGAACTACTAGGAAGAGAAGGTACTTGAGAATTGTCCAAAAGAGATGGAAGGAATTGTTTCTCATCAGGTCTATTAGAGGCTACAGAGGGGGAGGTGCTTCCAATAAATCTGGTTTATTAACTCAGTCAAATAATCATCATAAGACTACTCCAGCTACTAGGTACCCATCAAGGGAGCTCATGATGTGCTCTCAACTGGGTGCATGTGCCTTGGCAAGGGGAAATGCATACATCTCTATGGAAGATGCTCTAAGCTAGCAAAGGCTCGCACACTTTACTCTCAGGTGAACTGTGGGACTCATACAACCTATGTAAAACTCCCTTCCACACTGAGAAAAGTGCGATAAAGCAACATGGTGCAGTGTTCTTGGATTCAGAGGCACTTCAAATCCTTCAATTTCCATTTATTACATTGTGGGGCTTTTCTGAGCTTTCTGTTCCTTTACTTCTAAAACAAGATGATAGGACCAGATGACCTTTAAGACGCCTTCCAGAACTATGGTCCTATAAAGCTTTGACAGAATATTTTCAAGGATCAATGACAGAGGAAATGTGAGAGAAAATTGCTCAGGGAATTAAGGGTCTTCCCTCTTTCCTCCTCTACTGTGATTTTGGATGATCTGCCTCATGGGGCAGAACCATTTTTTTGCCCCATCACCAGAGGTCACCAGAACATTGACTCTGTGATCAAGTCACAGGACCTGAGTCTGAATCTTGGCTCTGCCAATTTTACCTAAGCCACCCTGGGCAAATCAGCTCATCTATCAAGGTGTCTCTTCATCTGTAAGATGATCCTGAGGTTTCTACCATCTCTAGGCCTATGATTTAATCAGCAATCAACAAACATTTAATAAGTATTTGCTGTGTGCCAGGACCTGGGCATACAAGGACAAAAATGAAACATTTCCTCACTTTGAGAAACTAATCTATTGGGGGAGGTGACCTGCCCATATATAAGCATATACAGAATAAATACAAACAATTTCTTTATTTTATAATTGTGTTTGTCCTTCCTTGCTGAAGAAGACCATGCCATCAGAGAAATGATTACATGACTTGCACTTGACTTTGTTTTGAGTGAGGGAGGGCTGTGCAGGTCACCAGTCTCACTTCTCCTCCAAAGTCATCCGAATCCAGTGACCAGATAGTCATCAGGATGACTGGAGATGATCCAGGATGCACAATTGTTGAATTGATTGCCTCTGGCCACTAGGCTATGTGCACATCTGGCCACAGTCAGTAGAGGGCGTCTGATCTGCCAGGGAGGGCTGGTCCAAGCCTTAAAGACCACAGACCAAGTTAACAAGATGAAGTCAGAACAGATTTTCTGTTTATGAAGTTTGACTGAGGGCTTCTCCTTCCCAACTCTGACAGGCTGGCAAATCCCCAGACTCTGTCACCCACCAGGGGCTCTTCTGCCTTCCTTGTCACCAAGAGTGAGTACACTGATGACTGGAAGAAGTAGGGGCAGGAGGGGCTCCTCTGAGGTGTTTCTGTCATCCACCTATCAGGTTTTCAACCATGAGTGATCTTACACCCAATATAGAGGAAACCACTCCCATTAGCTGTTGGAGGAGACAATAAGTTAGTGGCCCATTTTCCTCTGGCTCCAGTCACTGTTGGTGGTTCTGAGTGGAGGGACCTAGTGAGAACAACTGTCCTCCGGAATTACTCCTTTCACATCCTGACCTGTGGCCCTCACAGTCAAACTCCAGGTGAGTTAATACCAGGTTTCTCATGGTGTGGGCATTGCACACATTCCCTAGAGGGAAAAAGAAGGGAAGGGCAGTAAATAGAGTCCGCTATTGCTTTTCCTAATTTTAGTTGGGGGTAAAGTGGAAGGAGCGTAGGGAGGTAGGAGATGTGGCATGTGAGTCCCTAGCCAGGTCATCGAGTCAGTGGAATATAGATTTAGAGCCCATTTACCCTACTCCTACATCCAAGGGATTGGAGGGGTCATCGTTTCATTCAGACTATGAAATTAAGGTCTTCTTTTGCTAAATAGCAGAAATGTACTGGCCCATCCTCCCTGCTTTCCTCCCAGGCAAGAAGAGACTCTGAAATGCCTTCAGAGTTAGAAGTTATTAAACAGTGTCTCCATTGTATAAAGCCAGAGTCCTGACTTCTAATCCTGCCTGGGTCACTCACTATCTATAGCCCTGGATAGGGAAGCCACTTAGCTGGTTGTCCTTCTGAAGGGGGAAAGATTACCAAGTGTGAGCCCAAGCTTCTCAAGTGGAACCATTCTTGGGATCAGTAATATTTCAGTCTTCTTCTAGGGACTCTCGGAGACTCAGGGAGAAGGAAGGAAGGAGACAAGCGGAGGAGAAACAGGATCCAGGGAGAAGGCGTATGGGAAGGAAAGGAGAAAGGAGCTTGTAGGTGCTTTTCGGTTCAGGCTTTCAATGGTGTTCAGGTTGAGATGGTCCTGGGAAAGTGGCTGTGTTGCTGTCATTCCTAGATTCTTCTGTGAACTATTATACCAGTGAATAAGATGACTGCCGTCATTATGGTGATGAATGGTGGAGCTTTTCTCTCCCTGAGGAGGTTTCTGCATGAATGAATGTGTCCAACAGCTGCAACTCAGCACTCAGCTCCTCAGGAGAGGCATATGCCTATACACCCCATATGGGCTCCTCTTCATCTTTGGGCTCATTCTCAACCTCCTGGCCCTGCGGGTCTTTTGCTGTCAGATGAGGAAATGGACAGAGACACAGGTGTACATGGTCAACCTGGCCATGGCAGACAGCTTCCTGATCCTGCTCCTCCCCATTGTCATTTACTTCACACGTACCAGCTGCCTTGAGGATCTCTCTTGCCAGGTACCTCAGGCCATCTATCTTGTCAATGCATACATGAGCATCAGCATTCTCATGGCTATTGGTGTTGACCACTATGTGGCCATCAGGTTCCCACTGAAGGCCAAGGTCCTTCGAACCCAGGCTGGGCAGCCATCATCTGTGCCTTCCTCTGGACTGTGGTCATTGGCATGCTGGCTTTTCATATCATCTGGCAGATCCAAGATGGCACCTTCTGCTTTTGGAGGAAGCCAGAGATCCATGTTTCAGTGGTAATCTTCTCTGTGCTGGGCTTTTTTATTCCACTTGGGATCCTGGTTTTCTGTGCATTCCAGATTGTGTGCAGCCTATTGAGGATTCAGAGAAGGGAAATATCTGAAGTCAGACAGATCTGCAAGAGTGTGTCTGTGGTGTTGGCCAGCCTGCTTGTGTTTGTCATTTGCTTCTTACCCTTGCACATAACAGTCCTGTTGAGTTTCTTCCTGGGATCCAGCGACAGACTCAAAAGGGTCTTCAAAATAGTCACCTTTCTTGCCCACACCAACTGCTGCCTGGATGCCATCTGCTATTACTTTGTGGCCAAGGAGTTCCAGGAGGTGACTCCTTTCTTCTGCTTCTGATACATAAAACCCAGACCAGTGGCCTCTCAAGACAGGGAGACTTGTACAACCGTAATGTAACCTGAGATCCAGCCTCCCCAATCTCTGCCATTACATTGATTAATTTTCATTGGGGGGCAGTTCCCAAAATCATTTCTCCTGGGCTTATTTTGCTCCCACACGCAGTTACCTCTGATAAATCTTATAACCCCCAATATATCTCCTCTTCCCTCTCTATTCACTTGGAAACCCCAAACTCTTGACTTTGGCATTGTTTTAAAAAATGGAAGGAGCAACTCTAAGGATAGAGCTGCCCAGAAATTCCCCTTTCTCTATCTAGAAGGATGGGTTCTAGAACTTGGAAACCTAGAACTTTCCCCTCAAGCCGAAGGAATTGAGAGTTTGAGCAACTCTTGTGTACTCTGCTACAGAGCAGCCATCAGAGCTCTAGGGACTGGTTGGTGGGTGATGGATGATGGGTTGGAATTGTTTATGTATGAAGACTCTTTGTGCTTAGCTTTGCTGTCATGTGATTAGTCTGCAGAAAGGGGAAAGAGCATAGGGATAGACCCCACAACTGGACCCTATTAATTATAAACCCACAACTTAGGGGCCACTCCTACCTACAACAGTCTGGAGCTGACCCCCTCATGCCCATATTTCAATGAGTTCTTCCTATGATCCTACCATCCAACCACCACTGCCACTGTTCCCTCCTATATCTCTGGAACCATACTGTCCTGATCAGTGAGAGCTCACTATGTCTAGCCAACTCTGGCCACTTCACTGACATCTTCCTGGTATACCATACCCTGGCTCTGCCCCTTCCCAACTCTTGCTGTGGGACCAGTAATTAAATCAACACTTTCATCTCTTCCACAAAGGGTGTATCAGTTGACCATTCCCAAGTCACTCAGGCTTTTTTATAATTATATCCCCAATTATTAGTACAGCGGTTGGCACATAGTGAATGCTTGGTAAATACTTTCAGTTCATTCATTCATTCATTCACTCACTCACTCTCTCATTCATTCATCTCTCCTTGCCCTGATATTCTTTGTTATAATATCTTTCCATCACTAACATTCCAACTCATGCAAAGAACCTGGGTTCTTTGTTCTCAATCAATAGACAAATATTTCTTACCCACCAACTATGTTCTTGTCATGATGCTAGGACAGAGAATGAAGCATATTACCTCCACAGTCCTAATATGGTCCTCCTAAGCCAGAAGTTCTATATTCTACATTTCTTTCAGCTCTGATACTGTATGCTTTCTCTTCTATCTGGGATATCCTTCCTTCTGAAGTTCTTCCCATTTCTAAAGTTCTCTGCTTTAAGCACAGTTGACCACAGCTCAAGCGCTGATTCTATTTGTAATTAATTTTAGATTCAGTCAAGGGCTCAAACCCTCTCTGCTTGGCAAGTGGGCTGCTCCTTTTCCTTCTTGTAGGTTGGATGCTCTGAGGGGCTAGCCCTCTGTTTCTTTTCTAGCAACAAATACTCTGTGCCCTGATAAGCAAACACTTCTACCCAACACTCCCTTCCCCCATCCAGTTCTGCTGATTTAGGAGAGAGACCTCAAGCAGACTTCAACTTCCTCTTCAGGTCCTTGCTGGTTCTATTAGTATTATCAGCCATTGAGATTACCAAGGTAATCCATCCCTGCTTTATTGATGCAATGTTGGCTTGAGTTTATCATTGCAATCATGAATGCATTGGTCATCAAGCTACCATCAGTTCCATCAGTACCATCAAGGACCATCAGTTCATGCTCCAAGCAGAGAATGTTAGAACTGGGAAGGCTCTTAGAACCGAGAGTTCTCCTAATGGAAGGCTCTCTAGAACAAAAGCAGTGTAGGAACTGAATGGGACTTAGAACATAAAACTTCAGGAATTGGAGGGACAATAGAACAAAGGGAGAAGGTAATGTGTCTCATTCTTGTCTTTGTTTTTTACTCTTTGTTCATCCCCCACTCCCACCTCCAGTGCCTAGCACAGAGCCAGGAACAGAATAGATACTTGATAAAATACTTCTTAATTAATTGACTGACCTAGTCTACAGGATGCAGCCTGGCTAGGCTGAAGTAGTACCAGAGAGAGATCTTAGAACATTGAATGTCATGGCAGGGAAAGGCTTAGAATGTGAGATGTAGAATTTTACAACTGGAGGGAACTTGAAGGCACATCTGGACTGAAGCCCCTGATCCCCGCCCCACCTTTTTTTACAGATAAGAGTTGATGACGCACTTGTGGGCCCACACTGGAGGCAACTGAACCTCTCCCACTTCCAGTTTGGTGCTTTTTGAAGATACAGGACAGGAAATCTGCAGGTGTTGCTTCTAACCTTTGACTCTTGTCTTCTCCAACCTTAGGACATTATGGGATGAGAACTTGATTGGAAATCCTAGGATCTGGGTTCAAATTCTGACTCTGCCCCTGCCTTGGTGGGTCATTTTGATCAACTCACTTCATTCTCCGGGTCTTAGTTTTCTCACTTGGGCTGTCCTGATATAAGACAATGGCTGCAAAATGCTTGTAAGAGAGTCAAGGGCAGTTGTTTTTCCTTTAGCTTGAAGTCTAGGCTTCTGCCATCCTGTAGTAGGATGAGCCTTGAGTTCTAATCCCAGTTCTTCTGCTTAATGCTGTGTGACTTTTGGCAAATCACAAAACTTCTCTGGGTCTCACTTTCCCCAATAGTAAATGAGGAAGTTGAACTAGTTGGCCTCTGAAGCTCCTTATAGCTTTAAATCTAAAATCCTGTCATTCTGCCTGGGTGACTCTGGGCAAGTCACTTAACTTTCCTGGTTCTTAGTTTCCTCCTTTTTGGCAATATGGCTAACATGGAATATATTATGCCCAATTTCACATGTATAATTGATATACTACTTGCCTTCTCAATGGAGAGGAGAGGGACAGAAGGGAGGGAGTTTGGAATTCAAAATTTTGAAACATGTATGTTAAAATATTCATTAAAATTAGAAACAAACCCACAGCATCTCTGCGGGAGGCAGAGAGGGAAAGAAGAGGAAGCTGGCTGTAGTTTTGGGGCTAGGGGTAGGCGTGTCCACAGCCTGCTGAGGGGGCCTCGGTGGAGGTGGAAGTAGCCCTGGGAGGGCAGGCAGGAGGGACTTCCTGTTCCTTTCCCCAGCTCTCTGACCCCAAACATGGAAAAGTCTTTCCAGAGATGCTGTGACCCGGTTCAATTCATTTCAGTTCAGTTCTGCTTGATTTGGTTCAGTCCAGTTCAATTTGGTTCAGTTCAATCCTGTCCACTTTAGCATATTTATTGTGTCTATGAGGATGTAGTCTGAGAAGTAGGCAGGGTATTATGGATAGAAAGACAGAAACTCAGAAGGGCTTGGGGTTCCATTCTTTCTCTCTCTCTCTCTCTCTCACACACACACACACACACACACACACACTTTCACACATACACAAAATGTGTGACCCTGGGTTGTACAATGAGTAAATGGAGGCTGGAAAGCTGAGAGAGAGCAGAGGAGGAGGAGGGGAAAGAGTAAGAGGAGAGGGAAGGAGGAGGAGGGGAAAAGAGGAAGAGGAGGAGGAGGGAGGAGGAAAGAGAGGAGGAAGAGAAGGGAGAGGAGGAGATAGACAAATCTGGAGAGCCGTGACTGAAGGGAGGCATGGAGGAACTTCTTCTGAATGGTTATTGGGGCAGGTGGTCACAACTCAGGAGGGCAAAGGCTTTGTCCGAGTTTCAAGGGCAGCTTGTGAGGAGGGGGAGACAAGGAAAGAAGAGACTACAATTCAATGATGTTCCATTATATTCAGGTACCACAATTTGGCCATTGATTCCCCAATTGATGCCATGTCCTTTGTTTCTAGCCTTTTGCTACAAAAAATATTTTGGGAAAACGAATCCTTTCCCTCTGTCCTTGGCTTTTCGGGGGCGTATTTCTAGTAGTGGACACTTCCCAGGCCTGCCTGTGACTCACCTTCACACTCTCTGTTGCAGTCACACTGATCTTTGCTTCTCATGCTTGACTCTCCGCCTCCTGCCTCCATGTTTTGTATAAGCTGGTCTCCAAGCCTACCCCCTAATTTTCCTGGGCAGCTAGGTGGCACAGTGAATAGAGTGCCAAGTCTAAAGTCAGGAAGACCTGAGTTCAAATCTAGCCTCAGATACTTACTAGCTTGGTGACCCTGGGCAAGTCTCTTCACCCCCTTGGCCTCAGTTTCTTCATCTGTAAAATGAGTTGAAGAAGGAAATGACAAACTACTGCAGTATCTCTGCCAACAAAATCCCCAAGTAGTAATCTTGATCTCAGACAAATTTAAAGTTAAAATATATTTAATCAAAAGAGAAAAATAGGGAAACTACACTATATGTCAGCCATATTTAATCAATATTGTTTAAAATAACTAGACAGAATATGATTGGAACTATTGCTGTGGTATAGGAAATGATGAGTTGGTGGACTTAGAAAAATATGGAAAGACTTGAACCTATGAAGGAAGACATTATTCACCCTCAGAGAAACAGAGGATAAACAAGTGTAGGAGAGTCTTATATAGAAGCATGTGAATATATTTCTTTATATATGAGTATGATTAGAGATATCTAAGTATATGCATGTGTAGTTAAGTGCATTTATGTGTATATGCCTATATATGTATATATATAATATACATATATATATATATATATATATATATATATATATATGTTTGTGTGTACATGAGCTTAACTGTAGCCTTCTGAGGCGGAGGAAGGGAGAAAAAAGAGCAACGTAAAAGTTCACAGCAGAGAACAAAAGAAAACTGACAAGAAAACAAAGAAAGCATAGACAGTTCAGAACACAATGTGTAGTAATTATTATATCGGTTTTCTCAAAATGGGAATTTATTGCTGTATGTTTTGAATCCTCTTACATTCTGCTGTACACATGGCAATGCTTTTTTCTTTTCTTATTTTGTATTTAAGTTTATAATATTTCTTTTCCTTTTCTTATTGTGTGTTTAAATTTTTGTATTTGTTTAAAATAAATTAATAAAAAATCTAAAAAAAGAAAAGAAAAAAACCCCAAAGGGATCAGAACGAGTTGGACACAACTGAAGGTACACAACATTTCCTTAAGTCAGCTCTTTTCTGCTGCCCTCAGTTGCCAATGTCCTGGTCCTAGAAATCTTTATGCATTTACCTACCTGACCCCCTCCCCAAAAGCAGCCTTTGATTTTTGTCTTTACATCCCCAGCACTTAGGTCAGTACTCAACCAGTAGAAATCAATGTTTGTCGATATTGAGTATGAGATGTGATGTGGTACAGTAGAGAATTCTGGGTAAAGAGCTGTATCCAAATTCCACCTTTGGGCACATAGTGACTCTGGACCAGTCACATCACCTCTCTGAGGCTCAGCTGCCTCGTCTGTAAAGTGATAGGCTTACATTCAGTGTCCATGAAGGTCCTTTTCAAGGACAGGATCCTCTGACTAGATGTCATCTGAGGTCCTTTGGTCTCTAAATACAGGATTCTGTGCAAATCTTGCAGATTTTGTCCTTCTGGGCTCCAGTTAACTTCACATTTCCCATACTGATATCCTGGCATCATCAAATTCACATTTAAAACCAGACTGATGACTTCTTTTCCCAAATTCGAAGCCAGATGCCCCTTCCTAATTCTTTATTCCACTGTCACTACTCCTTGATGCTAATGGTCAATGACTGATGAGGTTGGTGAAGAGGATGGTGTCAGTCAATGAACATTTATTAAGTGCCTACTATGTGCTCAGTGCTGGGGATATAAGTACAAGAAGATCAAGACAGCCCCTGCCCTCAAGGAGCTTCCAATCTATCAGGAAAGACAAAGCACAGAAAGAAGCTTGCTGAAGGGGAGCAGGGGGCCGGGAAGGGGGACAATGGTGGAAACATCAGTCACCAAAGTCCAAGGAGAGAAAATTGATGGTGGGGATAGGGGGATGGTAATGATATAGACAGTTAAAGGCTCTATTTTCCAAATTCACAGTCACTCTACGTATATCTTGTTCAACTTCTATGCCTAATCTCATTCCCCCGGATATTCTGAACCACCTTCAGCTGCGACCAACTTCCAGCTACCACCAGCATTTCCCGACATAGGAAATAACTGGATTGGAGCAACAGTGAAAGTGGTCCCTTTCATCCATAGGAAAAAAAATTCCAAATTGTTCAGCCTGGTATCCAAGGACTCCACAATCTGATACTCTGACCCCATCTCTACTCTCCTCCTTGTATCTGACACTCCTACTATCCTGGTCTATTTACAGAATCAGGAATGTGCCACACCCCCATTCTGCTTGCTTCATTTTTCTGAGTTTTAATTTCTTCCACTGTAAAATGGGCACAAAAA
This sequence comes from Potorous gilbertii, assembly GCA_028658325.1. Lineage (NCBI taxonomy): Eukaryota > Metazoa > Chordata > Mammalia > Diprotodontia > Potoroidae > Potorous > Potorous gilbertii. Next base: position 290,057,556 of record CM053770.1, on the reverse strand, counting down.
TACCTGCAGATCAAATGACCCAACCACAGAATCACAACCACAAAGTGCAATAGAAATGTCAGCTATCCCCCTCTTCCTCCTCCTTGTTAGTTTTATCTATAACTTTTTCATGGCACTCTACCCTTTGCCTGGAATGTCCTTCTTCATGGCCTTTATCCAAGCCTGCCTAGCTCAAACCTCCTCTTCTGCAAGAAGTCTCCATCAACTGCCCCAGTCCACAGTAATCTCTAACTTTTCCTGAATTCCTATTGGGAAATTCCTTGTGGAAAGAGCACTGGGTCAGAAGGAACTGGGCCCAAGTCTTGTCTTGCCATTTATTAGCTATATAATTCATCCCCTCTCTGGACCTCAGTTTCCTCATTTGTCCAACGGCTAATCTTATGATAGACCCAGGAACCCATCGTTTGTGTGTTGTTGTTTTTGGACCTAAACCAGTGGTTTCATCCCTGGTACAAGGATCCCCCAGGTGAGTAACTTCCTCTGCCACATAGCTCTGTAACTCAAAGAGTCTCTGAGAGTTGACCAGGGTCCTAGAGGAGTGACTTGAACTCACGTCTTCCCGGCTTCATGGGTCCTAGATAATGCCAATGCTCTCTGACTTTCCCCAGCACCGACAGAATGAAACAAAGCTGTGGGCATGCTCCCATGCTTTTTAGCATGATGCTTTCAGCCATATTGTCAGATGCTTTCAAAAAGGACAAAAAGAACATCAAAGTCAGCTACTACACTGACAGCAAATTATTGAACTTGAAAAGACTACAAGCCAAGACTAAAGTGGAGGGAGAGTTGGTACGTGACTTTTTGTTTGCAGATAATTATGCACTCAATGCAGCCTCTGAGTCTGAGATGCAAGAGTATAGCTCGGTTCTCTGTCACTTGTGCTCATTTTGACCTGACAATTACCACAAGTGGAGAGATTTTGAATGCTATTGATAAATTCACATTTCTTGACACTTTTCCTGTACCTTTTAGTACAAGAGGACATAATACCTTTCTTTTCCTTTCTTCCACCTTTACCTTTTGGCTCAGATAGTTGTGGCTTGCCCATACAACTGCTCCCAGAAAGTGGGAGATCTAGGCATTCCCAACCACTATGGGGTCCACAGATCTTAGGAATTGTGAGACTGACAAAGGGACCTGGAGTTTATCTTGAGTGAGTCAGAAAAGGCTAAATATGGAAGGTGGTAGAATTCCTTTAGAGTCAAGGCTCTCTCACTAGTTCATCATGTCTTCTAGCTACCTTCATTTGTATGTTCTTAATTGTCCCTTGGGCACTGGGCACAGGTCAGATCAGCCTGTGCAGCAGGATGCAGCAGTTTTTGAAGGTCTTACCTACAGTTACCAGGACCTGGTTATCAGGGTCATCAAAGTCCCCAACCAGATATGCCCTCCTTCAGCACATCAGTATCTATGACCTGGTAACCACTCTGTGATTTGATCTATGTCAACTATTCCCTTGGAAACTGTGGCCATCATCTGCTGTGTGGGGGTGAGGGAGATATATATCTCACCATCTCTATGGTTTCCTATTTTAAGGTCTGTCAGCTCAGTGCCACTGGGTGAAGAGAATGCTTAGTTGCCCATAAAAAGTTGGCTCTGGCCCCCACCAGAGGTATTGGAGGCTAACATGGTGAAAAGAGGTTGGAGTTTGTACTTCACTTTGATTTCTTCCCTTCTTCAGAGAAGGCTTCTCTTTCTGTTTTGGGGGTATCTATGAAAATAGAGGTGATGGGAGCTGACTGATTTTTTCACCCCACCACCTAATCTCAGAGCATTAAACAGGCACACTTTTTTTCATTGTAGTTCCTGTGTCTTCAGAAAGACAAAAGACTGAGTAAGTTGCATTTGAGTCTTTCCAGGTCTGGTGGATGCTGACCATTGAATGGCCAGTGAGACAGCAGAGGATGAGCCTGACAACCCTTTTGTCTGCAAGCCACTGTGCCTCTGTCAGTAAATGTGTGATACCCAAGATCAGGCAGAGCATGAACTTCTTAGGGGTGAAAAACTTGGGTTTTTCTAAGCCTCGAATATTCTCCCTCCCAACCCCTGACTATTAACATAACTTCCTTTAGGACTTCCTCAAATGTTACCTCCTCCAGGAGGCCTGCTAGGCTCCCACACCTGGCTGGGGGGTTTCCCTACTTTCAGGCTGAGATTCTTAACTTTTGTGTGTCCTTAGGCAGTCTGGTGAAGGTTATGAGCCCCCTTCTCAGACAAATCTTTGGGTGCATAAAATACAATACATAGAATTGTGAAGGAAAACAATCATACCAAAAGACAGTTATTGCATATACATAATACACATATATATATATATATATAGTCAGTCAGTCAATAAAGATTTATTAAGTGCTTACTACACTAGCTACACTGGCTAAGCATCAGGGATACAAAGAAAGACAAAAGACAGCCCCTATCTTCAAAGAACTCAGAGTCTAAAGTGTGACAACATGAAGAGAATTGTATAAACAAGCTACAATTGAAGAGAAAACTCAAGAATGAAGAGGGATGAAGAAAGGGGGTTTTAAATGAGACTTGAAGGAAATCAGGGAAGCCTGGAAGCAAAATCACAGCCCCAAGGGTAGGCACCCTCTAAGGCCACCTTTGATTTTTCTTCATTAATCTTGTACATTCTGATTTTTTATAAACTGTCTTCCATGTTAGATTGAGGACTCCTTGACTAAGGGTTGTGGTTTTTTCTTTGTATCCTCAAAAGTTAAAGGCAGAGTGCTTGACATATAGTAAACACATATAAATTCATGCTGACTGGCAGATGATTGGACTTGCTGGCTGTGTGACCCTGGCAAGATACCTGACTTTTTAATTCCCCTGGATAACTCTCCCAGACCAACAGATACTGATCTTCTTAATAGAAGGCCTGCCCTCCTTACATCCTTCCATCTTCATCACCATCACAGAGACAGACCCAATCCCCTTCACATTCCCCTCCCCTATTAGAATAACACAATGTACTAGGAACTGGGAATGTAACCACAAGATGAAAAATAGTTCCTACTCTCCAGGGGCATTCTATTGGGAGGAAATATTTAAGTACATTTACATAAACAGAGTAAATATAGTGTCACTAAAACAAACCAACAAAATTACTAAATATGCTATCATCAGGAGAGGAATCAGTAATAATTAGAAAAGCTAAAAGAATCACGAAGTGCTCCAGGTCTTTCAGGACACATGCCCAGATCCAGGTATGTTGGCACAAAGCCCCAGCTGTCACCCTTACTTATAACTGTTTAACAAGATGTCTTTCTCCCTTATAGTCCAACCGATACTGAATTTGTAAAAATCATTTTTAATGATCTGCTAATCTGGCAGGTATAACAGAGGAATCTCAGAATTTCTTTTTTAAAAAATGTTTTATTTTTCCAATTACATGAAAAACAATTTTTAACATTTGCTTTTAAAAATTCTGAGTTCCACATTCTTTTCCTCCCTCCTTAAGAAGGCAAGTAATTTGACATAACTTAGGTTTGGACTTTGATCCACTCTCACCCCAGGGAAACAGACTTTACTTGCAAATCTTCTAAGTTGTCTTGTGCTGGAAAAATCATTTCACCCCATCCTTCTATTGGTTCTGCCACTCCAGAGCTTATTTTGAGGCATTATTGTAAAGTTGTTTGGAGGGGAATTGGGGAGAGCTCAGGTGAATCCCTGCCTTTGCTCTTCTATATTGTTTCCATCCTAGTAGAATGGATCTTAGAGATTCAGCTAACATTTGTGGATATTTCCAATTCACTGTTGGACATTGAAGAGGAGAAAGGTCTTGTAGAAGGTGACACTTGATTGGTGTTTAAAAAAAAAGAGCTAGAGATTCCAAGTGGAGGAGATAAGAGTATAAATAACATTCTTAAGATATAGATTTAAGTGTGGCACCTTTGACATAGTCTAAATTTTTTAAAATTATATAATATTTTCCTAAACAGGTCACACCTATTTGCAGCTCCACTAGCAGTGTATTCTGGTGTCGGTGGAGCATGATAGAAGGATGAGAGGGAAGATCTTCAGGCATCAAGTACTATAAAGGGATTAAATTGGACATAAGGGGAGGATATGCCACCTTGGCAGGAAGCATGCTGGTGGCAGCCTAAAGTGGTGTTGACCTAGAACAAATCAAGGCCTTGGGATAGTACCTCATTTGGCACTAGTCCAGCCTTCACTTTCACTGTACGTATCATTGGGTGATTTCATGTAAGCTACTCAAGTCAGCTGCCACCATATTGGGGAAGAGGAAGCTCAACCCCCAGGAAACCAATCTTGTGACCTCAAGTCACAGCCAAAGTTAACTAGGTGTCTTAGTCCCTTATGGGGAGGCAGAGGTGTCATTCTTACCATCTTCCCTGACTCCAGGACATGGCTTGTGACTGTTTAATAAGATGCCTTTTTCCCTTAAAGTCTAACCAACACTAGATTTGTAAAAATCATTTTTAATGATCTACATTTGGCAGGTATAACAGGGGAATCTTAGAATTTCTTTTTTTTTTAAAATGTTTTATTTATTTATTTATTTATTTCCCAGGAGAGAATTTTGACAACCATCAAGGATAGAAGCCCAGGGACAGTCAGAGAACCAGGAAGTGAAGAAACACTGTCAGGAGAAGGAGGTATGCCCCCAGATGCTAGGTGTCCTGGGGCAGAACTCCGTTTGCCCAACCTTTGGTTTTGGACCCATTTAATAGTATACCTGGTTCCTCACAGCACTGATTTTATCATCTTTAACAGTCAACCACTTTATCAGGTACAATGTAGGATCTTAAAGTTTTAATAAACATTTACTGGATGTTTCCAATTCCCCACTGGGCACTGAGGAGAAGACAGAGAGGGGAAAACCTTAATCCATTCCCTGAAGAAAAAGGTCTATTGTAAGGGAGAAATAATACACACAAAGAAAACAAAGGATGAGAAAAATTGTTGTAACAGGAAAAAAAAAAGAGATTTTTTTTTTAGTGTCTAATATTCTTCCAAATCAAGCAGTAACCACAACCCCTCCCTTGGACATAACTGCTAAATATCAACAAAGGAGAATCTGTAATTTTGGGGTCAGGGACTTCCTGGTTTCGTTTCTGTCAAAAATTACAGCCTTCTATTCGAAGCTGGAAAGTCTAGCCACTGAGGGAAAAATCAAACCAGAAAGCAATGATGTTGGCTGCAGGCCAGGAGGTGGAATGGGCTCTCTGATTAGGCAACTTCTCTATCTCACAATACTCTTTCCATTTTACAGATAAGAAAACTGATTCTGGCAGGTTAAGTAATTGGCCCATGATCGCCTGGCTAGTAAATGTTACAGACAAAATTTGAACACAGGTCTTCTCAACTCCAGGCTGAGCGCTCTATCTATCACAGCCAACTGCATCTACTAAAAGTCATGACTTCTTGAAAATGATAAAAGAAAGGAAAAGGGAGATTTCTGTTGTTTATTGGCTGTGTGGTATTCGACAAGTCAGTGAGTCAAGAGGCATTTATTTATTAACTACTAAAGATGCATCAAGTACTGCACTAAACTAAACTACCCTCTCCACGAACCTTTCTTCATGACCCTTAATACTGGTGTTTTCCCTCTGTTGGTTATTTCTTGTTCATTCTATTTATAGCTTGTTTGGACGTAATTATTTCCTTGATTTTACTGGTAACTCCCTAAGAGATCTAATTCTGGAGAATTGGGAGGAGAAGTAATTTGGAAGAAAAAGTGGTAAACCTTACCCAAGTAACAGACTCCCAGGACACTAGAATAGATCAAACAGAAATCAATGACTCCATAAGCCAGCAAGACATTCAAAAATAATCAAAAGACTGAAAAAATAGAAGAAATATAAGATATTTGATACTTTTTAAAAAAAACCTGAAGAACAGGTCAGGGAGAGATAATTTAAGAATATTCAGATTCCCAAAAACCATGATTTTTAAAAGCCCTGACACTATAGTTAAAAAAAAAAAACATACATGAAAACAAATAAGATTTTTTACAACTACAGGGCAAAGTAAAGATAAAAAGAATACACCAAACACCTCCTGAAAGAAACACCAAAAGGAACAGTCCAGGAATGCCATGGCCAAAATTCAGAGCTCTCATATCAAAGAAAAATACTGCAAGCATCCAGGAAGAGGCTAGGAAATTCAAATATCATGGAACTACAGTCAGGATTGCACAAGATCTGACAGCGTTTACTAAAAAGCCAGAGAAGATCTTGGAATACAATATTCCAAAGATAAAATAGACAGAATTAAAATCCTGAATAATTTACCCTGAAAAGGTGAGTAAAATACAATAGATGATAGATATTTTATGGAATAGAAGACTTCCAAGCATTTTTGATGAAAAGACTATAGCTAAGTAGGAATTTTGAAATACAAATCAAAGTACAGAGAATCTTAGAAATAAATCTTATTTGTGCGGCTTTGAAAGGGTTGTATGATGATGTAGTACTAACAACCTAATGATGGAAAAGAAACAAGTATCCTTCCAGAACCTTAATATCTTCAAAAGATAATGAGTTAAATAATTTCTTTAATGGTGAGGGGATTGGTTCTGCTCTGAGAGTCTGAGAAGAAGAAGAAGAAGGAGGAGGAGGAGGAGGAGGAGGAGGAAAAGAAGGAGAAGGAGAAGAAGAAGGAGAAGAAGAGAGAATAAAAGGAATACATGAGTATAAAAATAGAAAGAAGGGAGAAGGTCTCGCCATTCCTCATAATTGGGGTGTTTGAGAAGAAGAAAATACAATGAGGAAGGAAGGAAGGGAATGAGAAACAAGGCAAATTTTCTGATCCTGAAGGGATGATTAAAATTGGGGTCTGGGGGAGAGGAGATAGAAAGGATTGGAATCTAAGAGTGTTCCTTAGGTTACCTCTTATGGCTGAACAAATTGTACATGAATGCAATAGGTTTATGTTGAACTGTAAAAAACAAAACAAAACAAAAAACTGATGAAAGAGACAGTTTCAGAGAATCCTGAATGGACAATGAGTGAAGTGAACAGAACCAGAAGAAAAATGCCTTCTAGGGCAAGAAAACAATGGAAAAGCTGAAAAACTCTGATCATGTTTCCAGAGGACCTATGATGAAGTGTTACCCATCTCTTAACTGGATGATGGATACAAGGTGCAAAGACAAGCATTTCTGGACATGACCACTGTATGGATTTTTTGTTTGTTTGTTTGACTCTACTTATTTGTTACATGGGTGTTTTTTTTCCCTCTCTAACTTTCTCTCCATTAACTGAGAGGAGAGTGCTTAGATTGTGTATGGGGGAGGGGGAGGGAGGTTAGTAATAGCGATGCCAAGAAAAGACCATAGAAATATTTTCTTTCAATGAACAAAAGAGAATAGGAGAAAGGTCAGAAGGAGGCACAGACAAATAGAGTTTAGAAAGTAACTTGTGGAATTATTTACTTTGAAAAAGGAAATTTGTATGGCATGATGAGTCATAAAGGATCCTCTTTTGGGGTTCTGCTGTTCTGTGGGTGTGGAAATATTCTCTTTTGTGGTGTTTAAGTTCAGAATTTTATAAAATTCTAAGCAGAAGAGTTGATATTTGATTATGGAAATAACAGAGGACTGAGGACTTCAGTGTGCCAGGGAACAATATAGTCAGACCTGTGCCTAAGCAAAATCGCCTTGGTAGCTGTTTAAAGGCAGGGAGGCAAGTTAGGAGTCAAGAGGTAATGAAGGACTGGACTGGAGACATGGCTATATGAGTAGAGAGAAGGAAACCTATACAAGAGAGATAGTGAAGATGGAAATAACAGATTGGATTGTGGCATGGGAGAGAGGAAGGAGTCCAGAATGGGGCTAAGTCATTTGAGCCTGGGTGACTGGAAGAATGCTGATGCAGTCTACAGGAATAAGGAAGTTCAGGAGGAGAGAGATTGGGAGGGGAAATAGGGGAAGAAAGAAAGAAATAGGCGAGTCATTCAACCTCCTCTCTAGTAGGCATCATGGGGGGAAGTTAGAAAGAAACCCGCTGAGGCTGGAGGTCAGAACAACTCCCTCTAAGGACTTAGAGCATTCCTCAATCGTCCTGAGCTGCCACAGGAGGTGAGAGCTCCCTCTCCCTGGAGGTTTTCAGGGAATCTCTGGACAGTCCCTCTTAGGGGAGCTTATGAAGCTGACCTAGTTCCTTCCAGCTCATCACTATGTTCACCTCTAGTTCCCTGTAAGTCCTTGATGGGAGCCAGGAATATCTGGGGGGAAATTCCCTCCATGCCCCCCTCCTCTTGCCTTTGCTGCTGAATCAGATAGCTTCTATGTTGTGGTCTTTGAGCTGAGTTAGTGACAACTTGTGAAAGTCCTATCAGGAAATGGGCTTATTTTTGAGACTTGCCAAATAGCTAGTGAGTGGGGAAATGTTTAGTCTCCCATTCTTGGCACGCAGGCACCAGGGTGGGGGTCAATATCCCTGGTCCTCCAGTCTAAGAACCTGTCTCTGAGGGGGTGCCCTGAGCTGTGCTTTGATGGAGATGGGTGGATGCCTCCCTCCCAGATGACTTGAGGAACACTCCCCTTTAGGGACACATTAGGGGAGCTATTATTCAGGACTTACCTGAACTTTTCAGGTCCCTGAGTGAATTATTAGATGCCCCCATCCTCTCATGGAGAGCACAGAATCATAGGACCTAAGAGATCATTGCCTCAGTTTCTTCATTTGTGAAAGAAGGGAGTTAGACTAGATCATCTTTGAAGTCCCTTCTAGCATTGGGGTCAGGAAGATTTGACTTCAAATCCTACCTCAGACATTTACTAGCTGTGTGACTCTGGGCAAGTCATTTAACTTCTGTTTGCCTCAGTTTCCCTATATGTAAAACAAGGATTAAAATAGCACCCACCTCTCGGGTTGTAAGGAAAAGATATTGTTTTTGTAAGTACTATAGAAATACTAGCTATAATAACCCTTCAGATGACAGCTGAGGAGCCTGAGGTCCAGGGCAGGGAGGTAGTCTACCCCAGGTCACCCTGGGAGTGAGGACCAGTACAAGCCAGATCTTCCCATTCCAGATCTAAGGCTCTAAGCCCTGCCCTTCCAGTCACCCCTAAATGACGACATTCCTTTTCAGAGAAGTGTGCTCTAAGGACCCACACTGAAACATGAACTTCTCTGGGTTCCTTAAGCAGTCCATGGGCTTTACCATCTAATCCAAAAATGTCTACAATAGACTAGGTCTCTTTGAAAGAAGAGTTGAAATGAATCCTTACTTTTCTACTGTCTTTCCCCCACTTTTTATTCTGAGCTTAAAAACATCAACAAAATGAGCGCTTGCAGACACACCGCCAAACAGAGAGAGAGAGAGAGAGGGAGGGAGGGCTATATGCGGAACTGAATCTCTCACACCCAGCACGCTCTTCTTAACTTTTATTTCATAAAATATCACTTAACTAATATAGTCTGGCTATTATCAGGCTGAATTTAGGAGCTTATAATACGTTGGTTCTTTCCATAGTTATTTGGTGCAACATAGCAAACACTAGTTAAGCACCTACTTAAGTGAATGGCACTAGTCATGTAGGAGGGCATTGGGATGGGCAGCAATGGGTGCCTCAAAACTAGCCAGTTCAATTCAATTCAATTCAACAAACATTCATTGAGCTCCTGTTTTATGAGAGAGACTGAGAATGAGAGTCAGACAGAGAGGCAAAGAGAGAGAGAAGAAGAAGAGGAGGGGGGAGGAAAAAGAAAAACAAGAAAGAGAAGGAGGAGGAGAAGGAGAAGGAGGAGAAGAAGAAAGAGGAGGAGGGGAGGGGAAAGGGGAGGAGGAGAGAGGAGGAAAAGGAGGATGAGGGGAGAGGGAGGGGAGGAATATGCCCATGACTATATCAGTGCTCTCTCCTGCCTTCTCAAATGACCATGTGTTATGTGTATTGATTTTGTATCCCCCAGTAGAATATAAGCTCTCCGAGGACAGGGACAATTTTAGTATTTTGTCATTATATCTCCACTGCCTAGCACACTGTAGGAACTTAATAAAGATTTGTTGAGTTGAATTGGAACAGCCCATCGGTGGGTGACAGTGAATGTCAGTTTCCTGAGAACAGAAAGGACTTATTTCTATTTCTTTGTCCCCATAGCGTAGTGCCAGGTAGTGAGGGCCAGGATACCAAGGTGCCTAGGATAATGTGCCCCATATAGAGAAACTGAGGGACTCACTTCTGGAAGAATTCTGATAAAGTGGAGTGGAAGCACTTTAGAGAGGCCAGTTGTGTTCAGCTGATCGTGGAGATCCTGGGGGGTTCTTTGATTGGTTGTGGAGGTGTTCAGAAGGCCTTGGCTGGCTTCTGCCATCTCTTTCAGGTACACTCTGTGGGTACCCTCACAGGACCTGGTGACATACAAAACTACAAGGTCTTATGGCCTGTGAAAGGGCCTCAATTTCCAGCCTCTGTTACTTGCTCTTTTCCATTTGGGGATGAAGCAAATTGGTTCCTCCAGCCCCATGAGTTTGGCTGCATTCTGCCCTTTCACTGGGTACATAGTAGATGCTTCATAAGTATTTGTGAGTTCAGAAAAGATCATACAAGGTAGTATTGCAAATGGACAGTTGAGGAGATACAGTGGGACCCACTGGATGGGAAAAGACCCAAAAGAAGGAAGACCTCCCACAGACTAGGGAGAATTTTCAAGAAGACAAGGACAAGAGAGCCACAGGGGTTGAGAGAATGCCCCCACGTTTGGGGTTGTAGATCCAGTGTCATGATAAGGTCTTGATAAGGTCAAAAAGGAAAGAATCAGACAAATGATAATTTGGGGATGGAGAGAATCCTCTTCCAGGCCCCAGGCAAGGTCAGGATTGGGTCTCCACTTTTGGTCTTTTCACCTTAAAGAGAATATTGGCTCTTGCTGTGCACCTAGTCCTAGCTCCTACAAGATTCTGTGGGGGAACAGGGGAAGAGACATCACAGTCACTGCCTTCAGAGAGCTTGGCCCTCTGGGAAGAAATCAAACTCCCTTTCTTCAGGCCTTTGAACGTGGGAAGACTCTGTTGGGGGAGATTCTGGGTCTGTCTGTGATATAGATTAGTCTGAAAGAGGACATGGCATTTGAGCAGATGAAAACACCCATGACCCAAGACTGGCACAGGGGAGAGGGGAGCAGACAAATTATATGTGATTGGAACCCAGCTTCTCAGACCCCAAAGTCAATGTTTGTTCTGGGGCACTTTGCTAATGAAGGTTTTCCTCCACATCACCCTTGGAGCGCTGCTGTCTCCTCTCCTGGCTCCTCCCCTCCTCTAGAACTCAGAGGTCTTCAATGGCTTCCTCTTGGACCAAGTCTGCCATGAGGTCCTCTGCTGCCCTCAGGTGGTGATGCATCTGTCACGGTTGTTCTGGGTACCCATGGTTCCTGTCCAGCCCCATCATTTTATAGATGAGGAAACTGAGACCTAGAGAGGTCACAGGATCATCAATGAAGGGACTTCAGAGGGCATCTGATCCAACCCCCTCATTTTACAAATGAGGGAACTGAGGTTCTTCCCATTCCAGTTTGTTTCCCAAATCTGTTTATGTGGTTAAGCTCAGCACCAGGGATGGAGAAGACACTACCCACACCCTCATGGAGTTTGTGTTTGTTCTTCATGTTGTTTTTCATCCTCTGTTCTTGGAGAGTTCCGATGACAGGAGGAGGGCAACGTCTTAACCTGCCCGTGAATTGGATTTGAGTGAGGCCCTGCTCTCCTCCAGAGTCATTGGTGGGGTTTAGGATTTTTCATATAAAGTTGTGTTGATAATACGAACAAATGGCATGTCATAATGGGTGTCCTTAAGTTTTGCAGGAATTACGGATTCTTAAATTTGGTGTTCACATGTCTCTATTGTCAATGTGCCCAGAATCATGAGGCTTGAGCTGGTTTCACTCCATAACCTCATTAATGGAAAAAGCAAATTTAGGAGAGAGCACTAAATTTACAGAATATGTTTTATAAAAGATTTTCATAAAATCACTTAGGACTCTGTGGGTGATTTGGAGGCAGAGAAAAGAATCCACTGGAAAAAGACCTCTTCAGAGCTGCCTGAGGAGGAGTCCTATTCTAGGATGTCCAGGGAAAGATGTTTCAAGGGACCAGACAACTGCATGGGACATCCAGGACTCGGTGAAATGTGCTCATTAACTGAACGTTGGGGGTGGGTTACAGGTTGCAAGGGAACTGTTGTTATCGGACATTGACGATCATTAATGTATTGCTTTTCTCTTTTGTTTCATTGTACTTATGTTTACTGAATTTTCTTAGTGACTTTCCTGATATGTACATGTTCCCTCTAAAATTGTTACATGGTGTGCCTTAGTTTACATATTTACCGAAGCTTGTCTATTTGGGGGATCGTGACTAAGTTTATTCATTTTTATGACATGGATGGAAACGTGGATTGTGATTTGTGACACACCTGCTTCCTCTTGTGAGTTTAAGTTCCCTCATTCATAGGGGCTAATTTAGTCCAATCAGCAGCAGAAGATGATGAATTTGGGGACAAAGGGGCACCATGAGATTGAACCTGGTGCCGAACCAGATACATTTTGGTTCAGTCTTTTCCATAAATATGATTAAAAGTAGATGGGGGACTTGTTGAGCCTTGTTTAATCAGCCAGTGTTGGAGGAAGCTCTGGTGGGCAAGGAGCAAGTCTTCAGTTTTCTGTATCACCTGCTCTTTGTCACTGTCCCTACCTGCAAGATGTCTCATTCTTGCTACCTGGGAAGGGGTGGGATGAAAGGGCCTGGCCTCTTCTGCCGAGGTGAACCTGTCTGGATTGTTTTAGAGTTCCCTAGAAAAGCTGGTCCCATCTTGAGGCCATGGCTGATCTTCAGTGATACCCAGATGTACTTATAACAAAATTCTTTTAATTCTCTTTGGCCAGAGTTTTACCTCATTAATCAGGGTGAAAGCCCCAAGAAAGAATTTTACTTTCGACACATTGGCAATGTTTCCCAGCTTTTGCTCAGTTGCGGGGTGAGGTCTCCAAAGGTCAGCTCCTACCACTCTCAGACAATATGGCAAAGAAAATTACTACATAACCTTCTCGTAAGAACCTGGCTCATCCTTCCCACAAGTGCTCCCTTGGGAGGGGCAGGCTTCCATTTAGGCCATAATCATAGTGAGGCACATATGTAAGAAATGTGTGACAAGGTTGAAGGCCCATAACTTGCTCTCGAAATCCCTCTCTGTAGAGACCTTGTGCAGAATCCCTGCTGTTAGTTTGTCCTTTCTGGAAGAGGACCAAGGACATCATGAGTCTGGCATCTTGACTTGCTCGTGAATTGTATGAGCAAGGCAGGGCTGTGCAAGGTTATTCGTCTCCCTGTCTCTGCCAGAGTTTCATGGAACTTGACTTCTGGATGGGGAGGGATGCCAGAAACACACATAACAAACAAAGGTGCAAAGTGCCCACGCCTGATCCCAAATCAGGGGTGGGGGGAACTGGAGGAAATCCTTCCGAAGATTCTTTCCAGAACCTAATCTGATGAATCTAAGGGCTGTTTGTATTACCCAGAGCTGGGATGGTCAGAAAAGGCTTCCTGCAGGAGGTAGGCTTGGAGCCGGGTTTTGAAAGAAGGACTGGAAAGATGCAGATCCAGAAAGGCATGTCGGGCAGGAATCCTAGCATGAGAAGCAGCTTGGGGCAGGAACAATAACTCACACTTTTGGAGCATTTTGTAGCCTCGTGAGGCCTTTTGTGCTCTTCTCCCTCCAAATGTCAGTGGTCCCCCCTGCCCCAGTTCTTCAAATTTCTTTTGCATAGATCTTGGATATGTATACATACATATGTATATATACATATACTTGTATGTATGTATATGTATGTGTGTGTGTACATGCACATGGTATCTTTCTTGATAGAGAACAAGCTCCTTGAGGTCAGGGGCTTCTTAGCTTTGTATCTCCGGAACCCAACACAATGCTGACACGTAGTAGATGCTTAATAAATGCTCAGTTGGTTGCCTTCTTTCTCAATAGATAGTAGTGGCAAAGAGACAAACAGACCTAATAGAAAAATGTCAAAAAATAGAAAAAGCTCTCTAACAGTGGGAGCTGTTCAGAAGTGGAGTGGGCCACCTAGTAAAAGCTAACATTTATACATAGGACCTGCTATACAACATCTACACGTGCCCATCACTTCACCAGCAGAATGTGCTGAGCCCTTTGCAAACCAGATCTCATCTTCACAACAACCCTGTGAAGTCACTGCTATTGTTACCCTTATTTTACAGTTGAGGAAACTGAGGCAGATTGTGGTGAATTTGGTCCTGGGATGAAAGAGTCTCAGATCTAGAGCTGCAAGGGACCTCAGAGACCATCTCTCTCTTCTCATCTATCTTTTCATCTCTCCTCATCTCTCGCTTTTCTCTCTCTCATATCTCTTTCTCTCTCCTCTCTCTCTTTTCTCACCGATCTTTCTCTTTCCTCATCTTTCTCTTTTCTCATCTCTTTGTCATTCCTTATCTCTCTTTCCTCATCTCTCTCTCTCCCTCTCTCTGTCTCTCTTTCCTCATCTCTCTTTTCTCATCTCTCTCTCCCTCTCTCTCTCTTCCCTCATCTCTCTTTTCTCATCTCTCTCTCTCTCCCTATCTCTCTCCCTCTCTCTCCCCCCTCTCTCTCTCCCTCTCTCTCTCTCTTCCCTCATCTCTCTTTTCTCATCTCTCTCATCTCTCTCTCATCTCTCTCTCTCTCTCTCTCTCTCTCTCTCTCTCTCTCTCTCTCTCTCTCTCTCTCTCTCCCTCTCTCTCTCCATCTCTGTCTCCTTTCCTACCTCATTCGTAAACTAGCTCTCTGCTTGAGGCACACACAGTTCTAGGAACATATTAGCCACCAGAGGGCAGAATAAGTCACTGTTGACAGCACAAGGATAAATCGATATAAGATCTTTCAGTTGCTGTAGAGGTCATCCAATCCAAGTTCCCACCTGATATGGG
>CM053770.1:290008060-290042152 GCA_028658325.1 Potorous gilbertii | reverse complement strand
TCTCTCTCTCTCTCTCTCTCTCTCTCTCTCTCTCTCTCTCCCTCTCTCTCTCCATCTCTGTCTCCTTTCCTACCTCATTCGTAAACTAGCTCTCTGCTTGAGGCACACACAGTTCTAGGAACATATTAGCCACCAGAGGGCAGAATAAGTCACTGTTGACAGCACAAGGATAAATCGATATAAGATCTTTCAGTTGTTGTAGAGGTCATCCAATCCAAGTTCCCACCTGATATGGGAGTCCCTTCTATAGTACCCCTAGCGGGAGGTCATCCACACTCTACTTGAATACTTCTAGGAACACCCCCCCTACAGGAGAGGCCATCTCATTGCTTGACAAGGCAATGCTATTTCAATTCATATAAATACTAATGAGGAAGACCTGAGTTCAAATCCATGACACAAAACCTCAGACACATAACTGTGGGACCCTGGGCAAGTCACTTAATCTTATTGGCCTCAGTTTCCTCATCTGTAAAATGAGTTGGAGAAGAAAATGTCAAACCGTTCCAATATCTTTGTCAAGAAAACCCCAAATGATGTCACAAAAAACAGACACAACTGAAAAATGACTGGACAACCACAAAAATTATTATTCCTATTACATTTAACTGTAACAGTTTACTAAGGAATGTCCCCATCTCCCAGCCCAGCATCCCATGCAAATATTTGTTGAACTCAGTTGAATTTATTGACGTTCTCATTTTTAAAAGCAGGGGTGGGCGGTGGGGTGGAGTAGGAGGAGAACAAATGCTGTAAGACACAAGAAAGGACCAGAGAACAACGTTCTGCCCACATATACGAGTTTCTAAGAGTGACTGTCTTGACTTTTTACAGTTTACAAAATATTTTCATGTATATTATTTCACAGGATGCTTACAAGAACTCTGTGATGAGTAAAGCAAGCACTGTTTTCTCCATTTTATATATGAAGAAACTGAGGTCAGGAGAGATTAGTGGCTTGCTCAGGGTCACACAGTTAATAAGCAGTAGAGCCAGGCTCAGAAGCCAAGTCTTCTGACTCCATCGACAGGACCCTTCTGCCCAATTGTCAGACAATCTCCCTGATAAAAACTGAAATCTGCCTTCGTTCTGCCTTGTGGAATCACCAGAAAAAAGCTTCTTCCTTTTCCCCAAGACATCCCTCCCAGATGACTCAAAGGATCATGGGATCATGATGTGGGGCCAGCGATCCCAAGCCCTTCACTGCATTCCCGGTTCTGCTTGCTCAAGGGACCTCTCCAAGGTTTGGCCATCAACTGGCTGATGGTCCTCCCTCCAATCTCCAACTAACCTGAGTTGTCTTTCCTCATTAGAACAGAAGTTCCTTGAGTGCAGACAGTCTTGTTTGCTTGTATTTGAAGCAACCATATTTAGCACAGTGCCTGGCACACAGTAAGTACTTAATAATTGCTTTATGTATGAATCTACCTACAGTTAAGAAAACAGAGACACAGAGAGGGTTATGTAACTTGCCCCAGCATCACACAGTAAGTATTGAAACTAGGTGTTGAGACTCAGGATATGGTGGTGGATAAGGCTTGGAGGCCTGAGTTCAAACTCTACCTCAGACACTTACTAGCTGTGTGACCCTGGGGATGTCATATGAATTCCCTGTGCCTTGGGATTCCTCATCTGTAAAATAACGCATCTTAAGTCCCTTCTATCTCTCAATCTGTGCTCCTAGACTGGTTTCCTTTCTCTAGGTACAACGTGTTTTCCACTAAACCAAAGTATCTATCAGCATAATGGTAGGGAGGTCAAATCTTATCATCCTGTTTTCTGGATGAGGAAATGGAGGCATGGAAAACCTATATGATTTGTTCAAGATCACTCAACCTTTAAGAAAAGAAGCAGGACATATATACATACAACATATAATTGCTTACTGTCTCAATAAGGGGGTGGGGGGAGGAGAAGGTGAGGAAGGGAGAAAATTTAGAACTCCAAAATTTTTAATTAGTGTTAAAATTGTCTTTACATGTGGTTAGAAAAATATACTATTAAAAATACAGATGGAAAGGGGGAGAAAGGAAATAGAATCAAGTGCTGCTTACCCTGGCAATATATTCAAGTAATTAAACACACATAGATCTCTGAAGAAGAAGAAGACGGAGGAAGAGGAGGATGAGAAGAAGGAGGAAGAGGAGAGAGAGGAGAAGAAGAAGAATGAGGAGACAAAGGAGGAGGAGGAGGAAAAGAAGAAGAAATACATTCAAGTAATTAAATACATTCAAAATTAAAATTTATTAAAATAGTTTTTAAATAAAAATATATTCAAAATTAAATATTTCAATAAATAAATATATTCAAGTAATTAAACATGTATAGATCCCTAAAGGAGAATAAGGAAGAGAAAAAGGAAGGAAGAAAGAGAGAAAGAAAAAGAAAGAAAGAAAGAAAGAAAGAAAGAAAGAAAGAAAGAAAAAGAAAGGAGGAAAGGAAGAAAAGAAAAGAAGTGTGGATGTTGAATATTGGGGAGTTTGGGGCCTGTTGGCAGAGGTGGTGTGGATGGGGTCACCACAAAGGAGATAAAAACCCAGATTCTTTTCCTTAATTTGACAGCTATTCTGTCATCCTGGAACTTAACCCTCAGTTTCCTCATCTGTAAAATAGGAATGATAATTAACATTTACATGAGTTTTAAAGTTTGAAAATAGCAACCCATCATATCACTTAAGCCTCTCTGTATCCTCCTACGAGTAGGAGCCAGTTTTTATGATTTCCACTTTACAGATAATGACATGGAGCTCAGAGACATTTAGGGACTTGGTCATGGACACACGGAAGTGAGTCTTGGAAGCCAGGCCTTCCTAACTTGGAGCCCAATAAGAAAACACTTGTGCTGCTCAAGTCATAGAGTGGTTAGGGAGAGATGTGTCTAATCCCTGTTGTCTCCATGCCCAGCTATTGGGCATTTCTACTTCTTGATCTATTCTCTGAATATCAGCTTGCATTGTGAGTTCTAGGGGTGCTTCTCTCCTACTCAGACTCCCAATCTCCATGTGGGGTGTTCGCTCCAATATCACTCACTCAAACCTCATCCCCCAATATCCATTCACCTGTTGGTCACCTCTGTATCATCTGGGCTCCCACATCATTTAAGTTGCCAATATCTTCTTGACATCAATTAACCAATTAACACCAATTAGCTTTCAGTCAGGGACATTTATTGATAAAGTAGAGCCAACAAGGCCAGTTTGCTGTTCCCTCTGTACTCCCATCTCCAGGCTCTGCATGGACTGCCCTCTGTTTCTGGAAAGCTCTCACTCTCCATCCCTCCGCGTTTACAATCCCTAGCACTCTCTGAATGTCAGTGCCTTGTCCTACCCATGTCTTCCCTGCTGAAGGATCTTGTCCAACCCCCAAAGTGCTTTGTTTTCATTGGGTTTTGTATTTTCTCATCTTGTATAGGCTGTTTCCTCCATGTAGAAAACGAAATCCTTGAGGTCAGGGATTGCTTTCTTTTTTTCGTGGGGGGGGGGGGGGTTCCACAGTGCCTAGTATAATGCATGACATATTTTTTTTATGGGATCTGTGATTTCATCTATTTGGTGAACTCCCAGGGAGAAAAGTCCCTCTACAAGTGCTGTTCAGTGCCTTAGTGACTTGCCCAGGGTGACACAGTCAGTAGGTGTTAAAAGCAGGACTTAAAGCCAGATCTACTTACAAGCTGCCCCACCCTCATGGCACAAAGCAAGGCCTTCTTAAATGTTTATGGAGCTAAGCATGGCAGCAACGGAGGCTTGAGTTCTGAGCTGCAATAGGACAAAAATCAGTGAGTTCCACTCAGTCTAAGCCCTGGGAAGGGAGAACTCCAATGCTGGCCAAGGAGGGATGAACCTACCAGAGTTGGGAAAATGGAGCAGGAAAAAGCTCTCTGCTGCCCAATATTGGGATCCAGCCCTTGGCCATGGAAAACCAAGCTCAAAAAAGAAAAAGGTTGGTTGAACTGTTGTTCAGCAGCTCAGGAACTGGGATTGAGCTCATGAGCATAAGTTCTGTTATGAGTGTTCTGTACCCCAGGAAGTGCCTTCTTAGTCAACAGGAAGGGATGTTTAGCCTTTAATTATGACTCTCTTTCCAACACAGAAATAACCTCAATGTGATAGACAAACAAGTCCAGCAAAACTTTGCACAGATACTCAGGACTCTACTAGACCTAGATGAAGAAGCAGAAGAAGAGACCCAGAAAGGCAGTATAGCATAATTGAGTCATTGAGTCAGGAAGTCCTGAGCTCAAATACCCCTTCAGGTACTAGCTGTGTGACCCTTAGTAAGTCATTCAACCTCTCTGAGCCTCAGTTTCCTCATCTGTAAAATGAGGAAGCTTGACCCAGTGACCTCTGTGGTCCCTTTTAGCTCTCCATCTCTAATCCCACAGTCCTATCACACCTCAAAACACCAGAATTTTAGTAATGGTCTGGGACTCAGGAGTCCTGGCCCTATCGTGGGCTATCTCTTGATAGCTGTGTGTCTTTGGACAGATCATTTCCCCTCCGTTGATGCCAGTTCTTCAGTCCATAAAATGGAACCCAGATGACATCCCATAATTCACTATGGAGGTAAAGTAGACTAACTTTAAGTCAGAGAAAGAGAAATGATGTATTTTGTGAAGGATTAGTTGTCAAGAAGGCAGAGTTCCATCTTGTCCCAGTTCATCCATTTAATTATTTTGCCAACCCAAGCAGAGATTCACTCAGCTTCCACTTTCCCATCTATAAAATGGGGACAATAGTGTATGTCCTGTCTGGCTCTGTTACAAAAAGTTATGAGGATAAAAATTAGGTAATGGATAGAGAAGCAATTTTAAAAATTAAAAGGGAAGGAATAATTCATTTCAGTGATTTTTGTGGCAGCGTAGTTGGGAAACAAAGCAGGGACCCAATGATGTGACTAAATTAGCTGGTAAATGAATATAATGGAATCTTATAGCAATTATAAGAAATGATGAATATAATGAATACAGAGAAACTTGAGAAAAATATGAATGATTGAAAGGTGAAATAAGAACCAGGAAAAACCATATGATGATGATGATGAGGAGGAGGAGGAGGAGGAGATGTTGTGGTTTATAGTTTACAAACCACTTTACATATATTATCTTGTTTGATCCTTACAGAAACTCTTTGAGGTAGGTGCTATAATATTATCTTCATCTAACAGAAAAGGAAACTGAGACTGAGAGAGTTAAAATGTCTTTCCCAGAGTCACACAGTTTGTAAGTGTCAGAGACAAGATTCGAACTCAGGTCTTCCAGACCCCAAGTCCAATGCTCTGTCCCCTGTCCCACCAATAGAAAGAACAGTAAAACAGATGAAAATTCAAAACTAATGCAGCAAAATTATACTGACTGATCTTTAACCTCAAAAATGAGATAGGAGAAGACACTTCTCTCCATTTCTTTAAAAACAAAGGTTTAAATGATCAAATCTGTTTATATCTTGGTTTGTTGCTGTTCAGTCATTTTCTAATCTCCGTGACACCATCTGGGGTTTTCTTGACAAAGATACTAGAGTGGTTTGCCATTTCCTCATTTGACAGATGAGGAAACTGAGGCAAAAAGGGTGAAGTGACTTGCCCAGGGTCACACAGTTAGGAAATGTCTGAGGCTGAATTTGAATTCAGGAAGATGAGCGACTCCAAGCCTGGCGTGCTGTGCACTATGGGACCACCTAGCTACCCAGATGTTACCTTTTTTCTGCCTTTTAAAAATATTCTTAATGATAAGGGATGGCTCTCTGGGAAGGGGTACTAAAGGAAGTATATTCTGGGAAATATTGGTAATATAAAAAACGTATGTTTTTTAAATAAAAACAATGGGCTTTCATAGTTATGGGATAGGGAGTGCCATGCATCAGGAAGAATAAGGTTCTGCTGGATCACAGACTGTGTGGAGGGGAGCAAAGTGTAAGAAGTCTGGAAAAGTAGAAAGGGATAATCCCCGGAAATTTAGAGCCAGGGGTAATAGGGAACCTTGGGAACCCCTCGAGTGCCTTGCTTACTTTGGCAAGTGTGTGGAGGATGGTCAGGAGACAGCAGGGAGACTAATTAGAGGATGTTTAATCCAGCCTAGAGGTAAGATAGCCTGAACCAGGGTGGTGATGATGTGGACGGAGAGGAGACGTTGATGGGACAGGATCAAAAGACCTGACAATGGAATGGATGACTCTGTGGAGTAAGGGGATAGGAGAAGTCAAGGATCATGGATCCAAGAGCTGGAAGGGACCTTTGAGATCCCCTCATCTTACAGGTGGAGAGATTGAAGCCCAGAGAGGTTGAGTAACTTGCCCAAGATCACACAGCAAATAAATACCAGAAACAGGATTTAAACTCAAATCCTTGGACTCCTTTGTTCCATGCTAATAAGATCATTTTCTTCCAACACAAATTCAAGACTAGGGATCAATTGTAGCAGGAGATGGGGTGGAGGGAGGTTCTTGGGCAGCTCTGAAGGAGTGAAGAGCATCATGAGGGGGCCCGAGGGAGCCATGGAAGTATCTCAGACATGCTTCGCTTTCTCATTCTGATTGGGGTGCTTGGGTGCCTGTGCTTGGACCCCACTTCCAAGATCACATTTGTCCCTAGCCTCCAAATGCTATCCCTGACAGTTTTCTCCCCAGTCCAAGGGCACAGTGCCTGGCAATAACTCATGAGTGGGCTCCAGTGAGGCAAACTCTCTCTCAGTGTTACAGGAACAAGCTGACCTCTAGAGAATTTCCCTTGTATGAACAGGACTATCTTGTACCAGTACAATTATCATGCATCGATTTTCAGTTATCTTTTACAATCCAAAGGTCAATTTATAGACATCAACTCCCGAAGCTATCTTGCTACAGACATGGTAGATCAAAAATACACCCCTTAGGAAATCCCCTCCCTGATTTCCAGTAGTGAATGATTCCTGCAACCAAGGATGTATATTATAACCTAATTAGCATATCTGCTAGATAATCTACCATTTTTCCTATATAAGTTTTAGCATCATTAAGTTAAGTTGTAAGTTCTCTAAGGAACTCTACCTGTCATATTGGCATTACAATAAACCTTTGCCAACTTGACTTAAAGAATGCTTGAGTCTGTGAATTCATTCCAGATGATCCTCTCTGGTACTTCAGTCCTTGAGGGTCTCTGAATCCCTCAAAACTGCATCACTTTCATACTGGAAAATGATGTGGCTCAACAAGGTTTCTCAAAGTCAGAACACTGCTGTTTGGAAAGAGAGAGAGCAAATCTTGGACCCAGGGCCAAGTTTAAATGACCTTTGGGGAAGAACTGGGTATTTCAGGGGGAAATGACTCCTTTGAGTTAGATCTTGGAACTCAACAGCCAACATCAGGCTCATGATCTCCAGCAATGGGAAATTCTCTCTCTTCCCCTTTGGGATAGCTCTCATGGGTAGGACATCTAGCCTCAATCTGATTTTCTGTAGTTTCCACCCATTGTTGCTGGTTCTGCCCATGGGGGCTCTGCAAAGCAAGCCTGATCCCTCTTCTAAGGGACTGATCTTCAGATACTTGAAGACAGTACCCATGTGTTCCCTAAATCTTCTCTTGTCCAGGTTGAACATTGACATCTCCTCGATGTCTTTCTGAAATCCTGAAATCCAGAACTGAACAGAACTCTCCAGGTGTGCTCTGAAGAGGGCACAAGGGAACTGAGCTGTTCCCTCTCTTGTTCTAGACACTAGACCTCTATTGATGCAGTGGAAGACAGCAATCTTTTTTTTTTGCCTCTGTGTCAAGCTGATGACATATGTGCAGTCTACCAAAACCCAAGGTCTTGTCACACCAACTATTATCTAACCATATCTCTCCTACCATAGACCTGCAGAATTGATTGGGAGGGGAAACCTCAATATTGGATTTTATATTTATTTCTATTAAATTTCATCTTATTCTGTTTGACACATTATTAGTGCTTGACAAGATCCTTTTGGGGCCCTACTCTGTCATCCAATTTGTCAGCTGACTCTCCTAGCTTCATGTGCTGGAAAAACCTCATAAGCATATCAACTACATCTTCATCAATGTCACTGATATAAAAAAAAAATCTTGACTAGTATGGAGTCAAAGAAGAACCCCCAGGGCATTCCACTAGAAACATCCTCCCAAACTAATGTTGATTACTTTTGGTACCTGGTCATTCATCAAACTGGAAAACCATGACTATGTAGTCATCAATCACTTCATCTTGTCCACAAGAAGAGCATGAAGAAATTGTCAAGTGATTTGCTAAAATCTCGGCAAAGGATCTTTACGGAATCTCTCTCTGTCTAGCCTCTCACTAGAGAGAGTGAGAAAGAAAGAGAAAGAGAGAGAGGGAGGGAGGGAGGAAGGATGGAAAAAAGGAAGAAAGGAGGAAAGAAAGAAAAAGGAAAAAAGAAAGAAATGACTTTAGTCTGTCAGGAAATATGCTTGAGGAAGGAGGCAGCACAGTCCATAGAGGATGGGTCCTGGTGACAGGAAGACTTACGGTTTAATCTGACCTCAGACACTTACTAATTGTGTGACCCTGGGCAAGTCACTCTGCCTCTGTCTGCCTCCATTTCCTCATAAATGCAAAGCAGATAATAGGACCTATCTCCCAGAGCTGATCTGAGAATATAGTGAGATATATGTAAAATATTTTTTAAACCTTAGAGCACTGTGTAAGTGCCACTTAGCAGCAGCAGCAGCATTATCAAGCCTTATGGGGTTTTAGTAGTGACATCTTTCTTTTCTGAATGCTTACTAACTGTCCCTTTAACAACCCATTCTAGAATGGAGCCAGGAAGCAAAGTCAAATTCCTTACCCCTCTGACTTCCATCTGGTTCCCCACAAAAACTTCTTTTATTTTGAAAAGGGCCTTTTCAGGCTTTCACCATTCACCACTCCCTCATTCATTTTCCATGACCAGGCCACACTTTCAAGCTCCAATCTGTTGCAGGCTCTCATTTCCACCATATCTACCTAAGTTTTTGTATAATTTAAGTTTATATACAACTTCTCTGTCTAGTCACACGGCTCCCTTTAAACATGACACATTGAGTGCAAGCTTTTCTGTTAGTATCTTGACAATCCTTGCTCTCTGTCTTAGCCTTCTCAGCCCCATTCAGATGGAGGCCACGGCAGGGTCTCTGCCCATCCTTTTGTAACTGGCAGCCCTTGAAAGGTGCTCAGTTAGTCCCGGGTCCATGTCAGGCTGGGCTCACCTTCCTTCTCTGCTCTCACAACTTCTAAGAAGTAGATATTTCCTCTCATTTCCATTACTGTAACAAGTTCCTCCTTGCTAGAGATAGGGAGCAAATAGAACAAGTTCCCCTTATCACTTCTTCTACCTGTTGAAGAACGAAATGGTCATTAAAGCCAGGAAGGACTTTCCGAGTCACGTGACTTTCAGTATGGCGTTCCCCCATATGCCCAGGTTATGGAAGTCCTCCATCAGAAGCAGCAGTAATGATGGATAGCTAGTATCAGGACAGTGCTCTGAGGCTAGCAAAAGGCTTTAAAGATATCATCACATTTGATTTTCACCATATCCCCATTGTGACCTTAACCCCATTTAACAGATAAAAAAACTAAAAGTGGTTTGCCCAGTCACACAGCTCATAATTATCTGAGGGTTTGAATTCAGATCTGCCTAACTCCAAGTCCAGCTCTCCATCCATTGATTCCTTCCACTACAATTATATCATGTCTCTGCACCAACTTTAAACAGTTCCCCTAATTTCTCATGTATTTCTTCCTTCTCTTCAGGTTGTTTAGAGTGTGTCATATGTTCGGGGCTTCCTCTCCCAGCCCTCAGTTACACTGGTGGGCTGGAATCCCAGAGAAAAACTATTTCTCCCTTCAAAGTTCTAGGGATAACCCTGAAAGGTTGTGGATGGGCCTCCACTAAATGTATTTCTCCAGTATCATTTAACCAGATAATATCTCCTCAATTAATACTAATTTGTACCAATTATCCCAAAGGGATATTTTCTGAGAAAGTATCTATTATCAAGGACCAAAGTATAAAAAGTGACCACTATCCTTACCTCAAACCAAAAGGTGAATTATCCTCTCTGCTCTCACTTGACCCCCTCCCCAATAAAATTTGAATTTAATGTACTCAAAATTAAAATGTTTGCTATAAGCATTCTGCCCCACCCCCAGCTTAGGAGGTATCCTTTCTGGCCCAGGGAGTCTTTTACTTCCTCCAAGGAGTCTTCACCAACTTCCCTTCTTGGTATGGAGATAGAAGGAGCTCAATGTTGCTCAGCTGAGCTGGCTCCTTGTCAAGATAGGTCAAGCAGATCACTTCTCTGGTCTACTATGTGGTTTTTTCACTGGGCTCAGCTACTGTTGTCACTAGCTCCTGGATTTTGACTGTAGGTAGGGTCTCAAGTGTCTTTGAGGAATCCCTTGATGTATCTCCAGGTCACACTGGTTTTGGGTTGTCTGGATGCTCCCATCATGGCAAGATAGTCATTCATCCCAGATAAGGAGAGAAGAAAAACTACAGAGGTGCCATGCATTCACAGACACATGGTAGTCAGGTGGAAGAGAGGGTCTGATGCTACCATCCTACTCAGAAGCCCACAGCAATTCTTGCTTCTTCCTCACTTGAAAACTTCCAGGAAAGAGAGCTGAAGATTGTTCTCAGCCTGAAGTTTTTCATCATCACCCCACCTCGAACCCCACTCCAAGTAGGCCAACAAGGAATATACCCAGGATACTGGAGAGTGAGACATGGAGGGAAGGATCTCTCTATTACACATCCTCAGAAGCAGGCTCAGTAAGGCTCCACTGGGATTGGAACAAGGTTGAGTTTATTGAACAAGGTCTAAGTTCTGAGCCTCCATTGACCAACCCCCAAGACCATGATATATACCCACAGCAACATTGTTTCCATTTCTTTCTCCATTGATCTTCATCTGAATGCTCTCTACCACATTTCCTTTCTCTTTTTTCTGAATTCCTTCACATTACTGTACATATTGTCTTCCTCGTTAGAGTGTAAACTGTGAGGGCAGGCATGTTTTTGGTTTTGTTTGTATCCCCAGAAACCAGTACCTGGCACATAGTGAGCATTTGAAAAATGCTTTTTAGCTAATTGATTAATTCTTAGTAACAATATTACTACTTCCCCTCTTAGGAAGAGACAGCTCAATGCAATGTATAAAGTGATGGACTCAGAGTCAGAGAACCCAAGTTCAAACCCCACATCCAACATTTATTGTAGTATGATCATGGGTCAGCCACTTGTCTCGGCCTCAGTTTCCTCATCAGCAAAATGGGGCCAATAAAACTTGTCACACTTACCTCAGAGGGGTAGTAGGAGGTTCAAATGAAATGCAATATAGGTAACAACTGTACAAATTTCAGTTAGCATTATTCTATTAATTTGGCATGAGGCATGCCCTTCCAGAACCATAGTCTAACCATGAGTCTTATTCCATCAAGAGTCAGTGAGTCCTTAACTTGGAGCTGAAGGACCTTCCCTTCTATTATCAGTTTAATGCCCTTTGGATTAGATCCATATGATCTATATCAATATCTATCTACCTATGTATATATGACTCAGAAATGATTCAGAAATCTACATCCCATTATCCGACCCTATCATCAGGCCTCTTTCGGTTATTAAGTTCCCTTATTCTATTACTAGGGGAAAGTGGACAGGAGAAGAGAGGAAAAGAGGGAAGAGAAGAGGAGACTAGAAGAATATGATTCCCTTGGAAGTGGTCCCAGAATGCTGAATTCCTCTCTCTGCTGTAGGCGTCTTTGCCTAGTGCCTGACTGCACTGAATATTGCTAACTTGTGTAGCCCGGGGTGGGCTGATATCAACTGAACAGAAGCTGGTAGTTAAGTTTTCAATGTGAGTATTTGCACCTTAGAAATGAGCAGATGCTACCAGTCAGGGCTTGGTTTATTATTTTGTTGATTGTCTAGACTTAAAGTACTAATAATGTAAACTAAACTTAAAAGTGTGTTATATGTATCTTTTTAAAGAGAGTATTTACCAACACATCACTGTTTAGAAGCCGTTCAGAACTTGGAATATCTGGGTTACCTTTCAGGAGTATCTAATATCTTTTCCCATGTTTTGGGGGAGGCAATCAGAGGTTAAGTGTCTTGCCCAAGATCACATAGTTAGTGTTGGAGATCAGATTTGAACTCAAGCCCTCCTGATTCCAGGGCTGGTGCTCTATCTACTGTGCCATCTAGCTGCCCTAGGAGTATCTAATTTCAAAAGCATCAATACCCTGAATATCTCCTCCTCTCCTATCCCTTCATTTCCCTTCTCCTCCCCTCCTTCTCCCTTCCCAGTCTCTCCTTTTACACTCCATCCTTTCCTCTCCCTTTCCCTTTCCCTCCCCTCTTTTCTTTCCCCTTCCCTCTTCTCTCTCCTATATTCATAGAATGTTAGAGTCAGAAGGAACCTAAGGGATCATCTAGTAAAAACGTGCCCATTTTACTGATGAGGAGTTGGGTTCAACAGAGGTTTAAAAAAAACTTGCTCAAGGTCACACATTAAGGAAGGACAAAGCAGACGTTTTCACTACCCGTCTGTCTCGGTTACTCTCCAGGGTGCTGAAAGAACTGGTAGCTGGGATAGTTGACTTGGCATCAAAGAACATGGGTTCAAATCCAATGTCTGACCTTGGGAAGCCTTTTGTAAATCACACTATCTCCCTGAGCTTCAGGCTCCCATTTGTGAAATTAGGGAGTTGTACTAGATGACCTCTGGGGTCCTTTCCAGCTGTATTCTATGATATTAGCTACCTTATCAAACCTATTGCTCACCACTGTGCCAGACTCTGGAATGGTAGAAAATGAGGAAATTTCACCAAACCAGACCAAAAACATACGCAAAATGTTTTTCCTAAGCTATTGACTGGAGCAGCAGGCCTTTGAAGATGTATCCAAGCCATTTAAGAGCTTATAACGCAAAATCTGGACTTTGGAGAGGACTAAATTGATGTGAATGAGGAGGGATGGGGAACTGCATTTCCCTGCACAACAAAATAAGCCTGGAAGAATTTACAAAGAAAATAAAAAATCAAATAAGAATATTGAGTTAAAATATGAAAAAAAATAAAAACAATTCAAGAAAATTATGAAAAGAAAGTTAGCCAACTGGGAAAAAAAGGTCCAAAATCTTTAGGAAGAAAATACCTCCTTGAAAACTAGAGGAATCAAATGATGTTATAAGATGCCAAGAAATAATAAAACTAGAAAAAATAGAAGAGGATCCATGTGGATTCAAGCTACCCATCTTCTGACAGAGGATCTACAGAGGGATACTTTTTTTTGACAGGCCAATGTAGAAATCTATTTTGACTCTGAATAACTGCTATAAGTATTTTGTTTTTCTTTCTTTTTCAGTAGAAGGGAGGTGAGAGGGAGAGAAAGGATGTAATTATGAATTGAAGATAAAATAGAAATTTTAAAATATATATGATATTTCATTTTTTGCTGGTCTAGTTTTTCCACAATAAGACCTTTTATATCTAAGTCATATATCCATTTGCACTTTGTCTTGGTATGTTCTGTGAGGTAGTGTTCTAAATCTAATTTCTAACAGACTGTTTTCCAGTTTCCCCCATTATTTTTGTCAAATCGCGAATTATTTGCCTCGGTAGTTAAGATCTTTTAGCTTATCAAACACTATGTTATGATCCCAGTCTTCTATATTTTATATACCTAGCCTGTTCCACTTGTCAGCTTTTCTTTTTTCTTAACCAGCAACAAATAATTTTGCTAATGATTGTTTGTTACATGTCTTGAGATTGAGTACTGCTATGCTCCCTTCCTTTCCACTTGCCTCCTCTCATTATTTCATTTGAGATTCTTGATCTATTCCTCAATATACATTTTGTTTTATTTCTTCTAGTGTTATAAAGTAATTTGATTGGCATGGCACTAAATGAGTAAATTGATTTAGGCAATATCATAATTTTTATTATATAGCATGGCCCAATCATAATTAGTTAATATCCCTCTGATGTCTTGCAGTGTTATTTAAATAGTTGCTTTTTGTGCCTTGGTATATAGACTCCTAAATATTTTATAAACTCTGTAGTTATTTTGAATGGATTTTTTTTCTATTTCATAATGTTGGGTTTTGTTGGTGACACTGAAAAGCTGATAATATGTATACATTTATTTTGTATGCTGCTATTTTGTGGCAGTTATCATTTAAGTTAATTT
The DNA here is from genome assembly GCA_028658325.1 of Potorous gilbertii. Taxonomy (NCBI): domain Eukaryota; kingdom Metazoa; phylum Chordata; class Mammalia; order Diprotodontia; family Potoroidae; genus Potorous; species Potorous gilbertii. The sequence goes on along the minus strand of CM053770.1, from coordinate 290,027,976 downwards.
TTAGTTGACTTTCTGGGCTTCTCCAGAACCTAAGATGGTTCTCTTATCTGCAAAAAAAAATTATAATTTTATTTCTTCTTTGCCTGTTCTTATTCTCTCAATTTTTTTCCATGTCTTATATAACTAGAATTTCTAGCATTAAATCAGATGATAACGTTGACGATGCTGAGGCTTTGTCTTACCAGTGATCTTAGAGCAAAGCCTTCTACTTTATTTCTGCTACGCATAATGGTGGCTCTTGATTTTTAATAGGTATTTTTCCCAGATTGAAGAAAAGTTCATCTACTCCTATGCTTTTTAGTGATTTTTAACAGAAATTGTAAGTGCGTTTTGTCAAAAACTTCTCCTGCATCTATTGATAATCATGCTATTCTGATTATTTTGTTATTAATGTATATTTTGTTCATAATTTTCCAAATCGAACTAACTATGCACTCCTGATGTGCATAGTGCAAGTGATGTGCAATCTGATCATACTGTATAATAATTTTGTGGTATTACTGTACTTAAACGTTTTTTGCATTAATATACATTAGTGATATTGTTTTATGTTTCTCTATGTTTTGACAGTCTCCCTGGTATAGGTATCAAGAATATTTGAATCTTCAGGGGAACTTTGGAGAATCCCTTTTTTTTTCATATTTTTTCAAAAAGTTTATGCCATACTAGAATTAATTGTTCTTTGAATTTTAGAATTTAGTTAATAATATATCAGGTCTGAGATCTTTTTCTTTAAAACTTTATTTATACCTTTCTCAATTTCTTTTTCTGAGGTTAGGCTATTTAAATGATCTAATTCTTATTATGTTAGTATGGATGCCTTAAGTTTTATAAATCCACATCCTTTTTACTTGTTGTCTGTTTTGTTAGTATATAGCTGGACAAAATAATTTCTAATAATTTATTTTATTTCTTCATTTCTTGTAAATGTTCTTTTCTCATTTTTGATATGGAAAAATTTGTTTGCCCTCTTTTTTTTCATTTTTGGGTAAATTTTTATTAATTTTAAACTTAAATACAAAATGAGAAAAGAAAAAAAAGAACATTTCCATGTACATAGCAGAACATGGGAGGATTCAATGTAAAACAATAAATTTCTATTTCAAGAAAACCTATATAATAAATGCTACACATTGTTTTCAACGTTCTTCAACTTTTCTTTGCTGCCTTTCAGGTTTTCTTTTGTTTACTGCTAAACACTTTTTACTTTTTTTTCCTCTGTCTCTTTTCTTTCCCTGTCCTAAAAACTAATAGTCTAGTGATTTTTTTTAAAGCTCCTGGCTTTTCTGATCAATAGGGTTTTCTCCTGCCTTAATTTTTAAAAACCTCTCTTTTGATTTTATAATTCTTGCTTGGAATTTAGTCTGAGTTTTAAAATTTATTGGCTCCGAAGCTGTTTTTTACTTTTTTTTTTTTGGTTGTGCACACAGTCCATTGATCTGTTTAGTGATTAAAGTGTTTAGAGATATAAATGTTTTTCCCTCCGGGTTGCTTTGGAAGCATCACAAAAGTTTTGCTATTTTGTCATTTTCTTTGAGGATATTATCTATAAGTTCCATAATTATTTTTTTATCTACCAGTTATCTGGATTACAAAATTTAACCTTCAATTCATTTTCATCCTTTTGTCAAAAGTCCTTTTTGGTTATAATTTTTACTGTTTTGTGGTCAGCAAAGGATCTATCTAGTTTTCCGCATTTGTTCATGAAGGTTTTACATCCAATATGTAGTCTTTTTTCATAAAGATTGCCTCTGAAATATCTGATAATCCTTCCTATTCCATTTCAGAACTTAGTAGAGATTTATCCTATCTAACTTTTGTAAAATCCTATTCTGTTCTTTCATTTCTCTCTTATTTCTCTTTTTGTTTGATTTGTCTAGGTCCAAGAGGGGCACTTTGAGGTTCCTAAGTGTTATAGTTTTGCTGTCTATTTCTTCATTTAAGCATTTAGATATTGTGCCATTTGGTGTGTGTGTGTGTGTGTGTACATACATGTTTATTTATATATAAATGTTGTATATATATTATATATATATGTAGTTTTGATCAGTGGTCTATAGTGCCTTTAAGAATAACATGGTTTCCATGTTTTTATCTCTTTTAATTAAGTCTATTTTTACTGTTATCTTGTCTGAAATCGTGATTGCTATCCCTGCTTTTTTTTTTTTAGTTTGCTTGATGCAAAATAGATTTTACTCCGGCCCATTATTTTAATTCTCTTGAAATCTTTCTCTTTCAAGTGTGTTTCTTATAAATAACATTATTGGACTCTGCTTTCTAATCCCTACTGTTACCCTCCCTTTTATGCTTGAGTTTATTCTACTTATGTTTACAGCTATGATCACTGATTTTCTATTTCCTTACATCCTGTCATTTTATAGTCATTCTTCTCTTTGCCCTGTTCTCCTCCTCTTTACAAAGAACAAGAGGGTGGGGAGAAAGAAGTATGTTCAACACTAGTGAGCTATAATTGATGTCAGCTGCTTCTGTTCCACTGTCCCTCTCCTCTTTCCTGAGTTTCTCCTGGTTGGTGCACTGGAAAGCCTCCAAGTATTGAACTCCAAGGCCAACCTTTCCTGGCTGAACCCATTCCCCAATACCCACAGCTTTCTGATTACCTTTCTGTGTGTACTTTGACGAAAAATATTATTTTCTTGTGGTTTCTCTTTGAATTTCTTGAACTTTCTTCAGTCTGCTGCTTTTTTCATCCCTGATGGAGCAGTTGTCTTAGATCTAGGATGATTTACTCCTGTCATCTGGATGATTGTTGGGCATTAGCCACTGTTAATTCAGTAGTTCAGAAGAGATGGTTGAATAGGAATCTATACCTGAGCAAGAATACTGTCCATAACATCCTTGAGAAGTAGTTTTCCAATCTTCGTTCCAGTGTGGGAAAACTCATTACTTCAGGAGAGAGCCCATTGGATTTTGGATAGTTTCAACTGTTTTTATTTTTCAAATGTTAGGATTTTGTCCTCCTTTGAAAAATTATTTATTTTTATTCTGAACTTAGCAAACATATATACATACAGGAACAGAGAGAGAATTGTATGTGTACCTATAGATTTCTATAATGAACAGCTTACTTTTCAAAAATATGATAAATTCAACCTGTAACTTTCAAAGGCATAATACTTATGTTTGATTCTTTCTGTTCTTTCTTCCTTCTATTCTTTTCTGTATAATTTTTTTAAAAAGAGGGTCAGTGACCTTTTATTTTATTTCCTTTTTCTCTTCTCCCCTATTCTTATCCTTCCTTCTATCTATCCCTTCTGCCCCCCACTTCCATTTGGAGAGAAAAAGAAAAAAGAAAAGCCAAGTCACTGTAACAGACACGATAATCAAGCAACACAAATTCCCACAAGAACCAAGTTTGAAAATGTATTTCTCATACTGCATCCTGAATCTACCACCTCTCTCTCAGGAAGTGCATGGCAGGCTTCATCATCAGTTATCTGGAGTCACAGTTGGCCATGCATTGCTCTGAGTTCTAAAATTGAAGTTGTTGACCTTTATAAGGCTGTTTTCATTGTATAAATTGTTCTCTAGGTCCTGCTCAATTCACTCAGCATCAGTTCACACATGCCACCCACAGTTTTTCAGGAACCATCCTCTTCATGTCTTATAAAACCATAGCATTTCGTCATAGTTACAGATTATGTACAAAATGAATACAAGGTAAACAGTAGAGAAGGAAGGGCAACTAAGCTGGGATTTGAACATCAATTCTCTGAGCCTAAATCCAGGGTTCTCTCCACTTCCTTCTCTGAATTTCTTTAATATACATCATCTCATAGAACTTTGTAACTGGAAGGCACTTTAGAGGTTATCTTGGCCAAGTTCTCATTTTATAGGATAGAACATGAACTGTCTAAAATCCCACAACTAGTAACCAGCTGAGCTGAGATTTGAACTGAGGTCCTCTGACTCAAAAGTCCAGTCAGTACTCATTCAAATCCCTTTATTTGATTGGTTTTGAATTTATTTCTCTCCCAAGTTTGAAGGGAACAATTGATTCTATTATTGGAGTCTTCATGTGAATTGGTTCATTAAATGGAATGAGTTTGTTACGTCCCTTCTACTGATTCCATACATTGTGACTGTGACATCCAAACCTTCAATTTTGTCACACAGTGTTGTGGCCTTCAAGGTGAGGTGGATGGATGGCAGTTACCACAGAGAAGACCAGGGATCTCCCACATGTCAGTACTCTGAGGCAAAACTCAATTTGTTCATTGTGAGTTTTGACTCTGCCATTGATAGATCATCAAAGTTCCACAAAATGTAACTATTTTTGCTGTGACCTCAACTCTAGATACCTTTGGGCTTTAGTTTTCATCTGCAAAATGAGGAGATTATCCTTTCTCATTCTAAATATGATCTTATGTCCTCTGAAACTATGACCCCATGATGGTCTTAAGAGTGAGTTTGTGTCCAGGAGAGAAGATACACAAAGGAACTGAGGTGATGTGGTGTTGTGGAGCATGTTGAACATGGAGTCAGGAGAAACCAGGACTCAAGTCCCTTCTTTGTTACTATCAGAATAGGCAAGTGACTGCACCTCTCAGCATTTCTAAGGTGGGATGATCACACATAAGGACATTAGCTCCCTCCCAGGCTTGTTTTCAGTAAAGGGTTTTGTAAACTTTAAGTTATAATAGAGACAAGAGTTACCACAATCCACCTTTTCAGGGTTCAGCACTCAGTCCTGGGACTGGTGTTGCGTAACGCTTGGTTTCTCTTCTGGAAAGGCAATGGTCCACTATCATTTTCCTTTATCAGAACAAGTCACTTTTTTGTGATCAGGAAGTATTTTCTTGCAAAATGGACTTGACTGGTTTTTCCCAGAGATGATGTTACTTTTTTTTCCAGTAGGACAGTTTCATTAAATTACCTTGTAAGATATTTGGACACAAGCAGCATCTTCTTGTTGGATCTTGGGCTTTAAACAGGTTAACAGTGATTTCCATGTTAGTCAAAGATGAGTCAGAGACCTGCCTGAGTGAGCCTCAACATCAGGACCAGTCTCTGGTTAATGATGTCTTCCAGGGCCCAGTTTCACCTTTCCATTCCCTTTCCCTCCTTCACCAATGCTTTAATTTCTTTACTTCATCTCCGCCATAACCTACTATTCAGAAGGGCTCTGAGATTATAAGACATAGAGGAAGAGACCTCAGAAGCTATCAAGTCTAATGCCTTCATTTTACAGGTAAGGAAACAAAGGCCCAGAATAGGAAACATCAGATATTGGAGTCACAGATCTAGAGCAGGAAGAAACCTTAGAAACCTTCATTTTACAAGCAAGGAAACTGAGGCCCAGAATTACTGACATAGGCTATTGAGGTCATAGATCTAGAGCAGAAAAAGACTTGAGAAGTCATCAAATTCAACCTCATCATTGTGCAGAAGATGAACTTATAAGGAAGAGGGTAGACCTAACCTCGTTGCCTCCACTTCCTTTCCGCTCACTCACTTCTTAGCACATTGCAGTTTGGCTTCTGACCTTGTCACGCAAATGAAACTGCTCTTCTCAAAGTCCCCAGCTAGACCCAGCAATACCACACTAGGTCTATTTCCAAAGATGATTAGGGGAAAAGAAAAGGAACCTGTATGTTCTAAAAATATTTATAAAAGCTCTCTTTGTGGTGGCAAACAACTGGAAATTAAAGGGATGCCCATCAATTGGGGAATGGCTGAACAAGTTGTGGTACGTAATTATGATAGAATGCTAGTGTGCTATGGGAAATGATGAGTTCAATGATCTTAGGAAAACATGGAAAGAGTGGCATGAAATAAAGAAGAATGAAATGGGCAGAACCAAGAGAAACAGTATTGTTTCAAAATCACCACTGGCTCTTAATTGTCAAATCTTGTGGCTCTTTCTCAACCCATTTTCCTCTTGATTTCGGTTGTCTCCCTTCTCATCCCAGATATTCTTGTCTCTGAGGTTTTGTGACACTAGTCTCTCCTCTGTCTCTCCCTGTCTCTTTAGTTACTCCTCTGTCTTCATTACTTGGCTCATCATTCCTATCATGTCCACTAACTGTGGGAGTATATACTGATTCTCCTCTCCATATTTTCTTTCTTTCTTTCTTTCTCTCTGTCTCTCTTTCTCTCTCTCCATCTGTCTCTGTTTCTCTCTGTCTATTTCTCTCTATGTCTTTCTCTGTCACTCTATTTCTCTCCATATATGTTTCTGTTTCTCTCTCTGTCACTGTCTCTCTTTCTCTTTCCTCATCATCTCATGAGTTTAATTATCTTCTCTTTGCTGTTGACTTTCACATTTATATATCCAGCCCTAGTTATCTCCTGAACTCTAATCCAAAATCACTGTCTATTAGGCATTTCTAACTAGATGTCCCATAAACATCTCAAACTCCACAGTCTAAAACGAAATGCATCATCTTCCTCTCAAGCCCCTCCCTCTTCTAAAGCTCCCTAATACCATCAAAGTAATTTCTTCCCTCCAGTTGATGAATCAAAACATATCTATTAAGGACCTACTATATATCAGGCACGAGGCTAGGTGCTGGAGATAGAATTACAAAGAATAAAATAATCCCTCCTCACCGTGAGTTGACATTCTAATGGTTCTAATGGGGAACATGTTAAATGAGCGTACAAATATAGAGAGCACAAATACCAAAAGCCAGTTTGGTTTAATCACAGCAGGCAGCAGAGGGAGTAATGTCTAGTGAAGCCAGAACAACAGTTTGGGGTCAGGCTGTGAAGGGCTTTCGAGGACAAACACAAGAGTTTCTATTTGGTTCTTGAGGTGATCAGTAGTCATTCACTGGGGCTGGTAGAGCAGCAGTCACAGAGTCGGCTGTGACCTTGAGGAAGATCATGTTGATAGCTATGTGTGGCCTGGGCTGGAGTGGGGAGACAACAGAGGTCAGAGACTAGTTAGGAGATTGTCAGAACATCTAGAAGACGGTAGATGAGCCTGTGAACTATTTCGCTATTTCAGGTAAGTATTTGTGGTAATTGAGGGATCACTCAGAACTGTCAGTTGAGTAATGAGTCAGAAGTTAGATGGCAGAAGGCTGTAGATTGAGTGAGAGAGGAAAGAAAGTAAAGGCAGCTGTGTAGACACAAGGAGGTTGGCTGGGAAATAAGAAGAAATTTAGCATGATGGTTTGCGAGGCAGCAGGCTCTGCTGAAAGCTTTTTTAAGCATAATGGAGACCCAGGCATTTTTGAAAGCAGAAGGGAAGGGACCAGTTGAAGTCATCCAGATCGACCACCTAACTGTGGTCCTCAGATTGTCATCTTTCCTTTCTGTTTCCACAGCAACCACCCTCTTCACTCCATTCACACTCAACATCTGGTTCAGGATCTCATTTACCTGTCTGTTGGATGATGGTATCAGCTGGCCTCCTCTCTCAGTCTTCATTTCTCTCCAGACTCCTGATTCCCTGGACTTTCTCAACCATGACCCATGATGGTACCCTTTGCCCCCCTGTTACAGTGTAAGTTCCTTGAGAGCAAGGACTGTCATTCTTTCTGCTACTATTTGTTTTCCCAGCACTTAGATCAGTGGGATAGCCTAATGGGCCTCTGTCCTCAATTCTCTTTGCCACATAGGAAGCACTTAACAGATGTTGGTTGACTTGAATCTCCCCAAATTATCCTCTACAGAGTTGCCAAAATGTTTCCCCTAAAGTGTCTAGCTGCTCAGATCCCTCTTCCCTTCTGGAAAGTCCAGTGGCTCCCTGTTTCTTTCCAAATCCAATACAAGTGCCTCTATGTGGCTGTGACAGAGCCCTTCATAACTTGGTCCCAGCTGACTTTTCTAGGCTTCTTATGTATGGCCACCTTTCACACTGAGCACAGTCTAGCAAAATTAGTCTTCTTAGTTTTATCTTACATGTTACCCTCCACTTTTCCCATTCCCAGAATGCTGTCTCTCCTCACCCCCATCTCTCAGAATCTCACTTCCTTTGTTACTTGACTTTAGCACTGCCTTCTACATGAAGCTTTTCCTGATCTTCTGCAGCTAGTGTCTCCCTCTCCTCCCTCCAAATCACCTTGTTTATGTGTCTCCTTTAGCAAGCTATTGACTCGCTTTTCATGATTTTCTTGCATTGCTCTCATTTCTCTTCCCAATTTTTCCTTCACCTCTCTTACTTGATTTTCAAAATCCTTTTTGAGTTCTTCCATGGCCTGAGACTGTTGCATATTTATTTTGGAGATTTTGGATGTAGAAGCTTTGACTTTGATGTCTTCCTCTGATGGTATGCATTGTTCTTCCTCATCTGAAAGGGTGGAAGAAAATACCTGTTCACCAAGAAAGTACCCTTCTATAGTCTTATTTTTTTCCCTTTTGGGGGCATTTTCCCAGTCAGTTACTTGACTTTTGAGTCTTTTGTCAAGAGGAGGGTATAATCTGGGGACCTGTAAGTTCTCAGTTCCTCCAAGGTAGCACAATCAAGGGAGAGAAGTTTACTCCTCTCCTGGTGTGCACTCTGGTCTGGGAGCAATCACAAGCTTTTCTGCCCAGGATCTGCAAGTGGGATTCCCTCTCCACAACCACCTCCAGCTCCACCATGGCAGTGCTCCTCTTCACCCCAGGGATACCACTCAGGGTTGAGATTCAGATCAGCTGTGCCATTCCCCCAAAGTCTTAAGGCCAAGGGCTCCAAAAATGGAGGCTGTGACACAGTGACTTCCACTGCCCTGGGGGCCAGGACTAGAGCCAACCCTATTCCCTTCTTACCCAGGTGAAAGAGCTTTCTCACTGACCTTTGAAGCTGTCTTTGGAGTTTGTAGGTTGAGGAATCTGCAAACTGCAGCTGCTGCCAATGGCATCCTGAAGCTGGCTCCAGTCTCGTCCCTGCCATGCCACATGGCCAAGGCTGGGCTGGGCTCCATGGGCTGTGCTCTACTCAGAGCCTGGTGCAATATACCTTTCCTGTCAGCCTTCTAGGTTGCCTTGGGCTGGAAGTCTCTTTCATTCTGTCATTTTGTGTCTTCTGCTGCCCTACAATTTGTTTGGAGTCATTTTTTATAGATATTTTATGGGCTGTGGCCCACCCCCTACCTTGTCTATGTGTTGACCACACCTGTAAATGTACATGTTGTTTCCCCTGGCTAGACAATAAGCACTTTAAGAGGGCAGGACAGTTTGATTTGGCTTTTATTCCCCTAACATAGTTCCCAGTGCATAAAGCTTATTCATTGCCCAAGATCACCCAAATAATAAGCACTTGAAACTGAATTTGAACCCAGACTTTCTGACTCCAGAGCCAGAACTTTTTTCTTCAGTACCAAGGGGCTGCACAGTACACCAAAGAATCAGGCACTGGTGACTGTTTTCAGAGTCAGGGACATTTACATGCTAGCTATGTGACCCAAGGTACCAAGACCTGTGAAGAGCTAACTCAGATGAATAGTTGGTTTTCTGAGAACCTGCGGAAAGGAGACAGGACATTAAGGCCCAAAGTCCAGCATTGTGAGTTGCATTGGACATATGTATCCCCTACATCTATGTCTCACTCTCATGCTACTTTAAGTTTCTGACCACTCTTTCTCCCTCCAGGACAATGAGCATATTTGTGGGAAAGTATGCTCCTGGCATTGGGGAAAATATTATTCTTGCTCTATTGAGTGAATTCCTTTGCTAAAGAATTAACTGAGTCTACTAACTGATTGTTAAGAGGTAGCACACTGGTGGGAGCTTGTGAGTTAATATTTGTGAGAATAGTCACCTACAGAGTTACCTTTAGAACCCTGGGAGTAGTAAGAGCCTACCAGCTGGAAGGCCAACCAGTCAGCGGCAGTGTACATGGGATGAGTGAGTCCAAAGGGGGTGCTATAAATATATACACTGTTCTTTTCATATCTTAAAGCACTATATGAATGTGCATAATAATATTATTATTTATTATTTGTTATTATATATTATATATTGTTATTAATATATATTGTTAATATATATTATATATTATTATCGGTAGTTAGGTGTTGCAGTGGATCGAACTCCAGGTCTGGAGTCAGGAAGAACTGAGTTCAATCCAGGCTCAGACAGCAACCTCAGCCAGTTTCTTCATCTGCAAAATGAAATGAAGAAGGAAATGGCAAACCACTCCAGTATCTTTGCCAAGAAAACCCAAGAGGGTCATGAAGAGTTGGATATAATTGGACAACAGTACCAAAAATGTTTTATTGAGTTTTCATTTAGTTAAATATTTCCCAATTACATTTTAATCTAGTTCAGGTAGCCCTCAGGAGTATGCAGACTGAGGCTAACTGACCACATATTTGGCACCTCTGGTGTAGGGATAGAGAATTAGTCTAGAAGATAGGAAGACCTGGGTTCAAGTCCTGTTTCTGATAGGAACTAGTTGTATGACCCTGGGAAAATCACTTAGCCACTGAAGTCTCTCAGTATCTGACTAACACTATAAGTTGCAGAGAAGATTCTACTCTGTGTTAGTAAAGGAAATTTCCCTCCCTGGGAGTTCTATGGATGAATGAAATCAGATGAAATCTGATAATGAAATCAATCACTAGCTCATCACATCCCTCTAAGATAAACATGGCTGGAGCTCCATGGAGACCAACTGGGTCTAACTTAATCAATAAGTATTTATTAAACATCTACTATGTGCCAGGAACTGCTAGGTAATGACAAAACAAATACAAAACATAAACAGCACCTGCCCTCGGGAACCTTGCCTTTTATTGGGGAAAACAATACCATCTAGTCCAAATCTCTAATTTTTACAGATGAGGAAACTGAGGTTAAGTCACTTGACCAAGGACCTACAGTGGATGCCAGGGCAGAATTGAAACCTAGGTCCAGAATTTGAACTATGGATCCAGCATTCATTCCACCAAACTGTGCTCAACAATCAATAAACATTTATTAATCACCTACTACATGCCAGGCATTATGGGAAGAGCCAGGGATATTCCCTATCCCCAAGGAGCTTATAGTCTAATGGGGAAGGATAATATAAAAAAGAAGCTGAAAAGTGCCCCCCCATGATGTCCCTTCCTGGTTGCTCTTAACTGCAGGGCATTCCCCTGAGCTGATTGCCCCCTCCTTTGGTGACCTTTCTCCGTCTCATTGGACTTGGGATATTTCAGCAACTGTCAGAGCTGGGCTAAACTCTGGGATGTGCTGTCTTTACTTCCTCTCCAGCCGAAGGTTTGCTGCTCTCTAAGAGGCTGCAGCAGTCCCGAAACCCTGGTAGATTAAAAACCCACAAAAACAAAACCAAGCCAGTGCCCCCTGGGGGAACTATGAGAAAGCTCAGCATGGGCACTTGGAAGGCCAAGGTCCTTGCCACAATCAGGGTCCTTGCCTTCATCAGTTCAGCAAGAACAGTCCCCTCAAACCTGCCTCTAAATACATCCACACATGACCCGTTGACATCCACACACCCCTGTGACCAGTGAACACCAATTCCTTTAAATGAGTGACTGACTTCCTGGAAGTTTTTTGCCAGTCAACAAAAACTAAAGATATAGCCACACTGTTGTGAGAAAGACTTGGGAGGAGTGTTTTGTTTTTATTTTTTAATATTAAAAAGTGTTCCTTGCAAACAACAAGGTTGGGAAACACTGACCTAATCTGATCTAATTTTTCAGGTGAGGAAACTGAGGCCCAGAGAGGGACAGTTACTTACCCAAGGTCATACAGCTGCAAAGCTCAGGGAGAGAAGGGGAGCAGAATCTAGGTCAGCTGACTCTCAAACCAGGAAGGCTGGCATTCTCTCCATTGATGCCTTTCCACTCATCCCAATCCACAGTGACAGTTGAAATCTCTTCAGAAGGGTCAGTTTATCCCCACAGTTAGAGACTGAACCTGGATTAGCAGAGGGACCGGAGGGCCTTGAGGAGGAAGATCACTGAAAGCCAGTTCATGCAAAGGCTTGGAGGTGGGAGAGCTCCCTGCTCTGACACTCAGGACCCAAGAGATCTTAGCCTAACTATTTAACTTCTCTTAATCCCACTTTTAGAAATGAACCTGACTTCAGAAACGCCACTTAATTTCTCTACGTGCCAATTTCCTCATCTATAAAATGAGATTGAATTAGATGTCTCTGAGGTTCTGGTTCTAGGATCTTTGACGGATTATTTATTTCCAAACTCCCCTGATATAGAGATGTCTCTGCATTTCCTGCTTAGGTCCTTAGCCCTCAAATCCCCATGAGGAATGTCTTTGAGGATGGAGGGAAGAGAAACAAACTGGGTGGGTCCCCTCACCCACTACCCCATTCAGTGACTATGTTCTGGACTGATGACGGTCAAGCAGGTTGTGATGGGGGAGGAAAGAAAGCCCCTGAAATGGAAGGGGGTGACCTCCATGGAGGGGCCTGGGACATGAGGGCTGGGGGCCATTGGCTGTTCTGAGGCCTAGACTTTCCTCAGCTGTTTTGCAGGCAGCTCTCATGCCAATGCTGACTCAGTCTGAGAACAAAAGAACCCCACTCCCCCAGGCTCCCATCCACCCACATGCAACCACAGTCAGCCCAGTCTCTTCTCAGCCTTCCCATCTCTGACACTGAGCACCCATGAGAGGAAGCCATCTGAAGCCTCTGTCCCAGAAAGAGGCTCAGGCAGGAGCAAGAAGAGACATTGACCTTGGCTCACCCAGTGTCTTCTGCCCCCCGGTGCCCAGGCCCTTCCTGCAGCCTTCTTCCTGCTCAAGACTCCTACCCTCCCCATGTTCCCTGCTCCCTAACAATCAGCCCCAGCTCCTTCACCTAGGAGGCAGCCAGAATTTTATTGAAATAACCCCTGGGTTTGAAGAAAGAAGATCTATCTGGGGTCAAATCCTGGCTCTTCCACTTTAGGTCTGGGGCTTAGTTTCCTCCTTTGAGGAATGGGTCTGGCCTCCTACCAGTACCTGCCTGTATCTCAAGGCAGTTCAGAATCTGGATATGAAACTGCTTTGTGAAGGGTAAGGAGATGTCCTGAGTTGGGGTGAGATTCCCGAGGACTGGGGTGGGATGGGGATGGCAAGGCTCTCCCTATTGTCAGTTCTGGGATGCTGGGATTAACGAAGTCACCCATGTCCCCATAGCCACATGCAACCATGCATACCTGGTGCTGCCTTTTCACAGGTCACACGTACAGTCCACCCTCAAGGTGTTAGGTAAACAAGCTACAAAAATAGTTCTCAATAGTTCTCAAATTCACACACACACACACACACACACACACACACACACACACACGTGAATATCACCGAGACATGAATCAGCAGAGACCCAGAGAACTGAGCTAAAATGTGGGAGAGTTTTCTTCCAGCTCTCTCAAATCTCCCCCTCCCCCATCTCACTGCCTGTATCCTTACTTCTGCCCTCCCCCTCCTTCCTCTGCTATCCCCAAATCCCAGCTCCTGTTATATAGTAGGGGCTTAATACATGCACATGGATCAAACTATATACAAACTATAGAACTATGTCTAACCTTTGACACAGTAATACTAGCATTTGGTCTGCATCACAAACAGATGAAAGAAAAGGGAAAAGGACCTATTTGTACAAAAATATTTACAGTAGCTCTTTTTGTGGTAGCAAAGAATTGGAAATTGAGATTTCCATCAATTGGGGAATGACTGAACAAGGTGTGGTATATGATTGTAATGGAATACTATTGTGCTATAAGAAACAATGATGGGGAAGGTTTCAGAAAAACCTGGAAAGACTTACATGAATTGACACAAAGTGAAGTGAGCAGACCCAGGAGAACATCATACACAGTACCAGCAACATTGTAACAGTAATCATCTGTGAAAGACTTGGCCACTCTCATAAAGACAATGATCCAAGACAATTTTAAAGGACTCTTGATGAAAGATGCTGCCTCCAAAGAGAACTGATGGATTCTGAGAACAAATTGAAGCAAATAGTTCTCTTTATTTTCCTTAGGTTTTTTTTTTCCTACAGCATGGCTAATGTGGAAATGGACTTTGCATGACTTTGTGTGTATAATGGATATCCTATTTCTTACCTTCTCAGTATGTGGAGAGAGGAAGAGAATTTGGAACTAAAATTTTTTTAAAATTAGCAAAAAATGCCTATTGATTGATTGATCTGTAAAGGAAGGGGGTCAAAGGAATACTAGCACTCTCTTAGTCAATTAAATTAAATTCAACATTTATTAAATGCCTACTTTGTGCTAGATTTTCTACCAAGCACTGAACATGCAAAGACAGAAACAAAATAGTCCCTTTCCCTCCAGGAGTTTATCTTCTACTGGGAGAAGCAACATGTATGCAGATAAGTAAATTTATACACACACACACACACACACACACACACACACACATACTTAGTATTTAGGGTATGAACTGACACCAACAACTGGGTGAAACCAGAAGAGCCTTGCGTGGAAACACTTGAGCTGAGCTTTAGAGGGAATTAGCAATTCAGAGACAGAGGCGAGGAGGGATATTGTTGTAAGTTTGTGCACGAGTACATAGGTAGGAAATTGTCTTCTTCACTATTTAAAGTCTGCCTTCAAAGTCTGCCTTCTCCATAAGAATTTCCCCGTCAGAAGATTGATCATAAAGAAAGGGGGGATTAAAAAGAGAAAAGGAAAACAAGAAACTCAGATTGGGGTTTGGGTTTGGTAAAGAAAGGAAGGACAGGGGCGAAGTAAGCAACAACTTCTGTTGTAGATGACTAGTGTTGATTAGATCTCACCCTCTTTTCTCTACCCTTCTTTACATAAAGAGAGGGTCAGGAGGAAAAGAAGAAAAAAGAATAAGAGAATATGATGGAGGGAAATATGAAATTAACTCTCATAACAGTGAACTCACTCATAAAGCAAAGGAGGGTAGCAGAATGGATTTGAAAAGAGTCCAACAATAGGTTGTTTATAGCATATTAAAGAAACGTACTAGGAATGTACAGATTCACACAAAATTAAAAGGAGAGGCTAGAGTAGAATTCATTATCCTTCAGTTAATTTTTAAACGTATGGATAGCAATCATGATTTCAAGCAAGGTAAGATTGACATGGTTAAAAAAGATAACAGTCAAGGAAACAATATCATGAGTAAAAGCCCTATGGATAATTAACTAATATCAATATATCATATATATTGTGTATGTAGATATGTGATATGTGTGTGTGTATGTGTGCCTAATGGAAAGTTACCTAACTTCTTGAAAGAAAAGTTAACCAGATTGCATAGACAAATAGCAAACTATAATAGTAGGATATTTCAATGTGTCCCTTTCAGATGGAGACAAATGTAACACAAACATAAATAAGAAGCATTTTTAGGAACCTGAATAGAATTCTTAAAAAGTTAGACATAGCAGCTCTCTGGTGATTAGGGTATGGAAACAGAAAAGAATAAACATATTTCTCATCTATGCATGACTTATTTACAAAAATTGACTATACGCTAGTAGTTAGGGCATAAAAATTTCATAAACAAATGCAGAATAACACAACTATCCTTTGCTGACTGTAAGGAGATAAAAATTAAGGCATTTGAATAAAGGTTTCAAACATAAATGGAGACTAAATAATATAATCTGGTAAATTAAAGAAAAAAAATCATAGAAGCAACACTGCCACCAAAGAAACTGACAATGAGACAACATACCAAAGATTTTAGGCTATAGCCAAAACATCCCTGAGGGGAAAGTTTATATTTTTAAACACATTCATCACCAAAAGAAAGAACACTAATTTATTGGTAATGAAAAAATGACAAACTAATTAAGTAACAAATTTTAAAAAACAACAAATTTAAAAGTAGAAATTCTGAAAAATCAGAGATAAAATTTATGACAAGAAACTATTAAACTGATAAAACTAGAAGCTTCGAAGGAGGAGATTAATAAAATAGACAGGCTTAACTAATCTGATAATAAAGAGAGAGGAAAACCAAATTGCCAGTATCAAAAATGAAAAAGGAAGACTCACGATAAAGAGGAAATGAAGGAAACTATTGATGATTATTTTGCCCAGTTATATGCCATTAAAGATAAATGGATGAGTTTTAAAAATCACAAAATACTCAATAATACAATCAGAAAAAGAAATTGAGAAACCCTGAATGAACTCTCAAAGGAAAAAATATTCAGGAGTAGATGAATTTGCAAGTGAATTCTATTAAACATTCAAAGAACAAAACTCCAATTTTACACACGTTATTTGAAAAATCAAGAAAGATGACATCATACCCAACTTCTTTGAGACAAATACGGCTCTGAATCTGGGAGCCAAGGAGATCCAAACTGCAGTTTGTCCTCAATGAGATGAGATGATGGACTAAATGACCAGGAAGGTCCTTTTCCTCTCTGGGCCTATCATCTTATGACCTCTCTGAGCCTCAGTTTACTCATCTGTAAAATGAAGGAGTTGGACACAATGACCTCTAAGGTCTAGGATAAATACTATGAATGATGATGACTCTATTGTACAAAGCAGGGCTTTCAGAAGTCTGGAGGAATGAGGCCAGAGGAGTTACCAGGGCCCAGCAGGGTCCTAGAGGAACAGTAGCCACATATTGGGATATACAGGGTGTTCAGGGTTGATGAGTTTCTCTGGTGTGAGGGCTGCTCATCCATCTTTGCCCACCCTCACCCAACACTCACATTGGGTTCCAAGAAATTGTAACATATATAGCAGTCATATTCTGGTAAAAACCATCTTGGCACATGGGCTAAAGCAGGTTGAGGACAATTGACAGGCCACAAACTTATTGGTGAGTCAGGGGGGTGTTGACCCTAAGTATGTGAAGACTTCACCTAGCAGAATGGGAGGATGAGAACGATTTGTCCCAATGGCCATGAAGGTAACCGAAGCAGATGCTGTGGAGTGCTTAGAGCTTGGTCAGACATGGAAGACCCCAAGGTCATCCACTACATCCGGGATTGAGACCAATCATCATGCCACTAGACTTGGATGCCTCTGGTTGATGACTTTGTGCAGCTCTCCTCACTTCAGTCCAATTCACACACCCAATTTAAGACATCATCTTGTGACATCATTGATCCTCTTCAATAACAAAGGACGAACAACCAATACATTGAGTCTCACCCCCTCATTTTGCAGATAAGGAAATTAAAGCCCAGAAAGGAGGACTCACATAGCTAGTAAGTTTGTGAGATCCAAAGACTTCCCCACCCGAGGCTCACTGCACTGCCCACTATACCACAATGCTAGTGGGCACAGCTAGACTCTCTTCTGTCTGTTCCAGTCCTGATGAGTTAGGGTCTGCCAGGAAGGTGTTTGGCCTGAGAAATCTGTGACTTCTCTGAAAAAAAGAAGAAAATGGGGGGAAGAGAGAGGAGAGGCAGAGAATATCAACCAGACACACAACAAGCATTTATGAAGCACCTACTAAGTGCTGACTGGTGCAGTAGCTAGAGCACTGGGGCCTGGAGTCAGGAAGAACTGAGTTCAAGTCCAGCCTCAGACATTCACTATCTGTGTGACCCTGGGCAAGTCACTTCGCCCTGTTTGCCCCAGTTTCTTCATCCATAAAATGGCTGGAGAAGGGAATGGCAAACCACTCCAGTATCTTTACCAAGGAAACCCTCAATGGGGTCACGGAGAGTCAGACGTGACTGAAATGACCCACACAACGAAAGCTCTAGGACTTGTGTCAAAACTTGGGTCACAAAGATAAAAGGCAGACTCTCAAAGGAACTTACATCCTATTAGGGGAGACAACATGTCCATATACAACATGACATATAGAAACACAGATACCTGGACTGAACTTATTACATGTAGCCACAGGGAACTCTCAGTGAGGGAACTCCCTTTACCAATGCACATCTCTTGGTTATGGAACTGCTATCAGAGTTTCCTGGTCATTTGCCCAGGGTTATGCATCTCCTATATGTCAGAGATTTGACTCAAACCCAGGACTTCCGACCACAAGACTAACTCTCTACCCATTATTCCATGAGGCATCTGTCAAATGAAACACATTTAGAAACAAGTAACAAATAAATGCATGTTAACTTTCCAGGGAGTCCCTGGCATCTGGGTGTGGTTCCAGGAGTCACAGAGAAGGTCACATCTGAGCTGAGCTTTGAAGAACATGAAGGAGACCAGGTAGGGGCCCCTCGGCCTATGGAACTTGGAGTTCTCAGCAGGGGAAGTTAGTGCTCTTTGGTACATTGTGGCTGAACCAGATACTTCAAGAAAGCAGGAAAATGCCTCCGTGGACCTCAGTTTCCTAAACAAATTCACTCAGACGAAGTGGCTAAGACGTGGAAGATCTTGTGCGTGGGGCTGTGGGTATGCTTAAATCCACATGCCTGTACTATGCACCCACTCTCTGCCAGATGTTGTGTTGGAGGAAGGGCTACAAGTGCAAAAGTGAGTCTCAGCTCTCAAGAAACCTATATTCTGTGGGATAAACCTTGTCTCAAAGATCTGTGTTCATGAATAGTCGAGGGTCAAAAACCATAATACAAATGCATGAAAAGCCTATAGAAGAGGCTATTTCCAGATCAAGGATTCAGGCCACAAAAGATGTGACATCTGATCCAGGCCTCAGTTTCCTTACCAGTGAAATGAAGGTGATTGGATTAGTGGAAAAAGTACTATATTAAAAGGTCTTGGGTTCCAATTCAGACTCCTCAGTGGTCTGTGTAACCTTGGGTAAAGGATTTCATCCTCCTGTTCCTCAGTTTCCTCACCTGTAAAATGAAGAGCTGAACTACTTGACTTCTAGGGTCCCTATTC
Source organism: Potorous gilbertii (assembly GCA_028658325.1). Classification (NCBI taxonomy): domain Eukaryota; kingdom Metazoa; phylum Chordata; class Mammalia; order Diprotodontia; family Potoroidae; genus Potorous; species Potorous gilbertii. The sequence goes on along the minus strand of CM053770.1, from coordinate 290,009,296 downwards.
ATTCCAAACACATGGTTTTACGACTTCTGAGGTTCCTTCTTGTTCTAACATCAGTATTTTAAGTTGACTCTCAATAGGTAAGCTGACATTTTGGGTACTTCCTTGTTCTCTGGAAAGTCTGGAAGGAGGAACTGGAAGGAGTTTGCTCTCCAGGTCATGAAATCAAAGCGAGTCTTCAGTGATCAGGATGTTGGGCACAGAATCCTCGAAAGTCAGAATAGAAAAGGATCCCAGGATTCTCTAATCCCATATTCTTTTGTTGAATCAGGGAGGACCTTAGGAGCACCTACATCCCAGTGAAAATATGACTCTGGGGCTGGGACTGGCCCCTCCTCAGACCTCACTCTGGCCAGCCACAGGCCCAGCTCAAGAGTTTTCTCCTCCATGAAGTCTCTACCACTTGTTAAATATCCATTCACTTAGAAGGCATCGTAGACCAAAGCCAAATAGTGCAGTGGATAGAGTGGTGGGCTTGGAATCAGGAAGAGCCAGCTTAAAAATTCTGCCTCAAGTACTTACTAGCTGTGTAACTGTGGGCAAGTCACTTAACTTCTCAGCCTCAGTTTCCACATTTATAAAATAGAGATGGCAAAGACAATCACTATTTATATAACATTTGCAAAGTTCTTTACAAGTACTATTTCATTTTATCATACCCTGGGAGATAGGCACTATTAATATTATCTGCATTTTATAGTTAAGGAAACTGAGGCAGACAGATGGTAAATGACTTATCCTGGGGTCATACAACTAGTATCTGAGGTGTCCAGAGTTCTATCTCCTGTGCCACCTAGTTGCCTCTAATAAGATAATGATGATAGTGGTGGTGATGACAAGGATGATATGGTAGTGATGGTGACAATGATGATGATGGTGGTGATGGTGGTGGTGGTGGTGATAGTGGTGGTGCTGGTGATGGTGGTGGTGATGGTAGTGATGGTGACGATGATGATGATGATGGTGGTGATGGTGGTGGTGGTGGCGATGGTGGTGATGGTGGCGGTGCTGGTGATGGTGGTGATGGTGGTGGGGGTGGTGATGGTGATGGTGATGGTAGTGATGGTGACGATGATGATGATGGTGGTGATGGGGGTGGGGGTGGTGATGGTGGTGGTGCTGGTGGTGGTGGTGGTGATGGTGGTGGTGATGGTAGTGATGGTGACGATGATGATGATGATGATGATGGTGGTGATGATGGTGGTGATGATGATGATGGTGACGATGATGATGATGATG
>CM053770.1:289990515-290007560 GCA_028658325.1 Potorous gilbertii | reverse complement strand
ATTCTGCTGCTCTAGAATTTGTTTAGAGTAATTTTTACAGGTATTTCATGGGCTATGGGAGTAGAGCTAGAGCAGGTTGATCTTTCTACTCTGCCATCTTGGCTCCACTTCCTGTCTATAAATTTTTCAAAAGAAATAAAAAGATGAATGTAGGTCTTTACTTATTGCCTCTGGTTGTCCACATTGGAGGGCAGGCCAAGCAGTTGAGAAAATGAAGAAAGGCATTGTGCAGAAGCTGCAACATGGAGCTGGAGAGTGAGAGCATTCCAGAGATGGGTGTGGCCAGGGTAAAAGCATGGAAAGGAGGGGAAGAAACATCATTCAGGATTTAGTTTCCAAATTTACAAATTACTAAACTGTGCGTACCCTATGGCCTCATTATCTTGGCTCTAGTCTATACCTCAAGGAATTCAAAGATAAAGAAGTCCTGTATGGACAAAAATCTAAATACCAGCTCTTTTCAGGGTAGCCTTAGACTGGAAACCAAGGCAAGGTGTCCCATTGGTCAATGGCTAAACAAATTGTAATATATGAACGTAATGCAACATGATGCCATGAACAAACATCAAATGGACAAGGATCAAAGGAAACTGGAAATTCCTCTATAGACTGACGCAGAGTGAAGTGAGCAAAACTAGAATCATTCATATATTGATAACAGCATTATAGAGGAAAAATAGCTACAAAGGACTTCAGAACTGATCAGCACAGTAATAAACCATGCATTTAAAGGAATGAAGACAAACACACACTCACCTCCCACCAGACAGAGGTGATGAACTTGAAATGCAGCAAGAGTCATGGATTTGGGGATGTGGCTCCCTTTGCAGCCTGGGCAGCCCCATGACTAGACATTGCAGAGGTGTCAACCTGCCTCAATGCAGGGGGATCCCTTTTCCAGGAGTTTTTCCAGATGAGGAAATCTAAGACCCACTGACTCATCAAAGCCTTCCCACTCTCTGAATTCCTCCCATGTGTCATTTCTTAAAGCCTTCTGAGTCACTTCTAAATGTCCTGGACCATGGGTTGTCCAGTCATTGTCCAATCATTGGGCACCTCCTTGTTTCCAGTTTGCTATTGCTACTAAATTAATCTGGAGCAGCATCTCTCTGATATTGTATCTGCAAAGAGAAATGGAATGAACTGAAGAACATCCAAATGATCAGTCTTTGCCCAACATGACACATAGGGATATGACCACAATAATGGACCCTCCTCAGCTCAATAATTTAATGTCATATAATTATCAAGGAGAAAATTGCAGCTTGAAAGCAACATATTTATTTCCAATCATCTCAAAATATTGCTGCCTGCTTTAATTAAATTTCATAGGGATAGTACAGAGGAAAGCCACTTATTATGTTGGTTGTAATCAATTTTGAATTCATGTAATTGAGTTTTGAAGTTTTGCTCCCTTCTTGGGAGGAAAGAGAATATTTGCAAGAGTCTACATTTTCCTTAATGGGGTCTAGTTGGTCAATTGAAATGTCAGTTACCTAGGATGGGTAAAGCCTCATCATTACCTAGGCTGGCGAGTTGGGAATAAGCCTTCCCAGGAAACAATGGGACTCCTATCAATAAAGAGGAAGGAGAATGAGAAAGGGAGCTCTTTCTTCCTTAACTGATATGGTCAGATAAAGTAAGTCACTTTGGCAGCTGGGTGGAGAGGGGAGAGACCAGAGGCAGGAAGACTAATCAAGAGTCTATTGCCAGTGGTTCAGGTAGGAGGTGATGAGTTTCCAAAGTGCAAGTGGCATGAAGCCTCTGAACATGATTTTTTTTCTGTAATGCCCCCATCCTGAAATATTAAACTATTTTAGACATACCAGAGCATAGACACCAAAGGATGGACACTGATCTGTCTCCACTAATACCTCTTTTGCCAGGCTAGGTTTTTCCTTCTCTATTTATGTCTCTTATCTTTGTCTCCTTTCTCTCCCTTAGCATTTTCCATCTTGCTATGTATTCTTTGTAAGTGAAATTTCTCCTTTCTGTAGAAAATGAAGTTGTAAAGGAAAGTCCCAGGGACATAAGTTTTCGAGACCACAGAAACTAGTGTGGCCTCTTTTAAGAGGATGACCACCAGTGACGGCTGCTGGGGAACTAGTGAGGATGTGTGCTCCACTATGGCCAATGGCTTCCTGATTGGTCACCCTGCCTCCAGTCTATCCCTACCCCACTCAGTTCTCAAAATGATTTTCCTTAAGTATATATCAGACTATATTAGTCAGGGAAGAAACATCCCCTTTTCTCCTCTTCATTTTGTTTTGTTGGTATTTATTAGGGAGTGATCAAGATGGGGAAATCGGGAGTCCTTTGAGTCCCCCTGTAGCCATTGGTTGTATGAGTCAGCACCAGCTTTTTTCTTTTCTTTTTTTAGCACCTGCTTTTTTCTTGATCCTTTAAATTCAGAGATATGTTTATCCTGGCTTCCCAAGAGTCTTTGGTTCCTCCCCTCTTGGGATTCTGTCTTTGACCCTTTGATCTGTTGTAGGAACTTGCCCCTGTGAAGGACTCCCGGTGCCTCTGCTGGGTTTCAATAACAAAGATTCCATCAGCATGTTCATACATTTAATCTCCAATACAATTTGTCTATCCATCAATCAATCCAACCTGAATTTTAAGATGAGGAAACAAAAGTTCAGAGTCAGGTAGGGGCTTTCTCAGTGTCGCACAGGTAGGGAGTAAAAAAGTCAGGATTCAAACTCAGGTAAGAATTTTAGTTCCCCTTTCCTTATTTGATGCCAACTATGAGAACACTTGTGACTCTTTCTTTCTCAATCTTCCAACCTTAAGGCTAGATCCATGTGTCACTTCATCAGTTACTAAACCTAGTGACTTCATTTATTAGGGCAATTACAGCCATTGACAGACAGGGCTTGGAATAAACCTCTCCAACTGAATAGAGATGTTCCAACAAAAGATTGGCTTTTACAAGGCAGGAAAAAACAATGGCCTATGGACTAGAAGACCTGAGTTTTAATGTCCACACAGTCACTAACCTGCTGTGTGACCTTAGGTAAATTCCATCCCCTGAGAAACAAGGCAGTCAGTCAACTGATCTCTAAGTTCCCTTCTTGACTAGCATGCCCTATAATTCCATTCTCTAAAGTTAATGCAGTGGATAAAGTGGTAGATCCATAGTCAGGAAGACTCATCTTCCTGAATTCAAAAATGGTCTCAGACATATACTAGCTGTGTGACCTGGGGCAACTCACTTAACCTTGTTTGACTTAGTTTCCTCATCTGCAAAAGGAGCTGGAGAAGGAAATGGCAAACCACTCCAGTATCTTTACCAAGAAAATCCCAGATGGGGTCATGAAGAATTGGACACAACTGAACAGCACAAAGGCAAAATGTTATCAATTTTTCCCTTCATGGTAGTATAGTAAGAAGAGACTAGGCCAGGAGTGGGGAATCTGCAGCCTCAAGATCACATCCAACCTTCTAGGTTCTCGGGTACAGCCTTTTGACTGAGTCCAAGTGTTACAGAACAAATCCTTTTATGGAGGGGGTTTGTTCTGTGAAGTCTGGATTCAGTCTAAGGGCTTTACTTGAGGACCTAGGGAACCACAGTGGCCTCGAGGCTGCAGGTTGCCCGCCCCTAGATTAGGCCTTTGGAGTCAAGTACTAGCATAACCATTTCCTACCTTATGTGACCCTGAACAAGTCACTTCCCTTTTTGGGTCTTGATTTTCTCATCTGCAAAATGGACACAATAATGATAGCTGACATTTATGGCTTATATAACACTTTATATAGATCCTTTATATAGGTCCTTTAGACCTCATCAGCAAGCTTCGTGGAGGAGCTGGGTCCAGAGTTGGGTTTCCAAGAATGGGGAGGAATTTGAAAAGTGCCCATAACAGGAGAAGAGGATGTGTACAGGACCTCATTATACATAAATCTAGAGGCTCGTTCATCAACTCCTAGAGTTGCAGTTGGAAGAGACTTCATGGACCATTAGATCCAAACCCCTTATTTTATAGATGAGCCCTGAGAACTTACCCAAAGGCACAAAAGCCTGCCGTTATTCCCACCCCTTCTTTCCCTGCTTCCTTCCTCACTGTCTCTTTTTCTCACTTCCCATTACCTCTTTATTAAAAGGACAAAAGCAAATGAGCTCCTTGAAGGAGAGCTGTGAGCACCAAAGATGTATCCATTTACCCAGAGTTACTTATCTCCTGTATAGGAGAGGTGCTCTAGGGGAAGCCCCTTCCCCACAAATCTTCTTTTTACTCGTTGTTCTCTTCTGGTTAAAGAGAGGACTGGAGCAGCTAATGTATTTAGGACCATAGGATTATAAATGTAAATCTAGAAAGGATTTCAAAGACTAACCCTCTCATTTTACAAATGAGGAAACTGAGGCCAAGAAAATTTAAGTAATTTGATTGAGGTCACACAAGTGGTAACAAAATGGTATTTGAATTCAGCTCCTCCAATTTCAAAACCAGTGTTCTTTCCGCTGTGCCCAATCTAGCCATTCTTCATATGGTTTCTCAAACAAGATGAAGAAGATGAACCAAGCTGTGGGGATATGGGAGAGAGAGAGAGAAGTGGAAGGAAAGAAGGGAGGAAGGAAGGAAGGAAAGAAGACAATCCCTTCCATCATGGAGCTCTAACATTCTGATAGAGAGACAACATATATAAGGGAAGGGGCAGGCAGGGAAGCGTGTTCTGGTCTGAGAAGTCACAGAGATAGTAGGTAAGCCATAGGGGAATCCAGTGATGTGTACTTTCTAGGAATGATGGTAGTATTGATTAGGTTATAATTCCCAGAGGTGGGTGGAGGGGGCACAGTCATGGCAGCAGGGCTGATGCTGAGAAGGTGGCCAGACTGGATGGCTGGATGGGATAAGGAGCATAGCCTTAGCTCTCTGAAGGTGATTAGATATGATAGGAGTGCATGGATTTTCACTCACCAATCAGGGTAGCTTGGCCCTGGGCAATAGCTCTGAGTAAAACCCCCTGGGGCATGATCTCTGGCAGTCCAGAGAAGATCTGTCTCTAGGCTTCTCCAATCACAAAATGTCTGAATTTAGAAGGGTTAGCCATCTAATTCAACTTATCCTTGGAAACAAATTTCTACAGTAAATCTGATGGGTGGTCATCTAGCTTTTACTTGAATACCTTAACTGATGTGGAGTCTACCATCTCCTTTAAAAAGACCCTCTTTTGACCAGACAGGAAGTTCAGAGACTATTCATGAGCCCAATCTCTCTCTTGGGTGAGGGGAGCTTTGTTCCATCCCATTTTCAAACTGGATTGTCCTTTCTGTAGAAAACCTGGTGGTTCCCCGATACTGGGAAGGGGCCCAGGGACTTACCATATAGCTTGGTGACATAGCCTAGTGCAGTTCAGAGGTCTTAAGCTCAAGAGATCCACCAGCTTCTGCCTTCCCAATAGCTAGGATTACAAGCACACATCACTATGCCTGACTTGAGTTTACTACTTCTGGAAATAGCCTATTCTGCTCTGGGACAGTGCCTTTTTTTCCTTATATAAAATCTAAAGGTTTCACTTTGACTCCTCTACCAAGACCCCCTGGCTCTGCCAGGTGGGGCTGAGCACCTTATTAACCCATCTTACATTCAGCAGCCTTTCAGTCACAGTTATGGTGCGATGCCTGAAAGTCTACTCTTCTCAAGGTCAAACAACCCCAGTTCCTATGAGGCATAAACCCAAAACCTTTCCCCTTCCTGGGAGTCATGCTCTGGACAGCCTCCTCCTTATCACCATCCTTTCTAATATGTGGTGCTCCTTTTTGCAGTCACAGTAGAAGCAGAGCAGAGAACAGCAGGAGTGTCACGTTCTTTTCCCTGGGTGCTACATGTCACCTACAGGTGTCCTACATTGCCTTAGCAGTCCTAGTTGTCATAGTATAGAATTCAGGGTCGTCTCCCTAGCAGAAAGGCACAGACCTCATTGCAATTCCTCCTCCCCTCTCTGTGAATCACAACACATAACACTGCTCCCTGGGTCTTTGTCTTTTTTCTCTCCAGTCTCCCTCGTTTGCCAGCCCCTCCTCTCTCTCTATCGCCACACATGCCTTCAGGAAGGCACAAGTCTTCTCCAAGGTCAGTTACATGGGAAAGGGAAAGGAAAGGAGGATATGTCTCACTCCCTTTCTCCCTGAACCTGCTTCTCCTGATATCTTTCAGTCTGTCTGTGGCTCTGCCATTCAGACACAATCTCCTGTGAGTGAAAGCTTAGTATGATCTTTGACCTTTAACCTCTCATGTCTCATTATATACACCTCTGCACAGACATCTTCCCAGAATGCTCAGGAGCTGGAAACTCTTGCTCAGAGAGGAAATCCTCCTTAGCTTAACTCCTGTGTGATGCTGTGTGATGTCACTGTGTGGCAGAGGCTATGGACAGCCTTCTGGATGGATAGTTCAAAAATAACACCTCCCCACAAATCTCTCTTGGTTCACGGAAATGAGTACTATCAGTGTTTAGTACCTGGTCCAATTCTTTATTTTCTTAATCTTCTATTAAATGTCTATTGCTTTGAATTTCTGAGTTCTCTGATTTGGCCAGGAATAAGGAATGCACCATTAAGGATAAGTTATAATGTTATCATCTAATTCCCATCCATTTCCATTTTGTAATATTGTTGGCATCTGTCCACTCCTGTCTATTCACACTGCCATCCAACTAGTACTGGCCTTAAGCACCCACCATCCAGACTATTAAGAATCTCCCAACAAGTTTCCTTCCACCCTTACTGTCTCCCCACTCCCAATCCTCCTTTATATAGCTGCCAAAACTAATCTTCCTTAGGCATGGATTTGGTGATACGAATTGTGCTCAGGAGTGTGTGACCATCAGTCCACACTGGAATGCTTTTTCCTACTCATCCTATAATTAGGAAAAAAACTCTTCACCTCAAACCTACATTTCCCTTGACCCCCTAAAGAGACAGAAGAACCAGACTGGGAGTTCCACAAAGCCTAGAACTGTGTCTTCTTCTCCTCTCTCTTTTACAAAGTATAGTGGATTAGTAGGCTGGACACATCAGTGACTATTATTGCCCAGCTGTGAGGAACCAATCTTTGATCTAGTGATGTCTTCCCTGAAGTTGGCCCATTTCTGTTCCTTACCATCCAGCATCTTCCCTCTTCAACATCAACATTCAATTAGCAGTGAAAATCTGGTAGGGAAGAGAGGTGGAAAGGCCAGAATGGATAGAGGCTCTAGATGTGCCAGCAACTCACCAGTCCGCATACAAATGGTGAAATTGGCAGCATTTCTCCAGTGCCCGATCTCCCCCTTATTCCACTCTGTGGCAACACTTCTCTCCTCCCAGCTCAGATACAAAGTACCCTGCTTCTCTCTCTCTTCTCTTCCTATCTAAAACTGCTCTCAGGAAAGACTAGCCAAACTCAATGACACTGAGATGTAAATACTTTCCTGGTTCATCGCCTCATCACCTCTGCACCTCATCACCAGACCAGTCTATATTTTCATAGGAACCTTGCTTCAAAAGAAGCAAATTTCTAGGTATGGAATTAAAGACCCTCAGAAATGAAGTGGGGAAGTACTTAGCAGTGTATATGGGGGGAGACTGGTCACGAGTCAGAGGGTGGTTTCCAGCACCCCTAAAACCACTTCCCCTACACAAGAGAACAGCCACTTAGCTCAGCCCCTCCCTGCTGAGAAGGGAGACAGACCCCAGTGAACCAAAGCCCTTTTCCCAAACACTAGACAGCTGCTCTCATTACTTGATTGGAGTTCGCCAGGTTTTTGCCTTGCCTCTGAGAAGGTTTGACTCTCTCAGTACCTATGGATTCTACTGGTTTTACCCTCATCATCATCCCAGTGCTGCTTTCCCAGCAGGTAGACCACCTTGAGACCTCACTTTCACCCCATCTTGACTGCCACCTCCCCTATGGTTTCCATCACACTCAGGAGACTCTTAGTCATCCTCTCTGTGGTACCAATGTAGAGCACTGGCTTTGGCAGGAAGGAACAAGACTCTACCACTTTCTAGCTGTATAATGTTCTATATATTGCTTGCAACAGAGGGGTATAGCCCCTCACCACCCCTCCACCCTGGATTTCTTTCTCATTTTATCCTGGAAGTTCCACTCAGATCAAAATTCTATATCCTCACCTATATCAAATTGCTTGCTTGTCCCTAGTCAAATCTTTACCCTATGTGCCTCAGTTTCCTCATCAGTAAAATGAGCTGGAAAAGGAAATGGCAAACCACTATAGTGTCTTTGCCAAGAAAGCCACTAAATGATGTCATGAAGAGTCAGACATGACTGAAACAACTAAACAATAACAAAACTCAGGGAGGGGGAAGAGAGGGAGGGGAAGTATAGAATTTAGAACTCAAAATTTTAAGGAAATGAATGTTAAAATTGGATTTTACATGTAATTGGAAAAAATTAAATATTATTCAAAAAAGGAAAAAAATCTATATACTCAGCCATGTCTCAGTCTCCATTCCTTCTGATTCTAATTGTTAAATATCAATCACTTCAGTCTCACCATAATAAGAGTGCAAAGCAATGGATGAAATGTGGGGAAATAAGGTAATAACACAAAGCATCCAATGTAGACAGCATACAGTGTTCTGGTTAGCAATGGTTCTGGCAAGAAGAGACGGGTGTTTTGTCTTATTTTATTTTGTTTTGAATAGTCACACCTCCACTTTTCTAGTTGATATCAGCACCATGGATGGGGGTGGTAACAGAAGAGCCAATGTATGACCACTGTGTGGCCACCCAAGGTTCCATATATTTGTGGTTGTGTAGACAAGTTAATGTAGTCATTTGTGGGAGATGTGACACTTTCCCCCATATAATTCTGTAGGCTTAGAGAACTAAATGCCAGGATCTACAGAAGCAGCGGAAGGAGAGATAATTCTAGTTGTGAGAAGGCAGCTCCCATTCTTCTTGGCCCTGAAGGCAAACTAGGAACAATGACTGAAGAGTGGAGAGAGATAGGTTTAACTTCAGTGGGGAATGAGTCATAGGAAGGAGTGGGTTCCTGATCTCTGAAAGTCTTCAGATAAAGCTTCCATTTGTTAGAGATCATTATCAGATAACAGATTGAAAGCTGGAAGAGAAAACATTTCTTAAGGGTTTACTACATGCCAGGCATTGTGCTAAACCCTGGGAACACAAAAGGAAACAAAAAAAGATACCAAAGTGGTTTGCCATTTCCTTTTCCAGCTCATTTTACTGATGAGGAAACTGAGGTATTAAAGGGTGAAGTGACTTGCTCAGGGTCAAGCAAGCAATTTGATATAGGTGAGGATATAGAATTTGGATCTGAGTGGAACTTTCAAGATAAAATGAGAAAGCAGTCCAGGGTGGAGGTGCGGTGCTACACCCCTCTGTCCTCAAGAAACTCATAGTCTAATGGAGGAGACAGATTGAAAATAGATATATGTGAATATAGGATAAATAGGAATTAATTAATAGAGGAATTGCCCTGGGAGCTGAGATGGGTTGGGGAAGGTTTCCTGTAGGAGGTGGGAGAATAGATGGAAAGAGCCCTAGAGAACATCCTAGCAAACTGGGGAGCACATGTCAAGGAGGGCAACAGAGGAATGAAGGAATGTCAAACCTTGCCATAAGGGGATCAGGATGTTTAGATGGCAGAGGAGGAGACTTAGAGTAGACCATCAAAGCAGCCTTGAAGTATTTGACCAGCTGTTATTTGGAAAAGTTATTGGACTCCAAGAGAAGAGCTAGGACCAAGCTAGTCCACTTCTGTGTAAACTGAGTCAGGGACAAATCTCATACAAGGCAGAGAAACCCACCTCCTCGACCGCTGCAATATGTGTTTGCATCTTGGAGGCTACATTCTTGTGTGAAGGTCTTTGTTCTGACCTGCTGGATGCTATTTTCTGAGATGAGTTAGCTGTGTGAGCAGTAGCTAACGAATACAGCCAGTGTTCAGGAAGAGAACTGCTCCATCAGATGGGAACCATCACTGAGGTCCCAGACCAAGCATGAAGGTTGTCTGCCAATCTGTGCCTTTGGAATCCTTAGTACTCCTCCTACTAGCTGGGATTCCCCAAGTCCAAGGAGCTATAAGCCCCAGAATGGGTGTGGTCTTGTCCTAGGTACTGAAAATACAAAGATTCAAACTCTTAAAGACTCTGTGTTCTGCCTAAGCTAACTTTCCATTTTCCTGTCAACAGTCAGGATTAGAAAGTTGGAAAAAGCCTGAACACCAGACCCTTCCATTTTACAGATGAAGGATTTGAAGGCCAGATAGTTGCAGAGGCAAAATTTGAATTCAAGTCCTGTGACTTGAGTTCAGCCATTTCACACTGTACCAGGCTGCCACACAAGCACATGCACAGTAACTGATGGTAAGAGAAGAACAGACACCAAAAGAACCAAGAAAAGAAGTTGACACATAAATGAGCCCTGAAGGAAACTTGGGATTCTAAGATGGGGAAGAGAGGAGAGGAGGCATTCCAGGCATGGGCACAGCCTGGGCAAAGGCATGTTGATAGGAGATAAAATGCCAGGTTCAATAAATAGGCCAGTTTGGATAACATATGGAGTATATGAAGTGGAAGAATGGGAAGTCAATCTGGAAAGATGGGCTGAAATCAGAGTGGGAAGGGCTTTATATGGCAAGCAGAGGAGTTTGAGTTTTGCTCTAGAGGCAATTGGAAGTCATTGATAGTTCTGAGCAGGAGAGTGACTGGATCAAACTTGTATCTTGGGAACATTCTTCTTATACAGAAGAAGGATTGAAGAGGGGAGAGCCTGGAAGTGGAGAGACCAAGTATGAAGTTTATGTAACAGTTGAGAAAAGACTATAAGAGAGTCTGAACTAGGGGAGTGGAAGGGGATGGGTGAGAGAAGATAATGACTGATAAGTAACATTAGAGTGAAGAAGAGGAAAGATTCCAGGATAGACCCAAGATTGCAAACCTGGATGACTGGAAAGACAATGAGTTCTAGGCTAGCATTTTTATATAGTGCCTACTATGTACCAGGCACTATACTAAGTGATTTACACATATCTCATTTGATTCTCACAACTCTGAGAAGTGGGTACTATAATATTTTACATTTTACAGTTGAGGAAACTGAAGCAGGCAGAGGTTAAGTAAGAGATTCGTTCTGTAAGTCTGAGACTGGATTTGAACTCAGGTTTTCCTGACTCCAAGCTCAGTATTATCTACTGCACTACCTAACTACCCAACATCTTCTAAAATTCCACTTTGATTAAACATATTGAATTGGAAATATCTAACAAACATTTGGTGATGTGGAATGGAGACATTAAAATTGTATATGGACCCCCGGGAGACCTGGACAGAATCTATCATTGGACTTATTGGAGTGAGTGAGATCAAAGGAGAAAGAAAACAGAGAAAAAAGAGGAGCCATGCAGAACAATGGTCAGAAAATGAAAAGAAGGTTGAGGCTTGATGTAATGAACAACAATTCAATGGTCAGAGGCATCCAAAAGTGGAATGGTCCACCTCCGGAGGTAATGAGCTTCCCTTCACTAAAAGTCCACAAGAGAGGTGTGGTAACCACCTGTCAGGTATTACAGGACCATTGACAGAGACCTGGAAGGGACTCAAAAGACCTTCTGGTCCAGCTGCATCATTGTTCAGATGAGGACACCAAGGATCCCAAAGGGAAAATGACATGCCCAATGTCACACAGGTAGTGAGTGTCAGAGGCAGGATTTGAACCTGGATCCTTTGACTCCAGAACTCATGCTGTTCCACTGCACCAAAATGTTAAGAGATGGTGCACATTCTTTAAGTGGAGGTTACACTGAAGAGCCTGTGATATCCCAGCCATAGGACAGGCAACTTACTGTAAATGGAAGAATAGGGGAGGTCTAGACAACAGTTTGTCTGAAAAAGATCTGAGGGTTTTAGAGGACTGCCAGCTCAGAGTAAGTCAGCAGCAATATAATGCAGCCCCTAAAAATTACTGTAAAGCTCAACAGCTTTGGGAGTAGCAAAGTGTGGAAGATAAGGGAAGTGATAGTCCCACAGTGCTATGCACAGCTTATTACCCCAAAGGTCAGAAGGGGGTGTTTTGAGTAACCCTTGTTTTGCAAATATAGTTTGAAACACTCTTCTGTTCATTTTCTAGCAACAAAACAGAAACCACGAATCAAAACAGCAAAGTTTTTCCACTAGAACTGAATAGCAAACAAGGTGAAAATCACCCCTACCCAAGGGACCCAGTTACCCACAAATGCTTAACCTGATGGCTCAGATTCCTAGCATGGCACTCCAGCTGGAACCCTCCTTCAGACTCTGTGTTCCAGTAGTCAGCCATGCTTTGTGAAGCCTCCTCTAAAGAAGCCTCCTCTGATGCCGTTCCTCTCTGAAACCCAAATGACTGTGTTTCCAGAGATGCTCTTCTGCCACTGAGAGATCTCCATTGAGTCACTTCCTAACAACCTCAGTGCTGGGCGGCTGCCATTCGATGGGGCTGAGTCTTGCTGATCGGGCTTCTACCCCAAAGAGGGTAGTGAGACTCTTTAGTGAGACTTTCCCCCAGGTAACCTAGAGATTTTCAACTTTTGCTAGTCAGGTCCACAGTCATGCCCATAGGAAAGGGTCCTTCTAGTGAAGGAATCCCTCCCTCCTCAACACTCTCTTTCCTTCTCAAAAGGAATTCCTCAGAGTTCACTAGATATTTATGTTGGGGAGACTAAGGTTGTCTTCATTCCTATCATGCCCCCTGCCAGCTGCATTGTAAACTGCCGTGGTGCTTCAACAAGGCTTTGAGACCCTGAGAAAACTGGAGGACGTGGAGTCACTAGGATCTCTTTGTCATCCATTTTGGGTGGAACCAGTAAGATCCCTTCATCTGCATTTTAGCCACTCTTCCCCTCCTCAGAGCAAGAACTGTGTTTGTTTTTCCTTACGGTCTCACAGAAGTACTTAATAAACAGTGTGTGTTTGTGTAGGTGTAGTTAGTTTCTTAATACTTTTGACTTTTGAGGATGAGCCTGACCACTCTTTTCTATATCAGAAAACTGGACTTGCTCTCTTGCTTGTCAATTTCCCTTTCAAAGTATGGTAGCCAGAACTGAACACAAGATTGCAAATATCTTCTGAGTTGGATCAAGTCAAGTCAACAACATTTATTAAATACCTACTATATGCCAGCACTCTGCTGAGCATTGGAATATAAAGGAAAAAACTGACAAGCAAACCTAGGACCTATCCTCAAGGAATTTACAGTCTAACATGAACACCTATGTACAGGCAAGTTATCTACAGGCTAAATTGGAGATAGAGAGAAAATATTAGAATTCAAAGGCATTGGAAAGTGAGATTTTAGCTGAGAGGAGAAGGAAGCCAGAGAAAGGTGATAAAATCACGTTCTTTCCTCTGATCACTCTCTACATACATACACAGATACAAGGGTGAAAACACTGCTCAGTTAGTATATCAAGCTGCCAACTCATTTGGAGCTCACACTTCAGGAAAGACCAAGAGTTTCTTTCACATTAGCTGATGTCCCAGAAATCCTATCACCCCCTCCTTATTTTTTTTCAGAAGGACAAGCCTTTATTTCAGTCATAGCCTCAGGTCAGCACCCAGGCAAGGGTGGCTGACATCTACTCCTCTTCTGAGTTCAATCAGAGAACCCCAAGAGACTGGAGTGGCTCTACTCTGACTCAAGAGTCTCATTCTTGGGATACCATTGATTATCAGTCATTAGTGCCAGTTAATTTTTATCACTAGTATTTGCTAAGATGATAGAGAAAAGCCTGGAGTATACCCCCTCCCACAAATACTCAAAGAGTCAGGGGTGAGGGCAGGATAGGCATAAACTTGGAGTGTGGAGGTGGTGGGATAGATCTGTGTGTAGTGAACATATGTGACCAAAGGCTAAACTCACAGGTCTCTGTTACTACTGTCATTTTCATCCCTTTATGAGCCCCCCAGTGATGATTCTCTGCTGGACTCTGAGAGTTTTGTCTTTATAGGTTCCTAGAGACTATGTCTCTCTATCGCAAGAAGTCAGATTCTGGAAATTGCCTCCATTCTTTTTCTCATGTGCCTGACTTTCCACGTTTATCCATAGTTGTCCGTCTCAATCATGCCACTGGCCATTGCTAACAGCAGTGGACTCTGTTAAGTACTCAGATTGTGTATGTGTGTGTGTGTGTGTGTGTGCATACACAGAATGGTAGGGAGAAGAGAAAGAGGGAGATAAGGAGGGAAGAGAGAGAGATGGAGAGAGAGACAGAGAGAGAAAAAGAAAGAGACAGAGAGAAACTTTCTCCTCCCCAAAGTGATTCCCTCTCAAGGGCTTGACTGAAACTCCTTCCCCAATGAATGAGCATGCCATTGGACTGCAGGATCCCAATCTGGCTTGCTGTATTTTACTTTGTTTTGTTTTAAATATGCAAGGCAGGCTGTGTCTGCTTCAGCCAGTCACAGAGTGTTTCCTGTGTGGCACCACTTGGCTTTATTCAATGACCAAAGTGCTTTATTCCTTTCAAATTGATGAACTCATTTCATTTATCTGATTGATCCCTTTGACCCAGTTCGTTGAGCCTTCTTTGATGACATTTGTTGGGCTTTGGCTAGAAACCTCCACCTTACACTTTTGCTTCATGTTCTCATAGGGAGGTACCCATCCACAGGACCCATCTGTCCTGCCCCTGCGCTGTCCAGAGTAGTGGAAGCTTTGCTTCTGGGAAGTAGCAGAGGACATAAGACTCCATTGCCCAGTCAGAGAGGGAGTAAGCTGAAGGACAAGGAGAGAGTTTCAGTTGGATTTCAGTCACCAAATACTTCCACTTCCCAATAGAAGATCAATTCCTTGAGAGTGGAGACTGTTTCCACTTTCACCTTTGTATCTCTGGCACCTAATGCAGTGGATGGCTTGGGGGCTTAAATCACACTTTTCAACCATATTTAACTGAACTGATTGAGAGAAGAGGTTGCCAAACTTTGAATAGACTGGTCCTGAGGACTCTCTGCAAGAGAAGGAAGCACATTTAGCCTTGGTCCTACAAGAGGCTGCCATTAGACTTGGTACATTGGATCACATCAAGCTCTTATCACTCTTCCTGGTTTGACAGGCAGGACGTCTGGTTTCTATATCCTCCACACCAGGACATGGTGGTAGCCACAGCTCTTTAGAGAAATGCAAAAAGAAGAGAAAACCTCCTTCAATGCTCCTGACATAACAGATAGGGGAAGTAGTCAGGGGCCAATCAGTGTCCAGGTCCTGGTTCTGACTTAATTAGGCAGCTGTTTCCACCAAACAAGGTCAGTATGAATAGCTCGCAGGTATCTTTGTATGAGAATGCGGGATACAGGACATTAGTTCATGCTATAGCGCCAAGGAAGTGGTCACTGGGTTCCACTGCTTTGCAATCAAATGGTGGCCCCAGGCCAAGGAGCTGATAATAAGAAACATCTGTGGAAGAAAGCATTGTGACATCCTCTCAGCACATCATTCAGACCTCCCTCAGGCATCCATTTCATTGCTTCTCTCTCCCAGCTCTGGAGTCTTCTGCAAGTTTGAACAGGTTCCCCTCTAAGTTTGTGTAGGCATGGATTATTGTTGATTTGACTTTACTCCATTAATAAAAATAGTGAAAACACAAATGGTGGCAAAATGGACAAAGCACTGGGTCTGCAATTAGGGAGACCTGAGTTCAAATCCACCTTCAGATACTTGCTACTTGTGTGCCCTTGGGCAAATCACTTAACTTCTGTCTGTCTCAGTTTCCTCAGCTGTAAAATGGGGACCATAATAGTATCCATCTCCCAGAGTTTATGTGAGAATAAATTGAGAATCTTTGCAAGCCTTAAAGTGATATATTACCTATTTACAATCATAATAGAGTAGGTCTGAGAAACAGAGTCCTATTCTGGGTATCCTCCTAGAGAGAGGGAGGGAAGGCATTTCTATGGTACCTACTATGTGCCAGGCACTAAATTAAGTTTTTTTTACAAATATTATCTCATTTGCCCAGATTGGCAGGAGTCACTTGGTCAGCACCTTCATAGAGCATTCAGAACACCAGTGATGAACTTAGCCAAATGCACCATCATCCAGGCCATGTCCCTCCATCTTGTCCATAAAGATATTCTCAGGGTATAACAGAAGGAGCACTTGAATTCTGTCTCTGGGTTTAGCTCAGCCTCTGGCACTTAACTGTGAGACCTCAACAAGGCAAGTAAGCTCTGTGAGTCATGCCACCACAGCCCCCTAGATGTTATCTAAAAAGTTATAGGGGGATTGTGATCTGAATTAATGCAGTAAGTTCCCACACTGGGAATTATCTAAGCTGATGAAGTGACATCTTCTGGAATTCACAAGGATGTGTGTCATGGGGGAATTGGCCATTGGGAGCCCTCTCTGCTGCCAGATAATGTAGAAGAGACTGGGGAGTCTGCTTCCAGAAAGATAGGCTTTTGGTCTCTCCTAAACCAAAACTAGAACAAACAAAGATGCCTTCAGGGACAATGTTTGCCCTCTTTCCTGCTTGGCTGATTCAAATGAGAAAGACACCTAAGGCTTGTAGTGTGTGGAGGCCTCATATCCCCCCTCCACCCCAGGCTGCCATGTGACCCCTCATTCTGGGTCTGTGAAGGAGGATCAGTCTAGGCTGCAACCTTGGGAGCTTTGAAAGTTGGGGAGAGTGGGGCCCTGAAAATCCAGGAGATGAAGTTACTGCCAGATGGAGTGAACAGCTAAGCCAGGGGAGGAGTAAACTCCCAAGCAATTTGCTTGATCCAGCACAGCAGAGAATCAAAGTGCCACACCAGAGAGATGGTCACTCCTCCTCCTCCTCTAGGCTGCCTCCAGAAGTGGTAGAGTAAAAGGAATGCTCCTAAGTGATTGCTGGAAGGCAGACTCCACTCTTCCTAGGGGGGCAGCTCTGATCCCAGGTGTTGGGGGAGTCAGAATCTCTTTAGAGCTCAAGAGCCACTTGATAAATTTTCAGTGTGAACATTTACGCCTCAGAAACTGGCAAAACCACAAATCAGAGCTTGATTCATTGTTTTGCTGACAGTCTAGACTTTTAAAATGATGGGGGAAATGTCAATAACA
>CM053770.1:289974706-289990015 GCA_028658325.1 Potorous gilbertii | reverse complement strand
TAGTCAGTTCTTAGGATGAAGGCAAACAAAACAAAAAACCAGATGTTCCCACAGATGGGAAGCCCCAGAACTTCAGCTGTGTGCACCAGTGATGTAACCCTCCATGTCTTCTAAGATGCCAGTTAAGGGATACTAAGCACTTTCTACTCAAGAGGTGATCCTTGAAAAGGAACCTCAGGTCAGGTCTTGCAAACATAAGGTTCTCTCTGGGACAGCCCAGATGCTCTACAATGACCTTGGATGGATGTACTGGTTTGCTCCTTCTGTGTTCCCACATTTTTGTTTGAATCTGGTCTTGAGTGCAGAAGGAGGTATACTTTGTCAGACATGGCAAAGACGTGGATTCATTTTGCTTAGCTCTACTTGGTTGTTAAAAGGGAGGCTTTTCAGGAGAACATTGTACACAGAAACAGCAATATTGTATGATGATTAACTGTGAATGACAACTATAATGGTGTAAGACAGTTCTGAATGACTTAGGATAAAAAAACCTCCATTTTCAGACAAAGAAATGCTTTAGTCTGAATATAGATTGAAACATACTTTGACTTTCTTTTTCTTGGGTTTGTTGTTTTTTTGTCTGTTTGCTTTCATATGACTAATATGGAAATGTATAACCTAATTTAAATTGTTTACCTTCTCAATGAGGGGGGAAGGAAGGGAGAAAGAAAATTTGGAATTCAAAAGTTTAAAAACAAATGCTAAAAATTGTTTTCACATGTAATTGGGGAAAATGAAATACTAAATAAATAAATACTAAATAAATAATTTTAAGGGACATTTCTTTGGGGGATGAAGGGGTAAGGGGAAGCAGTCGTCAGGAGTGACAATGTTTAAAAGGATCCACTTACACAATCCTTTTCAAAAATGTGTCCTTGATGCACTGGCAAAGCAAAATGGACTCCCTGATTGGACATCACCTGCTATTGCTTCTCCTAATTTGTGCCTAAAAGAGAAGTGATAGATCTCATGGTGGCAAAGGTCCGTAGGAGTAGTGTTCCATGGTCTTATGGACTCCAGGTCGTCTTTAGACTACATGATCACAGCATCAAATACTAGTCTAACAGGCCTCTACTTGAAGACCACCACTCAGAGGGAGTCTGTGATGCCCTGAGCTACCCATTCTACTTTTGCGAGAGCACCAATCATTAGAAAACCTTCCTTGTAAAAATAATACATATGATATTAATACTAGTGGTAGTAGTAGCAGTAGTAGTACTAGTAGTAGTGGTGGTGGTAGTAGTAATGGTGGTAGTAGTGGTGGTGGTGGTGATGGTGGTGGTAAACTACCATTTATATAATCCTGTGAAGTTTCCATAAAAATCTTTTTGTTCCCATTACAGCCTTGAGAGTCAGGTGTTGCTTTTATCCTCATTTTTACAGAAGAAGAAACTGAGGTACACAGAGGGTAAGTGACTTCCCAGGATGACACATAGAAATGATGAACTCTGGGGACAGAAAAAGAGACAGTTTGGGGCTTGGCCATGGGGACCCATGTTGCTTGACCACACTTATTACAGGGTTTTAATTTGAAGCAATGCTTGTTGGGAGGAAGGGGATGTGTAGCAATAATGATGGTAGCAAAAAAGAACATTGCACCATTTTAAAGAAGAAAGTTCAGAAGGAAACAGAAAAACTAACTTCCTAAATAACTGTGAAATTGTTAAAACAATAGGTAGAATTATCATATGCCATTTTTAAAAGTAATAGGTATGAAATGGAAAGTTACGGTTTCCTGTACAGTCCTTTTTTCCGCGTTTTGATGTGTATGGAAACGGGCTTTTTGTTTCTGTTTAAAGGGAAGCTTTGTGGCTGAAGTTAAATAAATTTTAAAAATATTTTTATTTAAAAAAATAAAATTTAAAAATACCCGTTTGGCAACTGAGCAATGGATAAATTGGAGAAGGGTCAAGCATCAAGGAGACCAAATAGGAGGTTGGTGGAATAGTGCAGGTGAAATATGATGAGGTACCAGTGTGATAGCAGTGGACACAAAGATTTTGTGGAGGTAGGAAAGGACTTGGTTGCAGATTGTCTGTGGAGGGGAATGAGGATGCAGAGTCAAAGATACCACTGAGTTTTTGAGCCGGGTGTTTGAGAGGATGGGGCTGCTGTTGAGTATTAAAGAAGTCCAGATGCTGGAAGGGTTTGGTGGGAGTTCTGGTTTGAAAAACCCAAAATGGAGAAAATACTGAGAAGGGGAACAACAGTGTCAAATGTTTCAGAGAAGTCAAGAAGGATGAGGATGAGGAAGAGGCCATTCAGTTGGGCCCTTGGGATACCATTGGCCACTTGAAAAGGGAATGTTAGTTTCCTTTGAGTGATACAGTCAGAAACCAGATCATGGAGGTAGAATTTTCACATAGAAAAGTGAAATGTGAGGAAGCCAACACGAAGGGATGGCTTTTTCCAGGAGCTGAAGGAAAAGAGGAGGAGAGATACAGGATGATATTCAGCAGGTTAATTGACTTGGCTGGGGTCCCACAGCTAGTAGGTGTCTGAGTCTGGTCTTTTCCACTCCAGCTCCAACGCCCTAACCAGGAGGTCACCTCCAGATCAGAGATCAGCAGGTCATTCAGTCTGGCAAGAACGGAGCATGAATAAACCTAAACAGTGTCAGGTTTGGAGGAAGAAAATCTGGGTTCAAATCCCATCTTACTATCTCCGTGGTCCTAGGCAGGGCATGTCCCTTCTCTGAGACTCAGTCCCCTCTCTGTGAAACCAAAAGGCTGGACAAGATGACCTTTAGACTCCCTTCCAGCTCTAAATCTGTGATCCTGTGAGATAAGGCTGAAAAGGAAGCTTGGAGCCTGATTGCAAATGGTGTCAAGGGCCAGGAAAACATTTATATTATTTTAATCATCAGTAAGGAGCCATAGAACTTTCTAGAGCAGAGGAGTGGTCAGATTGGACCTAGATATTGGAAAGGTTGAGACAGCATGGTTCAGTAGATGAGCACAGGTTCTAGGATCAAAGATCTTGGGTTCAAATTCTACTTCTAGGACTTGGACCTTGGACCAGGAATGCCACCTCCTTGGGACTCAGTTTCTTCATCTGTCAAATGAAGGGGTTGGACTAGATGACCTCTAAGGTCCCTTCCAGCTCATGAGGGGACACTCTTGTCCCTTGTGAGTCCACCCTCTTCCCTACTGTCCCCACTTTCTGATAGGATGCTGGGACCTAGAGATCTCTTAAGGTCATTGCCTCTCTTGGAACAGACAGGAGGACCATGGCAATACAAAGATGGCACCCACCCCAGCTCCTTCCCCCATGACTTTTGTTGTGTTTCCTCTTCTGTGAAATGGGTGGTATACTGATCACTTGCCTCAGAGATTTTATGGTGAGATAACGCCTATGACATGCTCTACAAACCTTAAATAACTGTAAATGTCAGCTACTTTTACCCGGATGGGGGTTCCCCTGAACTGCTGCGTGCCCATGCTACTTGGTTAGGTGGAAACACTCCTTGACTGAACCAATCAGAACCAGGTGGGACAAGAAGCTTGCTCTCATTGGATGGGGGACTTAGTCATAGCTTGGGGAGCTTGTATAGAAACAGAACCAGGGAGAGCCTGAGGTTCTGGCATTAGAGACATGTCCAAATCTGGGCCAGACAGCACAGCAGCACAGGGGCAATCGGGGATGCAGAACGAGGAAGAAAACTGCCCGAAGAGTGGGACTTTGATTGCCCTCCTACTTCTGAGCTTAATAGAAACTCTAAATCAGCAGAGGAGGAGGCATTGTTTTTACCCCCATGAGCTAATCAGTGTAACAGATGTTACACTATCATCATCTTTCTCTCAGCACTGGATGTTCCCCAAGGAGGAGGTGCTCCCTACTGCCCAGCCACCTCCTAGAATGCCCATCCCCTTCTTTCTTCAAACGCCTCCTCTTTCCCATCCCCCCAAGTTCTAACACTGCCCTCGCAAATTTCCTTGTTCCTATTTTGCATATATAATGAGATAAGCTCATGTTATGTCCCCGATAGACTGGGAGCTCCTCCGTGTCAGGGATCTTTCCTTTTTGCCTTTCCTCCTCAACGTCTGCTTGGTCGTTTTCAGGTGTGTCCAACACTTTGTGACCCCATTTAAGGTTTTCTCGGTAGAGATACTGGATACATTTCCTTCCACAGCTCATTTGACAGAAGAGGAAAATGAGGCAAACAAGGCTAAAGTGACTTGCCCAGGGTCACCCAGCTAGTAAGTGTCTGAGGCTGGATTGGAACTCAGGTTCTCCCTACTCCAGGCCTGGTGCTCTATCCACAGCACCACCCAGCTGCCCAACATTTGGAGTATAGGCAATGCATAAACAATTGTGGAGATATATGTTGTATTTACTTATCTGTGTACACTGTCTTCCCTCTCTCTCTCCCCCAGAATGTAATCTCTTTGAAGGCAGGAACTGTGCCATGCATACAGTGGGTGCTTAATAAATACTTGATACTTTCAGTTTTCAGGAAAGGTCATGCCCAAGGCTATGCACATAGTAGGTGCTCAGTAAAGGTTTGCTGATGAATCGATGGGCTCCTTCAGAAAAAGGCAAGGGTCTAATGATGGAAATCCCCTCTCTTCCCTCCCACCTGAAACAAGCTGGTAGCAATGGAAGTGTCTTCCAGGGTGAGTCATGTTTCCTGATCCCCTGCAGAGTAAAGAGCCCCGAACCAGGCACCTCGGGGGAGCCAAGGAGACAAAGGTTTCCACAGCAGTGGCTGGTAACTCTTTCAAGCACTGACAACTCCCTCCCCCGTTTCCATGGTGACGGCCCAGGCTCCCGTTTCCATGGCAATACTTGCAGGAGGTTCCCGAGCTTCATATTTATTTTATAAACTGAATTTTTCCAGTTTTTCCTCTAGCCCAAAGCCTAGCCTCCAACAGGCCTTCTTATCTCAGGGAAAGCCCCAGGGCTGGAGAAAAAAACCCAAGGGTAGCCCAGGAGTAAGCCCAAGGACAAACCGGAGAGAGTAGCTGGAGAGAGGAGTCAGCACGAGCTGAACTAGGCTGGGGAGAAATTTGTTTACTTTGGGGGGTTGGGCTGTGAAAGGACATGGATGCTTTAGGAAATGCAGATGTGGAAGGCTGAGTGAATCCTGGTGTCTGTACTCACCCCCTCAATAACTTAGAGAGAATTAAGTGAATAGAGGTTGTAGCCTCGAATGCCCCCAGGAAGAAAAGCCAGGGACCAGGGGAAGGTTCTGTTGGCTGCGAGAATTAGGCTGGAAGGAATCAAAAGAATGGATAGTTGAGTCCCTTTCTTCCCAGGAAGAGAAAGTGGTATTTAGCGCTGAGACATATCAGAGGAAGAGGTTTATAAAGGACCGGGGGCAGTCAAGACCAGAAGTGGTGGAAAAGAAAATGGGAATTCACCTCTATCCCAGTAGAGATAAGTAAGAAGGGGTGTGTTTGCAGCCATTGTCCCTGGGAGCTGAGCTAGCACATCCCTGACAGGGCCAGCATTGGCATATCAATTCCTATCAGGACCAGAATACCCAGCATCCTCCACACCCCTCCAGGTGGCATTTCCTCCAAAAAATAGAGTCCAGGGAAAGGGTGAAGTCAAAAGGCAATTCAGAATGTGGGTGTCCCACCCAAATGGAAAGAGGGCCAAGACTTTTTTCCCCTCGTTTCCATACCTTGATTTGAGGGACCATGTCTGACTTGCTGACCCGAAATGGGTCATTCCCCTCTTCTCTCTGTAGAATGGTGTGTAAGAATTTTTGCCTCTCCAAAATGAGGGAAAATTGGGGCACATAGAGAGATTTTAGACTTGCCCATGGTCACCTACCCTGTAGCAACAGGGAAGTGGTAGCATCAGGGCTCAAACCCAGTCTTACTTCCAGTCTAAGTTTTTTCTCCCCTGCTCCATGCTGCCTTTATGGAAAGATATCAAAGTAGAATCAGCCCCTATGCCGCTTAGACACCTGTCTAAATAGTGTGATTTATAGGATATTGTGATATATAGGATACAAAACATCCCTGATAGCCAGCTTGGTACCTACAATTCCACCATTAGAAATTCATTCTTTGGGTGCCTCTTCTAGGCTCCTGTTTAAAATAGCTTGCAGGCTATGGAAAGGAGTAACTCAAAGCCCTTATTAGCCACTAACATTTTGGTGTGAATTATAGGATCACAGTTCTAGATCCAGAAGGGCCTTTGGAATATAATCCCCTCATTTTAGATAGAAGATAGGTACAGAGAGATTAGCACAGCTTCCAAGTGTCAGTCAGGATTTGCATTCTGGTCTTCCCGATTCTATGTCCAGGGCTCTCTCCATCGTGTGTCTAATCAACTAGTCTACCCTCCACTGAAGTCTCACACTTATGAGGAGCTACAAGCTGGGCTGAAATGGAAAGGCCCCCTACCCCCCAACACCTTTAGGAATAAAAAGTCTGGAAGCTTTCTGGGGGAAGGAGGATTAGTGTCAAACTACCTCTAAGCCCCACATCCTCGGCTCTTTCCTTCCCCTCCCCAACGCCATCTGTACTAGGCTGACACATTCCTGCCTCCGATGGAGATATGGTGCTTTTATCTTCCCAACAAGCAGGTCTTCCCTGTCTAATGTGAAAATCAGAGGCCAATGACTGGAGGAGACCTGAATCCCAGCGAGTTAAGTGATGGATCAAGGCCACTTGGGAGTCAGTGGCATGGGTGGAACTTGAACTCAGGGCCTCTGAGCCCAGGCAGAGAGCAAAGGTCTGTATGATGATGGGAGGTCATCAGTGGCAGAGCTGGAACTTGCAGCCAACCATCTCTCTACTAGTGTGACCTTGAGAAATGAAGGGGGTGGGCCAGATGCCCTTCTGGGTGGCTTCTGGCTCTAAATCCTATGAATCCTCTGGCACAGTTCCATATTAAAAAATGGTAGCAGTCTGGTAATTATCAGCATCCCGATCCAAGTCATGGTACAGAAAGTGATTCAGTGTGAATTGGTTTCTTCCAACCAGAAAGCTTCCTAATTACCTTGGAACCGAAGTGTGAACATGAATGCAAAACTAAGCCTGGACACATTTGTGCCCAAACAAATCCGAGACTTGCAGGCTAAAGAAAGGAGGATCATGGCTTAGAATAGTGGAGAGCTTAACACCCTCTCATTTTACAGATGTGAAAACAGAGGCATGAAGAAGTGACTTTTCCAGGGTCACACAGGCAGGAAATATCAAGTGTGTATGTATCAGAATCCAGCTCCTCCTGGCTTTGAGACCAACTCTCTTTCTCCACACTAGCAGCACAAAGTAGGTACTTAATAAATGGGGGCTATATTTGAATTGTCAGATACAGGATGAGGCCCTGGAAGACCAAGGATAGGGTAGAGTAAGGGCAGGGGTGACAGGTAAACTGAACTCCTGAAGTTCAGTAAACCCAGGGGGCCTCAGTTTCCTCACCTGTAAAATGGAGGCTGGTGGGGTTTGGTTGAACCCTTAGTGTCTAAGGGCCCCGCCCATCCAACTCTGAACCTAACAAACTGATTATTGTAGCCAGGCAATCAAGAGAGGAGTGGGGAGGCTGACCCAAGACCCCAGCTCAGCCCTAAAGGATGCCACGGTGAATGAAGCAGTGCTCTTTGGGTCCCTTGGTAGCCACAATCTTTCTCCCTCTGCTCCTGCCATGATTTGGCACTGTGTCAAAGTGAATTAGCTCCAAGCCACTGACCACCAGTCTGCAAGCCGCTGACCTTAATGATGACGGTAAGAGGGAGAGGAGGCTGCCAGATTTTGTCTCCTACATTTCAGGTGTTGAAGGTGGGGGATCAGAGCAACCAGACTCAGGTATTTGTTTCCCCAACAGCAAGGAAGCATGACATAGTGGATAAAGCCTGCCTCCCAGTTGAGAACATCTCAATTCAGGGCCAGCCACTGACCTCCAGGTTGTATGACCCTGAGCAGGTCACTTAATTTCCCAGCATCCCCCAGGAAATTCTCTAAGACTACGATGTCCAAACACCATTGTCACTATGGCCTGGTGGAGGAAGGTCCCACAGAGGGAGTCCTAGGCCCAGGGCCGTCTACTGGGAGTGGGGTTGGGGGGGAGACAGGCTACAATATTAGAATGTGATGGGATCACCTGAGGAGAGAGCTGGGGGGAGATGCATCCAAGCAACGCATGAGGAAGGAGCACATTCCAGGCCTGAGAGGGCCCGGCTTGGTTAAGAGGAACAGCAGGGCCTAGGAGTGTGGGTGCGAAGCCTGGAAAGGCAGGCTGGAACTGGAGCTCATAGAGAACCAGCCCTTCTGGGTTCTTGAACAGAAACATGGTGAGACTTGGATTTCAGGAAGACAGTCCTCTTAGAAGAGAAATCATTTCTCTCACAGTAGGATAGAAGACAGTGGAGTCTAAGGTCATCTGGGTTCAGATTTGGTGTTTGGCCACTTACCACCTGCATGGCCCTGGGCAAGTCATGTGTCTGAGCCTCAGTGCCCTTAAAATGAGGGGGCTGAACTCAACATGACCTCTCAGATCCTTCCCAGCTCTACGGCTGTGATCCCAGGCTAGGGCCCCATCCACCTTTCTCTCTCATCCATGGGTAGGGGGAACAAAGACCTCCATGATCATTTTCTCTGGGCCAAGTCTTCAAGTCTTCCTAACCCTTTCCCTCCTTCCCTTGCCTAGGCCCATAGGAAAGCACATTTATGGGACTTGGACACTGAGATGGGAAAGAAGCCCCCCCCCCCCCCCATCAGCCCCATCTCCCTATACTGCACACCACAAGTCAGAGGTCAAAGATTTTATTCTTTTATGGGCATTTCCCAAAACAGGAATCTAACAGATGAAATATACAAAGCGACTGGAGTCCCATCCCAGGAGGGGAGCTGCCGGGCAGCCAAGGGCTGGACCCTTCAATTAATGCAGAGGGAACAACCAAGGTCCTTTTGTTAATTAAAGTTTCAGGCTGCACATTGTTAGCATATTAAATGATCAGAGAAATCATGCAAAGTCAAGGACAAGGACACATTTTATATGTGCCCCAACCCCAAGGCCAGGGGCTGGGGGAGGGGAGTGGAAGGAAGAGGAAGGTTAGAGGGAGAAAAAAGGAGGAAGGAGGGAAAGGAGAA
The DNA here is from genome assembly GCA_028658325.1 of Potorous gilbertii. Taxonomy (NCBI): domain Eukaryota; kingdom Metazoa; phylum Chordata; class Mammalia; order Diprotodontia; family Potoroidae; genus Potorous; species Potorous gilbertii. The sequence continues at coordinate 289,980,968 of CM053770.1, read as the reverse complement.
TTCCTAAGAGCAAAGAGGAGGTTGGGTATAAATGGCCTTTTCTTCCGGTGCCTTTTCAAATTCACACCTGGACTGGATCCGATCCTATCCCCCCACCCCTCACCCCACCTTTACCTTTTAAACACCGAGTCAAATTCTCAAGAACCGAATAACTCCAACCTAACTCCAAGTAGTATCTGGTAACACCTGAAGCAAGGTTCAGTACTTTGGATGTGGGGCCCGAGGGCCTGGAGTCAAAGGCCCCTCTGTCCACTTTGCAAAAGAAGGAACTGGACCAGACAGTCTAAATCCTAGGATTAGGCCCTCACCCTAAGTCGGAGGATGAATGGCTGATTCTGACCCTGGCTCCCTCTTCCAATGTGGGTTCAGAAGAAGTTCTCACTCAGGTGAGCTCCAGAGTGTGTGCCCCACTGGCTCCCTAATCTCAGTGATGCCCCACCCACCCACCCCATGTGCTTAGAAGAGCAACGACCCTGCCAAGCTCTACCAGCCTGGGAGTTCCAAGGACACTCTGCTTATCTGCCCCTACTGTGGTCAGCAGCACAAGTGAATTTGGCCTTGGGTGACTGGCCCCACTCACATTTTTTTTTTTTTGGTTCTGCTACATGAACAGATTGTACTCGCCTGGCTCTCCATACTCCTCCTTCCCTGAGAACAATCAACCAACCCTCCCCTCCCTCCCTCCCTCTCCACCTGTAGGGCACTGGGCAGAAATGTGCTGGGGCATCAGCCTAACCTTGTGCTCTTTATCTAGCCCTGCCCCCGTTCTCCATCCTCTACCCCTCACTTTACTCTCAAGATGGCAGAACCTCAGGTTAAGGCCTTCCTACACACCCAGGAAGAGAGTAGTAACCTACAAAGAAGGCCCTTTGGGGCCATAGGAAACACATTGGCTTCAGAAGACCTGAGTTCAAATTCCAGCTCAGCTGTGTTACCCTGGACCAGCCTTCTCTAGCCTCAGTTTCTCCAACTGTCAAATGAGAAGGTTGGATTCAATGACTTCTTGCTCTAGCTTGATAATGACCTCCTAGGTCTAGATTACTCATTCCATGACCCCTCCTCATCTCCAACAATTGAAACCCAAAGCATGGATCCCACTGAACTTTTGTTTCCAAGTCACCAAATAAATGTAATCCCAATATCAAGATTGACCCCCCCTAGCCCCAAAGCGTCTGTCAGGTGCTGCTAAGAGATGCATGAGAGATAGAGGGGGATCCCAGGAGATTGCAGTACAGCACAGGCAGGAGAGACAAAAAAACATTTGGAGCAGGCCAAAGTCTAAAGGAAGGCTTTCCCAGGGAGAAACAAAGCAAGCCTAGGGAGGGAAGGAAGGAAGAAGGGAGGGAAAGGGAAGGAGGCCAGCAGCAGGGAGGGGAACGTGTGGAGGCCAGCAGTGGGGAAGGAAAGGGACAGGCCAGAAGAGAGTTCCGCTACTGCTCACAGATCACCGTCTCCACCACAAACGTGTTCTCAAAGTGTCGGATAGAGTGGCAATTTCCAGTGTCGCGCTTGTTGATGCCTGGAAAGAGCACACACAGAGAAAGACCAGTGAGTCACAGGGAGAGAAGTTTGGCAAAATGAACCACAATGGGCATGGCTGGTAGACTTCAGTGCCCTTGGTCTGTCAATGCCAAAGAAGAGGGAGGTTAAAGGTCAGTGGGGATAGACAAGGGCTGGGTCAACCAGTCTGGAGCCCTGGAACTTGGTCACATGTTGTCCCAGCCCCAAGAACTAGAAAGGACAGGCTGCATACTTTTTCACAGTGGAGAACCAAATTAGGAAAAGTTCAAAGTGTTGGGAAATCTTCCTGACCAGGAAGGGATAGCATAAAGGTGGACATCTTGCCCTGTCTGGCCTCCTCAGCCATGGAGGGAGGTAGGATCCTTAGCCAGAGCCCTGAAGCTAAACCCAAAGGGCAAGATGGAGGAGACGTGAATTACATGAATCTATACAACTCTCTACCCCTTCTGGTTTATCCTACCACCTCCCAAGTGGAAGGTAGTTGGGGACAGTAGATGGAATGGTTTAGAATCAGTGTATGAAGCCTAGCTCTGGTGCTCTTTGTTTTACCTTGAAGCACACTTCCCCCTCTGGACCTCAGTTTCCCCCTCTGTAAAATGAGGGGTTGGACTCCATGCCCTCTAAAGTACCTTAGATGTATGAGACTATGACCCACTCAGCCCTGAGGAAGGCAGAGTCCAGGTTCTTTGTGTCTGCTCATGTGTTAAGGAAGGTGACCTAATGCTCCACTTGAAGCAGGGGTCTTCCCCCATGATGGTGGATGGTGAGGTTAAGGAGAAAGCCTGAAGCCTGGGCCAGCTCTCAGAGATGGGCTGGTGCTCTCTCTTACGTCTCCTTGTGGTACGGCGCCGCAGTCTGTAGGTCTCTTTGCCACTGCACAGGCGGTAGATGAAGGAGCCCAGCTGTTGCATGTCGCTGACGTGTTCAGTGACAATCATCTCCTCCTGGATGATGTACGTCTGGGGCAGGTAGGTCCCCTTCTGAAATAATGGAGCCACACACAAGCATCAATCACCAAGCTAGGCTCCCAAAGGGGTCATGGAGCTCAATTCGACTCATTTCAGCTAACAATATTTCAGACCCTGTTTATGTGCCAAAAACAAAGATTCCTTGCCCTCCAGAAGCTAATGTTCTATGGGGGAAACTCTGAGAACCTGGCCAAGTCAATACAAAATTATCTCTCAAGTTTTGGGTGGAACAGGAAGGGAAGGGTACAAGCTACAGGGAAGATTAAAAGTAACTTCATGAAGTGGAAAGACCTTCTGGTCACAGGGTACAACTGAGCTAAGGGTGGAAGGCTGCAGATACAATACTGGGCACAGGGCAGCCAGTAGGTGGGTCTGGCTCGAGTGTGGCATGTATGGAGGGAGGTGACAGATCTGCAGGGTCAGACTGGTGCCAGCGTGGATGGCCTGAACAGCTAAGCAAGAGTTTGTTTTATCAAAGGAGACTGAGCCCCCTCAGGGATGGTGACAAACTCAGATCCACACTCTAGCATTATCCCTGGCAGCTGGGAGGGGCAGGGGAGAGGCCTGTACCCACCTTCACATTCACCAGCAGCTCCAGTAGGTTCCTTGGGGGCATCACGATGGTGGTGTTGAGTTCAATGACGTAACACTTGTCCAAAGCAATGTCATGGTAGGCAGTCAAGCCCTGGAACCAGGAGAGAAGCAGCCACTGGTGAGGGGCCTGTCCCCTCAGCCCAGCCTGGACGTCAGGGCCTACCCACTCCAGTACGGTCTGGGCTACTGCCAACCCTCTCCAGCTCCTTCAAGTTCACCACATGTCAAAAACAGTTGGTGAATGGAGGTAATAAGAAGGATTCCTCCTCAGCCTCACCTGGCTTCTGCCTAAGAATACTCAGTTTAAGAGCTAGGACCCAAGTGGCTCAGTAGGTAAGAGCGTGAGATCAAACCAACCCCCATGCTCCCTACTCTCGTAATCTTGGGCAAGTCCTTTGACCTCAATGGGTCTCAGTCTCTTCATCTGCAAAGTAGGCTGGGCTAGATGGCCACAAGTCTGCTCCCATGAAGATCCCACGAAGCCCTCCGGTCCTCAGTTTCCTCACATGTAAAACAAGGGAGTGAGGCCAGAGGACTTTTGGTGTCTCCCCAGCTCTAGCTCTAAGAGCTTGAAACTCTCTGAATCTCCCAGTGACTCACTACCCAGATATCGAAATCTCCAGTACCTCCTACGTCTCTGCTCAATGCCATGACCACACAGCAGCCCTCTCGCAGCAACTCCTATAAGATCATGTCTCTGAGGTGCTTTGGAAACCTGCCGGCCTCACTACAAATGTCAGTTCTTACCGAGGAAGCATTTAAAAATACACAAAAGGAAGAGGCAGCTCAGGAGACCGCAGCCAGCCAGAACAATGTTGGGGCAACCACATTCAAGTCAATGTACTTTGGGAGGAAATAGGCCAGAGAAGGTGGGTTCGTAATTTCATACACAACACTTTTCTTTTATTGTCTTGTGTATGAAAACATTCACATTTGCAAGTTACTTTATAATTTATAATTTAAAAATTGTAAATTTTTTGAAGAAAAACGGTCATCTCTTATTAGCATAATTGAAATATATATTGGTCATAGAATGACAGAGCTGGAAGGGGTCCCAGAGACCCTTGAGTTCAGCTATTCTCATTTTACAAATTAGGAAACTGAGGCCTAGAGAAATTACTTAGGACAATAGAATATAGATCTCTATCTGGAAAAGACCCCCAGGTCAATAGTCTCATTTTCTAGACAAGCAAACTGGGACACGAAGAAGTTAATACAGCCACTAATGACCATGCAGACCCTAAAACACAATATTTTTTTAAGAGAGGAAAACATGACATAGCAATAGACTCTCTACAGACATATGTAGGGACCCCAGCTGCAACAGCTGAAGCATAATGGGAAAGTTCCATTGCTCCTTAAAGCTACAGGAACATTATTAATCCTCTCTGTGGAAGAGACTTCTGAAGCTGGTGGAACACTGCAACCACAACAAGGCATTGCTGAGTCGGTGACTTCATCTGATACGGATCCCATCTCATACAGAATTCCTTTCCTGACAGCCATCCTTTTGATGTGGCTGTAAGAATGAGAAGGACTGGGCTTTGAATGACATCACAGACTGGCCAGAACAGGGTCACCTTCCTACAAACAAATATCTCGGCTTCCCTGGCAAAGTCATTGGGAGCAGCCCCACCAAACCCTTACCCGCTGGAAGTCATGGATGATATCGGCTGGGTCGCCGCCCCCAAACTGGGGCACAGGGATGTTGATATGCTCATAATCCTCCTTGATGTAAATCTCCACGTTCTCCTGAAGTTCCAGACGGTTGTGAAAGGGGGAAGAGAGTGAGTCCTCATAGAGGACCCCACAGCGGAATACGTTCTCCCGAGGCCGGTGCGAAATCTTGGGAGGGACCAGGAGGATGAAAATGGAATTAGGGCTAGAGATGGTCTTGTTCTCTGGATCTCTCCCCACCCTCATCCCCTCATAAAAACCTCCTAAGTGCTTGCTGATGGATCACCATCCCTGATTTACAGGAGGTATAAATGGAGGCTCACAGTGGATAAGTTACTGACCCAAGTTCAAATGGATAACACCAAAGAGAACCAAGATCTTCTGATCTTAAATGAGGGTCCTCCTTGGGTGCTGGGGAAGTCAAGGAGAACCTGCCCTCCTCCCACCCCTTCAGTATTCTGTGGGATCTCCCTTCTCAGTCTTTGTCCATTGGGCTACAGAGATCTCATCTTCACAACTTGCTCATGTGGACCCACTCCCATTTCTCAGCCTCCCTCCCCTGGGTCCCTAGAGAAGGGGAAACCCAGTGATGGGAGCTGAAGTCTCCAAAGAGGAAGTCTGATGGGGAAGTCTGAATCATGCTGGCTCATGGGAAATGGGGAATGAATGAGTAAAGCTTGGTATCCCTGCCCCAACATGACCCATCTGATGGGGTTTTTTTATCAGTTTGGAGAAGGAGAAGGGGGGAAAAGGAAAACAAAAGTCATTATAAGTCAGGAAGTCACTGAACTTAAGAAAATTCCCACCAAGAAGTGGGAGAGTTCACACTAAAGGAGGGGGTCTGTGGAAATCACCTCTTTTCTGCAAACTTATTTGAGTCAATGTAAACTCAGAGAGGTCTGGGACCCACTCTGGACCCTCTTTTCCAGGCTTGAGAAGACATACCCAAAGACCAAGTTTAGTCCTCACTGACTGAATTGAGGCAAACACTTTCCAGAACAGCAAGACACCTGCCTTTTGACCTTCACCTCCATCCAAACTCTCACCACTCACAGACCCTACTGATCAATCAGACAGCAGCTGCTATCAAACCTAGAACCAGAGGTCTAGACATTAGGTCAATACACCAAGAAGGTCTTAAGAGCCTGGCATTGGAGAAATAAAAAGGAAATCTGAGAAGCCCTCTACTTGAAGGCAGGGGTGCATGGGTGTGGAGCGTGGCATCTAGTTTATTTTTTTCCATTAGATGTATCAATTTGACTCATGTTCTCCCTCTTGTACCTTCTTTTCCCCTTAAATCTATTTTACATGGAATGACTAGGGATGAAAAGAGGAGACAGAAGGGTATGCCTAGTAATTTGGAATTGTAAACCTTTCTCAAATGAGGATTGTTTTAGTGTTTGTACTTGTGTCCCCTGCACCCAGAACAATGCCTGGCACATGGTAGATGTTTGATACTTAACTGCTTCAATCAAGAAGGTCTCAGGTGGACAGTGGTACCT
>CM053770.1:289935800-289974206 GCA_028658325.1 Potorous gilbertii | reverse complement strand
TAGCCTCTGGAGCCAGCCTGCCCCACTCTGGAACAGTTCTCACTGTCAAGTCTTCCTGGCATGGAGCCTAAGTCTGCTTCTGGATCTTCCCCTAGAGCTCCTAGCCCTACCCTCTGGGACCAAGAAGAGCAAAGCCAATCCCTCTCAACAAGATAATCCTTTGAGTATTGGGACATTGTTATCCTGTGAGTCCCCCAGGCTAAACATGCCCCAGTTCCTCCAATGGGATGAGCTTGCAGCCTCTGCCAACTTGCATGCTGCTCTCTGGACAACCCCCAAATCCAAGATGGAACCCAACATTCAGCAGGATCTGCTCAGGGAAGCATAGAAAGACATCTTGCTGCTGGAAGCTGTGCCTCTTAGTATAACCTTGACTACTTTCTAGCCTCTCTTTGGGCCTCAGTTTCCTCATCTGTAAAATAAGGGATCTGGACCACTGGACCTGCTTGCTCAGAATCTACAATCCTATGAGCATATTCATCCCTTTAGTTGACATTTCTTACTTTTGACTTATAGCTAATTAAAGCATAATGGATTCATCTAAAGAGGCCAACGTCTGGGGGCAGTCCCCTTACCCCACAGCAGGATGGCACAGCATGGGCCAAAACAGCCTCGCTGCCCAGGAGGTGGAAGTGGAGTGACTGGGCCCACTGAGTCAGCAATTGCTCAGCTCTCAGGGCTAGAACAAGTTGGAGCTTGCTGAGCTTCAGAGCGACCAATGGTGCCAGGGATGCTAAATCAGCATGAGCTCCTAAAAATGATGGGAGAGGAAAGGGGTGGGGGAAGAGTTCAATTCATTTCAGTTCAACTAAAATGAATCTACTGTGTTCCAGACATGGGGGTTACAAAGGAGCTGACATTTTCCTCGAGGAAATGTGAACCCAGATACTAAGTATGTTCAGAGTGAACCCAAAGTATGGACCCTCTGAAACCAGTACAAAAGACACATTTCAAGTCCTTCACCACCTAAGCTCCAACCTCTTTATGGACTGATGACTTCACATCTGTCACACTCCACCCTCAATGGCCAGACATGTGGCCAGTCTACCAGCCTATTGCATAGACCCCATCCCTACCCAAAGTACTTTATATTTCTTCATCTGTGTTTTCTAAGCTGGACACAGTGGACAAAGTTCCAGGTCTGGAGTCAGGAGGACCTGAGTTCAAATCCTCAGATATTCACTAGCTGTGTGACCCTGGGCAAGTCACTTAACCCTGTTTGTCTCAGTTTCTTCATCTGTAAAATAAGCCAGAGAAGGAAATGGCAACAAAAAACCCACAAAAATATTAGCCAGTAAAATGAAAGTGCATTGAGGACAGGCATTGTTCCATATTGTCACTGCCTCCCCAATGCCTGGCATAGGCAGGCATTTAAATGCATATTGAGAGGTTCAATAAATGTGCTGCTTCACCTCGACAAGCAAATTCCAGGATGGCTTAGAAATGAGCATTTATCTGGACTCAATTAAGAGTGAGTTACATTGCAAAACTCAAGAACTAGTATGAGCCAGAAAAAGAAATGCAAAGACACTCCTCTCACTCATAGCACATATTTTCAGATTGTTTCAAAGTGTGGGTCATTCTGTTCATTTTTCTCCCTATTCCTTTATCTTTAAAAAAAAACTCTGTTACAAGGTATGGCTGTCTGGAAAGGGAGAAGTGGGGATTGTGAGAGGAAATGAAACAATATAAAAAACATTAGGTCAAGGGCAATTAAGGCAAATAAGGCTGTAGTCTTACAATACTCTTTGAGTGGTTTAACTAGGGGCAATGACGGGAAGTGAGGAGTAGAGGCAGATTTGGAACTGATGCCTAGAAAACCTTAACAGTCAGAAAGGATGAGCAAAGAGGTACAACTTCCCCCTTGACGTCTTTGGCTCTTTCCTCTCCTTCACCCTTAACAAACATCCCCTTCCTTTTGGCAAGGTCTCTTCTCTCTCCTCTCCCCATACCTCCCTCCTCCTCCTTTCTCGCTTGGACCCCTGCCATACCCTCCTAACTGATCTCCACACAGAACCTGGATGACAACATACTAGAAATGTCATAAGGGATTTTTTTCAAATCCAGGTTTAACCAGGTGGTCAGTAAGCTTCTTTCCAACTCAGAGATTCCATGGATCTACAACCATCTACAGTCAGTCAAGATGCAAGTGAGATCCAGGTCTCTGGGCTGGGAGTCCCTGTCCTAAGCCTCAGGGCCTGGCTGCTGAGAGATAGACAGCAGCTGTCAGATACAATAAGGACCTGCAACTGAGAGAGAGATGCAAGAAAGGAGTGCAAGTCAAGTCTGTCTCCAGCCCCCATTAGAAAAGTCTTTAAACATCACTGGCAAGAAAGAGCCCAGAAAATGATCTGTTACCCATACAAAGCAGAAAGGCTCAGAGCAATTGTTAAGAGACTGGTAAGCATTTTCCTGGCTCCAATTTGAGAAACAGAAAAATATTGCATCTAGTTGCCAAGGCAACCCATCTCCCTGTGTAGCGTGCCCCAACTCCACCTTTGAGCTGATCATATAAGCAAAAGCCTTATCCAGGGTCATCTCCAGTCATCCTGAGGAATATCTGGTCACTGGATTCAGATGGCTCTGGAGGAGAAGTGAGGCTGGTGACCTGAACAGCTCTCCCTCACCCAAAACAAAGTCAAGCGTAAGTCATGTCATCATTTCTCTGATGGCATGGTCTTCTTCGGCAATGAAGGACGAACACAAAAACAATAAGCAAAAACCTTCAAAACTCAGCACAGCTGAAACTTCTCTACTCTGGCCCTTTTCATCTCAGCCAACAGTGAAATTACTCAAATGAAATGATTTTGCAATTCTGGGGCCCAAGAAGTCAAGCAACCAACATGCTGAATCACCCCATTAACTCACCAGGAGCCCCATGGCCCAGGGAGGGCACATCACCTGCTAGAGTCAGCAGCTCGGCAACAATATCCAAATTAACTCTAGGCTAATTAAGCTGTAATTGGTTGCTATACAACAGGAAACATGCCAAGGCAACCAATCTTCCCTACCACCAGCAGACTTCGGGGGAGTGGGGAGCAGCGGGATGATACTACTTTCAGCACCATGGCCAAGGCCAGATGGCATTAAAAGAAGGGGAGCCATGGAGAAGAGGATTAGGAGCTCCCCCAACTCAATATCTACTGATGCAAACACAGAGGGATCAAATGCGACCCTGTTCCCCATTAGACTCCACAAAGCCCTACTCCCTTTTACCCTCTGCCTGGCAAAGGAGGCCTCCTCCAGTTCATTTTAACTAATGAGTCCCACACTCATCCATTAAAGTACTGGGTGATGGGGAACGTGACCAGACAGCAATTCCTGTGGGAGGAAAACCTCCCAGGGAGTGTTATTGAACTATGAGCTCAAGAAAAATCCAAAAGGTGGCCTGGCAGCAGAAAGCAAAGGCAGCCTCGGGAGAAGCCACAAATGAAAAGTAAAGGTGAGAGCAGAATGGGAAAAGAAAAAAGTCTAATGGTATGGGTGCGGAGGGCAAGACCCAGCTCTGACACTGCCTGGATGTGGGATCCTCCCAGCAGGGCTCTTCACCTCTGAATTACAGTTCCTCATTTGTGAAATCAGGGTCATGATAAGTATATCATCACACTTCCATATGTCTCCCTCATAGGGCTGGGGAGAGCCAAGGGGACCAAGTGCTCTACAAGCTATAAAGAGCAACAAGAATGTTATCAACATGAATTATTTATTGGAGCTTTTATATCATGGGGGAAGGGACTCTAGAAGTCACAGAGTCCTCTCATTTTAATGAGATAACCAAGGCATAGAGAGATAAAAGTCCCTTGTCCAGAAAGTGTCTAAAACAGAATTTGAACCAGGGTCTTTCAGAATCTTAAATCCAGTGTTCCTAGCCATTAATCCATTCTTTGTTGCCTTTGTTTCATTTTCTCTTTCCCCCTTCCCCAAAACTAGGCAAGCCATCCCCTTTGATAAAAAAAAAAGAAAAGCAGTTCAAAATTGAATCTACACAACTGAGTCTGCCAGTATATGCCTTGTTTCATCCCAATATGGGGGGAACTAGGCAAAGAAGGGGGGTTGAGGAGTGCTGGTGGGGGTGATAATGACCACCACAACATTCGCCATCATCACCATTACCATTATTCCCTAGTCTGACCATATCTGAAGCAGTACAGTGTCCCATTCTAGGAGGCACATTTTAGAAAGGACACGGCTAAACTGAGAAAGAAGATCTAAATTGACCGGTCTCTTACTCATACTGACTCCCTAACCCTAGGCAAGTCAGCTCACTTCTCTGCCCCAAGCAACTCGCTGACTTATAAATGAATTTCCCATATGCACCAGCTCAAGGAGTTCCTTACACCAAGGAAATCACAGGGTTAGGACACCCCACCCCCCAATTGCCAAATGGCATCATTTCCGTAAGAGAGCAACCAGTAGAGATGGGAGAAGGGAGAGGATGCAGCAGAAAGTTCAACCAAACCATAAAAGTAGGGCAATTAAGGGACTCAGTGACTTAGGGAGGTGCTGAGAGCTGCCTTCTAACTTCTGGAGTGCTGCCAAGTGGAAGAGGGATTAGACATTCTGCTTGGCCGCAGAGAAAAGAACTGGAATCAATCAGTAGCTAGAAATGAAAAGATCAGTTTTCCACTCAAAATACAGGCAAGTTTGTAATCATGCTCAGTCCCCCAAAAGAGGCAGGAGGACCACTAACTAAGGATGGCTTCCTTCTTGTGGACAGGTTGGGTGGCTTATTTTTTAATTAAGCTAATTGGCCTCCACACTAGTGTACCTCATATCCAATGTCTGGGTGACCTTGAGCAAATCATATTCATGTGGGCCTCAGTTTCCTTATCTATAAAAATAATATTTAGATGTTTTCAATCATGTCCAATTCTTCCTGTGGTGGGTAATTAATAATAACTGAGGAAATAATCTAAGCTATATGATTTATTGGCAAAATAGACATAATAATACAGAAAAAGATAGATTTTTATGTATTAAAAAATCAGATAAGATGAACTAATTAAAAGAAAATAATTAACCAGGATACAAAATCAAGTAATCTATTTCTAATTGGAGAAAAGAATAAATAGAGACTTTCCAAGTCAGGAAGGGGCAAGAGAACAAAGGAGGTGCCTCCCCCAAGTGTCAAATGAACAAGGAAACAAGAACTGACTTGATCAGTACTGGGCCATTTTTCAGATAAGATATATGAGTTGCTTGAGGTGTACAACTGCGAGAAAACTCCTTGTATTAATCTTCAGATCTGATGGGGTTTCTGGTCAGCATAACCTGTGTCCTTCATTAGGGGTCTCTCAGCAACAGGTACAGGTGGTCCAGCTTCCCAGTCATGCAGAAAGTCCATGAAGGCAGGGAGCAAGTGTATTGAGCACCTACTGTGTGCCAGGCACTGTGTGTGCTAAGCAAACACTGGAAGTACACATAATTAAATAGCAAAAAAAAAAAAAGAAGACAATCTCCTCCCCCTCCAAGGAGCCTGCATGCTAATGGTGGATGATGTCAGCACCCAAACGGAAGCAAAAAAGCTGGAGAGGGGGAAGATTCCCACAAGGGGATATGTCCAGGAAATAAGTACAGCTGGGAAAGGAATGAAGGCTGGCCAGCCTGGGGAGGAAGCCCTGACCAATGAAAGAAGGGGGCTGGAGATGCAGAGGGATATGTGGTCCAAGAGGTCCCAGGGTGAGACAGTAGCTTAGGTATGATGTGGAAGACCAGAAAGTCAGAAGAACATATGGCCAGGGAGGTGTAGAGGGAGTGTGGGGGTCCTTTCCAGGTCCAGAGTATGATATTAAGCAGTAAACCTGGAAAAAAGTCAGAGGTCCGCCTTGCCACTGGTGTGGTAAGTTACTATCACTATCATGACAGGAGTGACGAAGTACTTTTATAGATAGGGCCAAGATTTCCAGAACCTGCTGCCCTGCTTCCAGCCCCATTTCCATCTCCAACAATCTCCGAGATTTCCATCCCATGTCCACAGAGACCGCAACCCCTCTACCACTTTATAGATAGACTTTGAGAACTTTTGTGACTGAAATACTCCTGACCCTGTGGCCACCCTAGGATTGAGCCTCCTCTCACTTGGTGAGAGGTTGACCTTTGGATGACAACTGGATGTCACCACTGGCCCAGACTCAAAAGATTCGGTTGGATCTCCCTGGAAATCCAATCAATTTCCAGCCTACAATGTAATATGAACTTATCGATTAAGATTTAAGAGAGGATCCAGACAGCCACCAAATCACCCAAGAGGAAAGAACACAGCATGTGTTGTTGGCCTGTTGCATCTCCTATTAGACTGGATGCTCCTTTAGAGAAGGGATCAGTTTTCACCTTTCTATCCACAGCACAATGCCGGCACATAAAAGCTCACTGACTTATTAAATGTTTTAACTTTAATAAGTCACTTCTTTCTCTGGGTCTAAGTTTCTAAGCTTGGCCCAGTTGACCTAACATCTCTTTCCAGCTTTATCTAACCCTATGAGTTAGTTAGATAAAGTCTCTTTTATCAATATACCCTGGAGGCAATATCATCTACTAGCCTTCTAAGGAATGAGGTCAACAAGATGCCAGGGTTGTGATGATAAAAAGAACAAAATCACCAGCAACCTTTCCCATTTTCAGAAACCTTCCCCTCCAACATTGAGATGTTATCCCTAAGTTCCTTTAAAATAGGGTTTCCAGGCTCTTCTCTCTCTACCTAGTTAAGCAAGCCCCTCATCCCCACACCAGTTGTAGTGTGTTAGGTACTGAGGTGATGCTACTATTGTGGCCAATCAGAGTAAACACTGGCAGATCTGTTCCATTTCTTGCTTTTTTGTTTTCCTCCTTCTAGGCCCCTGAAATAATCTGCCTTAACTCAGTTTGGGGCTTCTAAATTTTTCTCCTCTTCATTATTTTGTAAGGTAAAGTTGCTTGTTCTCCTCAATACTTTACAAATAAGCTTTCCTTATAAACCACTGTGGCCCTTGGCAGCCATGTCCCTGCTAGACAGAGATAAAATCTTTGTCCTCATGCCTAGAATGCTCTGCCTCTCTCCTACCTCCCCACTCCCATTGTGGATCCCCCTTGCCCCACCCCTTCCCAATTCCTTTGTAGATTAGCTTTATGTCTAGCATACCCCCAAAGAGACTCCTGGGGGGCAACAAGGTTTAGCGTGTGCATACCCAATTGTCAAGCAGAGTAACCTGGCACTCACTCACTATCAATAAGTATCTATCACTTACTAAGTACTTACTGTGTGCTGGATACTATTGATGGGGCACTAATGATGGACCCCTAGTAGGCCCTGGACTTTCCCCCAGTCCAGCCCCTGGCATTTACCTGAAGCATCCCATCCATCCCAGTATAATGCTTTCAACTGTCTTTTCCTTATAGCCCTCCAACCCATACCAGGCTACTTGCCATTCCTTGATCCCATTCAGAGTTTTCTCCATCTTTTTCTGTATTAAAGTACCAATCTTAACCGCATTAAATTTCACAGATTCTTACAATCTCATTTGCTATAATAAACCATCACTACTCTGACTGAAAGAAAGCTGGAGTGGCTAAATTCTTTCAAGACAGACCCACCCCGTACCCTTGCATTTTGGCATTCCTAGCACCTCTAGACTGTATCACTGTTGGAGGCATTAGGAATACAAGACCAAGGAAAAGAAACCAGCCCTACCTTCAAGAAACTTCTTTTCTGTAGTAGGTGCTTAATAAAAGATATTGAACTAAATATTACTTCTAAAGAGTAGAAAGCAGAAAAGGGCTCAGAGAATGAATGAATGAATGAATGGCTAAGGTCTGAACATAGAAATAAAAAAGAGAATATCCATGACCTTCAGTTCACAACATATTAGAAACAAAGATAGACTCTATTAGAATGAGGCTGAATAAAGACTGCCTAAAATATCATGGGGAGAGGGGGAGTAAGTGCAGGACCCCTCCTCACTTCAAACCACCTCCCCACCCCCTCCTGCTAGAGCTCCCCCTCCAAGAGGCCTCGGCTCCCAGGGCTCAGCTCTCCAGAGACACAGGCTTCTATTGTCTAGTCTACAAGGAAAGAATTTTAGAGATGGTACAGTTCAGTAAAGGGCTTAAAATGAGACACTTGGAAGAGATGATCCAAGCTCTGACATTCTACAGCCCTCCAGGTTTGAAAGACAAAGAAAGGGTATCATTGGCTGCAGGAAGCCCAGGGAAGCAGCAAGGCCAGATCTGAGAGCTAGCCTTGGTGCAAGGGAAGGAGGATGAGAAAGAGAAGGGAGAGGGGGAAAGAAAGATGGAGGCAGGGGAGACAGGTTAACACGGCAAAGCATGGCTGTGTTTGCCAGAAATGTTGCTGGGTCTACAAAGAGGTCTCTGAAACATTAGAAGAGGGGAAAAACAGGATTCTGGTCAGCTCATGGTAGGAAAACTGTCTGCTCCATGACACCTCCACCTGCCAAGGTCCTCCCCTTCAGGTGCCCCAAACAGGCAATGTAAACGCAGGAAGGAGAACGTCCCAGTGTCCATGTATCTCTGTGTCTCTCACACACAAAATGAGTCTGTCCCTGGGCCAGTCTCCATCTCTACCTTTGTCTCTGTCACTCTCTCTAACACACACACATGTATGCACGCACGCATAGTCTGTGTCTTTCTATCTCTCTCATAGTCTCTTGGTGTATCTATCTCTTGTCTGTCTCCCTGTCTTTGTCTGTCTCTCACACACATAGTCTATTTGTGTGAGTCTCTGTTACATACACATGCACTCACACAAGCATACATGTATATCTGTGTAGGTCTCTCTCTCATGAAGCCCCAAGAGGAGGGGAGGAGGCAGGATTCCTATTTATGACCTCACTGCTTCTAGTATCAGATGACCAAGGACTCTGGGAGCAACTTCACCCATAACACCACGAGGAGGGGGAGGGGCAAGGAAGCTTCAGCTCCCAGACGAGATCAATTGTACAAATGCTTGGCCGGTGCCTAGAATGTGCTGCCAGCTGCCTCGTGCTTTGAAGGTCTTGGGAGGCACCTTGGCTCCAAACCCCAGGCTCCATCTTACTGATTCCCCCAATAAGGCTCTGAGCCAAGAGCTGAGTTGGAGACCAGAGAGCATAAAAAAATCACTTTCATAAAGTCTTTCAGGCAAAGATGAGACACTGTTCAAAAAGCTAATTTTAGAAAAGGTTTAGAAATGATTTGCTGGAAATATAAGGGGTGAGAGGATCCAGGAGCAGAGGGAGGGGGATTGGCAGACCACAAGCAAGTAAACCAACAGACCAGCATTAATTGAGCACCTGTGATGACCCCAGAAGTGCAAATACAAAGAGACACTGCAGGGGCTGTGGAGAGGTTGATTGAGGAGGTGCCTCAGTTTATACAAGGCTGCTTCCTCCTTTAGAATAGAAGTTCCTTGAAGACAGGGATGGATTTCTTTTCTTTGTTATCACCAGGGCCTAGCCCAGTGTCTAACAGTATAATAGGTGAAATGAATGTTTATTGATGGATTGGTGGAAGCTAAGTGACCTCTGGTCTTTCATCTAGTTAATGGCACATGGGGTTCAAAGCCCCAAATAGAGGGAAAACAGACTTTTAACCAAATGGGTACAGCTCATAGCAAATCATGTAATGTAGAAGAGCCAAACTGGAAAGGATGCCACCAGGAATCACGTCCAGCACACATCTCACAAAGAATTCTGTCTACAACCTCCCCAGGCAAGAGGTCACTCAGCCTCTGCCTGAAGACCTCCATGAAGACAGAACCCACCCCTCCACTTTGATTCCCCCCAACTCCATCTTCTTTCCCCACTTCCACTCTTCCCCCTCCCCTCACCATTGAGGATGATGCCTACATAGGATCTGCCCCTAGCTTGCCCTGCCCCCTTCCCAGGACAGGGTCCAAAGAGACCAGGTTAAAAGTGAAGCAGTTAACTCAGATTTCAAAGGAAAGAGGCCAGGTCAGAGACAGGTGATCACAGAGGGGTGCCCCTAATCAAAAGTAGTGCCATCTGTGGCACCAGGAAATGGGGAGAAAATTGCAGGGTTTAGAAAATGACTGTATTTAAAGTGTTTCTTTCTCCTGGCACCACTATCACCCTTCACATACACCCCCACATGCACACATTCTCACACACTCTCACACACACACACACACACACACACACACACACACCTCCCTGCGTGCCTATTGGAGTCTCAGACAAATGCAGGAAAGCCACAAAAGGAACATTAGGACTCAAGAAACAAAATGTGGTGGGATGGATAGAAGCATAAGTCACTCCATGGTAGGCAGAACCCCCTGCTCCCAATGCTCTCTATGGCACCTGCCCCCAAGAGCAGCAGTGTAAAGAGAAACCCCCACACACAGAAACTCTGCTTGGTGCCACCCAAGTTAGTCAAGGTCAAGGCTGGACACCAGTGGGACCAGGGCTGCTCCTTCCCCCTCCTGCTGTTGGGCCTCAAGAGTATACAATCTAACCCAACCTCCTAACAACCTAACCTCTCTTGATCTCAATGGAAATTAATTAAGCACCTAAGCCAGTCATTCATGTGAGGAGAACAAGGCCAGGGGGTTTGAATGAAGTGCCTAAGGTCATAGAATAAGAGATGGGCCAGGATTCAAACTCACTTCCTTTGACTCCAGGTCCAATGTTTCATCTGCTATACCCAGGAACCTGAGAGAATTGATACCTGGTGCCCATGATTTTCCCATTTCAATGCACTGACCTCCACTCCCATGGAGAACTGGATCCCCCTGCACAAGCCCATTGAGAAGTGTTCTACACGGGAATGAGCATGGCCTTCAGGGAGGATATGGGGGGATGAGGGATGGGAAAGGAGCTGGAAGATACAGGCACCAAAACAGGGAAGAAAGACTGTTACACGCCTTGAATGCCAAGCTGAGGGCTTTTATTTTATCCTTGAGGCTGTGGTGATGGAGCAGAAACCATCTTGGAGAGACCCCTGGCTTTGGCACTGATTCTCTGGACTCACCCCCAGTGGTTTCCTTACCCTGGAGCACCCTTCTATCCTGGTGGTCCCTTCTCCCATTGGTGACTTCCTCCTAGAACTTCACTCCCACTGAGGTAGGGCCCAGAATGGATCCGTTCTGTCCCCTCCCCCCACTGTTCCCGTTATGATGGAGGTCTCTGAGAACAGGGATGGTCTCTCTGCAGCCACTGTAATCCCTGTGCTTAGCACAGAGGTAGGCCCTGAGTTTAGTGCTTAATAGTGGTTGATTTAAATGCAAAGGACTCGAGCCTTCAGTCAGCTGTTGTCATCCCCTAAAAGCCATGACAGCCCTTTCCTCGGGTGCATAGGCTTCCCTCCAGCCTTCCCCATCCCCCACCCTCGTTCCCACCTTTGCTCATCCGATCCACCCTCCCCCCATCCTCCATCTATACAACTGTAAGAACCAGACCCCAGAAGTGTTCAGACAGAGCTGGGAATAAAGGTTGAAACGGAAGTGCAGGTGACCAGAGTCAGGGCCTAGCAAGGTCAGCCTGCTGACAGGCCAGAATCAGGCAGGAAACAATTGAAGTGGCCCGACAACCAGCCACCAGTTCCTTTGTGCAAATGGCTACAGGCTAATTCGCTTATGTGACAAAGAAGTGAGGCAGACAGCCTGGGCGACAGTCCAGGGGATCAATGGTCAGCCAGGAGCTCTAGTTTGTCAGGTGAGCTCAGGAAAACAGGAGATCACTGAGATAGAAGCAGGAAACCTCCCACAGCTGGGCCAGCAGAAGGCTCTAATGCCATGACCTTGGATGAGGTAGCTGTCTATGGAGAAGCTGCTCCAGGAAATGAGAAATACAGCCCACCCCTGGAACTTGGGCCTTTCCTTGGGAGACTACGGTATGTCATGCATGAAATCATGTCAGGATCAAATCTGTAGCATCCTTAAGGTAGTACTTGGCACACAGTAAGCGCTTAATAAATGCTTTTTCATTCATTCATTCCCACATACATACCACTGCTCCCTCCCTCCCATCCTGGATGGGGAGAAGGCTGGTAAAGTGAGTATGAAATGCCCCTTCACTTTAGGATTCAAGAGCTAGGGCAAAGTGAAGGCCCTGAGTCCTGCCATGGCTCAGCTGCTAAGTAACCATGTGACCTTGGCCAAGTCCTTTCTCTTTTCTGGGCTTCAGTTTCATCTCCTAAAACAATGAAAGGATTGACTTAGGTGGTCTCTTGGTTTCCAGTCAGCTCTGATCCAGGAGTCTTCACTTCTCCCAGGAAAGGATGAGTGCCCAATCCAAATCCGGATTTGAATTCCATGCCTCTTGGTACCAAGAGACAAGTCCCTTCTTCTCTGAGCCTCAGTTTCCCACTCTGTAAAATGAATAGGTTGGCCTCAAAGACCCCTTCTAACTGGAACCAATGAGGCTGAATGTATGTCCTTCATCCCTCCGCTCAGTCTGTGTCCAACTTCAGGTTCTAGAAAAAGCCTAAATGTCTGGCAATCCACTATCAGTAGCCGAGAAAAAGAAATTCCATGAAGGGAAAGCCCGATGCAGACAAATCTGACTTAAGAACTCAGACACTTCCCCCGCAAGGCTGTTTTCTGGTCAGTCACTGACTTCACCACCACAGACACAGGCAAGACCTAGCCCCTCCCAGCTAGCCCTGGCTATTTCTTCTTCCATCGGAGGTGGGGCTCCAGGAGGTCAATTATCAAACCCCTCCAAAATCCCCTCTCTCGGGCCCAGGGCCAGTGGCTCAGCCTGATTTAGCCTCGGGTACCAAAATTGAGGACAGAAATCCTCCACAAAGACCAGTGCCCGGGGAACCACCAAGTCTCAGGGAGTTGGGTTGGACCAAACGTCACTTGCAATTAGAATTGCAACCAGCATTTAGAAGAGTCGTGCAGAGCCAAATAGGAGTGGATTGTTCCCCAAACACAATACTGCCACACATGGATGGCAGCCATGAAAGGGGGCCAGCTGCCAACAGGGAACAGCAGGGGTTTTGGGGGCTGCCCCTGCCCCTATTGTTGGCATCTACATGGGCAAGTGGGTGGCTTAGACCCACTACAAGCTCCTCCCTAGAGCCAAGACCTCAAGCTCAAACTTGGGTAAAATTCTGGTCAAAGAGCTGACTAATAGGAGGCTGCCCCATCACCAGTGGGCAAGATGGTGAAGGAATCTGGACCACTGAAACTAGGATGGGTTTCTGAACTTCCTAAGAAGGCATGAGGAGCTAGAGGCAGAGATCTGAGAAACTCAACTCTAACTGTGCCTCCACAAGCAAGCGGCTGGGGAGGGGGCCAGGCCTCTGGCTCAGTACAAGCCTGGGGTGGGGGTGGGGGGAACATGGTGGGGAGAGGCAGGGATCAAGCCAGTCAAACAGGTTTCACTGACTCACAGACCTGCCAGGTTCCACATACCCAGGGGTGATAAGGTAGCAATATCTGCCCTCAAGGGTAAGGGGAAAAAAGACAAAAGATAAATGTCCCAGGCTTCTCCCACAAAGGGCTTCCATTCTCCACACCCACAGGGTAGATTCTTGGGAAAGTCCTATACCAGGACCCCAAGGGACCAGAAAAGGAGAGTGACAGTGACAGTCCTCAAAGATGCTCTGCACCCAAAGACAAGACCGGCCCAGCTCTCTCTTAGAAAGCTCCCAGACTGGATCTAGGAAAAATAATCCACCCCTTAGTAGCCCCTGGGCCAAAGAGACACAATAAAGGAAAGGGCTGGTATTGGACCCCAAGGGGCTTCTGATGGGTTCTAAACCCACTAATAGTAGAACAAAGCAGGCTCTCTCTGAAGAGTTACAGTGCCCCCAGCCACTCATAGGACCTAAACTGCCAAACAGTCCGACGCCCCTCATTGAACAGAAGACAGATAAGCTCACAGGCAGCTGGAGCCTGGGAACAGAGAGTACCAGCTAACCTACTGCTCTTTCCATGTGTTTTCTTTCATGTTAGAAATAAGGGGATGGTGGGCCTACCTTCCAATGCCACCTTTGACACTTAGAGGCCCTGTGGCCAGTACAGTGAACTGACTCTCAGTTCACTTAACAGGTAAACACTCCCATTTGCATTGTCATTTCATTCAAAGAAATATTTTGCCTTTTCCAACATTTTTCATTGTTAAATGGAAAATCTGTTTTTCAGGCAGATCAGTCACATGGATGTTTTTCAATAAACTCCTTTTAATTTTTTATTCCTGAGGATTTTCCATTTAACACCATCTCCTATCTCTGTGCCTTTGCCTAAGCCATGTCCCATGCCAGGAATGCCAGCCTTTCTTTACCTTGCATCTTTGATCTCTAGCTGGCTCCAAAGGTCATCCCATATAACTACCTTCTATATGAAGCCTTTCATAATTGCTCCCAGCTGCTAGTACCTCAGATCTTCTTCACTTCCTGTCCCCCTGTGCCTCCCACATTACCTAATTACTATATACTTATATGTGAACTGGGGGCAGCTAGATGGCACAATGAACAGAATATCAGGTCTGGAGTCAGGAAGACCTCAGTTCAAATCTGGCCTCAGATACTTACTAGCTGTGTGACCTTGGTCAAGTTTCACCCTGTTTGCCTCAGTTTTCTCATCTATCAAATGAGCTGGAGAAAGAAAAGGCCAACCAACCACTCCAGCATCTCTGCCAAGAAATACTATGGCAATTGTCCTCAATTTACCCATCCACTGATCAGCAAACATCTATCTCCCATAACCCTAACCTGTGCTAAAAGCTAGGAACAGAAAGACAGAAAGGAAACAGTCTCTTAGGGAGTTTACGTTGTATCAGGAGACAACTTGTTAACATGTGGTTGAGTCGTTTTGTTTCTTTTTCCTGTCTGACTCTCCATGACTCCATTTGGGGTTTTCTTGGCAAAGATCCTGGTATGGTTAGCCATTTTCCTTCTCCAGTTCATTTGACAGATGAGGAAACTGAGGCAAACATGGTGAAGCGACTTGCCCAAGCTAGTGTCTGCTGCTGAATTTAAACTCAGGAAAATGAGTCTTCCTGACTTCAGGCCCTGAACTCTAATCACTTTGCCACCTAACTGCCTGATACCTATAGTAGCCACCCCAAAGAATTGTGAAACAAGTGAAATATCTTACATAAATCTCTTTGCAGACCTTATGGTACTGTATAAATATCAGTTATTATTAGGCAAGTCAAGAGGCAGCCTGATGTACCAAATATGGGGGGGAAGGGGGAGAAGAGAGAACTCTATCCAGTACATAAAGACCTGGGTTCAAATCCTACCCAGATCCTACACACACACACACACACACACACACACACTAGCTAAAAAAGTCACTTAGATCACATCATCCCTAAGCTCCAGATCTATGACCCTAAGTCATGGCCTTAGTTTCCTCATCTGTATAATCAGGGGTTTAGGCTAGTTCATAGCTAAAGTCCCTGTCAGTTCTATGACCGCATAACCTCTTTGGGAATCATGGTCCCCTGAAAGTGGCTTCTGGTTCACAGATGGACAAGGAGTAATCCAACACTGAAGAAAACCCAGACTTCAGGGTACCCAGCAGTGGGGGTGAGGGTGGAATCACTATTTTGGGACCCCAGGTTAAGACCCCCTAAGACACTTCCAGCTCCAGATTCTGGGATGCTTTCTTTCTCTTTGACTTTTCTCTCTCCGTCCTTTGTGACTGAGCTGTAGGCCTGCTGGCCACCAGGGCACTCAGGGGATTGAGGAGAAGTAGAACAGACCAATCATGCCAATCTGAGCAAATCCCCAAAATGAATGACCCTCTGGGGAGCCTCCCTTCTCTGCTCGGTCCCCACACACCTCATTCATTGGCTCTTTCTCCCATAGAATGAAGGTCCCTAGCCCTGCTCTCTGAGTGGGGGAGGCTTCTACCCACACAGCAGCCAGTTCTCTCCTCCAGAGCACAGAGACCCGGAGCTGCCACTCTCTCATGCTCCTTGCCCAGCCAGGCTCACGAGGCGAGACCTCAGTTGTGCTCACTTGGCCCTGTGCCCCCCAACATAACTGACCCAGAGAGAGCCCTCCTGTGTCTTTTAATCACTGTTTCAATGGCTTCATGGGAGAATTTGAACTGTGACCCACCACTGGCACCACAGACACTCTAGGGATGGGGATGGGGGGTAGACAGAAAGAATCAGACCTGAGAAAACCAAATCAGCCCTCTCCTCCTTGATGACCCACATGGGCTATGCTCTCTAATCACCTTGGAATGGCATGCCCACCTCCTCCAGTCTGCCTCCCTCCAGCATTTATCAAGTGGGGAACATGTCAACCCCATTTCAGATACCATTAATGCTGGTTAGAGAGGACTAACCAAACCAGTTAGTCAGCAGTACCCTGAGGGCCAGGGTCTCCTGCTGTGTCCCAACTACCTCCCATTACCCTCTTTCATGAACTCCAGGCAAACTGACTGAGGTGCTGTTGGCCAAGCTCAGCACTCCATCTCCCATCCCAACATCTTTGCCCATATGCTCCAACCATGCAATACACTCCCTCCGTAACAACGACTGCTAGCATTTATGTAAGGCTTTGAGGGTGGCAAAGCTCTCTTCATAGATTATCTCATTTGATCTTTTCAACAACCCTATAAGGCAGCAGCTTACTGTCTCCATGTAACGGATGAGAAAACTAAGTCTGAAAGAGAAGGCCTTGGCTAGATCTGAGGTAGGATTCTGACCAGCAGTCCAGCACTCCGACCAAGAATCTCTACCTTGGAGGTTCAAGGTTTAGTTCATGGATGCCCCTCCTTTGCCCAATAAGAAATCCTTCCTAATTTTTCATATTGGTGATACAGTCGGTAAGGCATTACGTATCTGGATAATCTGAAGGACCCAGATTCAGATTCTGGCTTTGACATTAACTATGTGAGCAATCACTTAACTTGTCTGGACCTCAGTTTTCCCAACTGAAAAATGAGATGGTTAGATCAGATGATTTCAAGGGTCATTTTAGCTCAGATCTATGGCAGCATCTCTCCCTCCCTAAATGACATTCTTTATCTGTTGATGGGTTCTACCATCACCACTCCCAGTAGAATGAACCGCCTAGGAGGGCAGGGACTTTTCATCTCAATTTGCCAGAGCAGCACAGCCTCCAGCATACAGTAGGTGCTTAACAGCTATCTGTTGGATTAGATATGCTGAGACAGATTGCCTAAAAATTAACATAAGGAAAGGAAGGAAAGCAGAGTAGAAATGGCTCCTTACCATTTGCCAGAGAGCCTTCTGCCAAAGCTTAATCTCCCCCAAAATAAGCTTACTTGAACTAGGGCCCTGCCTTTATTGGAGGTGACCTCTGTCTGGAATATGCCAAAAGCCCCCCACGGGGGTGATACCTTTTGTAAGAAATGATACAAACACACACACACACATACAGAAAAGTGGAAGGGTAGTGGGACCAGCCAGGCAGCTCAGACGCAGGCATTGGAGCTGGCTATGTATGGGTGAGGGAAATTCTGGAACAGCTCCCTTGGACTCAGGAAGAAAATCAGAATGTCCCTGGAGATCCTGAATGTTTGAGACTCCCTTCTGACTTCTTCCCAAAGAGCTGAACCTGGCCTGAGAAGCTAGCAGGATCACTGACCTCAGCAGGATTCAATTCAGATGTGTCTGGATATCAAGAGTTGCCTGGGAATGTGGTCTGGGATCCATTAAGTGTGATCAGCCCAGGTCAGAGTAATTACCAGAATTCAGGTATTGGATATGTCTACACTGACCTAGCAGTGTTTCTGAGAATCTGGGCAATTCCTTCCTATCTCTGGGAAATCCGGACTCCTTCAAATCCTGAGAGTGAGCCCTTCGGAGAAGACCTTTACATGTCTACTGGCCAGGGGAGGGGAGGAGGGATGAGCTGACTGGTCCCACCACCAGGGCACATCAGGACAGCTGGTGCGCCTGGCACGGAGGAGAGGCTCAATGCCTGCCTACTGAACTGAATTCAAGGTTTGCCAGTTATTACTGAGCAAGTCCAGAATGGTGGAATGGTGAATGGCCCCACTGGCTAGAGAGATCTGTGGAGAAAGTCCCCCAAGGCACAAGGAGAAGTGGTTCGGAGTGTGGGGCCAGGAGCCTCTTTCCTCCCTGAACCATCCCCCACACTGAAATAGGGACATTTCTCTTCCACACCCCACTATTTGGGGAGAAGATAAGGTGGGGCGGAGGGGAGGAGAGATTGTAAGATTTTCTGTGTGCTGTTGAGGGCAATAGGGAAGTGGAAGCCCCCACCTCCTAGAATTTTGATTAGAATAGTACCCACGTCTTAAGAAACGAACCCACAAGGGGGAGAGTGCCTAATTTATGGAGGGATGATGGACTGTGTGGTGGCAGTAAAGGGGTAGAAGAGAGAGAAGGCAGGGTCGGTTTGGACACTCCTTGTTCTCTGCTTGGGCAGCCCCCCATTTTCCATCTCGCCAGCGCCAATGAACTTCAGATCAGTCCGCCTTACATAAGCCTCCCCTCTCCCCCCGCTTCCCCCCAGTCTCCATTTCTCTCCTCTTCCCCCTCTCCCCGCTCCTCTCCTCCCTGGCTTCACTCAAGAGATGGCCCCCAAGGAGACTGAAAAGGGGCAAACCCCACCCCCCATCCAGGGAAGAAAGTGGACAGCGGCGGCGCCCTCACCCCGCCTCCCATCTTTCCATCTTCTCCCCCGACGAGCGTAGGGGGAAGGGACTTTTCACAGCTCCCTCCTTCGCAGCTCCTCTCAATTCTCTAACCCTAAATCAGGGGGCACGGGGATGGGGATGGGCTTTATTCCTATGGGCCTGGTCCGGCGAGGGCTCTACTTCCTGTCCCTCCACCACCACCACACACCCCCAGCCCCAGCTCAGGTTGGGCAGGAGGAAGGGGCTTTGCTCCACGCCCTTCCCCCACCAATTCCCCCTCGCTCAGGCGCGAGGGATCCTAAACCTCCTTCCACCATCCCAGACTGAGCTGAAGGGGGTACCTTAAGGAGAACCCCCACCTCACCCGGCCGGCCTTCGGGCTCCCCTGGGTGGGAGGGGGAGCATCTTTCTTATTCCCCCCAACCTCTACCGCCCCAGCTCACCACGGTCTGCGGCAGGAGGATTTCCGAGTTGGCCCCATCGCCGGTGGCCTCCTTGTCCGGCTTAAGCCCGGCCACGGGCGGCTGGAAACTAATCTTCACCATGGCCCCAGCGCCGCCAACACAGTCACGGTCACGGTCACGGTCGCGGGCGCCCCAGAGAACAGCGTCCAAGCCCAGCCCCGCCGCTTCAGCTCTGGCCCCGAGCACACCACACCGGAAGTTTGGGAGGTGGGTTTTTCTCCCTCCTCCTCCTCCTCCCCTGGTTCTCCACGTATCTCCGCCCCTCCTCTCGGCCCGGCCCGCCCCTCCTTTCCCACCCAGAGCGAGCTTCCCACTGAGCAGATGCCCGGCGGACGCCTGATGACTGGCCCCCTGGGCACCCCGGCCTCACCTCCTCTCCTCCTCCTTCCTCCTCGCCTCTAGTTTCCTCCAGTCCTCTGTCACCCCCAACCCCCTTCTCTCCCCTCTTCCTCTGCTCTCCTCCCTCCTATCTGCCTGCCCCTCGGCTTCCATCTTTGGACCACAGGCTATTACAGCTGGGTACGACCTCAGAGACCTCCAGACATCGGAGATGGTACCTCAGAGGCCATCTAAGCAAGCGAACACCAGATCCCAAGAGTTCCTAGGTTCGAATCTTGCCTAATTGGGTGGGACGGTCGCTCGCGCCCGCATAGACACACACATACGCCTTGGACAAGTCACTTTCTTCTATTTCCATGCTGCTGACACAAAGTTACTAAATCCATGAGAGGAGAAGGAAGGTTGGAAAGATTGGAATGCACCCACAGTTTACCAGGGGAAGAAGAGATATTCTGTCCCCAGTAGCAGTAGCAGCCCCAACAGTCCCCCGGCAAAACTAGGGTGGGGCCGTGCTGTTATGCCCCAGGGTGCCAAACTGCAGAAGTCCCCATCAGCACCAGGGTCTGGGGCCAGAATGAAGTTAGAGCTGAGACACCTGCTGGCTGAGCAACCTTGGGCAAGTTCATTAACCTCGCAGAAAGTGTTTCCTCATCTAGAAAATGAGGGTGGTTGAACTCGGTGGTTCCCAAGTTCCCTGGTAGTTCTAAATCTAGGATCCTGTGATTCTTTACCAGAAAAAAAAAAAAAGACGGGGGAAGCTTATCAAACGACAAGAATAATTCATCGAAATAAGAAGCTGGAAGTAGTGCCCCCCTCCCCAACCTCTGCAAGTGGTCTGGGAGGGGATTATTTTGTGCTATTTGCCCCAAACATGAAAATTACACTTACGGCTCCGATGCTTACATTACATCATTGCTTGTTAAATTGCAAATAGCAAACTGGCCTGATTGGTCCCAGGGTGGTTAATGTACTTGTTGTCTGGGCTCCCGGAGACTTCCCTTATCTTTGCTCGTCAGCAGAAAAATGAATAAATAAATAAAAAGAACTTTGTGTCTTTTTTTTTCCAGATCTACATAGCAAATCTTAAGGGGGCTGAGAACGTTTCCGTGCCCAGTTAAGTGATGCTGTCAGTGGCTATGATACTGAACCATCAAGGAGACCTGGATTCAGATCCTGCCTTTGTAGCTGTGACACTTTCTAGCTGTGTGACCCAGCATAATAATAGTGCCGACTTCATACGTTTTAAGGATGGAATTTTTGCACATCTTAAAGCACTGGAGAATTGCTGTTATTATTTAAAAAGGAGCCAGGGTTTTCTGTCCCCAGCTCCCTGATGACCAGAGGTAGTTATAAAGTTGTCTTTGAAGAGCACAGGAGCTATTACCCCCTCCCACCCTCCTTCTCCTGCCCTTTGTTCAGAGCTGTTCCAGATTGTTGAGTTTTCAGGGCTAAGAAGAAGCCAGATTGCAGCACTGGCTTACCACTCCTGCAGCAGCATCCCAGGCATCCAGGCTTAGATCTCTAGCCACACTGCCTAGCCTCTTCCTAATTGACTAGCTGATTGACTGATGGTTGATTGAGGTTAGTGTGGTGTAGGAAAAAAAGAAAACAGAACTCAGACTTGCCTCCCAACTCAGAGATTCAGAACCTCCAAGCCTATCTAAGTCTGATGCATCCATCTAGTCTGACATCTCTCTGAACAAGAATCCTCTTTCCTCTTGCCAGATGTGGGGTCAGCCCACTTCCCTCTCTGGACCTTTGGGGGGGGGGAGGTGGTTTACTCATTACTTCCCATTCTTTTCTTAGACCACTGAAATTGTGTATTTTCCATATACAAGTCCAAAACCTACCCTGGAATTTCCTGGCACTCCTGTGCCCCCACCCTTAGATTCACTGATGCCTCTCAGAACCTCCATTCTAGGGGAAACAGTCCCGTCTTCATTCTTGTCCAGGTTCCATGGCTGATCCTCTGGACTTTCTCTCCCATATCCCCACTGAGGATCTTCCTTCCCTTCATTTTCCTTGTCTGCGTCATCTCCCCCCATTAGAATGGAAGCAGGGACTGTTTCTTCTTTCTGCTTGTCTTTGTACTCTCAAGACAGTACAGTGCCTGGCATAACTTCCTGACTTGATTATGTGCAATTTGTACCGCTTGCTCCTAACTCTGCCCTTGGAGGCCCAGCCCAAGTCTCTTCTCTCTTCAAATAAGTGAAAGCAGCTCTCTCATTTCACCACCACCACCCAAGTCTTATCTTCTCCAAGTTCCTCCAACTGGCCCCATAGGGCCATAGGGCCATAGGCCCAGCCCTGGCCATCCTTTTGGATGCTCTCCAGTTTTATCAAAGTCCATCCCAAAATGGGACAACTACCCAACACTTTGCATTTGCTCCAATGTCATCTGACCATGCTACTTCCCACGTGTTGGCTGCTAGAGCTCTCCATTCAGCCTAAGGTTGCAATTAGGTTGTTTGTTATTCTTCAAACTGCTTCATTGCTCTGCTGACTTGTATTGCATCTTGGTCCACTCTAACCCCCAGACCTTTTTCAAAGGAATTGTTTCCCCAACCTGTCCTCTTGAAGTTGATTTTTTTGAACCCTCGTGTATACCTCTACATGTTTCCCAAATGAATTTCAATTTGACAGGTGTATCACTGATGCCTTCATCCATATTCATGCTCAGTTTCCTCTCTGCTCCAGAACAGTATTAATTCTATTTAGACACCTGGCATAGAATTGGAATTTCCCAATATCCTTGCTTCCCTGTGAAATCTCCTCAGGGCCTTGTTGAAATGTGTGTGTGTGTGTGCATGAGTTCTGTCTTAGATTAAAATAACTTTTAGGCCAATAGTTTCCCCAACTCTAGTGTTTTAATTAAACATCCCAGAAAGTTGATAAATCTCACGGGACATTCTAGGAAAGCTGTCTTACAGGAAGCCATAGTCGGTATGAGAAATGCAGTAGCTTCAGTGTTCTGTTTGGAATCAAGACTCCCCTCTCCATTCTGTGACAGCCAGCACAGCATAGACAACAGGGACAGATGTGTGATCAGGCAAGAAATCAACCTCTGTGCCTCACTTTTGTCATCCATAAAATGGACTCAATAACCTCTAAGTTTCCTTCTAACTCAAAAGCTATAATTCTATGATCTACTCACTATGTGAACCTGAGTCAGTTCTATAACCACCTCATCATCTGTGGAATACCTGCCTTGCCTTCCAGAATTATTGTGAGGCTGCAAATGATGAAGGTAACAGATGACCTTCTGCTAAGTGAAGGTTGGTGCACCTGGCTAATCTGTCTGCCACTTCCATAGATATATACTAACTCCTGCTGATTCCTTGCTGGAGACAAGCTGTCAGTTACAGATAACACCACCTTCCACCTTCCAAGGCTTTTCCCCTAGAGAAGTCCACATTCCAGGGGAGAGAGACAACAATATAAATAGTTGGGTATGTATACTGAAGAGACAGGAGGTAAACTCAGAGGGGAAGGCACTTAACAGCTAAGGCCTCTAGAAAATGCCTCCTGCAGAAGGTGAGAGTTTAGTTAAATCTTGAAGGAAGCAGGGAAACAGGCAGAAGAGAGGAGGGTGAACATTCCAGGCTTGGAGGACAGCCAGCACAAAGGGAGTGTTGTATTGGAAATACTGCAAATAGGTCAATGTAGCTGAAGTGCATGAATGGTAGGAAAGGGGCAGGTTTTGAATAGCTTGATGCAGAAGGGAATGGAAAGCCACTGAAGCTCATTGAGCAGGAGATTGTTACATGGTCAATCCTATGCTTTAGAAAACCATGTTGACATTGAAGGGATGTCCCTCAGTTGGGGACTGGGTGGGCAAGTTCTCATCTGTGATTATGAAGGAAATACTATTGTATTTAACCAGGATAGTTTTCAGAAAACCTGGGAAGATTCATAATGAACTGATGGAAAGGGAAACGAGCAGAACCAGTAGAACATTGTACACATCAGTATAATTGTAACACAATAATATCAGTATTGTAACAATGTAATTATAAATATCTTAACTCTCCTATCAAGACAATGATCCAAGACAATTCCAAAGGACCCATGATGAAAAATGCTCTCCACTTCCAGACAGAGAACTGATGGATTTTGAGCGCAGATTGAAGCAGTTTTTTCCACTTTCTTTTCATTTCTTGTTTTTGATTGTTTAGGTTTTTTTTACAACGTGGATAATATGGAAATATGTTTTAGATGACTTCACATGTATAATTGGTGCGATAATGCTTGCCTTTTCAATGAATGGGAGAGATGCAGGAGGGAGAGAGAATATGGAACTATAAAAAATTTAAAAGAATGTTAAAAATAATTATTAAAAAGAAAGAAAGAAAATCCCATTGACAGTTGAGTAGAGGATGGATTGGAGAGACTTGAGGCAGAGAAACCAACAATAATATTGCAGCAGTCTGAGTGTGAGGTGATAAGGGCTTGAACTACTGTTGTGGTTGTGCCAGTGTAGAGAAGGGAAGGTATACAATAGAAGTTATGAAGGTCCAAACTGTAAGAATAAACAATACACTGGATATGGGGGTGGGAGTGGGAAGGAAGAGGGAGGGAGTGTCTGGGTAGATGGGCATGCCCTCCCCAGTGATTAGGATTTTCCATTAAGACAGGTGTTGCATGGGGCCCAAGGATGGTCCCATCCCACTCCGTGCACTGATGGAAACATCACCCATACCTAACCCATGGATGGAGTGTCTAGAGGAAAGCATGAGGGTGGTGAAGGGTATCAGATCTATGTTATTTGACCAGTTGTTAAAGTAAACGGGGATGTCAGAAATGGAGCAGAGAAGACTTAGGAGATGAGATAGCTCCCTTCTGAGACTTCAAGAGCTTTCATGTGGAGGAAACATAGAGAAGGGATCAGACTTGACCTTTCTGGCCTCCAAGGACAAGGCAAGACCCATGTATGGAAGTCATTGAGAGAAAGATTTAGGTTCTAGTTTCGATCTTGGAAAAACTGAATTCAGTCCCAAAGAGGAATGAACTTCCTGGAGAGGGGGTGAGATACTTGCTCTTGTAGGTCTTCAAGCAAAGTCTGCCTAAGTAAGGCTTTGTCTAAGATACTGTAATAAGGACTTTTTTTCAGGTGTGGGTTCAACTAGACACCCCTGAGATCCCTTCTTAGGTCTGAGAGTCTGTGATTCTGGAACAGGTGAGGGAAAACCCATACCAGCAAAATTCCAGCTCTTTGACATGTTGCAATCTGGACATGAGACTAGGCTAAGGGCTGGTTGTGTGTGCACTGTTAAACCACATATGCCTCCCCAAGGTGGCCACACCCTCAACCAGGGCTTCTCCGGACAGACGTTCAGGATGGGGGCAATGGAGGGCCAGCTCTTATCAGAGTCTAGGAGGGAGTGGGGCAAAGGAGAAAGCATTCTGAGAAGAGACTGAAATCAGGCCTGACCTTCTTAGATCAGTGCTACTCCAGAAGAAACATGTTTCAGACCTTGGTGTTCCCACCCCTTCCTGATTAGCCATGGCCCTGTTAGACCCTGGTTGTCTGGCAGGCTCATGATCCTGTCTCTTCCTGTGGGCTTGGCTAGTTTCATTTTCTAGAACCACTCTCTTGACTTTACTGAAAAGCCATCACAGGACAATCTTCCTGTATTGCTTTAGGGCACTGAAGAATTGTAGAGGCTGGCCAGTTCAATCCTCTCATTTTACAGTTGGGTGATCTGAGACACAAACTTGCCCAGGGTCACTTAGCTAAAAAGCATCCAGACTAGGCTTCAAACCCATGTCTTCCTGACTATCCACTACTCCACACTGCTTCAGACTCCTCTAGTTTTATAGATGAGGAAACAATCCAGGAGAGAAAGTGGCTCTTCCCAAGGCCAAAGCAGTACTTTGAACCCTTAGACTCCAAATCTGTCCCCCGTACCACATTGGTGATTGCAATTAGAAAATCAGTAAACATTTATTAAGGGCCTACTATGTGCCAGCCATTGTGCTGACCTCATTGTTGACATGCCTGTGAAACATGGACAGTCTACCAGCTCCACGCCAGGAATTTGAATCGATTGCATCTGAATTGTCAAACTATGCTTCAGAGAGTGCAACTCCCAATGGGCTGGCCGCATTGTTCAAATGCAAAATGTGCGCTTGCCAAAAACACCATTTTATGGAGAACTCACATGGTAATATGGTTGTCAGAAGAAGCGATACAAGGACACTTTCAAGGTCTCTGTCAAGAACTTTGGATTTGACTGTGTAACATGGGAAACACTGGCACAGGACCGCTCAGCATGGCGTGCCCACATCAGAAAGGATGCTGTGCTCTATGAGCAAAGCAGAATTGAGGCAGCACAAAGTAAATGTAGGATGTGCAAATTTGGAGTATCAATTCCAAATGTTCACACAGACTATCTGGGCCCAACCTGTGATAGAGCATTCCAAGCTCATATTGGTCCGATCAGTCACACCTGGACACACTGAAATTTTACTTTATCATTGTCATTTTGGTCCTCTTCGAAAACTAAGGACGGGCTAAGCCCTGGGTTACAAAAAGAGGCAAAAGACAATCCCTGCCCTCAAGGAGTTCAGTCTAAAGGTGGACATGGTATGCAAACAAATACAGACAAAGCAAACAGAATATAGGCTAAATAGGAAATAATTAACAGAATAGGAGGGGAGATCATTCTGTACAAGACGGGATCTTAACTGGAACTTAAAGAAGCCAGGGAGGTCCCACGGAAGCATGGAGATAATGCCAGAAGGCCAGAGATAATGCCCAGAGCCCAGGATTGGAGGTCTTGTTCATGGAACATCCAGAAGGCTAGTGTCACTGGATCAAAGAGTATATGGTGGGCATAAGGTATATGAAGACTGCAATGGTAGGTGTGGGCAGATTATGAAGGGCTTTGGATGCCAAACAGATTTTATATTTGATACTGAGGATAGTAGGGAACCAGTGGAGGTTGCTGAGGAAGGGAGTGACATGATCAGGTCTGTGTTTTAGGAAAATCCCTTTAGTGGCTGAATGGAGAATGGATTCAGGGACAGCTAGGTGGTGCAGTGGATAAAGCACCAGTGCAGAAGTCAAGAGGGCCTGAGTTCAAATTTTACCTCAGACACTTATTACTAGCTGTGTCACCTTCAGCAAGTCACTTAACCTCCAGTCATCTCCAGTCCTGAGTCATCTCCAGTCTATCTGGTCACTAGATTCAGATGGCTCTGGAGGAGAAGCGAGGCTGGTGACCTGCACAGCTCTCCCTCACTCAAAACAAAGTCAAGTGCAAGTCATGGTCTTCTTCAGCAATGGACACACATACACACACAGAGGATAGATTGGACACCAGGCAGACCACCACCTCCCCCACCTTCCCAGCAGCTACTGCAATAGTGCAGACTTGAGGTGATGAGGGTCTGCACCCAAAGGATGGAAATGTCAAAGGAGAGAAGGGTGTATTGGAGAGTTATTATAGAGGTGAGATCGACAGATGATGTGAGAGAGAGTGAGGAGCTCAGGACGACTCCTATACAAACTTGTAGATACAGAGAAGTCCCAGGTACAGTTCCTGCTTGCCAGGAGTTCACAGGTAGGACAGAGGAACCAAAAACACAGGCAGAATCCCCTTCTCCCCCTAGTGAATTCCTCCCCAAACTTCCATTTTGAGGAAAGTTTCAGGCATCCTTCATTCTTCTCCCAATTGCTTTTGATTCAGCAGGTTTCAACCCCTTCACTCCTTCGTGAGTATCTTTTCCTCTTCTCCTTGTGCCCACTTTTTAGCTCCCTTCAATCTATTATATTCACCATTTGATGACAGAAATCCCCTGAATAGAATATAAGCTCCTTGAAGGCAGGGACTGCTTGACTTTTAATTGTGCTCCTTATATCTAGTGTAGGGCTCAGCACATAATGGATACTTAATAAATCCTTGTGGATTGATTGGTGGAGAATATGAGTAGTGAGCACCTGGAGAATGGGATTTCCATTTCAAGACCACAGTTTCAAATACATGAATCACAGGCTCTTGGCCAGGCATAGAATGTGCCAGGCATAGAATAAAGGGCCTAGGAGATTAGCAGATTTGCTCCAAAGGCTTTAGCTGCAGATCAGAGGGGAGGGAGGAGAGTGCCCAATTTCCGGGGCTGAGACAGTTGCCACAGAGTGTAGTGCACAAGAAAGATAAAGCTTAGGCATGAGGAAGGAAGGGGCCTTGTAATTCACAAGACATAATATTTGGGAAGAGGGATGGTAGCACCACTCATGAAGTGGAACCACCAATGGCTAGAGTCTGGGTGATAAACCAAGCAAGTTTGAGGCCTTAATGCCAGGTGGGAAATGAGTGTTGTTGGGGTTTGACCCATAAGTGGATACAATGATCGAAGGGGTGGCATTGATCGAAGGGAATAAATTTGATAAAATAGGTAGATTCATGGAAACAGGCCCCAGTGACAGCCTGGGGAACTGGAATTATCTTTCTTCCCCAGGCTTCTGCCTCTTTCTGGCATGCCCATTTCTGTGGAGGGATCCCCAATTCCTCCAAGCCTTGGAGCCTTTCCCTTCCCTTTCCTTTCTCTCACCCCATGTACCCAATCAGTTGCTGAATCTCATTAATTCTGCCTTCACAACATCTCCCATCAGGCCCTTCCTTGTGGTAGCTGCCACTTTCTCCCTTCTTACCTGGGTGTTGTAACAGCCCCTCTGAACAAGCCTCTTCCCTTTCCAATTCATTTTCCACAAAGCTAACAATATGCATCTCCTAAAGCTTGGGTCTGACCATATCACTCCCTTGCCCAAGAAGATCCTGAGGTTCCTTCCCTGTTGCCTTGATGAGAAAGCATAAACTCCTATGTTTCCTGCTTAAATTCCATCACAATCTGGATTCATCTCATTTTTCTAAACTGATCTCACAATTCCCCTCTTTAGGTTTGTTGTCTTCTAGGAAAACCAGCCTGCTTTTTGTTTACCATACATGACATCCCATCTTTGCTCAGGCTGTCCCTACTGCCTAGAACTTTTTCCCCCCATACCTCTTCGAACTCAAGCACCATCCCTTATATGGGTCTTTTTCTGATCTCCTCATCTCAGAATTGCTTTGTATTTACTTTGTATGTATAAGTATTCCTTCAGAGATCACATCCCCAGTATACACTGGCATTGATATGGTGGGTCCCCAGAGGGGTAGCAGCTACTTTAGGTCCTAGGGATTAGTAATCCTGTAGATGACTATTCCTAATACTCAAGAGTCCCCACAACAGTGTGCTTCTTACAAATAATCAGCTAGTAAACTCAATTAGTGAGTAGAAAAGACACTTATCCAAATACACTAGCAAAAACAGTAGTTGCAAAGCATTTCCTCAAAAATCTGTGGACACAAAAGTGGGCACAAAGTATGGCATTAGTAAGGCACATTTGTAGGGAACACATATGGCCAAATTCTGGCTGTAATGCCTGAAAGTCTCCCTGGAGATTCTTCTGGAGTTTCATTCTGGGTGTGCTGGACTGGCTTCTCAGAAATTGTGGTATCTGTGACAAAACAATTGTTTGCTGAATTCTCTGGGCTCTCTCCTCAATGGACAGCAGCAATCTCTTACCACCTCAGGATTGTGCTTTATATTTTTTTCCAGCTGAGTGTTAAGGAACTCTTTTAACTGTAGTGCTACTTGCTACTATGCTCTTTCAGAAAGAGTGGATGGTGGGCATCATGAGCCAGAATGGGCAGAAGCCTTTCTAGTTCAGTTCCCAATGGGCTACAGCTCTGAGATTTGGCACCTGGAGAAGGGAGTGATTGAGTTATTTGTTCAGTCATTTCAGTCATGTTCAACTCTTTGTTTTCTTGGCAGTGTTGTAATGAGATCTGTAATTTTCATATTAATCAGTATGATATGTGTAGTGATTACACTATTTAGATTTGTTGGAGCTTCCCTATTTTTCAGGGGACCCTGACTTGGAAGCTGAGATTGCAGCCAACATGCTGCAGTCAAAAGTGATCAATTAAATCCCCTGACATGCTACCAATTCCCATGCTTGTAACCAGCAAGTGAACTGAATCAGGAGCCTCGATCCTGTTCCCACCAAACTAACTCTGGTTCTGTGCCCTGCTGAACGATGAGGAGGCTCAATGACCCTAATGACTTGGAGGCTATTCACTTCAGACCCAAGAGTACCTGTATTGTGGTGCAGCCCTTTGTGGTTTTCATGCTTAAAAACCCTACCCCTGCCGTAAGCAGGGGAGTGCCCCTTCTTAGAAAGGTGGACTTCACTTGCAAGCTGTTTCCCTCACTTTGAAATTGAACTTCTGTTTGATTTCTGACTCTCCTGTCTCTAGCCTGCTCTGTTCTACTCTAGCTATCCACAGGTTGGAGGCTGGCTTGGTCCGATTGACAGCAGAGATACTGGAATAGTTTGCCATTTCCTTCTCCAGTTCATTTTACAGAAATGGAAACTGAGGCAAACAGTGAAGTGATTTACCCGGGTCACATGGCTAATAAGTGTCTGATTCCAGATTTAAACTCAGGAAGACTCATTTTCCTGATTGCAGGCCCACCACTCTACCCACTGCACCATCTAGCTGCCCAGTTATAATTTCTCTTAACAGTTCTTCCTAGTTCAAAGCTGAATTACCTCTGTGAGGGACCTCACCCTGACTTATGATGACCACACCTATACATTTCTCAGCTTCCTGTCTGATCTTATGCAAATAAGAGCCTGGGGACAAAGTCATAAGACAATCCATACCTTTTCATATTCAGATGAGATACATCTTCCAAGATATTGTAAAATTGAAAATTGATTTTAATTCTATTTTTAAGACTTAGTCAAGCTGGTATGGGTTTAATACTCTCTCACACCATGTAAGCATGGCTAGGGGTGCCACAGTGCACAGAGTGGTAGGCCTGGAGTCTGGAAGACTCATTTTCATGAGTTCAAATCCAGTCTCAGACACTTACTAACTGGGTGACCCTGGACAACTCATTTAACCCTGTTTGCCTCAGTTTCTTCATCTGTAAAATGATCTGGAGAAGAAAATGGCAAACCACTACAGTATCTTTGCCAAGAAAACTCCAAATGGGTCCAAGGAATTATCAGACAAGACTGGAAAAAACTACTCAAAAACAACAACAAAGCCCTGTGAGTCTAAACTCCTTACTCATATAAATTCATGCTTCCCTTACATTCCAGAGGAGAACTTTTCCTAAAGGTCAAGCATTTGTCTCATAATTACCTCTACCCTTTAGTCTGGTCGCCTCCAGTAGTTTGAGTCTCAATTTTATTATTTTAGTGTGTGTCTCCACTCAGATATTGTTCACCTTTGGAACCTCACCCACCACCCACGACTCAGATTCAAGTTGATTGCATCAAAGCAGATTATATCTGTGGTGCAGAGGATCACTCCCATCCCCCAAGGAGGAAATAATGGGGAGGAGATGAGGTAACTTTTAGCCCACCTCCTCATTAAAATGCCTTCCCTTTGCCAGGGAAGATCCAAATGACATACTTATCAGATCAGAAGGAAGATTCCCTCTTTAATAGACCCCACCAGCCGTCCCTGGGATCTGTGGTCATGGAGAGGCTAAAGACCCAATTTATTGGCCACTGCTAACTCAACTAATAAATTGATACTACTTGGATGGTTGTCTCTGTTTACCTTAATTTCCACATAACAATGTGGAATAATCCTAACAGCCACATTTATTTAGCGCTGTGTACCAGGGTCTGCAGTAAGCACTCTACAATTGTTATCTCATTCATCCTCTAATCTATGGATAGTTCGAGTTGAACAGAGAAGGCTAGAGACAGGAGAGTCAGGAATCAAACAGATGTCTAATTTCAAAGTGAGGGAAACAGCTTGCAAGTGAAGTCCACCTCTCTAAGAAGGGATACTCACCTGTTTATGGCAGGGGTAGGGTTTTTAATAAGTGAATGCTCTTATTCTCATTTGCAAAGAGGTCAAATGACTTGCCCAAGATCACACAGCGTGTGTCTGAAGCCCTATTTAAACTCAAGAGGTCTTCCTAATTCTACTTTGGATGTACTCCATTTACATCTGAAAGGGTCTCACCTCTTTAATACTTGGATTCTTTATTTACTCAAGCCTTCCACATAAGCCATACTGCTGAGGTTGAGGGGTTATTGGGACCCCAAAATACCGACAGTCCGGGTCGTGCTTGAATGAATTTGATTCAAGCCTTCTCAAAGCCAAAGAAAACAAGGTTTATTAGAGAGTCGCCTGATTGGGTTGCCTCTTAAGGAGCCTAAGCATTTGTAACACTTGTATTCACAAGCGAACCCGATACAAACCCAGGTAGGCAGAGTCTAAGCTGGACTGAATCTGAGAGCCTTCCTGGATGAAAAATGAAACTTAAATACAGAAGAGTATAGGAGGAGCTTGGGGTGGGGGTGGGGGGTCTGGTAGTCCTGGGTGATGGGAGGAGGGGTTTAGGAAGGGTCTTGAGGAAAAGTGCAAGGAGGGTCAAAGGCTGGAAACACCTGGAGGCTAGCAGGAGATATCAGACAATGGAGGGTTTGGGTGGGAAGCAGGTGGGGTAACCCAGAGATCTTGATAGAGGCAGTGTGGGAATGGGGTTTTGATGGGATCAAGGGTGGGGAGTAACACAGACCTGAAATGATAATGAAAAGCCCATGGGCTTCCTGAGACTGCCTGAACAAATGGGAAGATTAGATTTGAGTAAGAAAGGCCAGATTAAGTGGGGAGATACTGGGAGAGCTCAATTTGAGTATGAAAAGCCAGGTCAAGTGAGGAGATTCCAGGGGTGCTCAAGGGAGTTCCCAGAGTCTGAACCCCATCAATACCCTTACATATATATTTCCACATTCACGTCTCTGTGGTCTCCCCTGAGAGCAAGGATGTGCCTTTACAACCAACCCACCAATTAGTAGGAGATTAATAAATCTTTAAATTAAATCTTAGAAAAAATGGTGCCACCAAGAGAGGTGAAGTAGAATTGACAGATGCAAATATATTTCTATTCCAGAAAGGGAAGGGTGAGTTCTTTGGGCTCTTGACTGCTGAGCTTGATGTCAATTCCTGACAGAAATCTTAAATTAAAGAGGTGGTTTGTTGGTAGCCCTTAGAAAGGGAAGAAGTGATCGCTGTGAGCCAGCGTGAGCTCATTAAGAACAAGCCTTGCCAGACTAACCTCATTTCCCTTTTTCCTTTTTTTGACAGGATTAATAGACTGATAGATTAAGGGGAAAGGGAGAGGAAGAACGGAAGTGCTATGAATCTCAGTTTCTGGATTTCAGCAAGACTTAGAAAAAGTCTCTTGTATTCTATCTACGGACACCAGCCTCGGGGCTGTTCCACCAACAAGACCTGGCTCTGGGCATTCTCTCTGGCCTGGGACATTCTCACTCTGCTCTGACCGATGAGGTCAGGGAACCATCATGCTGAGGTTTGGGGTACTCGGAACCCCCAAATAGCCACACACCAGGTCCTGTCGAATGAATTCAACTCAAACTTTCTTTCAGCCAAAGTAAAACAAAGGTTATTAAAACTTTGCCATATTGTGTTGACTTTTAAGAAGTCTATCCATTTGTGATACTCATATGGACAAGTGGGCCAGATTGAGTCTGAGCTTGTGTTTGTCCTTTGCTCTCTAAGTGGACAATGACATCAAGATGATGACATGACTTGCAGTTGACTTAGATTTGAGTGAGGGAGGGCTGTGCAAGGTCACCAACATCACTTTCTTCTCCTGAGCCATCTGGGTCCAGTGACCAGATGTTCATCAGGATGACTGAAGATGGCCCAGGATGCAATGGGAGACCCTGACCGTTTCAGGTTAAGGTCTTACCGAATTCTCACTTTGAGTGAGATACACCCATTCAATGAATAGGCTTCTTTAAGTAATTACTCAAGGGATGGCCCTTTTAATTAAAAAAAAAATCAAACTGGGAGAGGAAGACCCTCAGGGTTCTTGGGTAAAAGAGAAACAATTACTATTTAGAAATGACTAGTTGAGTCCGAGCAGAGAAGGATCTTATTCACAGAAAGACTGTGGCAGGGATCTGAGGATGGTCTAGTAGTCTGGGAGGAGGGGTCTAAGGAAGATCTTAATGGAACTGGGGTGGCTACAGGTCAGAATGAAAGAGTGGGATTCTGATGTGACCCAGGGTGGGAAACTGATGGAGGCAATTGCCATCAGGGAGATACCAGATAATGGAAGACTGGGGTGGAAAGCAGGTGGGGCACCTGAGTTAACAGAATAATGGAGGCCCAGTTAGGTGTAGGGTAACAAGTTTAGGTATGAAAAGCCAAATTAAGTGAGAAGATTCCAGGAGAGGTCAAGGAGATTCCCAGAGTCTGTACCCCATCACTGACCTCTGACCTCCCTGGCTTCCTTTAAAATTCTACCTTCTACTGGAAGTCTTCCCCAGCCCCTTTTTATTTCAGTGCCTTTCTGGTGTTAATTATCTCCTCCTTATCCTGCATATGACTTCTCTTTCTTGCTAAGTAATGTCTGACTCTATATGACCCCTTTTGGGGTTTTCGTGGCAAATATATTGGCTCTTGTTTTAGAGAGAAGGAAACTGAGGCCCCAAGCTAGTTAGTGGCAAAGTCGGGTTTAGATCCAGAGCTTCCAAATCAAGGCTCCTTCCAATATACTCCTACCTAGAAGTTACGCTAGGAGGAGGAAGGGGTAGTGCTGTGTTCCCCTCTAGTTGCTTCGAGCACCTGACACACACACCATGGAGCCAGGTTTCCAAATGCACCTTGAAACAGGTCGTGGCATTTGCTGTAAACCAATATTTTCAGTAAAATCAACCCTTAGTTTGAAGAAACACCAAGTTTTGTCATTGAGTAAAACCAGCAGCCAGGGGAAAATGGAAAGAATGCTAGACTTGGAGTAAGGAGAGAGCTAGCTGAGCTTGCACTGTGTCCTCCCAGGACCCTGAGTAAGTGGTTAATGACCCCTTACCCCTGACTCCAATAGGTGACTGGGTATTGAAGCTAATTCCAAGCACTGGGCTTGGAATCAGGAAGCCTTGGATTCAAATCCAGCCTCAGACATCTAGCTGTATGACCTTGGGCAAGTCACTTAACTGATGCTTGACTCAGTTTCCACATCTGTAAGATGGGGATGATAATGGGACTCAAGGGAGATGATATTTGTAAAGCACTTAGCACAGGGCCTGCCATATCTGTTGTTAGTTAGTTATTTCACTGGTGTCTGGCTGCCTGTGAGCCCTTCTGGAGGTTTTCTTAGCAAAGATCCTGGAGTTGTTTGGAAATTCCTTTTCCGGTTCATTTTACAGATGAGGAAATTGAGGCACACAGGGTGAAGGGACTTGCCCAAGGTCACACAGCTAGAAAATGTCAAGCACCAGATTTGAACTTCTGTCTTCCTGACTCTAGGCCCAGTGCCCTATTCACTGTGCCACTAGCTGTCCCACACATGGCACATAGTAGGCATTTCATAAATGTTTCTTTGTTTCCTTCCTTCCTTCCAGCAAGCAAGCAAGCACTGTGAGGGTAGGGACTGCTTCACTTTGATCCTTGTATCACCAGCTTCTCCGGGGTCTTGGAAGCTGGGTTTTGTTTGTTTTTTTTTTAAATGAACAGAACTGATATCACTGGTGTCAGGGGCCCTGAAAGGTTGGTGCCCAGTGCAGCGTCTATTAGTCAGGAGGTGTCTGAGATGGAATTAGAATCCAGGCCTTCCTAGTTCTGGCATACTGCCCCTCTTGTGCCTGCTACATAATGGGCACTTCACAGTGCTCATTCTTCACAGGATCCTGCCTGGATATAGAACTGAAAGAGACTTACAGGTTACCTGGTGTGGCCTATTCATTTGGCCGACCCTGGGGAGGTGCTTCAGGACATGGAGGTGCATGTTCATGTCACACAATGCTCCCACAGCTCTGTGATGAGCATCCATCTGTGCAGGATGGATTGGTCAGGCAAGCTTGCCCCTCACAGGGCATGGTGTTCATATGGGTCCTGTTCCCCAGGGCTGCCCTAACATCTATGTTTATTTGAAGTATCTTCTCCTTCCAATGGGCCATGAATAATCTTGACTCAAAGAACTCTTGAACAGCTCAGTGGGGCATCTCCTTCTCTGTGCCCTGACGTAAGGGGTGGGTGCTGGGGCAGGAGGAAGAGAAAGATCATCAGTTCTCCTCCTCCCTCTTGAATAGGTCACCCCTTGACTGCCTCAAGTTCCTGGGCTTAGCAGCTTCAAAGCCCCAGAGGTTTGTTGATTTGTTTTCTCAATCACACTGCTTCCTTCTTGACCCAATCAAAGAGACTTTTGCACTGAATTGAGAGATCAGGCCATAGAGATTTCTCATTTCTGCAGTAAGACTCCAATATGTATGATTATATCAACTGATTTGGGGATAGGGAAATAATATCCCCCCACCTTCTACATGGAAAAAGGATGGAAGTCCTTGTGCCTGACACTTCTATCTGTGTGACCCTGGGCAAGTCCCTTCACCCTGTGTGCCTCAATTTCCTCATCTGTAAAATGAGCTGGGAAAGGAATTGGCAAATGACTCCATGTCCCCAGACCTCTGTGGGGGAAGGGCACTTCACTGGATCAGTTGAACAAGCCTCTGACCTTAGCTCTTGCACACAGGTGCTGTGGATACAACATGGACCTGCAGCCAGAGTGGGCCTGGCTTCAAATTTGCTGACATGAAAGTTGCTGAGGCCCCCACTAGAGCTCTAACTCAGAGAGTGGGGCTGAGCTTTTGTTTCAAGGGGCTGACATAAGGGGGGGGCCCTCTTCCTTTCGGGGGGGCACTTGTTTTCTCGAGCCCAGTGTCCCCAGGCCTCACAGTCTGCATCATGGGGTGTCTTAGTTCACCATCCAATCCAGTCTCCAGGGTCCTAACACCATGATGTCTCTCCCCCAGAGACACCTTTCTCCCTATTCAGGCAATTAGGTAGAACAGAGGGTTAGCCCACTGGGCCTGGTGTTAGGAAGACCCATGTTCAAACACAGTCTCAAATACTTACTGACCCTGAGCAAATCAAAGAACCACTGTCTGACTCACTTTCCTCATCTGTAAAATGGGGATAAAAATATCACTTTCCTCCCTGACTTGCTACAAGGATCAAATGAGATAATATTTGTAAAGTGCTTAACACAATGTCAGGAACCTAGTAGATACTGTATAAATGTCTATTTCCTCCCTTTCTTCCTTCCCCAGTGGGTGTGGACCACACTGTCTAGGAGATGCCTCACCTTTTCTTCTGGCATGATGGTGCGCAACATCAGATACAGAAGGGTTAAGTGACTTGCCCAACATCTCATAGGTAGAATGGAAATAAAGTGAAAATAAATACTTTCTACCTCCTTGGAGGCAGAATTTAAACACAGGGTTGCTCTCTATCCTGGCCCTCCCCTCTGCCATACCATCTATTTTTAAGCGACAGGATTCCAAGGCTTATCTCTGGCACCAAGATTGTTGTGCTAAGTTAGATAACTCATTCGGTGCTTATAAAATCAGGGGACTGGATGATGACTAATCTTAGAAATGCTTTATAGATATTGCTTCATTTTTTTTACCCTTCACAACAACCCCCAGAGGTAGGTACTATCATTGTCCCCTTTTTACAGATGAGAACACCAAGGATAGGTCACACAGCCAGTAAATGCCTGAGGTCAAATTTGAACTCAGGTCTTCCCCAGCTCTAAATACTGTCAGACCTGGGGCAAGTCCCTTAAACTCTCTAAGCCTCCCTGTTTTCTCTTTTCTAAAGTGAGAATGATGGATTCAGAGCCGACCTCACCCTCCGCCTCCTACTTACTTCTCTGACTGACCTGGGATAAAGTGGTTTAATCCCAACACTCTGGTCATGACCAGACTGGCTTGAACCCAGTCACCTACCATTGACACTTCTGGGACGTTTTCTCAGAAGGATGTTTGGAGGAGGCATCCCCAGAAGCAGTAACAGAATGATTCCTTGGGGGCTGGAAGGGCTGACCTGCTGGGACTATCCTGATAAGCAGGGTCAGGTTGGGGGCTTAAAAAGAGAGACTAATTACCACACCTTCCTCCAGGGGGGCTTGAGGACCACATCTCTCAAATGAAGTAATCTATTTAAAGAACACAGTAGGCACTTAATAAATGCTTCCTTACTTCTAAGTCTGAGTGGAGGAGGAAGGAGGGAATGATATACCATAGATTCAGAGCTGGAAACAGCCTTAGAAGCCAGAGTCCAACCCCCTCAGTTTACTTTTGAGAAAACTAAGGCCCAGAGAGAGAAATGAAGGGGAGAACAGGCTATTAACTCTGATCAACCAAGTTTCCCCAAATCTATCTACCTTTGGGGAAACTTTGGGCAAGTCCTTTCTCCTCCCTGAGCCTCAATTTCCATTTTTGTTAGAAGATGACCTTTGGTTCATTAGGAATCCAGACCTAGAGACAGAAGAGACCAGGACTCCTTGGGTAGCAGTACAGTGGGCCCTAGGGACGCCTCAGAAATGCATAAAATATATCCAATTACAGTGAAAATGCAACTATCAAATCTTAAAAAAAAAAAAGTTCATGGACCCCAGATTAAGAAATCTAGTCCAATAAACTGAAGCCCTGTGAAATTAAGGGACTTGTTCATGATCATATGGGTAGGAAGAATAAAACGTGGAATTTGAACCCAAGTCTTCTGCCTCATCTATTTTTGTACACTTTCATATGAGTCTCAGATATGCTTCCCTTCTCTTCCTATTTTCCTGCTGGCTTTTCCAAAGTCTAGATATCATCAGCCTTGCTCCCACACAGGTTTTCCCTCCTTTCCAATTCAGTTCTGGAACCATGAACTAATTAACTTTGTCATTGTTCCTGCTATGTGACCCTGGGCAAGTCACTTCACCATGTTTGCCTCAGTTTCCTCATCTGTAAAAGTAGCTGGAAAAGGAATGGCAAAGCACTCTAGTATCTTTGCCCAGAAAACTCAAAATGGGATCACAGAGAGTTGGACAGAAGTGTTTCTGGAAAGGAATCTCTGTAGTGCCCCTTCTCTGACCATCACTCTCCTAGGTGGGTTTCCTTTATCAAGAAGGAAAAGAACAAGCATTTTCAAATACCTTACTATTATCATCTAATTTGAGCCCCACAACCACCCTGGG
>CM053770.1:289877366-289935700 GCA_028658325.1 Potorous gilbertii | reverse complement strand
AAAGAGTGTTTGTAATTCTATTTATGTAGTTGCTTGGTAGATGGATTACAAAGTATTTTATATGCTTTGTAG
Source organism: Potorous gilbertii (assembly GCA_028658325.1). Taxonomy (NCBI): domain Eukaryota; kingdom Metazoa; phylum Chordata; class Mammalia; order Diprotodontia; family Potoroidae; genus Potorous; species Potorous gilbertii. The sequence continues at coordinate 289,935,628 of CM053770.1, read as the reverse complement.
TTATTTAAACAGAATTTATCTTTCTATCGCTTCCTATGGATTTTGTTGGTGATATGCAGAAATACTAGTGATTTAGGTGGATTTCTTATATTTTCTCCAACTTTGCTAAGGTTATTATTTCAATTAATTTCTAGTTGATTCACTAAGGTTCTCCAAGAAAACTAGTATATCACCCACAAATTATTTTGATTTCTCTTTGCATATATTTATCTCCTCTATTTCTTTCTTTTTTTATTTCATCTATCATTATCAGTCCTAAATTAGTGCTAGGTGATCATAAATAGATAAATAGTGGGTAAGTTGTGATGATAAGTGTCTTGGAAGATGGTAGGTATCAGCCAACATTTATATGTCTCATTTGATCTTTATAATAATGCCTCAGGTTAGTGCTTTTTTGGTTCCCATTTTATGGAGGAGGAAACTGAGGTTACCCTGTGTTACAAAGGTAGGAAGTGTCTAAGGAAGGATTTGAATTTAAGTCTTCTTGACTCTTGCTTTACCTGAGCTGTTATTGGAAAGACTTCTAATTTAACCCCCTTATATAAGATCCTGACTCCTGGTTTTAGGTAGCTCCTATTTGTCACATTAAAGAAAGGTTCATTGCTTCTCTGCTGTCTAGTGTTTTTTAAATTTTGTCAGAAGCCTTCTCTGAATCTATCAATATAATTATGTGATTTTTATGTTCATGTTATTAAGATATTCTATTATATTTAGAGTTTTCCTGTTTGAAACAACCCTGCGTTGCTAATAAAAACCCAACCTGGTAATAATGTATAATCTTTTTGCGATGTTGCTGCAGATTCTTTGCTAATACTACATAAATTAATTTATTTATTTAATGCTAGAACAATCAAATTATCAAAAGATTACTGTACAGAGCCATAAAAATAGTGATGAAATTCATCTGTGATAGTAAGAGGTCAAGAATCTCAAGGGAAATAATAGGGAAAAAATGAGAAGGAAGGACTGGAGTCTAGCAGGACTAGGTCTCAGATAAAACCACAAAGCAGTAATCACCAAAAAGATTTGGTATTGGCTAGAAAAAAAAGAGAAGCTGATTAATGGAACAGATTATGTAATAACATAGGAAAGTCAATGAACCAAGCAGATCAGCGATCAATAACACCAATGACCATTTGAACCAGTGATACTATCAGTAGTTTTTGATGTTTAGAAAGAAAATGAAGCTCTGTAGAAAACAGAGATTAACTGTTGTATGTACCCACCCCTCCTGTCCTATGTTGCATTTGAAAACATTCATTTTATTAATACTCATGTGTTTTTATACACACACACACACACACACACCCCTCCACAAAACAATGAGAGGAAGTAGCTTCTCCTATCTCATCTTTGGAGCCAATCTTGCTTTTTGTAATTATATAACATTTTAAAATTGTTTTTTTCCCCCCAGTTGTGGTTCTTTCTGTTTTGATGGTTATAATTATTGCCAAACAAGTAATAAGATGATATAATTACTGTAAGTTGAAAAAGTGCTTTCCACTGTTCTTGTTCTGCCTGTAGATAGCAATGTTTCCCCTGAGAAAGACAATTTCTCATAGTTTTTCAGGGTAGAAACATCTTGACTTATTCATAGACCTCAGTTCTGATTAAGCTCTGGAAGTTCAATAAAATAAGACAGAATGAGAATATTTACGCACACACACACACACACACACACACACACACACACAAACTGTGCTACTTCACATCGAGCAAATTGAGAAAATTATTGAAGACAATAAAACAATGCTGGCAAGGTGACTGAGAAACAGGTGTGCTCATACATTGTTGGTGAAATTGCAAACTGGTAGGATCTTTTTTGAAAGAAATATGGCAGTACTTGGTAACAGAAAAGTAATCACATTCTTTCATGTACTAATTCCATAGCTGGGAATATACCCTGAAAGTGTCATCAAAAGAGAAAAAAACACTCTTCAAAAATATTTTAATATTATCTGGACTTGCAAAATAAAAACAACCTAAACATCTAACAATTGGGAGATGATTAAATCAATTATGGTTAGTTGATGTGATAGAATATTATCAAGCAATTATGACTCATAAGTATGAGAAGTAGAAAGATGTTGGAAAAGCTCTGTTATCAGGAAGTGAAAACAAAACAAAACAGGAGACCAGAAGGACTGACTATGCATTGTAACTTCTGAAGGTCTTTAAGCAAAGCCCTTTCAGTTTCAGGGACAAGGGCATTTTTGTAGAGAGCTTCCTTTTCAGGTTCTAAGTTAGATGAGCCAGCTGCTGGCCTCCCTTTTGTGATTTGTCTGTTCAAAGAAGAAAATTTAGGGTAAAAACAAGGAAGTTTAATTATTGGAAAATGGTCCTTTTCAGTGCTATCACCACAGGCTGAGTTCAATTCTAGCTCTTTAGGGTATTCCCCATCTGACCTAGGACAAGTCTGTCTGTGTGTCTTTCTCCCTTCCTTCCTTTCTCTAGGCCTCAGGTCATCTATTTGTATAATTAAGGCTTCGGACTAGATAACCTCTGAGCTCCCTCCCAGCCCCAAAACTATTATCTAGGACTTCCCCTGCCCTCAATTTCTTTCTCTGCAAAATGAAGGCATTTGGTCTAGATGGTTTCTAAGGTCCATTCAATCTATGACTCTGTAACCTATGAAAGACACTACTTCCTAGAAACCCAAGGAGTTTGAGCCAATACAGAAGTAGCTACTCCTTGTATCCTGGTAATAGCTAAATATATAAATAATATTTTTAAAATATGAATAAAGAAATAAATAATAAGGAATCTCTCTCTCCCTCACCCTCCACCATCCTGCACTTTTCTAGTCAGAGGCTGGGGTGGGTTATAGCATTCATTGGCCTGGCCAAAGATTAGAGTTGGCCAACACTCTGTAATCTGAGAGACAGAAGGTACCTCCAGGCCCTCTAGATCAATGACTACAGAATGGAAGATGACAGAAGGCAAAGCCTGCTAGATTTGGAGTCAGAGCATCCCCTAGGTCTCAAGGGAAGGGACCTCAGAGGCCATGTTGTCCAACCCCTTCATTGTATAGAGAAGGAAACCGAGACCCAAGAAGCTCACAGGACTATGAATTTAAGGTGGGCAGATTCCTCTACAGGCCCTCCCAGCCCTAGGTCTATGTGGTCTGAAAGGTTCCTTCCAGTTTGGACACTCTGTCCTCTGGAGCCAAGAAGAATAAGTCTGCTCTTTCTCCTTTATGGCCAGAACTTGAACGCAGTCATCAGGTATCCCTCCTCATTTCCCTACTCTTTCCTTCCTGGGACTTCACTAGCCCTAGTGGAAAGTCCAGACTTTCTCAGAAATGCAGTATCTCAGGCAGAATGGATGGCAGGAAACTGGGCCACTCCCCTAACTCAGGGACAACCCAGTCTATCCTCCAGCAACACGATGACAGCTTGTTCAGCCTCAGGGGATTTCTGCAGCAAATATTTTCCCCAAAGGATTTAAAACAAGAGCCTTAGCAGGTCTCCAGCTGTTAGTTGAGAGGGACAGACTGAGGAGTCTCTTATTAATCCAGGGCTTGTTATAATCTTTTATCTTTATCTCAGGGCTACAAGCACATAGTAATAGCTCACATATCCATAATGCTTTCATGTTTGTTTTTGAATCAGTTTTCTGAACTCCTTTTGTTTTTACATCACAGTCATCTCTGGAAAACAGTGGGTAGGAAGAGTCACTGAGAGTGAAATTGATGCAGAGAAAGAAAAGACCATGAATAAAATGCCAAAAATAGGAGAGAAGATAAGGAAATTCAGAAGGGGGCACAGAAAGGGGAGGATAGTTTGTTACTACCTTGCTAAATTTAATACACTCTTCAAAAGACAAGCTGTACAGAACAGAAGCCCACAGGTTCATACACAATCCTCTGATTGAGGAAATGGAGTAAACCCTACTGACTCAATTCTGGATCTAGCTCAATTTCTTTCTATTCTATTATGGGTCTAGTTCAATTTCTGTCTTGTGAAGAAACTTGATTGCATTGTTTGAACCTAACCCTGAATGGATGGGCAGCTGGACTACCTGTACCTGCCACTCAGAGACCCTTACCTAAGGATGTAGATTATGTTGATCAGAAATCCGGTCAGATCTAAAGATGGATGCAAGTTTTCTCACAATTATATATCTCAAGCAACTCCTATGTCTTATCTGAAAACTGGCCCCATACTGGTCAATTACTGTTTCCTTGTGTTTTTGACTGAATACAGATACTTGAGATGGAGTGGGACACCTACTTTTGAATTGTACCTGTTCACTCTCTTCCTTCCAACTTGGAAAGACTTTCCTCCAATTAGAAATCAGAAATCTTGTGTCCTGGTTTACTTCCTGTTAATTGTTTTCTTCTAATGCATAAAAATATGTCGTTATCCCCCACTGCCACCTCCACCCTGCCCTGTTTTGGGTGTCCAGTGCCTGAGGAGGCTTGGTTCTGATTTGTTATGCAATTGACATGCATTGCTTCATAAACTGATATGCTCAGAAACTCTAACCTTTGTTTTCTCAGTCATTTCAGGTTTCACCCATCATAGTACAACTCCTTTATGTATTCATATATGTTCGTGCTTATTGGTGTCTATGAAGTTTCTCATTAAATTTTTTCTTATATTTTGCATTTTTTAATAATATAACCTTTAAAATTCTAAACTCAACACACACACACACAGAGAAACATTTCCATATACAAAAAGAATCCCCAAAAGATCATGGCCTAGGAATTCACAAATATCTGTCACATAGTTTGATCTTTCTAATGGTTCATAATAAACTCTACACGTTACTTTCAAAACGGTTCTACTTGTCTGTGTTCCCTTCTGAACATTTGGCTCCTCTTCTGTGTATTCTTTCAAATGCTTCAATAACCTTTTCCTTTTTTGCCAATATTATTGTTAGCTTCCCCCTTAGAATTTTTCAAAAATGTTAATAACTTCCATTTATGTGCTACAAAAATGTCCCTTCCCAAGTGAAGCTCATCACCTCTAATCTCACAGACATAGGCTAACGCTAGCCTGGATTGACACCACTTTCCTCAGCCTCCTTTCCCTCTGATTGGAGGGCTGAAGGGGGGACTACCAAACTCTTCCCAATGCTTTCCTTAAAAGAAAGGAGAACCTGGACTCTGAGATTCCCCCACCCTGCACCTGCTGCCCTTCCGGGTCTCAATACACCAACCCTTTACCAAGCCCCCACCTCCAGGTTCCAACCCCCTCTTTTCCACCACCTCTTGTGCATTATCTCCCACTTTAGACTATAAGATCCTAGAGGGTCAGCACTCTTTTTTACTACTTGTATCCCCAGTGCTTAGCACAGTGCCCTGCTGTTCAGTTACTCGGTCACGTCCAATTCCACGTGACCGCATAGACTTGGTCCATGCGTCTTCTTGGCAAAGATACTGAAAGGGTTTGCCATTTCCTTCTCCAGTCCATTTCATACATGAGGAAATTGAAGCAAACAGGGTGAAATGACTTGCCCAGGGTCACACAGCTAGGAAGTACCTAAGGCCAGATTTAAACTCATGAAAACGAGTCTTCTTGACTCCAGGCACTGGGCAAGTCTTCATCTCCTCCCCACAACGATTCTACAAAGGCTGACAATGCAAATAGCATCATCTCCGTTTCACAGAGAAGGAAATTAAGGTTCCTCAGAGACGTGGAGCAATTTGTCCAAGGTCACAAAGGTCGCCAGGAGCAGAGTCTGCCAATTCTTATCAGGTCGTCCGGCCCCAAATACAGCACTCTTTCTCTGCCATTCTAGTCCGGAGTCCGACGTTCCAGTTCAAGGCCGGGATGAGAACACTAACTGGGGTTCTCTGCCACAGTCCCCCACTCCACCATCTCTTCAACTAATAATATGAAGTAGGTCAGCCGTTTTTAGGTGTGGCCAGGAATTCCAGGGAAATAGAGAATGCATTTGTCCCTTGGATTGGTCTGGTCTGGGGGACACATTAACAACCAGCCATCCCGGAATGCAGCAGCTGTCCTAGCACACGAAGGTAGCTGCAGAGACTTGCTTGCGCTTTTTTTAGTCTAACCAAGACATGTGCTTTCAAAAAAGGAGAAAACCGCCCCCCACCCCCACCCCCACGGGAAGGGGTTTCTTGAGGTCAGTTCACCTCAGTTCCGGATACTGGGGCTAGAAAAGCCATACACGCTATTGGGAGATGCAGGTCTGTGGCATCCCCTCGGAAACCTCGGCCACTCTTGTCCTTCCTCTGCATTTTCAATGAAGCCCCAACGAGACAAAAGCGAGAGAGTATGTGTGTGTGAGAGTGTGCGTGTGTATGGATGTGTGTGTGGGGTGTGGGTGAGTGGTGGGGAATCTCTTGGTGTCTTTCGTTTTTGACATTACCTTCATTCCCAAATATGCAGCTTCCCTTTCCCTCCCCAGTGAGCCATCCTTGTAACAATGATTGTAAAAAAGATTTAAAAAGAGGAAGAAAAAAATAGTTCAGCGAAACCAACAACCGATCAGCCACGTCTGAGAGCACGTGCGCTGCGGCACACCCATCACCCCTCACTTCTGAGAAGAAAAGGAGTCGCATATTTCTCAACTCATCTGGGGGGTGTGGGGCAGCCGTGGTCATCCTCAGCTTTTCTCTCTATTTATATTGTTGTAAGCATGGTAAACATCACTCATCTCTCTTATTATCACGTTTCTCTGAGTTCTTCATATCCATCCATTCCATCACATAGCTGTTGTTCAGTCATCGCAGGTCCTGTCCAGCTCTTCTTGACTCCATCTGGAGTTCTCTCAGCAGAGATACTGGAGGGATTTGCTCTTTCCTTCTCCAGCTCATTTTACAGATGAGCAAACTGAAGCAAACAAGGGTAAGTGAATTGCCCAGGGTCACCCAGCTTGTAAGTGTCAAGGTCAGATTTGAACTCAGGAAAATGAGTCTTCCTCCTTCACTCTGCCATTCTATCCACTGTACCGCCTCCTATACCACAATTAGTTTGTTGATGGGAATTTTAAAAGGGGAGAGATGGGAACAGTAAATGATTATAGTATAAGAAAACAAAAGACATTAGTAAAACTTTTAAAGAATATGCATTTTTTAAAGGACCCAAACAGCTGTCACTCCTCGGCTGTGCAGAAGAGGCCAGGCTCTCTCACTGTAAGTATCAGATCATGGGGACCACTCAGTCATGTTGCTGAGGGCCATTTTATGGATGAAGAGACTGAGACCCACAGGGATTGAGTGACTTGCCCAGGGTCACACAGCTAGCAAGTGTCTGAGGCCTGATTTGATCTCTGGACTTTCTGCCTCCAGCTCTGGCACTCTGGGCACTACTGAGTAAAGCATTCACTCACCCAAGTCCATTTATCGGCACAAAGCCAACAGATGAAGTTTCTTCCTTCTTTGCAGAAAATCAGTAGTTGCCTGGGCTTAACTGATGGCCAGCCCTGGCATGGGTCCCATCACTAGATCCTGGCCCTCCAGCCTTTCAAGTCCCCCAAGGCTGTCTTATCTCTCAGTAGTCCTTCACCTGCAACGGGGCAAGATCATTCTTGGGGATGTCTGCTCATTGCTTCCTGTCAGCTCAGGTCAGGAGGTAGGCATATAATTGTGGAAGTGCCATGTGCTTCACTGTGGCTGTGAATGGGAGAAGGTCTGAGGTCCTTTCCTCCCCAGAGGCTCAGAGCAGGCCCTCCTCCTCCTCACTCTCCACCCGGAAGGAAAGAGACTGAGCTGCTTGCTCTGTGGACATTTAACATACGTAATCTAAATTCCAGTTCTGCAGCCAACCCTTAGGCATTCCAGCAATGGACCAGAAACAGCCACAGAATCCCAGCATATGCCCTGAACTGGGGGGGCAGGGTTGGTCCATTACATGTTGTCATGCATTTTCCCCCAATTTTTTGTCATTTTTATTTAAAGTTTTGAGTTCCAAATACTATCCCTCCCTTCCCTTCACCCTCCCTGAGACAATAAGGTGTATATGTGCAATTATGGAAAACATTTCCATATTAGTCATTTTGTACAAGAAGACGAATAAAAGAAAGAAAAAAAGTGAAAAAATAGCCTGCTTCAGTCTTCATTTAGTCAATATCAGCTCTTTCTCTGGAGGTGGATGGCGCACTTCCTCATTAGTTCTTTGGGAGGGATTGTCTTGGATCATTGGGACACAGGTCTTTTTGGCCAGATCCCATTATTTACAGTGATATCCCACACCCATAGTATTTTACCTCTCCAATGAAAAGGAGAGGTGCACTTTGTCATTTCTTCTCCAGGGCCAAGGTTGGTCTTTACAGTCACACACCACCCACCTCCCTTTGAGTGACAACGCTGTCCTCGTAGTGTGCTGCTCTGGCCCTGCTTCCCTTTGCCCTGCACCCATTCAGACTTGTCTATTTCTGATTTTTTGATTCCCTCCCGTGTCATTTCTTATGGCACGATTCTATTTCACTGCGTTCAGGTACCACAATGTGTTTAGTCACAGCCCAACCAATGGACACCCGCTTTATTTCCAGCTCCTTGCTATCACCAAAAGTGAGGCTGTGAACATTTTGATTTATGTTATATCTCTGATGGGAGGGAGGGAATAAGCATATATTAAGTCCCTCCTATGTGCCCCACACTGTGCTAAGTGCTTTACAGATATTATCTCATTTTGTCTCCTCTGGGTTCATATACCTAGCAAAGAGAGCTCTGGGTTAAAGGGTTTGACTGTGTAAATGCTTTTCTCACATAATTCCGAATTGATTTCAACAAGGTTTAGACCAATTCTCAGATCCATTTACAGTGCATTAGGGAGTGTGTGGCTGACAAGCATTTGTAGATGATTTTCTAGGGCAGGTCCCATCTTTGCAGTCACATAATTGACTGAGGAATATAGAGAATAGAATGTCCTACTGGGCTGGTGCCAGTCAATTTTTTAAAAGCATTTGACTCAAGAGAATAAAATATATATATATAGCTTGTGATAGGAATAGGACCAGAGATACTTTTGAGGCATTTCTCACTGTCTTGGCAGAGGCCTCCAGGAAAAAGGATTCTACCCCTCACAATATTAGAGCAGGGAGTTTTATTAATAAGGAAGGAAACGTGGGAAGACTTGAAGGAATAACCCTTGGAGGACTCTGCTGTGATGAGTGGGAAGAATTCAGAGAAGACTTATATGAACTGATGCACAATAAGTGGAACCAGGAGAAATTATAGTGACTATAATATTGTGGATAGAAAGAAAACTCCAGGCTGAATACTGCATAATTATAATAAACATATTTGGCCCTAAAAAAGAAAGGAGAAAATGCATCTTTTCCCCTTCTTTATAAAGGTGGGGGCCTATGATTGTGGAACAAATGAACTGTTTCCTTCTTCCCCCCTTCCTTCTGTTACCAGGGACAGCTCATTGGGTAATAGGAGAGGGACAGATGTAATTGGAAATGAAAGTGATACAAAACCAAAAGATTTTAATAAATTTTTTTAATCCAATTGTTAGGCCTGAAGATGGCATATGTGACATGAGGGACCGGGTCCAACAATTGTGGCTAGTTCTGGCTCTGCCTCTCGACAGCTGTGGGATCTTGACCAAGACAGAGACTCTCCTGGTTTTCAGCTCTCTTCTATAAAGGTCCTTTCTGGCTCCAGATCCACAACCTGATGTCGTGATCTTATATCTATATTACACAAGTTCAGTCAGTTTAATAAAGAGGGGTTGGTCTTCTTGATGAGGCTTCCCCCTCAATTTTAGCTTCTGCACCTTGAAGAAGGGGTAGACTGAGTGGCATCTCTCCTCTTCTCTTTCCCTCCCTTCCCTCTCCCCTTTTTTCTTTTCCCCTTCTCCCTCTCTCTTTACTTTTTCTTCTTCCCTCCCTCCTTCCCTCACTCTGTTTCTGTCACTTCCCAACCCACTTCCCAACTCTATCCTCCACCCCATTCCTCTATATTGCTCCATACCAAGTCCCGGCGAGCCCTGAGTGAAAAACCCCTTATTTTTTACGTTTATTATTTTTTAAAAGGTACCTTGTGTTTTTACATTTACTTCATTTCCAAATACATTCCTCCCTCCAATATGGCACTGAGGTGACCCTGGGTTCTCCAAATCTAAGGAGTTTAAGCTGTGAAAGTTCCCACCAAGGGGGAGATCCTGAGATGCCTGTGAGATTAGGCCTTGGGCTGAAGTCAGAAATTCATCAACAACTGGGCCCTAGAAAAATGACTCTGGGAGAGGCATTGGCACTCCCATTGGAAAAAGGAATCCAAATGTGCGATCACAGACACTTAAAGGATGGTTGGTGACATCAGGAGGGCAAGCTCCCCGACTGACCCTGAGATTATAGGGTCAACCTTCATTTACAAGAGTTGGAATTGTTGCTGTTAGGTCATCTGACTTTTTGTGGCCCACCTGAGGTCTTCACTGCAGAAACACGTGAGGGGTCTGCCAAGGGCAGAACTCATTGGACACAAGTTCTGCCCTTTGGGGCCAACGAGGACACATGGGAATATTACCTGGAGCTCAGATCTTTTGGTTATTTGTAATTATGGCTACAAGGCCCATTCTTCAGGTTCTGCTTGAGGAATGCATCACAACTCAGCAGTCAGTGGTAGCAAAGTGGAGCCTGAGACTGAGAATTGGGAAGGATGTCCAGAGTCTCTTGTCTCTGCCATAGATGGCCATGGGAGGTATCTGTCACCTCAGCTCAGCATCCATTCAACAAACACTTATTAAGTGCTTACTGTGTGCAAGGCCCTGCAATGAGGCTCTAAACAGAGGCTTTGAACCCTTTTTGTATCTGTTTTTCTGTCCCATCTAATCTTCTCAGAATCATGCTTCCAAATGGATAACCAATCAGTTGGTCAGTAAGCATTTAGTAAGCACCTACTATGTGCCAGGAAATGCGCTAAGTGCTAGGGATATAAAAAAGAGACAAAAGTACAGACACAGGATTTCCTAGGAAACCATTGATATTGGAATGCAGCGATCAGGTTCGGAGTGTGTTCATTTAAAGTTCAGGAACTCCAGGTTAAGCATTCCCACAGGATACCAGTATAGATAAGGCCAAGCTGCTACCCTTGGAGGAATCAACAATGATACAAAAAGAAAACACAGCCAGCCAGGGTTTCTAGATGCTTTCTTGATGCTTCAAGAATATTATCAAGTGGGGTTATATCTGTAAGAGTGCTCGGCACAATGCCTGGCACACAGTAGGCACTTAAAAATGCTTATTCCTCTTTCTTCTCTTCCTAGAGTAATTCTGGTGATGTGGTCCTAGTATAAGAGAAGAGAAGGGAACGTGAGGGGGAACAGAAAGGAGGACGAGTGATTTTCCTGAGTCTCCTCCGATCGGGGACAGACCCCGACTCCCTGCCTGAGCACTGAGGAAGGACAGAAGTGGGTGATAGGTTCATCTTTTTTGGTCGTAAGAAAAGGCAAGATTAATGAATAAATCATCTTGACTCCAAGTTCAGAACTCTACCTAGTTCTAGGTAGACAGACAATGCTTCTAAAGGGTGGGTCTGACTCCAAGTAGAGAAGGATAAAGGCACAGTGCATATTAGGTTTAGAGTCAATTGGAGGCACATTTACATTCAGTCAAAGTATTTTCTATTCTTCGCCTTCTGGTCAGAATTCTGGTTAGTAGAAAACTCAGGGAAGCTAGAGAAAGTAGTTAAAAAAAAAAACCAACAAATTTTCTGAGATGTTTTGGGTTTGTTTGTTTCCTATCATCTAAATTTCTCCCAGCATCCTTCCCCTTCTCCCTCCCATACCAACATATCAAAGAATATCCTTTTAGAGAAAAAAAAAAAAAAAAAAAAGAGAAGAGGAAAAGAAAAACCATGCAGTGTCACAGGGGAAGTAATTTTGATGAGAACTGGAGAACTGACCAGACCAGGCAGGGTTCAGGGGCAGGTTGGCAGCGGAAGGCTGCCTGGGCTCTCACCACCTGGCACCACAGTCAGAGCCTGGCCATTTTCTTCACATCTCTTCCTGACTCCCCCCGCTTCCCTCCAGTCATCATGGAATAAACCAAAGGTCAGATGGCCAAGTATTGAGTGTACCCAATTGTGCTGTGCCCAGGGAAATTTTCTTTCCAAGGATGAGAGAGAAATAATCCAAGGAGACTTTTGCTTTGCCAAAGTGGACTTTGGCCCTGAATGTTGTACCATCCCAGGCTCAAAGGACCTCCTGGTAATGATAGTACAAAGAATAACTACTATCTATATGGCACTTTACAGTTTTGCATGCCATAGTGCGTTGCATGCACTACCCATCCATTATTTCATGCGCTCCTAGTAACAGGCTTAAGGAGTTCTGGTTCTCATTTTATGGAGACACACAGAGGTTTGGTGACTCACCCAGGGTCACACATCCTCCTAACTCAGTGTTGTAGCCAAACGGGTCACCTCACCACCTCTCTGAGCGAGGAGCAGCCTGGACTGACCATCATACAAATCCAGACATTATCAAGTTACTCAGAAATTCTCACAGTGTGGCCTTTGAGCCTCTTCCAGCAGGTTCTCAAGGTCAAAGTCATTTTCCTAATACTCCTCAAAGTCATTTGCCTATGACAATACTCCTCCCTTTCCTCAGCTGCCTATGTGGGTGACTGGTCAGAACTGGAGATCAAGAGCTGGGGGAGACTCTGTAAGCTATCCAGCCCACTTTATGGAGCAAAAAACTAAGGCTCAGGGAGAAATGACTTATGGTCATACCGGCAGTAAGACAGAGGTCCTCTGATTTGTTCCATGATACCATGGCAACTTCCTGCTTTTCTTCATCACGAGGGAGGCTCCTTTACACCTGGGTGGAGTCAGAGAGGATCTCTAGAAATGACTGGGATGTTAGGGGGAAAAATCCAACAGTAAAATTTATCTGAACAACAGCTGCTTTCTTCAGCAGTTCCATGATCTCAGGGTAGGTACACGAGTGCAGATTACAACTTCTTACAACTCTTCCTGTTCATTTCTTGTCCTGTCTTTCCATAAATCTGCCATAGCAGATCTGGGCCTCCTGATGGGATTTTCCTGGGCACAAGGGTAGACCTTGAGCTGGCCATCTGTCATCTGGTTATTCACATTCACTTGTCTCTCCTTTCCCCAAGTCATCCTCTGCTGCAGCCATGGCTCTAGGCATTCATGGCTCCCTCCTGCCCCAAGACCAACTATGGCTCCTGTGTGGGATGCAGAGTGCATCACTTATGCTTTTCTGTTTCGTTATCACTTTCACCACCCCCACCTCCATCATAGCCATTGAGCTTTCTTGGAGTGCTTGAAATTTTTATTTTTTGGACATGATGCATCACAAGGGTACTCGTGTTAAACTAGATGGAGAACAGTCCCGTGGAAAGAGGGCCTGATTTGGAATCGAAGATCTTGGATTCAAATCACAGTTCTCCCCCTTATTATCGGGGTGATGTTGGGTAAGGCGTTCCCCTTTTATGGGCTGCCTCAGTTTCCCCAGTAAAATGAGGGAAGCAGACAGTTCTAAGCCAGTGATTCTATGGAAAACACAGTCTTTTTAAACAGACACAGTAAGGTCATCTAGCCTCCAGTGAGGAGGAGCCTGCTGTCTTCCCTTGAGAAGCCTATACTCTTTGTGACAGCTCTCATCACTAACGAATTCTTCCTCACAACTCTGATTTTTCAGTTTCCTAAAATTCTTCATGTTGTCATCCTGCCCTCTGGGGCTGACACCTCTTTCTTGTGACAGTTCTTTAAATGCTTGAGGAGAGCTAGCACACCCCACCTACCTTCCTCAGGCTCCTTACCCTCACACTTAACCTTCTCTGGGTTAAGCTGAGACTTGACCAAACTCAGACATGAAAGTTTTGTTGGAGGCAAATAAGGATCCATCTTTAAGATCTCAAAGGGAGAGAGATGTTAGGGAATGCCTCTTCAGCCATTTACCAAAGTCATGATGAATTAAGGCCCTGCTCTGCTCTCCCAGTCTCAAGGAAGATGGGACCTGCCAACAAGGAGCCCGTAGGCCTTGGAATTCCGCATGCGGGTGACTGATGAATTGTGAAGCACCATCGGTCCTAACACAGATGTTCCCCAAACCTCACTGGACACCCCTTCAAACAGAGTGGTTGTGATCAAAGGAGATTCCGACAAGAAGTGCTTTGTAGGTTGTAAAGCGCTTTAAAATAATATCAGCTTATATGACAACTTCAAACGTGCACAGTTCTTTATCTACACCATCTCTGCTGAGCCTCCAAAGGGCCCAGTGATTTGAATGGAGATCAAACCCTGACTCTGACACATACTAGCACATGACTAGAGCTCATCCGGGAACATTCTCGGGATTTTTGCAGACTGTTCTGATCAGATCCCATCAGAGCGGAGATGGGGGGAGCCTATGACCTCGAGGTCACATGGGGCCTTCTAGGTCCTCGGGTACAGCCTTTTGACTGAGTCCAAGTTTTACAGAACACATCCTTTTATTCAGGATCAAAAGGGTCGCACTTGGGGACCTGGAGGGCCATATGTAGCCTGGAGGCTGTAGGTTCCCCAGCCCTGACGGATATCACATTCAGTTCTGAGCTCATCCTTACGAAGGGGCAGTGATAAGCTGACTGGTCTCCCCACAATACTTTCAAGGTCATCCTGGTTGTCAGTTTCCTTCTCAAATTCCTTTTGTTTGCTCTGTGTATTTCTAAAAATGCTTGGATGGCTTTTTTTTTCTTGCATCACCACTAATTCCACCCCTCTTTTCCTTAGACCTACACCAAGTCCAATAAAAAAAGAGAGAAAAAAGACCCTTGTAGTAAGTAAGCACAGTTAAGCCAAACAAATCTCCCCGGTGGCACATCCAAAGTGTCTTTGTCACCTGAGTCAGATACGGAGATAACATGCTTTATTTCAGGAAGACACGGGTGGTCACTGCTTTCCACAACTTTGCTTCATAATGCTGCTGCCATCGTAACATTTTCCTGATTCATTCTGCATTGGTTCCTGCTTCCCAAGACCATGAGACATCTGAAATCTTCTCTTTTGCAATTTCTTAAGGTCCAACAATATTCCATTATGTACATATACCACAATTGGCTCAGCTGTTGCACAACTGATGGACATCCCCTCTCCAGTTTTCACTTCTCTGATGATTTTTTTTCTCTTTTTTCTGAGGATCAGGAAGTTTACTTTGCTTCTGCCTAGTCCCTTTCTCACATCGTCACCTCTCTTTTTTTCCTTTGTAAGTTTTTAATGTCTCTTTTTATGCCACCATAGTTTTTCTCAGCATCCTCCCGTTTCAAATAAGAATAAGGTCCATCTGGATTTCAGAAACACCTGGACTTAGATGAACTGATGGTGAGAAAAGTGGGCAGAGCCAGGAGAACACTGTACACAGTAACAGCAACACTGTGCGATGATCAATTTTAGTAGACTTAGCTCTTCTCAGCAATGTAATGACCTTAGATAATTTCTAAAGACACATGATAGAAAATGCTATCCACATGCAGAGAAAAATCTTTGGAGTCTGAATGCAGATCGAAGCACAATATTTGCTCTCCTTTTCTTTGGTTGTTTCGTTTCTTCTTTTTCATGGTTCTTCCCATTGGTTCTAATTCTTTTTTACATCATGACTAATGTGAAAATATGTTTAATATGAATATATATGTAGAGCCTATATCAGATTGCATGCCATCTTGGGAAGGGGGAGAGAGGAAGAGGGAGAAAATTTACAACTCAAAATCTTATGAAAGTGAACGTTGAAAAATAAAAATACATTTTTTTTAAAAAAGTCAAAGATCAGAAGACAGTAGTCCCTGATGAGAAAAATCAATCAATAAATGTTTTAAGCAAGAAAAAAAAATGACCTGAGCTTAAAAGAAGTGAATGCTGAAAATTATCTTTACATGTGATTGGAAAAAATAAAATACTATTAAGCAGGAAAAAAAGAGTAAGGTCCAGATGATGTTTTCCTATTCTCCCCACCCTACATGTTTGCATGATACTCTCACATGCTCCAATTATGAGAAACAGCAAAGTCTCCCCCCTTGCTTTTCTCACTTCTACACTTGAGTGGGTGCTCTTCCTTTTCCCTTCCCTTCTCTCTTGGCTTTTCAGACCCTCACAAAAGAACCAATTCACCCACTCCCTTCCAGGACCTCTGTTGTTCTTATTTAAATCACCAAGTGCCTCTGCCTCTCTATTAGAATGTTAGCATATCATCATCAAAGAATCTCTTTTGACTGCTTGAATACCATTTTACCTTTCTAGGTTTCTCTTGATTTTTGTACTTGCATGTCGGATTTCCTACCCAGCTCTGGTTTTCTCATGAGGAATGCTTGAAACTCCTCTGTTCCATTAAAATGTGAACAAAATAAATACAAAGTGACATGAGTATAGGTAGTTGGGGGGAAGGGGGATGCAGTGTATGGGCAGAGCTCTGGAGGAAGCTGTAGATTCTAAGATGCAGAGGGAGGAGGAGGCATTCCAGGCATAGGCAATGGACAATGAAAGACACTGATGAGGGACTGAATGGGGCTCCACTGGCTCACACGGAAAGTGTGGTGGTGGGAACCTGACATGAAACAAGGCTGGGAAGGATTGATTGGGGCCACAGCGTGAAGGCCTTTAAATGCCCAACGAGTGTGTACTTCATCCTGGAGGCACTGGGGAGCGATTAGATCTTTTCACCACCATGGAGCACGCAACTGAGTCACAGCTAGGATCCAGATTCAAGTCTTCCTCCACATCCAGCTGGGGAAGTGAAAGGAAGGGGAGGGATGAGCAGGGCTCTAGTGGAGGCAGAACCCACAGGGCTCAGTACTTATTGGAATGTCTGGGGTGACAGCGAGTCACAAGCCCAGGAGGGTCAAGCTCTGTTAGTAACAAAGGGGTAATTCTGGAATATCCTATATCAAAGCATCCTTGTCCACACACATAAGGTCAGCCCGAGTCACAAGGGAGAGCTGGGGCCAGAGCCCAGCCACTCAGCCCCAAGACCAGACAGGCTCCCACCAGGCACAGCTCCTCTCCTCCTGGTCACACCTCTCAGACCCCACCCCAAGATACCACTCTTCTCCCTCTTCATCGAGATCAGAGACAGGGTAAGAGCATTTAATGGCAGCCCTGGAGACAATGGCCTCACCCATTCCCACCCAGCTCCTCTGAGCCCAGATTTTTTGGGTAAAACCCTCAGATTTCACTTGAACTTTGCTGCCAGAAGCACAGGGGTATGTAATCCCAATAAAAGCTGCTGAGGATGAAAGTGAGTCATGAGAAAGGACCTCAAAAATACAGCTCTCCCACTGTCCCTTTCTAACACAGTAGCCTGGGCCGGGAGGGTCACTCTTCAGGACTCTATGCTCTCCTCTCCTCTCACCTCCAGCTGAGGATGGACCAATCCTGCTCATTTACAACAGAATCCCAAACGACTCAAAAGTCAACTGGAAGCCCACTCACATCACAACATTTTTCATCCTGAGTCTTCAAAGGATGAACTAATTTTTTTCCAGAGTAGATCATGGTCTTTGGATTCAAAAAGTCTTATTTATGAGACAGAGAAAGGCTCTCTCTCACAATACAATAATAGAGTGCTTGCAAAGGCCCTGGTCATTACACCCAGAATCATCTCACAAAGCCAACAATGATGAACAGATACTGAGATGAAAAATCCTTGGGGAGCCCCTCGCTCAACTCCTCTCATTCTACAGTTAAGAAAACTGAGGCCTAGATGGGGGAACTAAATGAACAGAGCCAGCAAGAGCCACAGCATGGTGCCATGGAGAACAGACACATGTTTGGCCACTGAAGAGTGACTGTGCCAGCGTCTCAGCCTGTCCTGGGGTTGTTTCCTCATGGGCAAAGTGTGGGAACAGA
Source organism: Potorous gilbertii (assembly GCA_028658325.1). Classification (NCBI taxonomy): domain Eukaryota; kingdom Metazoa; phylum Chordata; class Mammalia; order Diprotodontia; family Potoroidae; genus Potorous; species Potorous gilbertii. The sequence continues at coordinate 289,917,864 of CM053770.1, read as the reverse complement.
ATGAGGGAAATCAACAAAAATTTATTAAGAAACTACTGTGTTCTAGGAATCGTGTCAAGAAAAAAATTAAGTTTATAGAGTCCCTGGTTTCTGAGAAGTTTACATTCTCAACAAGCAAGCATTGAGCATCCCAGACAGTCCCTCATCACCTCAGTCCTGGACTGTTAGAATAGCAGCTGGGGAGCCCCCCAGCCTCATCTCCTGCCCTCCAGTCAATCTTCCATTCAGACACCAAACATTATCTTCCCGAAAAAAAAAAAGAGGCTGACCATGTAATGATCCCCTATGGCCTCCATGACCAAACACAAAATGCTCTGTTTGGGCCTCAAAGCCCTTCAGAACACAGCCCCTCCTTTTTTTCCCATGCCCAGCACATACCTGGATCCAGAGACAATGGCCTCCCTGGCTGCTCCAGAAACAAGGCCCCCAACCCCTACCTCTCCACTCCACTCCTGCCATTCTCTCCGGCTGTCTGCCATGCCTAGTAGGCACAGTCTCCCTTCTCATCTCTGCCTCTGGCTTCCCTGGTTGCTTTTATTTTCTGAGCACCTTTCCTCTTTTTAATTACTTACTTACCCTGTATACAGATTGTACATGTTTGCTGTCTCCATTAGATTACAGCCCCTCTTGAAAAGAGCCAGATCATATGTGACCCTCTAGGTTCTCAAGTGTGACCCTTTGATTGAACCCAAACTTCACAGAACAAATCCTTTTAAGGAGATTTGTTCGACTTAGTCAAGAGGCCGCACTCAAGGACCAAGAGGGCTACATGAGGTCACAGGTTTGCCATCCCTGGCCTAGCACATGGTAGGTACTCAATAAATGTTTACTGTTTGACCAATTAATAAGTTCAATTTGCCTGGAGTACAGAGTATGGAAAGAGGAGCCATATGGAACTAGGCTGGAAAGGTAGTCTGGATGGAGCCAGACTCCTCCTGTGGAGGGTTTTCATCCTAGAGTCATCAGGAAGATTTTTGAGGGGGTAAATGATATAATTACACCTGGGCACTAAAAAGATGACTTTTAGCAGCCGTGTGAAGGCTGCATTAAAGAGGAGAAAGGCTGGAAGCTGGAAGATAAATTAGCAAGAGGTGCTGAGGACCTGAGGTTGTGTATTGTCCAAGTAAGTGAAGAGAAGGGGAATAATGCAGATACACTGAGGAAAAAAAACTGAAGAGACATGACAATTGACAATGTGGACATGAGAAAATAGGAAGAGCCAAGGGTAAGTCTGAGATTACAAACAAACAAACAAAAGGATTGTGGTTCCACCAACAGAAATGGGGAATCTGAACAAATTTCAAGGGGCAGATGCATTTGAAGTGGCGCCCAACAAGAGAGCGTGGCAATGGTGAAGTAAAACTGGAAGTCAGGATGGAGAACGAGACACAGAGAACTCAAGCAAGTGCCTGCTATGCCTCTTCTCAAGAGGGAGACAACAAACATGCGAGGAAATGACACTGGTCAGCTTGGAGCAGTCAAGGGCTGGTCAATGTGGCAACGGGGAGAGAGTGATGCGAAGTAGGAGGGGACTATGTCAATAAAGTCAAGAGAGAAAGGCATAACCAGGAAGAAGGAAGGAGGTGAGTTTCAAAAAACTAAAAGATGAATCTTGAGAAAAGGTCATTTCCCTGAGCAAGGAGGTCATTCTAGGATGAGAAATGGTTATGTTAACACATAAATAGTAAGTTTCATTTATGAACAGAGCAAAAGGCAAGAAACAAATATACCCAGGAAGATCATTTCCAGCAAAGAGGTCAGACAAGAAGATACATTTCCAAACTATTCTTCTCCCCAAATCATTAAATTGTATATAACCTCTGACCCAGCAAAACTTCTACTCTGCCTATACCTAAGGAGATCAAAGAAAGAGGGAAAGGACCCATATGTACAAAAATGTTTATAGCAGCTCTTTTTGTAGAAACTAAAGTTTCCATCAACTGGTGTCCATTCAATAAATTGCAATAGAATATTATGATACCATAGGAAATAACAAAACAAAGTTTCAGACAAAACTTGTAGGCAATGACAAAAGATGAAGTGAATGGAACCCAGGGAATAACTTCCACAACAGCTCTGAAAGACTTGATCTCTGGTCAGAGCAATGGCCAAACCTGACTCTATAGTGCTGATGATGAAGCTTACTACCAGCATCTCCTGACCAAGAGTAGAGAGACACAAGATGCAAGATGAGTTGTATATTTCTAGACAGAGTCAATGCAAGAATTCATATTTCTCTTCAAGAAGGGACGAGTGGATAAGGAAAATAAATCCCTACTAAGTGAAAAATTAAAAAATAACAAAACAATATTTTCATAGTTTTTCTTTCTTAAACTTCATCTAATTTGAACCTTTAAACTAGACTTGCCCACTTGGCTGATATGTTTCTCAAACTAGTCTCAAGTTAACACTAAAAGTGGCCTCAACAAGGCACTTTGGTAGAGCAAATTACTGGCTCAACAGCTATCAAGTGGGCATGTCTTGCAGATAACCACAAGTGGCAGCATCAAATTCTAAAAGGTGGTGGTGGTGAAAAGACTGCTTGACTCTGGGTGATAGTCAGGCAGGTCACTGGTCTCTTCAAAGTCTGCTGAAAGAGGGATTTGAGAACCAATGGGTAGCTAAGTGCCCTCCGCTGCCAACCTGTTCCTAAACCTGTAGACCCGGAAGAGACCCTAACCTATGATCGTAGTACTTCATAATCTATTACATAAAAGACCTGGGGAGCCCCAAAAGTGCAAACCAAGACTCAGCTTCATCACATCCACACCGGCCCAGGTGTCAAGTGGACAGGCAATTGACTAGGCACTCAAGGAAACTGAATCCATGCAAGTTGAGCAAAATGTTGTCAGGAATGATCTTCCAGAGACCAGGGTTTGCAGGCAGTTAACTTCTCATGATATATATAATAAAAAGAAGTTTAAAACAACCATTCAGTTACTCATCATTTGGGGATCGGCCACCTCTGCAGCTGCCCCCTGAAATTTGAAAGTAGCCTGCACACCTCAAAATCTCCATGAAAACCTGCCAGGGATCAGGGGCAGCCTTTAGTGCTTTGTTACAGAAACTTCCTCCCCTCAAAGCACTGAAAAGTTCTAATCTGCACCAATGAAGGGGAGTGAGATAAAACTAAGGCAAACCTAAAGTTAGGTGTGACCAATCCTACAACCAATACTCCAGCTTGTCATTAGGAAAGCATCAGATTCTCCTTTTCAGGGACTCAAATGGAATCATTTTTAAAAGTTTCTGATGAGCTCTGTCAAGCTACAATTATATTACATGGCTACATCTGAGTGTTAGTTATTACCTCATAGTAGAAGTTACATCCTATTGAGTTCACAGACTAAAAGAACAGGAGCAAGAAACAAAAACATAAAAATAAGCCTCCAGAAAATATCTTACAAAGTGGAAAATCTCATCTGACCTGCAAACCCCATCGATGTAGAAGGGAACCTTGTTAACGTGTAAATAGGCCCAAACCTGTGGAGAGAAACATGAAGTTAACACAAAAGCCAATTTCCAAACATTTCTCACAAAAAATACTAGAAATTATTATCTAATAGGTGGATAGGAGGTATCAAGGGTTGAACCATGAGGCTATTTTTAATTATACTTACCCTGGTGAGTCAGTACAGGTAACCTCATAGGCTCTTCAAATCAATTTCTATTTGTGTTAAAAAGAAAACTCAGTGTAAGTGTTGTGTAAAAATCATAGAAGGAGAAGCTGGAAGGAGAAGCTTATAGATATCAATTAAATTTGACATTTAAGATGTCAAGATGCTATTAGGAGAGACTGTTTCCAGAGCTAAGGTCCAGCAAACAAGTTGCATCCTGAGCGTGGCATAACCACAATCCTTTGCGCTCATCCTTTCGAACTGCCGGTCCCTGAGCTCAGGGCGGGCAAGCACCAACGGGCCCAGACCTGAAGCCTGCTATGAATGGACTTTTTGTCACTAGACAACCTTGCCTCACCGTTGCTATACTACACTGTGTGACTGTCTAGCCACAAATAAATAAACTAAGCTTCAGCCCTACTAAAGCAGGTCCCCCTACTAGGGGTGGACCCCAGCACATGTGTTTCATCTGCTTCCTTCCTTACGAGTCATTTCTCTCCCTTTGCAATGAAACTTCTGTTTGATTCCTGACTCTCCTGTTTCTAGCCTGCTGTTTGGCTCTGGCCATCCACAGATTAGAGGCTGGCTTGGTCCATTTGACAAAGATGACAGACGTGGCAAGTGAAAGGCCCAGAGAGCAAACCCACGACCTGTGACTCCAGGACCTTGGTTCTTTCTACTAGGTCAGGTTTCCTCAACATGAAAGTATTTGAGTGCCAGGAGGCCAAAGGCAGTTTTTAAATGCCCAGGAGGGCATGTACATGGTATTATGACTTGGTTTCCATCTTTAATGCAAAGTTGCCACTTTTGGACCACATGCCAAGAGGCTGAGCCACTTCTGGAAGCAGTGGCTCTAAGATGATGGGTTTGGGCCAGATGATTTCTAAGGTTCCTTCCAAGTCTAAAATCTATTTGTCTAAAGACTAGATTTGTTAAACGATAACCTAGCTGCACTGCAGTGCAAGGCAATGGAATAGCACCTACCAATCTAATCAACCTCGTAGGCCTTCTACTCTTTCTTCACAGATAAGTAAGCATCATAGTGACTTCATGTGGTCAGGTCATGTTTTAGGGAAACAGGAGATGAAAAAGTACACTGAGCTTCTTGGAAGACACTTTGTAAACAAAAATCCTTGGTCTTGAGATGAAGAGCTTTTTTGTAGAAGTGGAGAGTCCCTTTCCCTTCTCTCTACTTCCTCATGTGCATGTCATCCAGAAAGGCTGCCTGCTCATTGTGGGGAAGCAGGAGAAGGGCCTGGGCACCAATGGGTTTCTCATTGCCCTGTTTGGCAGATTCTTACACTGATTTCAGAATTCGTTTTCATTTTCATTTTTCTATAGCAAGCTGCCTTCATCTGTAACAAGGCCTTTAATCCCAGGAGACTCAGGATTAAAAGGGACTTTAGAAATAACCAAGGCTGAACCCATCATGTCACACAGACAGGAAATCACAGAGCCAAGGCTTATAGGGCTGGCACCTTTCCCGCTAGGTCATGCCAGCCATCTCAGATGAAAGCTCTGCATTGTTATTCAGGGGAAAAAATTTACTTACTGATGCATTTTGAAAAGTGAACCATGGTACATTATTATAGTCTTCCGAAAGGACACTATTAATAAGCACAAAAACACCTATATCGGACACAGAAGAGTGAGAAACAGATGACAATAGGTAGGAAGGAAGTATGCGGTGAAAATGAGCTTTCTGTGGGGAGAACTACGAGTCTGTGAAATTATCCTTGGAAATAGTAGGTCTCGTTTCAGAAGTGCACACTGGCTGTTTTTGTTACAGAGGACAGTATTTGTACACCACTTAATGGAGTCAGTCACACCCATGAATACCAGTATCTCAAAACACATTACAAAAGCAGACAATTTTGTTTCTTCAAAATTTTATTTCAATTTAAATTACAGGGCCAGCCAGATTTTCCAATATAAATGCATTTTCCTTGGGCAAAATGAAATGCTTTTATATGCAGTAGTTACAATTGTATACATCTCTACTTTTTTTTTCTTTAAGGGTAAAAGTCCCATGAAATAACTGCTTTAATCTATGTGAGCCTTCCTAACACTTGAGAAGAAACCACTTTCAGTACAAGTTTTCCATACTACAAACATGTCAAATGATCAGAACTCTAAAACACAACTTTTTCTCAACGTCAATGTTTTCACATTCTGTTGTTTAAAAAAAAAACCAAACAAACCCAAATAAAGAAAAAATACCACAGCAACTGCCTCCAGAACCTAACGGGATAGTCCCAAGCCCAGGCTCCATTTCACACATTCTCCCTCCTCCCCTTTTCCTGCTCTATGGACAGAAAACTTCAGTGCTAGGACACACGGCCAAAGTGGAGGCTTTGATGTTCTGAGAAATATCTTGGCAAATAAACTCCATTCCACTCAATCGTGATCAGGGTATCTGCACTAAAACCACTTATCATACAGTGCCAGGCAACACAAACGATAATACTTATAATTCTTGTGGCCACTTGTGCCTTTCTAAAAAGAACGAAAATTTCCTTTTCCAGAAGCTAAGTTACTTCCCCTATTTCCAATAGGAAAGGCAAATTATTTTGCACAGAGTCATTTAAGATTGCTTTAAAAAGATGAATTATAATATTGAGCATCATTTCCATTAAAGAGAACCAAAAGGACTCCCTTTCCTTAAGGGTCATGCTCTTATCTGGCTTCCTTTCATGAAGGCTTTAAAATGAACCAAAATACAAACAGAATCACATTCTACCAGCAGAGAAACAACTTTATTATGAGGAGAGGCCAGCGAAGGACGGACAATTCTACAAAGTCCTGAATCCGCTGCAGCCAGAATGTGATCCCAAAGTTGTGGAGCTGTGATCCTGGCAAGCTTGATGGGAAAGCAGACCCCGCTGCTGATCACTTTGCCTGGCTACATTCCGGTGGGAGCTGTTTTGTTGTGGTCACAGTAAAAAGAGTGATGCAACATCAGTTCTTTGTAAATACTGATAATTTGCAATATCTAGGGACAGGAAAGGGGGTGGGGAGCAGGGGTGGGGAACCTTTCCTGCACAATGCCTATGACTAAGAACTTGTCATGGTCTACAAGAAGCTGGGGCTTCCATTCTTCAGTCACACAACTATTGTACTGGACCATGGAGACAGTAGAAAAGAAAAAGGGGTGCTCTCTGGAGGTCCCCACCCCTTACCCAAAGAATCAGCAGGAATGGAGCATCATCTTTACCATTTATTCATAGATCTGGCCAATATTATATAGGAAGAATACAGTTTCCTGGCTCCAGTTTCTATTGAGCCTCATCTAATAGATGGCACCCAGTTAGAGAAAGTCCTCGGGAAAGTGTGGAGTCAGCATCTCCATGGGACTGGAGAGATTTAATGACATAGGAGCAGTCATTCTGCAAAAACTCAATATTAGGTAATAGTTACAGACTAATACAATAACATTCTTCTGCTGTACAAATTAAATCATTTTAAAGAAATGAGTAGTCTAGTAGTTATATACAAAAGAAACCTGTAAGCACTGTTGAGCTGAAATGTCACTGCTAGTTCTACTGTCTTAAAACACCTTCAAAAAAGTAAAATGAACAAAATCCCGCGAACATCTCCAAGTTGACAAGTCTCAAAAAAATCAAATCAAATGTCAAAAAAAAAATTTTTTTCTAGAAAGCACTGAAAAGCATATATACATTTTTCCTTATGAACTTTCTCAGGCTTCATTCACACTTTGGAAAAACTGCTGAGTTGCAACATCTATTGGCTTATTATTAGCATGACGACTATCCCCCAGAGTGCACCTCTTTGATACATTTCCCCTCTGATTACAGAAAAAGCACTAAACATTTCGGTTTTGTTTTTTTAAATCAAGGCATACAATCGGATACTAATGGGGCCAAGTGTGCACAGGGCATGTTGTGCTGGATCTCAAACAAGTAAGTGCAAATGTACTGGACTGAATCAGATTGGCAAGCATGCAACCTGTCACTTAACCAAACGAGAACCTCTGAGTTGGCTTTTAGAAACCTTGCATTCCTAGGACCCCTCAAACAAGCAGTGTCTTTGAATTCTGAAATGACAGAAAGATCAAGAAAAGGTCCACACGGTGCTCTAATGTGCAAGAAAGCAGCAGCTATGTTTTTCAACTTGAACTAAAAAAAAAAAAAGGAAAAAAGGAAAAATGAAAAACCGTTCACTGAACAGCAGATTAGCAGTAATGTTCCTCATGAATCGATACGAGTGCCTGATGCTGAATATCTAACAGCAAATGCTGACTTGGGTTTAATATTTTAGATGTTTATTTATTGGAGATTAAGCTTCTTGCTGTGCTGGTCTCTTCAAATCCCTGATCTGTTTAACTAAATAGGTCTTCTCATCATTAAATTGTTCATCCTCGGTCCTATCATTCTGAAACTTGCTGAGAAACTCAATCAGCTTCGTTTGGTTCTTGAGGAGGATGTCTAGGATTGGCTGTGTTTTGTTAGGATTGGCTACAAACACCTGCAGAAAAGAAGAAGCAGGGAGGTTAGCTCACCCTTGACTAGGTCAGGCCCAGGCTAGCTCAAATGCCGTGCTCTGAAATGTGCTTATTTATAACAGAGATTCTGTTCTTCAGAATGTTTGGTGATAGGTGTGCCCCATATGACATATATAGGTACAAAAATGGAAACCTAACAACACTTTAAAAGCAAAAATGTAAACTTTCTTCTAAATGCAAACAGTTACAGCCTCAGCCCTTCTGTCTTTCCATCCTCCGGAATCAGAATTTTCATTGGGTCCACCCCATGCCTCACACACTGTGACCCAGGAAATGGTTCCAGCACAATACCTTAAAGACATGAAAGGCCTCAAACTGTATGTTGCGGCTCTTGTCACGCAGAAGGTTCATCATCAGTTTGAGGTTTTCAGGTTTACTGATATATTTTGTCATAATTGTGAAGTTATGTCTGTCTAGCAGGAGTTCCCCGAGAAGCTGAGGAGAGACGTTTAAGAAGCATTGCTGGGTTAGGAACAAACAGGCCAGAGAGGCAGGAAAAATCAATCATAAGAATACGTCACTTAACTGGATTTGTTTGAAACCGAGGGGCTCCACCTAGTGAACGGTTTCGAGAGCCCAAACGTGGGGGGATGTTTTCATCACTTGGGATGAGGGAAACCTTTCCAAAGCTGATCTCATACTTTGCAGCCTTCTGCTCAGAGCACACCAAATGGCATATCCCCCTTTTCTTAATAACTCAGGATCATCACCATGAACATAATCTCAGTGCTTAACAAATGCCTGGCGAACAACCAGATCCTAGGAGTAGGAGGGGGCCCTCAGAGGCATCTGGGCCAGCCACCCCCTCTCACAGCGCCGCTCCCGTTTCTTCCTGAATACCTGAAAAGGCAGCTCCTTCTCCTACTGGACAACTCAAACAATGAGAAAACATTTTCTGCCCCCTGCCACCCTCCAACTTCTCCGATTCCCCTTTTTGACTTTGACACTAACTGTGTAGAGAGTAGACCCGCTTCCTCTTCCATACATCATCCTTCAAATATCTGAAAAAGGCTCAAGTCAGCTTCCCAGCTAGCCTTCCCCTGCCCTCCCAGGCCCTCACTACCTGGGGCAGTAGTGACTCTGATGACTCAGAAAGGAGGAGGCCTGCTTCAGGAGCTAACACTGATGATAACCCCTCTGCTGCTTAGCAGACAAACTTCAAGAGCTGCTGATCCTGAAAAATGTGAACTGTGACTAATGTGAAGACTGGCTGGCCTTCCAAGCCCTGGGATGACCTTCTGAGCAGGCCAGGCCAGAGTCTGCTCTTGGGGTCCCCTCTGGGCCAGGCAGAGGCAGGCACCAGAGTGGGGCTTGTCGTTCTACACAACCTTTCTGAAAAATCTCCCACGTTGGCCATGTTGTGAAAGAAGACACAGAGGCAAAGGAGTAAAAGAAATATAGAAAGTAAAAACTAGTTTGCTTTCATGTGCACTCTGACTCCACTGGTCTTTCTCTGTAGGCAGATGGTATTTTTCATCATGAGTCCTTGTTTTAGATCCTTTTATACTAGTATTAATGCCACCTCGCACTCCATTTGGGGGCAGCTGTCCTGTACATATAAATCACAACAAGCTTACACTCAGTAAAGGCCCCTAACTTTTTTCCCCAAATGAAATTCTAAAGTATCCTCTCTTCCACCTTGTACACACGCATGATTTAAAAAAAAAAAAAACAACGAATGCAGGACTTTATATTTTGCCTAGAAACTTAATCTTGTCAGATAGAAATTGAGTTTTATTCTCTGTCTTTTGTATGTTCAAGGCCCAAGCACATAGTAGGTGCTTCACACATACTTGTTAGCTGATGGACTGATGAGGCTCATGGCTCCACACCAATTCTACTTTGCTGTTTTTAGTTGCTTTGGCCAGAAAAAAAGTCAGATAACCAAGCTTGCTAGAACTGCATTTGTTTTTAAAGTTCTGGCCAAGGGTCTTAGGATCCCTGTATAAAGTAGAGAGACTCTATGATCTGCTTTGGCTGCTCAGAGTTTTTCTATTTCCTAATTTTTCCTACTTCTCCAATGGATTCTAGACTATGAAGGTTGCCACTAGGCAATCACTAAAGAAATGAGAGCCTGCCACAATTAAATTCAAATGATTTGAAAACTTTCATGGGAAAATACGCCTCCTGTGTAGGAGTACTGAAGAAGAACCTCAACATTTAATAACACCTTCCCAGAAACTTTTACATGAATTTCATTTACAAAAACCTCAAGTTTTCCACAATAAGCAATGACCAGTCCCCATTCACAGAACCAAGACTGAGGTTCCTGCCCTGCAAAAGAATGCCACTTCCTTCTCCCCAAATTTCAACAGAGAAATAAAGCCAAGAACCATACCTTGAGCGACTGTCTTTTTGTCACATAATTTTCTGAATGAAGCAACTTTTCATATTCACTGAAGAACTAAGAGAAGAAAATAAACATTAATGGGTTTCCCCCCAAATATTAAGCATGAACTAAGTTTAACGCCACATAAAAATGAGAAAGTTACATATGACCCTTTTCCAGCCCCAGGTTTTGGCCTTCCAGGTCTCTCCTCTCCCAGGGGTTCCCAAGCCCTCCTGGGACTCGCTTCCATCTTCTGGCTTTCCTCACTAGAAACTCGGGGACCCCTGCCATGCTGAAATCCAATTCCAACACGGAGTCTTTTCATCAATCACTCTGCTTCCTCTCCATTCTCAGGCTAGGTCTTCAGGAGATCTCAAAGTGATGACTAGAACCACTCCTTGGCTAGCACTGGCCCTCAGTTCACTCTCCTTTAATCTATTCAATGCATGGTTCTCAAAAATAGAGACTTCATTATGTTACTGGCCCTGTTTAAATCTCTATGATGACTCATTGTCACTTAGAACATAAATTCCATATCTACTTTCTGGCCACCTTGTGCCTCCTAACCAGGCTTCCACCCTGCCATGGGGTCTGCTTTCTTCCTATCCACTCTGCACTCATTCCTCAATGGCTAGTATACCAGCATCAACTTTTACTCTGATCTGAACTCCAAGATACCCAAGAACAACTCCTTTCTCTGATGCTTCCTCCACAACGTCCTACCCCAGATCTCCTTCCACGACACACCTGCTCTCATCTTACCCTTTGCCATTCTCACTCCCTGAGAACTGGCTTCCCGATGATAAGACCAGCTCCTCAGCTTCCCTTTCCACCATCAGCAACACCTTTTATCTTATCCCACCCATTCACTGGAAGACCGCCTTGCTCACCACTGCCATTCCAGACTTTCCTTCTACTACCATCACTTGGCAACAATTTCCTTTTTTTGGCGTTCACACTAACCAAATTTATCCCCCAATCCAGATCCTGGTGCCAGGATGTTCTCTTTCCTTCCAGGTATGTGCCCGGATCAGTGTCCCTCACTAAGCTGGGCCTTGTGCCAGGCACACAGAATGTTTCTAAATGTTTTCTCTACCAATCTACCTACCCCACTGCCTGTTACCTAGAGGACTTTAATAGATATACTGATGTTCCAGCACCCAAATCCCTAATCTGTTCAATCCCCATAACTCCTCACCTCTGACTCACCTGCAGACAGGAACTGTCATACTCTTCATCTTGCCATCACTCACACAGGTGCTACGCCTTTGTTCGTGAACATTGGGATTACTTTACTGGGTCACTGTCTTTGGTAACTGCACATCCCCTTCTGCCTTATGACTTCTGACCCATTCTTCGCCCTTGCCAGGCCCTCAGTACATCCCCAGGTCAGCATCTTGCCCCTCACCAGTTCTGCCCAGTCCTCTACTCTCAAAGTGTTTTCTCCTTTGTCCTCCAGGCAATCACACCTTTACAACCTAGTCCCAGATGGCTCCTATCTGGCTAACCAGAGGTTGCCCCCCACGCCCGGCCCAGGACTCTGCCCTGGGCCTTCTCATATGGTGAGCTCATCAGCTCCATGGGTTCAATGATCTCTAGGTCAACAACTCCCAGATATATCCCAGCCCTCCATCAACCACCAACTGCCTACTGGACATTTGATCTTGATATCCCCTAGGCATCTCAAACTCAACATGTCCCAAACAGAGCTCATTACCTCTCCCCACAAACTCCTCTTCCAAACTTACCTATCTCTGTTGAAGGCACCTCCATTCTTCTAATCTCCCAGGTCCATAACCTCAGGGTTGTTTTAATTCCTTACTCACCCTCACCCTGTAGATCCAATCAACGGCCAAATCTTGTCCTTTCTATCTGTACAACTACACTCATGTACTGTCCCTTTTTGCTACTCACTCAGACCTCATCACCAGGACTATGTATGACAGCTTTCTTCTAACTGACCACCCTCTACTTCCAATCTCTCCCGACTCTGCTCCATATTCCACAGGGTTGAACATGATTTTCCTGAAGTGTAGGTCTAATCGTGTCAGACAGCTCCTGGTCACTCCACAGCCCCTCACCGCCCGGGTCCTTTCTTACACTTCACTCCTCATCTTGTAATATTCATCCACCTGCTGTCCCTCGTACACCACACTCCATTTCCAGTCTCCATATCTTTGCACAGGGTCCTGTCTCTCAAGCCCAGAATGCTCTCAATCCTCACTTCTGCCTTCAAGACTTGGTGCTGGTGCCCCTTTCTGGAGGGCTTTTCTGATCTCCTCTACTGGGGCCTTCCCCTCCAAGGTGACTTTTCTATGATTTGTTGTAGCTCTCCTAAGTACTTAGTGATGTATACACCGTGTCCCCATTAGGCTATGAGTTCCTGGAAGGCAGAGACCCTTTGGGGTTTGGTTTTTTGCCTTTCTTTGTATTCCCACCCAGTCCTTAGCTCAGAAACTGACACACAGTTATCTCTTAATAAAAACAATGCTTGTTTTACTAATTTATCAAGGGCCTAGATAACCTAATTCCGTCATACCATGTCATCTTTATTTCCCAATGTTTACCCACTCAAATCTTAGAGTCCCCTGTCTCAATGTTCACCACACATGATTTTCTCTCTCCTTCCTGCACACCTTTAGTCATTGTACATATCACCCCTTTTGTTTCCCACGTCTCTACCATCCCTCTCCAAATCTGACAATCATTAAACACTCATCTTACAGTACTTGTCCAAACACTGAATGAACTGGATCCTAAGTGTTGATCAGCAATCTATGACTTCAGTTAGGAGTTTTAGATCTTTTACTGAATACTTATATTATTAATTTCCAGTCTAGTACATAAACATTCAATACAGGGCAGTCTTTAAGTAAAAACAGATCCATAAGTAGATCCAAAAATTGGGAAAGCCCTCCCTCTGGTGGAAGAATTTATCATTACACCAAAGCAACAAATTCTAATCTTTAGGATTAGGACAGAATCAAAGAGTGAGAAAGGGCCCCAGACAACACTACTTCAAACCCACTCATTTAACAGATGAGGAAACTGAGACATAGGGAGTTTAAGTGACTTCCTAAAGTCAGAAAGGTAGTAGGAGAGGAAGCATTTAAGTTCTTGCAAATACACTCTGTATAAATAAAGTGATGATGCTCTTTCCATGGCAAGAGGTTTCCAGTACTGGTGCTTCAGACTACCTACATGGAGAGCCCCCCATGTACAAGGCACTGGTGCTGGGTTCTAGGAACCCAGGCCACACACAACCGACAGGGGGCTGGCTTAACTAACATGCACTGCACTAAATTCAATACAGGGAAAGAAAGCACTTGTAAGTGCAGGAATCAAGGAGGGCCTCAGGGAAGGCGGTGCCGAGGGTTCGGCGGGACAGGGAGTACATTCCACAACTGGGTGTTACTCAAAGAAGTGTGAGCAGGGGGAAAAAAAGGGAAGTGTGGCCAGTGGGACCACAAAACGTCAGACAAGGTGCCTGTACCGTACAAGGGGACAAATGTGGCCAGACTTGTGCCTTACAAAAAGCATGGATTAGAGGAGACAGGACCACACTATAACAGTCCAGGCGAGGCCCCTCCACCCCCCCCTTGCACAGAGGCTGATAACAAACAAATAGAAAGGAGCTTCCCCTAATTATCCCCCCCTTTCAAAGAGGGAGAGAGAGCTTCAGGTAAATTCATTTTTACTGCGGTTGAATGAGAAGCCATAAATTATTTTTAGGCATGATTCTTCCTCCGGTGTAGAAGTCAGGGGGCTTCACAGCATGTGGGCCTCATTAAAACAGTTCTAAATCTTAAGTACTTTCAAGGTTCCTTCTGATTCAAATTCTATGATTCTATGCAGCATCTAATTGTAATGTTTTAATATTTAATCCATTTGTAGCAGCTAGAAGAAATTAAGACTTATAATGCACAATTGACTCACTCTATCATAATGCTGTTCCAAAAATTCGGCACTCAGCAACTTGTGTCTTGTAAGTAAATCCTAGAAAAGAAATTCAATGAAGAATTCTGATATGTTAAAAACGACTCAGTTAAGGGGGAATCTAACTGAAAATGCAATGGCTGAACATGAGCATCAGCAACATGAAATGGTCCCTAATTTGAAAAGAAATACCCCCCAAAAGCCAACATAATGGTGATTCTTGACCCCACAAAGATCCCATTGAAACATTAAAAGGGGCATGATCAAAAAAAGGGAAATGGTTAGGTACGGGGTGAGGAAAGGGACAGCAAATACCGTGAATGAAAGGCTAAAAACAAAGTCAAGTATAAGAAACACTCACACTTTATGACTGTGTTAAGAGGAAATCAAACAAATCATAAGCCACCAGTAGCAATGGCACTAGCCACCAAACCATTAAAATGCGAATCTTAAGTCCCAAGTAGCAAGTCATGTGACTGTTTAAAGGGAATCTCTGGGAGGGATCTAACAGCTCAAAGGAACTGAAAAGAAGAAAAGGATGGAACTTCCAGAAGACAGAGACACATACACACACAAGATCAAAGGGAGAGAAGGAATGGGAGAGACGGAGACCCACAAAGATGCCCCTGAATAAGACAAGCAAAGGGCCAGCTCAGGCCTAGGCTCTCCATCTGGGGGCTCTGTCAGACTGGGGTTCACTGGTATAGAAAGAAACATCCAGTGATCTTAATGCAGTTTGATAAAAATACACTATTTTTTTCATTTAATTACAATTACATGTATCATACTGAAACTTACATTTTATTTCAGAAGTATTATCTCTTTTTAAAAAAACCTCACTAATATCACATGCAGAGAAAATGAACTGGCAGAGTGGAATGAAGGATTCCTCATCTGAACTGTGGCTTCAACAGTCTGTCCCCCAGCTTCCTTTAGAAGAGTCCAGGCTGCTCCTTGGGACCCAGGGGGACTATCACCTCAGGCATCCTGTTACACTCAGTCTTTTAGTTTCAATTAACAAATCTTTTCACCTGAAAATGAAGAATTTAGCCTACTGCCAATTAACCAGGAAACGACAAGTGGCCCCTGAACTTCTAGACATGGCCAGTGGCTTACACAGAACACTTTCTTTTAAACCCTTTCTTTAAACATCAGAGCTCTCTTTCAAGACACTTTTGGATGCATCTATTTAAGAGATTTCATCACAAAACTTTTCCAAATCTACTTTCCTCTGTATTCATGGGTTTTCCTTGGTGCTAAAACTTTTGGAAGTCGGAAAGGAGAAAGGAAATGAGCTGTGGGTCTTCAAGTCCTTTTTTGAAGATAAGAGTGCTAAAGCAAGGTTCAAACTGTCTTTACATGTAATTGGGAAAAATAAAATACTATTTACATTTAAAAAAAAAGGGGGAGTCAGGTTCATTGAAGCTTTACATTCCTTTGAAGTTGTGGACTCTATCTAAAAACTACTTCTATCTGGTACACGCATTTCTCCAGCTCTTCAAAGACTAATAGCTTATACAAGAAACATAATAATCATGTTTAAGTAGAGGAAAATAAAATTAAATATTAACAGTAAAGATTTTTGTTTCCTATACACTAAGTTACATATAAAACAATACAAACTCCAAATTTCCCCTATATGTATTGTGAGACTCAGACACATGAACTGGATTTTTTCAAATAAATGAAAGAATGATACAAATACTCAGAACTATCCAGCTGTTGACTGGGTCATTCCAACAAAGAGTCCTCCTCCTAAGAAGGCAGCACATATAGGACTCCCTACAGGGAAGCAAAGGCCACCGGGCCTCAGTGTTTCTTCAAGTGAATCCCCCAGTACAGGCCTTCACACACATGTGCACAATCAGTTCCCTCATTTATAGATTACCTTGAATGTGGCAAATGCATCTGAAGCGATATCAAACGTCGACATTTCAACATATCTGAAGAAATCATAAAACTGTTCTGACCACAAAATGATTTTGGCAAGAGGTTCATGTCTGATGCACTCTCTCAGCATTATTCCACAGTTAAGAGCAATTTCTGGAGATTCGTACCTGTAGACAGAACATACATACAAGGACTTTTTATTTTATTTTTCATTAACTTACTTTTTGTTTTCAACATTCACTTTCACATGATTTCGAGTTCCAAGTTTTCTTCCTATCTCTCTCCTCTCCACTTCTCCTCTCCCCCACCCCAAAAGACCATTCCAATCCCCCCTTCCCCCAATCTGTCTTCCCTTCTCGCATTCCTTTCCCCTCTATTTTCTTGTAGAGCAAGACAGATTTCTATACCCCACTGCCTCATACAAAGACTTTTTAAACAACCCTAACCCTACTGCATCATGGTCACATTCTGGGCAGATCACCTTTCTGAGACTTCCTAGCTAAACACTGCAGTCCTATCATGTTATTACACATGAGGAAACTAGGGCCTGGAGAGGCTGAATGACTTAGCTGAGGGCACACAGGTAGTAACTAATCTAAGGTAATTTATACCTTTATAAATTAGAACACCTAACCAGGCAGTTTCTACTGCTGTTAATTTCTTTAAGGGAAAAAAAACCCCCCACAGATAACATCATGGGGGTTGGGGGGCCAGTCATATCTGACTCTCTGTGACCCCATGTGGGGTTTTCTTGGCAAAGGTGCTAGAGAGTTTGCCCTTCCTTCTCCAGGTCATTTTACAGATGAGGAAACTGAGGCAAACAGGGTTCTGAGGCTAGATTGGAAGACAGGAAGACGAGTCTCAATGACAGGCAGACCTGAGCTCTGTGCACCATGGTGTCCCCTGGTGGCCCAGCCGTAATGGGGTATGGCTCAAAGAAGATTTGTACAGAAGCATTTCACATCAAACCATCACCAGGGAGCTATGGTTTGATTAGCTTTACACTGGGGCTCTTGACTTTTCAGATAAGGCCCCAAAATGAACACAAGAACCCTGTTTTGAAGTTGCTGAGAAAACCATACTCTCAGTGCAAACATCCTCGTGCAGGCCCAGTGACTGGTCCCTCACACAGTCTGCCAAGTTAAACAAATCTGACAACAGCATGCCTGCTTAGAGCTTCAGGGGCTTTCTGTTGTCTCTAGAATGAAATAGAAACTTCCTGGCTTTCATCTAAGCTGGCTCTCACCTACTTTTCCAGATCTATTCCATCTTCCTCCTCCTGACTCAACATTCCAACAAAACTGGCTGAACTAGCCTGGTTCCCCCAACTCCACATATCATGTACCATCTCTGTCCTGTCACACAGGTTGATCCCACAACTGAAACATTCTCCCTAACTCCCCTTTATGCCTCATGACTTCATAAGAAATCATCCTTCCTATCAACTTCAGTTCTTTTCCCTTTTGAAATGTATATACCTAACACAGACCCCTCAGGCTGGCCCAGGAAAGCCTTGAGCTGTCTGGCTCCAGGCCATCTTTTCAGACCGACTCCCCATTCCTTTCCCTCACTTTTCTCTATGCTTTGGACAAACTGGCTCTACTCTCTGTCCCTGTGCAGAGGCTGACCCACCCTGCCTTGGATTTGTGTGGTCTATGCCATGCACTGGCTCCTCCCAGAATGCCCTGAGAGCAGGAACTGTATCACTTTTTAATCTAGCAGTGCTTAGCATCATGTCAGTAACCCAGAAATCTACACCTGCTTGTGGACTGATCCTCCAAAACCTTGTGTCAAGAGAATTCACACCCATGGACGCCCCAACCGAGTCAAACAGCCAGCATTCTCTCAACCTTAACATCTGCAAGAGTGGTTCCCTCAGGCTCTGGTCGCTGCTTCCTTCCCCACCTGAGCCTTTTAAGTGGAAAACTACAGACAAAACCTGAAATGTTTTATATACACTTGCTAAGGGGTACTCAGCATCATGTCCGCTCCATCTTCCCTCCACAGAGCCCATTCTTACATGGTCCAAGAGGTTCCAAGGGAAGAGAGGGCTGTCCTGCTCAGGCTGGCGCTGAGTCACAGATTCTCACTGCTCTCATCTCAACCTTCCTGGGAGGAAGCAAAGCGGAGTGCAGGAACTGGGGGACTCGGCCTCCACCCCAGCCTCCGCCATGACCTCAAGGCCTTCAACTGCTGGCCGTGGCCTTCTTCTCTACAGGCTCCAACATTTGACACAATAGTCTTTAATTACTGCCCTCTCACAGACTCCCCTTAAATGAGAAATGCTTTCATGAATGGGCTACAAAGATTCTTCTATTTCCTCAAAACTTCCTTCTTACTTATTCTTTTATAACCCGAATTCTACCTCCTTACTGCTACTCAAACAACATAAGCCTTACCTGGGAATTTCTGGTCTATTTTTTTTTTTTAAATATCTCAGATCCTCTTTGATAGTTCCTCCCATCGAACTCTCCCCCCAGTTTAATTCTATGACACGACTAGCCTAGTTCTCTTTCCTCTCTTTTTTTTTCTGGAGGCAGTTAAGTGACTTGCCCAGGGTCACACAGCTGGTATGTATCTGAGGCCCTCCTGACTCCAGGCATGGCACTTTATCCACTGCACCACCTAGCTTCTCTGCCTGCTTCTCTTCCATCAGCTATGGATTTTATACAACTTCTACTTTTGTGTATAACAAGTTTAAAATATAAGAATGAAGGGCTTCTCACCAGAATGGAGTGAACTAACAAGAGCTAGGAGGGAAAAAATTGTATTTGTTGACACTTTCAGCAAATACCTTTAAAAGAATTTCAAATAGCAAAAGAAAGAGGAAGAGGAAAATGTGTGTGTGTGCATGCACACATGTGTAGTGTATGTGTGGTGTGTGTGTGTGTGTGTGTGTGTCCACTAAAGGTGGATTCCAGAGAGTTAGGTAAAGATACACAGGCATTTACAGGAGGTAATCTCCAAGAAGGAATCAAGTCATCTATGAGCACTGATTAAATGTGTTTTATGAGACAGGTCCACAGATCCCATGTTCAATTCTGGGAATGCAAAGGCAATGATGCATCTGGACAATCAGTGATAAAGTCCATGATCTCCCACTCCTAGACAAAGGCCAGGGTACAGAGGAGACTGGCTAGAAATCTTTAGGTGAGGAGGCAAGTGAGACCTCCAAGTTCTTACTGACTTAGTGGGACGAGCGTATGTCCAAAGTCAATCTGATTCCAAAGGAAGAGAGGAGGCCAAAAGGGCATGGGGGAAAGGTGTTAAAAAGACATACTTCTGTAAGGAGAGGCCAGTGGAGATCACTGGGGTGGATCCAGATAAGGGCAGATGGAAAATTGAGATGACTTCCAAAACGCAGGTCAACAAGCCTGGCCCAGAGGCAGGTCACAGCAGCTACCAGGGCTTCAATTCTCCAGACATCTGCTGGAGTCCTTTAAGCCAAAAGCAGAGCCATTCGATACTTTACTGGCTTGCTTTAGAGATCATTTCATCCTTCAAAAGGTGTAGCAATCAACAAGGGGAACTGTCCTTCTGGAGTTGGGAAGAGAGGAACTAGGCCATCTTGCATACTGGGTAGGGTAGGGGCAGGATAAACATGGGAAGTTCTTCCAGAAGTAACCTAAAGAATTCTAATGGGGAGAGAAAGGGAGAGCTTTCTAAAACCAGCACAAGGGATGGATGTAGGCCTGATGGGAGGAGGGGAGATCTGAACCAAGAGTGAAAGAAAGGCTGGCACTCCCTTGCCAGGAAGGAGCAGGTCGGTGTGGAGGAGTAAGTATACTGAGTGCACACAGGAAACTCACCACCAAAGATCTGAAGACAAATACAAAAGGCCCAGCCCTTTAAGAACCCTATCAGGAATTGGAAATCTCAAAAGCAGTTAAATGTGGGGAAGATGACTAAGAACAAGGGAGACAAATATCTATTAAGCACCTACTGTGTGCCAGGCACTTTGCTAAGCCATTTGATCCCCACAACAACCCTGGGGGGTAGGTATTATTAATTATTATTAATGTGAGGAAGACTGAATGAGGAAGAGTGAATGGACCAGGGTCATACAGCTAGTAAGTGTCTCAAGCTGGATCTGGACTCCAGTCTTCTGGACTGTAGGCCCACAGCTCTAAACACTGTGCCAAGGTGCTGTTTTTTTGTTTTTTTAATACAGCTAGGATGACACAAAAAGAAGAGACGGTAACAGAGATAAGGTGGAGAGATTCAATTCTCATTTTGCTTCCATTTTCCCTGGCAAGGGGAATGACCTTTGCACTGGAAAAGATTAGGAAAAAGACTAATAAGAAGCTGGAATCCAAGACAAGGAAAGAAAAGGGTGCTGAGCTGCCCTGAAAAGACTCAGATGGACAGCTCCCTGGTCACTACAAGAACTAACAGGTGTGACCACTGAGCCTCCGACACCAGGGGCTGGCAATGGATGACTGGAGAAAGGCATCTGTCTCTGTACTCAAGAAAAGGCACAGAGTCTTCCAAGGGGAAGCCAAAGACTTGAACTACAATTCTTGATAAAATACTAAAATCTGATGGAAGAACAGATATCGTACATCTGACAAAGAAAAAAGTTGAAACAAAGAACGAATATGGTTTCATCAGAAATGGGTTACTACAGAGATGATCGGGGAATACCATATAGAATGTACCCTTTTCACTTGTGTTTGACTCTTTGTAACCCCTTTTGGGGTTTCCTTGGCAAAGATAATGAAGTGGTTTGCCATTTTCTTCTCCAGCTCATTTGACAGATGAGGAAACTGAGGCAAAAAGGGGGAAGAAACTTGCTCAGGGTCACAAAACTAGTTAAGTATCTGAGGCTGGATTTGAACTCAGAATGATGTGTCTTGTTGACTCCAGGCACAGCACTTTGTGAACCACCTAGCTCGCTGATAGGATGTACTGGGGTTTTACTAAAACACCTGACAACAGCCCCTCAAGTTACCTGTGGGCAAATGACAGAAAGATGTGAGTATAATTAAGTAGATTCAGAACTGCCGAATGACGCTAAGAATAGTCATTAATGGTTCAAGGTACACTAGGAAGGTCTCTAGTGAAGTGCTTCAGAGATCTGTACTTGGCCCTGACCTGTGCAATGTTTTCATCAATGACTAGGATAAAGACATAAATCCCACATTCATCCAATTCCCACTTAATATAAAGCTGGGAGAGATAAATAGTGTACTAGATGACAGAGGCAGGATCCCGAAAGACCTGACTACAATGTGTTGCTGATTATCAAAAAGTAAAATTGAATAGCTATAAATGTAAGATCTTACACCAGAGTTCCAAAAAGTCAAGTTCACAAATAATAAGATGGGAACAGTGATTAGAAAGCAGTTCCATGAAAAAAGATATGAGGGCTTTATCCACTGGGACTTGATGAGAGGTCTCCAAAGGACAGGGCAGACCAAAAGTGGGCATGATTACAGGCTTTCTGAAAAAAAGCAGAGTGAGATGAGGCTCCGACCACAGGCACTGCACTGCATTCTGATACAGACACAACTTTTCAGGAGAAGAGTTAGTAAAGACGAAGAGCCTTGAGACCAGGCCATACGAAAATGGAGTCTGGGACCAAGATCCCCACGATAGCTCTCTAAGGACTCCCCATGGAACATGGATTGGACTTGATCTCCTTGGTCCAAAAGGACAGAAACAGGAGCAGGGTGTGGGAGTCACAAAGAAAAAACTTTAAGCTTCATGTCAAGAAAATCTATTTGACAAGGAGAGCCGGGCCAACATAAAAAGGGTGACTTTAGGGGCTGTGCACCGTGGGAGGCATCATATCAGCCCAGGCTGCAGAGGTCTTCAAACAAAAGCTTCACCTAGATGCGTTATGTGTCAGGTGGTGCAGGGCAATGTTATTTAGGATGAGATTTTAATGGTTTTTTTCCTTTTATTTTGCACACAGACACAGACAGACAGATAGACACACACACACACACAAGCCTCAGTCTTCACTCAAATCCTTTGTCAGAAGATCAGTATCTGAGTCTGAGGAACTGCCCTGCGATATTGTGATTTTATGTAATTTTATGATTATTTGATTACATGATTACATAAAATATTCTGCTTCTGCCCACTTTGTGAAGTACCACTTCATACGAGGCCTCTCAAGCATTCATCCTTTCTCACGTCAAGATAATGTCCATTACATGAAGTCTGTTCAGACACTTCCTAGCCAAGGGACATCCCCCCATTTTCAGGGTCATGCCTACAACATCAATATTTCTTTATATTCTTTGGTCTCTTTAGGCAGCAGATTCAAGAGAGGTACCATTGAGTTAAGGGACTTTTGGGGCTGAGTTCCAAAAATGTTCTCCAGAATGGCAGAACCAATTCCATACTGCCACAATGGTGCTTTAATAAAATGCCTATTTTCCTGTAACCTTCAATGTCATTTTTTTTCTTGATCATCTTTACCAATCTGATGGGTGTAAAATGGAACCTCAGAGGAGTTTTAATTTGCATTTTTCTAATTATTAGTCATCTAAGGCATGTTTTCATATGGTTGTAGATAGCATGGATGTCTTCCTTTGAGAACTGCCTGCTTAGACATGACTAATGTGAAAATCTGTTTAAGGAATGCATGTGTAGAACCCACATAAGATTGCATGTCATCTTGGGGATGGAGAGGAAAGGGAGGAACTGGGAGAAAATTTGGAACTTATGGAAGTGACTGGTGAAAACTGAAAACAAATTAATAAATTTGGGGGGGGAAGTGAGAGAAATGCCTGCTTATAGCCTTTCTTATTTAGTTACTTTTCAGTCATGTAGTAACTTTTCAGTCTTTGTGACCCCCTTTTGGGGTTTTCTTGACAAAGATAATGGAGTGGTCTGCCATGTCCTTCTACAGCTTGTTTTACAAATGAGGAAACTGAGGCAAACAGGAGTTAAGTGATTTGATTAGGGTCACACAGCTAGTAAGTGTCTGAGACCAGATTTGAACTCTAGGCTTGGCAGCACTGTGCCACCTAGCTGCCCCATCTCTCTGAAACATTTATCTTATGTATGTCTTCCTCTATCCAGAGATCAGGAAGGTAATTTCTTCCTTTTTCCTATGTAATATCTGTTGGACTTAATCCATTGGAGAAGGAAACGGCAAACCACTCTTGATCTCACAGACAGCATGGTCCACAGGGTAACAAAGAGTCAGATATGACTGAATTAACTGAACAGTCTATCTTGAAAGATTATAGAAAGTAAGGTCCTTGAGAGCAAGGGCTGTTTCTATTTCATGGTTGTTTCTCCCATGCCTGGAATATGGTAGGGACAGAATAAATGCTTGTAGATTGAAATCTTTGAGGATCCTGGCAATTGAGATTTGGGAATTTTTCGAAATCTTTCCTACCTATTTTGGGGGCAGTTGGGTGGTACAGTGGATAGAATCCTGGGTCTCTGACACTCGGCAGCTGCGTGACCCTTGTTGGGCACAGCATCACATCAACAACCTGTTACTTGTGAGACTGATGTAGCCTTCCTGATGCCAGGCTTTCTGTTCCCTCCTGGTGCTCTCATCTGTACTCCAAAGCCAGGCTTGTTCTAGCCTCAAGCACATCGTCATGTGCATTTTCAATGTGTCTAAAACTGAACTCCTTTCCCCCACAATTGACTCTCCTTTCCAACTGTCTAATGAATATTTCAACATGGCTATCTCCTTAGCTCCTTGAACCAAGGTCTTCTGTCCCAATTTTCATCATTCTATTAAGGGCAACAAGAATTCTTCAGTGTCACATTTTCAACTCTTATCACCACTCAGTCCCTTGTGCTTCTACTACTGGTTCCTACTTCCAGTGATGTCGCCATCTAATTACTTCCTACTTCCCATCCTCCCACAATCAGCACCAATCTCATCATCTCCTAACTCAGGAATCTTCACTATCTGCTCTCTGTATAATGCATCAGGAAAACACTACAACAATCTCAACTGAAATCAGACACTGTAATTATAGCAACCAAGCCTGGCCCTATGAGAAGAGACAGGGAAAACGCACCTCTCCTTCCTTTCACTGTAGACACATGACTGTGGAATGCTCCTGATGCTGACAGACTTGGCTAGTTTTACTGAAATGCCTTTTCTTCATTTTAAATGTCTGTTTCAAGGATAGGGAAGAGGAAGAGGGATGTATTTAGAAATTAATATAATATAAATACAAAAGGTATCTTTGAAAAAAATTCAAAATCCTTGCAAAATGAGTTTTCTTTCTTAAGTCTCCTCTGTTAGATGAATTTTTATGTCAAATGCCCTGCTGACCTTGGTGTTTCCCTCCAGCCCCCCAACAGGAAGGCTCTGTACTCTTTCCCTTTTTACTGAAAATCCATTTTTCAGTGATGTTTATGGGCTATGTCACTAAGGAATAAAAACTGATTTTCTTTGCTTTTGCTGGGAAAATATAACAATTAATCCTTTCATTTATCATAAGTAAAAAATACTCCTCCACAATTTGGTTGATTATTCTTGGCATGTGAAGAGTTTCTTCATAGCTGCTTGTAAAATCTACTGTTCATAGCTGATAGTCTAGAATCGGTTGACATTTCTGAGGGAGTTGAACTTGCAGTGTCTCTGTTGGGTCTCCTTCTACTTATCTGAACTTTACCTATTTCCCCAAGACTTTGAGATAATTTTCTTGCATGATTTTCAGGCTTTTTATTTCATCATGTTTTTCTAAGAGACCAATCTCCTTACTGCGCTTCCTTCATCTCCAGGATTGGAATAGAAAAGCTCATCTTGCTGCCTTTTTATATTTATTCCTAACCTCTTTGTGTTTGAGTTCCCAACCTACTGATTTATTTTTTTTTAGAGAATCTACTAATTCAAAAAGAATTCTCTGCCATTTACATTCTAAATGATCTATTTCTCTTATTTGTCTCTGATTTTTGGAAAAGTTATTTCCACTCTCACTTCCTCCTTTAATTCCTTCACTGAGTTATGAAACTATATTTTAAGCAATTCTACAAGCCCTGAAGGTTGTCTTAGCATTTCTGAGCATCTTTTCGTTGTTGTACATTCTTCTTTTGAGAGAAAGTTTTCCTGCAATTTAACAAATATTATTAATTGTTTTGGAGACTCGGTTTGGTTGCTCTGTCTTTCTCTATCGGCCTCCACTGATTTTGTGAAGTATTCCTCTTGAATGGTTCATTCTGACCCTTCCTGGAAGCCTGCGATTCTATTATGGTAATGCTCTTGCTATTTTGAGATGACAGAGGGGAGACCAGAAGTCCTAAATATGTTTTGCACCTCTCTGATGCACTTACCCTGCATTATTTTTGTATCATAATTATCTGTGCATGTGTCATATCCTCCTCCTGCCTACAAAAGCAGGGCCTTGGCTTATCTACACTTTCTCTCTCCCCTCAATGTGCTCTGCACACAGGAGGGACCAAAGACACCAGAATTTTTCTGTGGCAGCCATCCCCTTCCGTCATGGCCAACATCTTTTGACCGTTCTTTCTTTGAGGGTCTGCAGGTTTCATTTTGGCTCGTCACACTGCCAAAATACCAACTAGTTCTTACTTTTACATGTCCCGCCTGGATCACTGCAATGCCCTTACTGTCTCCCTGCTCCCCGTTTCTTCTACCTGAAATCCCCCCTGTACATGCCCACGACATTCAACTCCTCAGACCGCCTGAAGGGGCACCACAGCCTTTAGAAGCTACAATGAATTTGCCATGGCTTGACCAGCTAAGCCCCAATTCCTCAGCTTGGCATCTGAGAACCTGCTCTTCCCTTTTCCTCTTCACTGCTCTAAAGCGTCCGGCTCTAGTATCTATGGTAGGAATCCATGCTAGGCACGTTACCACTTCTTCCCTTTGAGCACGCTTTTCTACCAG
The DNA here is from genome assembly GCA_028658325.1 of Potorous gilbertii. Lineage (NCBI taxonomy): Eukaryota > Metazoa > Chordata > Mammalia > Diprotodontia > Potoroidae > Potorous > Potorous gilbertii. The sequence continues at coordinate 289,891,735 of CM053770.1, read as the reverse complement.
CTTAGGGTTCTCCCTGCCCTAGGGGTGCAGCAGATAGAGAGCCTAGCTCGGAGTCAGGAAATTCCTCTTCATGAGTTCAAACCTGGCCTCAGACATTTATTTCCTAACTGGATGATTCTGGGAAGGTCATTTCACCCTGTTGGCCTCAGTTTCCTCACCTTTCAAATGAGCTGGAAAAAGAAATGGCAAACCACTCTAGTATCTTTGCCAAGAAAACCCCAAAAGGCATCAAAAAGTCCTTGCATCTTCGGAAAAACAACTGAACAACAACACTTCTTGGATATTAAAGTGAACAAAACCTGCAAAGAATGCTCTTTTTCCATAAATCCTTCCTAAAGTAAGCCCAAGCCATAGTTGTGACTCATTGAATTTCCTCCTGCACACACAGGCTACTTCAGCACATGGTGCCATAATGTGTTTACCTCCCTGACTTAGACTGTAAACTTCTTAGGGCAAAGGAACTGGCCTTCAACATTTCAAAAATCTCCCACAGTGCTTAGAACTGGGTAGAGACCACTGTAGGTTGCTTACTCCATGCCTACTAATTAAATATATATTTACAGTGCTCTTCTTATAGTAGGCAAGGGAGTCAAAGGACAAAGTGTCCTGTCCAACAAGCTGGGTGAGTTTTGTTTGGGGACTGCCTGCCTCCCCTTAGATGAAGTAAGAATTTGATGAATAAAAGACAAACAGTTAGGTCATATAGCCTGTTTGTGGGAAAGCATACAACATCCTAACAGCCAACGTTCCCAAATGCAAAGCAACACCACAATTATAAATACTATTAGGGTAACACAAGGCAACAGAAACAACACCCATTCCAATAAGGAAGCCACAAAAGCTCTACAATTTAAAACTTTATCATCAAATTACATCTTTTTCAATAAGGCTATTCAGATCAAAAGCATCAACCTGGTCTTAACCGATTTGTGTTCCTCTGTTTTCTAATCACCATGTTTCTGGTAAAGGAAATGCTCCCTATGTTCATGCAAAAACACACTTGAGAAAACAGATTCACAGCTGTCTCTTTGAGCACACCATTCTGCTTTGCTAATGGTAAAAGGGACTTAAATACAGTTGTGCGTCACCTGCCTAGGAGGCAGCCCAGTATCTGAGGTCTGAAGAGGGAGAAGCAAGTGTGAACTTGCAGGTAAGATACAATCACTGAACCACTCCTGGGAAGCAGCTAAGGGAGGGGACAGGACAAGCCGGGTTGCTGAGGCCATCACATGTGGACATGTGTGCACCCACTCATTTAAAGAAACATCACAAAGCTAAGAACCGACAGATGCAAACCATAGTTCCATAGTCTATAAATAATTGTGGCACAGAAGTAACAGGCAAGCCTGACTATCAGCTAGGTGCAGTGAGGAGAGAGGAAAGGAATTTGTTTTTTTAAAGTTTTGGGTTTTATTGTTGTTTTTTTTAATTAGGCTGCCCAAATAAAAAGTCTGCTCATCAGGTGGTAATTCCAGGGAGATGCTCTCCTGCTGGGTTAGTGAATACACATTTGTAATAAAAATCAAAGCTGCTGCATTATAAAGAGGTACTTTGTTCATTACTGTGACAAAGAAAATTCTGCTTTACGTGGCCTACAGTCTACTCAGAAGTGTTTTTATTTGCCTCAGAGAATGTACCTTAAAATAAGCATTTACTTTGCTCTAGCAACACCATCTGATTTTCCAAAGCTTCGAGAACAAAGACAAAAGTATCAAGTATGTTTTCCAGGATGGAGGGTTTCTGAATCTTAAAGTCGAGGCCACCCAAATTCAACTTTTAAGTTTCTAATTGCGATACTGATTGTTTTTATATCTTAACAATGCTCATGTCTGCTGAAGACCCATGGGGAAAATGCCCCGAACAAAACTACAATGAAAATTTCCCCACATCTGCCACCTTGCTTATGCTCAAGACAATCTTTTTAATTGAGAGTATAAAAGTTGTAATGTTGTACATACCCTTTTAATAACATGAACAAAATATTCTGTTGAGTGCAGATATATTCAACGGTAGGAGTTCTTGTACCAATTTGTCTTCTGAGGATGTTGTTGAAAATTTGGGCCACATCTTTTTTGCCCTGTTAGAAATACAATTAATTATGCATTTACCTAACTAAACAATGTAATACAAAAAAGCATGAGCGAAGCTGTCTTTACAGCAAAGAATGACCACTTCTGCAGCACTCCAAGGATCTGGGATTTTGCCCTCCACTGACACAGACTGTCTTGTCATTCTTCAGGTGCTGCTGGTGGCACCTCAGAGATGACCTTCTCCCCCTTAATGAGCTCCATCCTCCCACAAAAGACACTGAATCTTCACTTGGTGGGGTCCACGAGCTCTGCTAGAGAAGCCTCTGAGAACTCAGGGTCCCTTTCAAATCACAATAAGGCACACAGTAGGACCCCAGTCCTAGTTACTCAGGTAAATCTATAGATGGCTTTAAAATGTTCAGTTATTTCTTAATTTCTTTCAAATACTTTATTTTCTTTCCCGAAATCCTGCTCCCCATCATGGAACAATGCTAGCCTGGCTCTTGAAGGATTCTGTCAGGCCTAAAAAGCTGAAGCACTGGCCCAGCCTGCATCCGCACTATAAAAATACAAAATAATGCCCAAGGGATGGCCAAAGGGGCAAAGGGAGCTAAGAATCCTAGCTTTTAGATTACTGAACGGAACCACACCTACACTGGTATTCTTGCTATCAATGAAACCAGCAGAGGATGTCAAGAACTGTCACTAAATGGAAGGGGACACTGAAGGTTCTGGGAAGAATGAATAAATTTCATCACATGGCCAAAGGCAACAAGAAACAATTTTATGGGATATTCCCTCATCTTGCCCTGCAGTATTCAAAATGATCACCCACCAATACCTGCTGCAAAGGATTAAGAAGTGGACCAAAAAAAAAAATCTATGTTGACTTATTGAGAATAAGCTCAGGCTAGCTACTAGTCATTGTACTGGAAGGTCAAAAGTGGCTAGAAAGGTCTTTTGAGGTGGAGAGGAAAGGGGATCATAACAGAGGGGGGGCTCCAGAAAGGAAGAAACATGGAAAGTTGCTGCTAGAGAGGTGAGGAGGCTGCCCCCTCCATATCCAAGGCAGGCTGAGAAGAGGTCAAGATGAAGGTCATCCTAGGGCACCAAAAGAACACACTGATGTGATCTGAAGTCATGAGTTCTTCACTTTCTTGGTGTCACAGATCCCTGTGGCAATCTGGTAAAGCCTATGGACCCCTTTTCAGAATGCTCTGAAATGCTTCAAATGGAATGGCCAGGAATTGTGAAGGAAGTCATTTATACTGAAATAATGTTTGTAAAAACCAAGTTCTTAGACTCCAGATTAACAACTCCTGACCTAAGCCATCCTGAAGAGCTCACAGAGATCACTAAGACACTAATCATCAAGACAACAAAAATGAGAAGAGAATGGAATCTTCCAACTGAAGTCCAAGGATCTGGATTTTGATTACTAGCAAAATTCTAGAATATATTATTAAAGAAATGGGAAATGAACTTCTAAAAAAGAAAGAAGTCATCACAAAAAACCAGTTTCATCAAGAATGAATCATGCCACACTAACAGGATTTCCTTTTTTTAACAGGATTGTAGGTTATCAGGGAGATGCTGCAGATAATGTCTAACTAGAATTTAATAGCATTTGGCAAAATATCTAGGGTATCTCTGTGGAAAAAAAAAGAGAAATTTAAACTAGAAAAGAGCAGAATTTGATGGATTTGGAACTGGTTGAATATACAAACTCAAAAATAGACAATAACAGTTTAAAAACCACTGGGAAAGCACTTTCCAGTGGAATGTCCACACCTCTGGCTCGATGGGGCTTAGCATCTTATCTGTAACTTGAAGGTCCAGAGCACTTATCAAATTTATCTACACAAAGGTGAGAGTCAGAGCTAGTGTATTAGATAACAAAGAAGCAGGACCTTTCATCAAAAGATGTAGGAAATGAGTGGTGAGAAAACACAATAGCAGGGACCTGGCAGTTAAGAAAGTGAAATCAATATTAGCCTGCAGCTGAGGGGTACAGTGCCAAGAAGAAGCTGTAGTGTACCTTGGTCAGTTCACATCTTGAGTAGGGATTGTATTTTAGGAAGAACACTGATAAGCTACAGAACATCCGGAGGAAGGCAGTTAGGGATTCTGCTACATGAGGATCATTTGAAAGAACTCAAGATGTTTAAGTTGAAAAAGAGATTTCTTCAACTATTTGAAGGACTGTTTTGTGGAAGAGGAAAAGAACTCTTTGTGATCTTACAGTTCAAAATTATAGGGGCGATGGGTAGAAAAGAGGTAATTTTAGGGTTTGACAAAAGAAAGAACCTCCTACCAGAGCTATAAGAGTGGCATGGATTGACTTGGGAGGGAGTGAATTCTTCCCCACTGGACAGACACTTTCCAGGGGTTGGCGTAGAGGTGACCAGTATCCTAGGACAGACTAGATCAAGGATCCTTAGCCTTTATGTATGTGTGTGTCATTGACCCCACTGACAATTTGGGGAAGACTACAGACTCATTCTCAAAAAGATGTTGTTTAAATGCACAAAATAAAATACAGAGGATTAAGAAACCCAATTATATTGAAATAGTTATCAAAACACTTAAAAAAAAAAAAGGTCCCTGACTCTAGGACTAGACAGTTTTCAAGTTTTCTTCCAACTGAGATTCTGCGACTCCGAACATTGGGCCAAACTTAATAAGATTTATTAAGGTATTAATAAAGTATAATATATTATATAAAATACCTATATATAGGTATTTTATATACATATGTAATATTATATATATAAAATATATATTAATAATACCTTAATAAGGTATTCCAAAGGGATAAATTCCACCGAAGCGCAAAAACTCAACTCCAATTGCACAAAAGTGGAAAGGGCAATTTTTCTGAAAATAATCTTGAGGCTTTAGAGAACTGCCTGCTAAATGAATCCACAGTCTGATATGGTAACCAGAAAAGTTAAGGGGATCTTAGGCTGCAGTAAGAGCCAAGACTGATTGTTCACGAACAACCTCAAAGGAGAAGATTCCAAAAGAATGGAAAAGACCACAGGTGAGACTTTCACCAAAGCATCAGGAACTACTGAGGCCCTATGTCTTTCCGCTATCACCTTCATCAGAACAGTCAAAGCATGCAATGAAAACACGAGAAGGAATTAGGCGGACTTTCACAGACCATTTCCTAGAGACTAAACGAAATGAAGAGAATCTTGTTGTCAATTGTTTGCTAAAAACGCATTTAACTCAATCAAACTACTGCTCTGAAGGCTCTCTTCAAGTAAGGTGTCTCCTGTGCCTATTAAGATTACACAAAATTCTATGACTGACATGGCAATGGAGAGAATTGTCACACTTTCCCAGTCTGGCTTCTTAGCCAACTGAAGGTCATTCTCACTGTTCATCTGCCTCACTGCTCCAAATTACAGAGAGAAAGAGAGAGTAAGGTGGAGGTGGGGGGGTGGGGAAGAGAATATGTGTGTGAGAAGTGAGATGCCTGATTCTGCACTTAGGGCCCTCAGATACTTGGCTAGAAATCTTTTTTAACCTGACCTAACCAAGCCAACTTAGGAAGACAACGATGGCTTTTCAGCTGAGGATGACTCTGTCAGATTGGCACACTTATTATTCATTATTAGGATGATTCCAGAACTCTGTGAAGGATCATTTGTCGATGAGGGAGAAAAGAGAAGGCAAAGAGACCAGCCTAAAGGCTACAGCAAGAACTGCAGGCCTGAATCAGCATAGTGGAAGCCAGAGCAGAGGAGAGATGCAAAGATGCTGCTGAGGGGATAGAACTGCCAGGAGCTGGCAGCTGATTGGCTGGGATGCAGGAAGGAATGTCACAAAGGTAGTGTCGACAGTGAGTGGGAAACTGGGAGGAAGTGGGTAGGGGAGGCTTTGGTGGCCATGCAGAACTAGAACTCAAAGGAGAACCCCTGTGTAGAGGTGACGAGCAGGCACTGGTACCCTGGAGGACGGAGCCAAGCCTGGTATTCGGGGTCTGAGCAGACTAAGAGTTTTCTGAGTTGGTCCTCCTCCTGTGAAACTCTCCTGTTCTCTCTCGCTAGAACCGGTGTCTTCATGCCCCCTTTCCAGAATCTGCTTAAGTCTTATTCTTCTGGTTCAGCTCACTACACTTGTCTCAAAGTATTTTCTCTCCTCTTCAAAAATGAGGGCCACCATCTTCCTGCGGGGAAGCTCGGGACCCCATGATTTTTCGTGATTCCAAGCAATAGGCTACACACACAAGTCACTACTTAACAAACGAAATCTACACTATCTCAGGACACACAACAATGAAGAAAAGCTCATGTTCCCCAGGAAATGACAGATAGAGAGCACTGGCCACAGGCTCCATTCGGTCCTGGCTCTTGCGCTAAAAAGTGCAGCATGAGCATATCTATTTTAGAAGAGATGCAGAGGAATTACAAACTTCCCACTTTACTCCTCTGGTACATCCCTGGGAAGACATGATGAGAAAACTGGGCAAGGTCCATGGGAAGCATTCTGTTCTTACCTCAAAATCAATAAGCTGCAAATCAGCTACCAGGGTGCTGAGGAGGCCGCTGTTGTACAGCTCCTGAGCAAGCTGGGCTACAGCCTCCGTCTGGGGCTCTTTCTCGTTGGTGCCATACAAGATTTCCTTCATAGCAACCAGGTTTTTGGAAACCTCTTCGGTAGCCTGATGAAGCAAGAGATACAAACAGTAAGCATTCCCAGCACCAAAGCAATTTAACTTTCAATATTTTTTTTTAATCTACAAAAGAAAGTTTTGTAAAAACACCAAATTTTCTTACTAGTCTATGAATTTTAACATGGTGTAATCTGGGGAAAGAGGCTAAATTTCTTTAAATAAATTCTAATCTGAATCAGACCAAAACCGATGGACAAGAAAAATACAATACTAGGAGTTTAAAGAACAGACCCCTGTCTCAAAAAGCATTCACTCACTGAATGACACAACAAATCTCTTTAAAGGTTACCTCCTTGATATAGCAGTTTGGCCCATTCCTCCCTAATGGACTGGCTTTCAAATCTCAGAACATGGCAATCTCCTCCACTGATTTTGAATGCAATATATTCAGCTTTAAATGGCTGAGACTTGAAGTGACAGCACTTTCTTTGAGCTTTTAGATACTGCAAATAAATATTTAGCTCCAAGTTCTTCAAATTCTTTGAAGAGACACATCTAGTTCTGACAACTAAATATTTCTCTGATAAGTTTTCTTAAGTGCAAAACCAGACCTGATCTAGTCTACCCTCAGGTTTCTCCCCATTATTTCCATAGGGAAATGAGACATCTCTAAAATCAGTTTTGTTCTCTGCTAGTAATTTAGTAAAGGATTGGGTGGAAGAGAAATGGCAAACATTGTTAAAATGATGTTTGGGAGTGACTAGTGTCATTCCATGTGCAATTCCACAGTAGAATTGCATGAGGGGCCTCTGGTCACAGGCTAGTCCTGCCAGAGTCCACCAGCTCTCCCTGAGCTGTACCAGCTGCCTCTCCTTTCAATATGCCATCCTATTTCTCTCTCCCACTTCCACCACCCACTTAAAAGAAGTGGACAGGCAGAAATGTTATGAAACAGAGTCATATTTCCATGATCTCCTACACAAAGCAGGACAAAACCATGACTAAGCTGTAATTCTCCACCTAGAAGGAGAGGGGCAGTCATCAGTTCAATTTATAGCTTGTGAATGTAAAGCTCTTATGACAACCATTGTTTATTCTTATTATTCCAAGCCCCTGAGTGGAGAGAGTGCTGGATTTGGATCTGGAAGATCTGAGGTTGAATCCTGCCTCAGACACTTAGCTGAGTGCAAATCATTGAACTCTCTCAACCTCAGTTTCCCTATCTGTAAAATGGGGATAACAGCACCTTCCTCAGAGGGTTGTTGTGGGAATCAAATGAGATAACACAAGTAAAACATTTGGCAAGGCTCACCATGCTGTAGTAAATGCTAGCTACTGTTACTACTACTATAATTATTTCCAGAACAAAGTTAGTTTCTGTTCCTCATCTATTTTCTCTATCACCACCTGATAAGGACTGTCAAACTCTGGGTCTTAACATACAGCACCATATTACATTCCACCTCCAAGGTACTGACCCCAGACCCATTATTTTTGTCCCTCTCTCCCTGCTCTCCCTGGGACTGCCAAGGCTTGCAATTTCTCCCAGGACTGCCTGCCTCCCTTGGCCTGGATCAGTAGTACCCTCACAAACACCTCAAACTTCCTCATTCCCCTCAGTTTTCTGGTCAGATCATCACTGTTTTGTTTGCTTGTTTCTGATCTGGATAAAGTAATAGAATCGTGCTGGTCTGGTCCAACACAGATTTTTTTAAAAAAATAATATAACTTATTTTACTTTTTTCAATTAACAAGCATTTATTTTTGTTCTTTCTTACCTTTCCATCCCTCCCTCCCAATTGAAAAAAAAAATCATTTTAATAGATATGGAGAGACACTGGCCATGCCCCAAACCAGATGGCTCCTTTTCCATTTCCATCAGGTGGCGTTTCATCATCTGTTCTCTGGCATCATAGATATTCCCTGAGCTTGATTAGAGTTCTTCAGTCTTTCAAAGTCATTTACCTTTATAATGCTGTTGTTACCATGTAAACTTGTTTCCTGGCTTTGCTCGCTTCACTCTGCATCAGTTTCTCTGAAATCGTTCCCCCACCATTTTTTATGGCACATTTGGGTAACTTTTCAAACAGACCTCCAAACTGCTTTCCAAAGGGCCTGTTTTCTCACAGCCTCTTGACATCTGTCATTTTTCTTTTTAGTCACCTTTTCAAGTGCAATAGGTGTGAGATAAAAATGGGAATGCAAAGGCTAATCCCCGCTCTCCTAGAGTTCACAATCCAATGGAAATAACATTAAAGAAGCTGCATGCATCACCATCTCCTTTTGTGCTGCACTCTTAAGAACTGTGAGGGCCTATCCACTTGACGGGCAGCTCTGTGTTGTCTGCCTACATTAGCATGTGAGCTCCCTGAAAACAGCAGCCGTAGTATTTCTCCATCTGTGTTTCCAGTATTTAATAGGTACCTTTTCATTCACACACCTAATCTTTATACTCAAGGCCAATGAATGACCAACTAATCAACAATGGTTCCTTAAGTACCTACTAAGTTCCTAGTAGTGTGCTAGGCATTAGGGACAGAAAAGCAAAGTGAGAGCTTTCAGTTGAGCAGTGGGAAACACACACACACACACACACACACACACACACACACACACAATTTTTCCATCATGTCCAACTCTCCATGACCCCATTTTGGGTTTTATTGGCCAAGGTACTAAAGTAGCTTGTAATTTTCTTATACAGCTCATTTTACAGATAAGGAAACTGAGACAAAGAGTTAAGTGACTTACCTAGGGTCACACAGCTAAGAAGTGTCTGAGGCCATATTTGAACTCTGGAAGATGAGTCTCCCTGATTCCAGGCCTGGCACTCTATCCACTATGGTGCCATTTGGACCCCCTACACACAAATAGCTATGTATAAAATAGATACCAGGATCACTGGGTGGTAGGGGAGGGCACCATAGCTGGGAAAGCAGCAAAGGAGAGAGCTGAAGACTCTACCCAGGGCAGGAAAGAAAGAAATGGACTGTTTAGAGAGACAACACATGTAATGCAACCATCTTTAAACTGCTACACAGATTATGGATTAGGGAAGAAGGGGAGGCAGGGGTGACAAGCCAGGAGAGAAGGCCTGTTAGGGATAACCAAAGAGTTTGCAGCTGCTTTGGGAAAATCAGTTTGGCAGTGGAGGGAAGGATGGATGAGAAGGCAGAGACTTGAGGCCAGATTAATGAGGAGGCTATGAACCACTAACTATTTACATTAAGCATCTGCTAGGTCCCTCCACTAAAAGCCAGCTTTTCCTCTTCCAGTCCCTTATGCCATCTACTGGACCTCTTGCACATACTGGTCCTAGCAAAGTCAAGGCTATAACCCATGTCTGTTAGGGCCTGGGTCTTTCACCCCTTTTCAGATATCCAGCACCTAAGCACAGTCCTTTGTTGAATCTGAGCATCAACACCGCGCCCCCCCCCCCATCCCTATTTTAATATAGCTCGAGAAAATAAGGACCCAACTCTTAGCCCGGCCCTCTGCCCTCCACAGCCTGCTTCCAAATCTCCCTTTCCAAATTTACTAAGTGTTTCTTCTCTGATGTGCTGTTAAATCGCAGTGTTTGTTAGCTTGATGTAAGCTTCCTCCCCCATCTGTAGGGTCTCTTCCACCCCCAACAGAATTCCAACCACTTATACAGGTAAGACACCTAGGTCACCATGTCCCTTTCCCTTTGCTCTATTATCAAGTTTTCTTCACCCAACAAGGAAAACCTCTGGCTTCATGTGCCTGCATTGTCCTTTTCCAGGCCTATGGTGTGGACTGCCCAACTATTCCCTTTTCTTCATTTTAATTCCTCTTCCCTGAGATACCTTCTCCAGGAAATTCTGAAAAGTAATTTCACAGATAACCTTGAATTTGGAAGTCATCTGAACTAACAAGTTCTATCTTTCTGCACCAGTTTTCTCTTTCAAAAAAATACTTTCCTCATTGATGGGCAAGGTCTTCCCATAAACAATGATTATAAACAAACTGTCACCTATAAAGTAAACCTACATGCTAACCACCAAACTGTATTTAGAGGACAGCACTTCCATAAAGCCATCATAACTCCAAGGTCTAGAAGGGAATTCCACAAGCCATCTGGCCCAGTGAATTCCTAACCAGGAATACCCTCTACAGCAATAGAGTCAGCTCCACAAAGCAGCAGAGTCAGATTAAAATGGAACTGGGAAATGGGTAACAAAATAGATAAAGATACACTGGAATACAAATAATGTTAACATGGGGTCTTGTAAGTCAGTAAGTGGGCAACAGGATCCTTAGGTATGGTTGAGTGGTCCCACTGCTGCTCTGTGTCCCACCCCCAGGGCTCACCAACCTCTGTACTGAAGACCTCCAGTGAGTACACTGGAGCAACCCACTGGACTTGTGGACAGCTGTTTTAGGATCATTTCCCTTCCAACTAAAATCTGCCTCTCAGAAGACTTTTGTTCTGAGTTAAAACAATAAACAACACAATAAGAGACACCAAACATTAACTCAGGGATTGGGACTTAACCTGTGACTTCATTCTACAGAGAGAAAAGGAAATCCTCCCTAGCAATGCAAGAAAGTGGTGTCAAACTCAAATGATCCCTGCGGGACACACAGGGACTTAAAAAACTACAAAGTAACATTCCCTATGTTGCATTTTTATTTATTTTGTTAAACAGTTTCCAATTCCATGTTGGTCATGAATTTGATACCTCTGGCCTAGAACACTGAGACATCAAGCAACTTGTCCCCTACTTCTGAAGTGCCAATTCCAGGGTCACACAGCAGTACATGGTGAGACTAGGAGCCAAGGCTTCGGAGCTGGCTGTCTCTTTATCGGCTATGCCAGCCATCTTTTATTAACCATTAATTCATTCTTACTAACTGAATCTGGAAAAGCACATGGTAAATACTTCGTGTATCTGGAGCACTGTGTTAAGTGCAGGGGAAAAATACAAAAGCAAAAACTAATGAATTTATCTAAGTTGATGAAATTGAGTAAATCAAGTAAAGCAAGCACCTCCTCTGCTCAAGAAATTGTGCTAATGACTGACAAGATGCAAAGGCAAATGTGGTCCTTTGCCTCAAGAACTACTTCTTTCTCTATTTTATTCATGTAGAATAAAACTAAGAACTGCTTTTGCAGCATTCCCTAAGTTTTGGTAGGTTGTTTCCTTATTGTCATTCTCTTGAATGAAGTTATGAGTTGTTTCTATGATTTGTGGTTTAACCCACTCATTCTTAGGATTAGAATATTTAGTTTCCAATTAATTTTTGGTCTACTTTTCCATGGCCTTTTATTAGATATAATTTTTATTGCATTATGATTTGGGAAGGATGCATTGACTAGCTCTGTCTTTCTGCACTGGATTGTGAGGTTTTTATGCCCTAGTACATGGTCAATTTTTGTATATATGCTATATACCGCTGAGAAAAATGTACATTCCTTTCTATGCCCATTCAATTTTCTCCAGAGGTCTATCATATCTACCTTATCCAGAGTTCTACTCACCTCCTTAACTTCTTTCTTTATTTTGAGGTTAGATTTATCAAGTTCAGAAAGCGAGAGGTTTCGCTACCCCACTAGTATAGTTTTGCTGTCTATTTCTTCCTATAACTCCTTAATTTCTCTAAGAATTTGGATGCTATACCATCTGAAGCATATATGTTTGATAATGATATTGCTTCATTATCCATAGCGTCTTTTAGCAGGATATAGTTTCCTTTCTTATCTCTTTTGCTTAGATCTATTTCTGCTTTTGCTTTGTCTGAGATTAGGATTGCTACCTTTGCTTTTTTTTTTGTATCAGCTGACACACAAAATATTCTGCTCCAACCTTTTACCTTTACCCTGTGTGTATCCCCATTTCAAATGTGTTTCTTGTAAACAGCATATAGTAGGATTATTGTTTTTAATCCATTCTGCTATCTGCCTCCGTTTTATGGTAGAGTTCATCCCATTCACATTCACAGTTATGATTAATATCTATCTTTCTCTCCTTACTATTCCCCCCCCCATTCATGCTTTTTTTTCTCCCTTCCCCTACTCAATAGAGTTTTACTTTTGACCACTGACTCTCTCTATCTTCCCTCTCTTCTATTACTCTTTTTCCATCCTACTTCTTCCCTCCCTTTTTACCTCTCCTTTTCTTTCCCCTTTCCCCTCCTACTGCCTGTAGGGAAAGTTAGAGTTCTATACTTAACTGAGTATGTTGTTCCTTCCTTGAACCAAATCAGATGATAGAGAACATTATGAAATGCAAAATGAATAATTATGATTATTAAACTGAAAAGTTTTTGCACAAAACAAACCCAATGCAACCAAGATTAGGAGAAAAGCAGAAAACTGGGAAAGAATTTTTACAACCAGTGCCTGGGAAAAAGGTCTCATTTCTAAAATACATATAGAACTGAGTCAAATTTACAAGAATACAAGTCATTTCCCAATTGATAAATGGTCAAAGGATATGAACAGGCAGTTTTCAGAGGAAGAAATTAAAACTATCTGTAATCATATGAAAAAATGCTCTAAATCACTATTGATTAGAGAGATGAAAATCAAAACAACTGTGAGGTACCACATCACACCTATCAGACTGGCTAACATGATAAAACAGGAAGATGATAAATTTGGAGGAAATGTGGGAGAGTTGGAACACTAATTCATTATTGGTGGAGCTGAGAGCTGATCCTGCCATTCTGAAGAGCAATTTGGAACTGTGCCCAAAGGGCTACAAAAATGTGCATACCCTTTGACACAGCAATATCATTTCTAGGACTGTATCCCCAAGAGATCATAACAAAGGGAAAAGGTCCCACATGTACAAAAATATTTATAGCAGCTCTCTTTGTGGTGGCCAAGAACTGGAAATCGAGTAGATACCCATCCATTGGGGAATGGCTGAACAAGTTGTGGTTTATGAATGTAATGGAATACTACTGTGCTACAAGAAATGACTAACAGGTGGACTTCAGAAAAACCTGGAAGATTTATTTGAACTGACACTGAGTGAAGTGAGCAGAACCAGGAGAACATTATACACAGTAACAGCCACAGCGTGCGAGGACAGTTTCTGATAGACTTAGCCCTTCACACCAATGCAAAGACCTAAAACATTCCCAATAGACTCTTGAGGCAAAATGCCATCCACAACCAGAGAAAGAACTATGGAACTGGAATGCAAAATGAAGCCAAATATTTTCCCATGTTATGTTATATTTTGATCTGGTTTTTCTCATGGTTTCTATCATTTGTTTTAATTTTTCTATGCAACATGACTAATGTAAAAATGTGTTTAATAAGAATGCATGTGTAGAACCCATATACGATTGCATGCCATTTTGGGGAGGGAGGGAGAGAAAATTTAAAACTTATGGAAGTGATTGCTGAAAACTGAAAACAAATAAATTAAATTTTAAAAAGAGAACTAGTTCTTTCCCAAAAAGCAAGGAAGGTGTCCCTGAGACTCAACTGGCCCAGAATACTTCTATGGCCAGTACCCTGCAGAATGGCCAATGTCCCATGGCCACTCTAGTCAACACATCCCATGTCTTCCTACTGAGACTTTTTTAAAAAAATTAATTAATTTTATTTATTTTCAGTGTTCTACAATCACTATCATATAACTTAGATTATTATTTTTCCCTCTCTCCCCAAGATGGCATACAATTTTGTATAGGTTCTACACATACATTCCTATTAAATACATTTTCACTATAGTCAT
>CM053770.1:289834412-289876866 GCA_028658325.1 Potorous gilbertii | reverse complement strand
AAAAAAAAAAGTACCTCTACTATCCCACTAAGCTAGACAGCATTACAGCAGGCAAGTTTTCAATTTGTAATCAGTCCTAGGGCCGGCCTATACGGCACTCAGGAACTCCCCAAACAATCAGGTTTCTCTACTGATCATCACTAAGGCCAATCCACCTTGGCACTGCGATGGGGCAGAAAGGGCAGGAAGGTCACTACCTAGACTTCCTTCTCAGAACTCTGTACTTTGACTCCATCCTCTCACTATTCAAAGTCTCCCAAAGTAACAAGTCACTAAGGACTGTCCTCTTCCAATCATAACACAAAATTACTTCCAATTAGTTTTCCTTTCTTGATGCCCACACCCCTATCTCCCATTTTCTTGGTGGATACATGTTAACCTGGTGTGGAGAAAAAGAATTTCATTAAACGAATACAGATATGGGTGACTAATACCATTCCTACCTCACATCACCTTTAATCCTCTCAAAGGTGCTTGCTCAAAGGAATCTCTACTCAGTAGAATATAACATGGGGAGTTCAGAGCAACGTGGCTTGCAGGTAGTTCAGCTCACATGTTGAAAAAAAAAGCCAAACCACCCAAGCTAAATAATAAGAAACTCAATGAGGAACTTCAATAAGTGACTTCTTCCAGTCCAGAACTGCACCTCTAAAATCAACCAGAAACCCAGGAGCAAGAGGAAAGATGGTCTACCAGAAAAGCCAGCCATCACAAGCAGATAACCAAGCCGGAAGGAAGCCTTCTAAGGCACGCTCAGTCCTCTTCTTGTGTCCTACTTTGTATATGAAAATGACTGTTTGGGGAGGAGGTGTACATGTGTTAATTTCAGAAAACAACCCCCCCCCCCCAAAAAGACTGAAGACAAGAGTAGTCAAAGGACCTTTTGGTGGCAGATCTTGGACTATTCTACCTAAGGTCAGTTGTAGGTAGAGGAAAAGGAAAAAATTAAAGCCCTCCCCTGCCCCATTCTCCAAATACTGGGCTAAAGAGGCTCAGGTTGATGATGCTGGAAGACACAAACAGCTGCCCGCCCTCCTTAGGTGCCCAGCTCTGGGCTGCACTGGTCCCATTACAGAGAACGGGTCATTCACAGGAAACACACTTATAGTGCTGCCTCCCTAGTTTGTGGCTCTGCCCAGGAGCTCTCTCTACCACATGCCTCTGTGTATACACATATGGTGGTATGTTACCCCATATAAAAAAATGAAAATTTTAGAGAGAAACAAAAAATTCATTTGCTGTCCTTGAACTGAGCTTTCCAGGCTCCAACCCCATACACAGGCCATCCCTTAGAAGGTTCTCTCTTCACTGTTCACTACTCCATCCCTACCTCTCTTGTACCATCCAACTTAAAGGCCACATCTTCCAGCAAGTTTTCCATAAGACATTTTTCCCTGGACTTCACACTGTCCTTTTTATGGTGCACATCTGTAATGTCAGGCAATACTGTTTATCAGAAATATGTGTTGAGAGTTTAGCCTCCAACTAAAAATGATAATAGCAGCTTCAGGCAGGTCCAGTCTTGTCTAAACTTTCCATCTCCCCCAACAAGAAGTAGTGAGCACAGAACAGGGCTCCATGAAGAGATCAGACTCAGACAAATAGATCTGGAAGGCATTTGTCTACAAAGAACTGATGAATGAAATCATCATCGTCAACACAGAGCACATTTATCTTATGCTTTCAGGTTTGAAAAGCACTTTACAAATAAATAATCAATGATATCATCATTCCCACTTTACAGATAAGGAAATGGAGGCAGACAGAGGTTAAATTTGAACTCAGGTCTTCCTGAGTATAGGCCCAGCATTCTACCTACTGTGCTACTGAACTGTCTCCAGGCAGCTTCAGGCTTTCAAAGAAAGTACACAGAAAGAAAAGGGCTAGTGGCAGAGTTTTGGGGCACACCTCTGGTAAGGGAGCAAAATATGAACGATAAGGAGTGACTGAACATGTAGGAAGAAAACTAAGGAGAAAGTGCAAGGAAGGTAAGAGTATGCAAGAGGAGGGGGCAGTCAACAGTCACAAGATGCAGAGAGGTCAATGAGGATGGGGCATGAGAAAAGGGCACTGGATTTTCCAGTGAGGAGATCACCAGTACCTTCGAATGGCTGAGGTCATGAACAAGAAGAGAGGGAGTGGACATGACCAACACAGACAGCTTTTTCTAGGAATTTGGCTAAGAAAGGGAAAAAAGAAATCAGCCAACAGCCTGAAGAATTGCACGCTCTCTAAGGGCTGAGACCAGAAGTTCCAAAGCACAGACCTGAGATGGCACTTCTCCCTCTCCCTAGTAAGGTCCAATACAAAGTCTGACTTCAACGTTCCCGTTCACTCACAGGGAGGTTTAGCCACACTGGACCCCTGTTTCTCATACATGCCATCCCATCTCCCATGCCTGAAATGCCCTTCTTTGTCACCTGCGAATCTTAAAGTTCATCATTTCTTTCAAAGCGTGGCTTAAGGACCACAACCCTCATGGGGCCTTGCCTGACCTGTCCCCTTCCCAAATCTAGCACACCTCCTTACCAAAAATTTGATTCTGACTTTACTCAGTAGACATTTACATGGGCATGTGTTGTTTCCCTGATAAACTGTATGCTCCCAGGGTAGGGGTGGGGGTTAGATCATGGTTTCCTCTGTATACCTAGCTTAGTACAGTAAGAAAGGCTTTTTGACTGACTGACAGATTACAATCGGACTACAACTCACTGAGTAATCTTACAAAACTACCCTGATTAAAAAAATCCATTCCCCTTGCAGCCAGCCTGGTCATGTCAAAGGTGTCTAGACTTTCAGACTTCATCCCTAAAGCTTCTCCAGTTTAAGAGGACCTCTCAGGGCCTGGACACTGTAAGAGCAGGATAGAGAGCATCTAACTTAACTGGCTCTCCACAATCCAAAGACATCATTATGAACATCAGTAAATGGGAATAAGGATTCCACAAAATGCAGTATCAAGGATGGTAATATTCTAGAACACAGCAGGGTCATCCTGTCACTAAGTGCAACTTAGTGACACAGGCCTCCTTGCTGGCCATCACACAAAACATTCCACAACTCCTAGCATTTTCTCTGGCTGTTCCAGGCTTGGAACCCTCCCCCTTCCCATCTCTGCAGCCTAGTTTCCCTGGCTTCCTTCAAGGGTGAGCTTAAATTCCTCCTTAATCTTAAAGCTCTTTGAGGATACCTGTTTGCATGTGTGTTGTCTCTACCATCAGAGAGGAGGGATTATTTGGGGCTTTTCTTTGCATCCCTTTGCATCAAACCACACTTTAGGCACTTAAATAAATGTGCCCTGACTTGAGCTGTTTGGGTACCTTACCATATATGCCCCATGGTAATCTCCTTGAAGAAAGCGGCTGTTTGGCTATATCTGTGTATCCCCCTGAGTGCCTCGCACACCAATGTTTGTGGTTGACCTTAGTCATGGAGGGCTCTAGTTTGTCCAGGCCCTACCCCTCTGGCAGCTGTCCCTGCCAGTGGATTTGCTCCTCACTTCATTGTTGTTCAATGAGGATACGAGAGGCAACAAGATGACCAAGCTGGGAAATCAAGGACACTTGTTTCCCATACAATACTAAACCAAGTGGCTAGAGCCTTCAATCCAATACTCAAGTCCCAATGTATGCTTCCATCTAGATGGCGGAGGTTACCAGAAGTACGTGGGATCAGTTTAACATAAGCTTT
The DNA here is from genome assembly GCA_028658325.1 of Potorous gilbertii. Lineage (NCBI taxonomy): Eukaryota > Metazoa > Chordata > Mammalia > Diprotodontia > Potoroidae > Potorous > Potorous gilbertii. Next base: position 289,873,176 of record CM053770.1, on the reverse strand, counting down.
AACACCAAGACAGAAGCATACAGAGTCAGCATAACAGCTGCTATTTTAAAAGGTATTTGATGAACCAACATTTTCCAGAAACATTAAACTTCTATATGAAGCCCCTGCTTTGACGTGGGCAGCAGGAAGTAACAATTCAAAGATGGGACATTGCAATTGTCAATCACCAGAAAGCAGCCTCATCTACAAAACCAAAGATAATATAGTCGTCATGCCTCATCAGAATACACCCTCTCCCATCCTCACTGAGTTTGTGTGTGGAGTGATATGACCTTGCTGACTGATTAATGGGGAAGGAACTTCTATCACACACCCTGCCCACAGTGGCCATTACAAAATACCTCTCCCCTTAAGGAGAGGCCCCCAAATCTCCTACTGTACTGAGAAAACACAATATTGCCCTTGAGCAGCCTCAGTTCTCTTTCCCTCCCCAAGAAAGGAGGCCATTCTTGGTACATAAACCCCTCTAAGTTCGACCTTGTTTCCAGCCTTTTCTTCCTTTCTCTGGGATGTTAGCCCCTCAATGATTCCCTTCATCTTCCACATCTCCTCATCCCCCAGCTTCTCTCCGGCTGACTCCATCCTTCCGATGCTAGGCTCTCAGAATGTCCCTTTGTGTAACTTTCCCATCACTCCTGGTTCTGCCTCCTCAAACCAAAGAGAATAAATGTATCCTTCTTTCACCTGAGGGACTTGAAATGTTTGAAGTCAGCTATCATGACCCCTCAATTTTCATGTTTGCTCAGCTTCTTCAACAGTCCATCCTGAGCCATGGACCCCAAGGCCTTTCATAAGCTGGCTGCCCTCTTTGCGCTTACAGCACAGTGCTTAGAACAACCAGAACAAGAGTCAGAAAGAATTGGTTTCCCCTCAGAGACTTTCTACAGTTGCTACAATACCCCAAGTAAGTCACTTAACCCCTCAGTAATCTGATCTATAACATGGAGATTATAATAGCACAGGGTTCCTTTGAGGATCTTCAGGCAATCTATATACAGCACTTTGGAAACCTTAAAGCACTGAATAGATGTCAGAAATTGTCCTCAACTGTGGAATCCAGAGCTGAAGAAAATATTTCAGCTGTGGTCTGACTAAAGCAGAGTTCTGCGCTGGATGCCACATTTTAGCACTATAATCTGGAAGAGGATTTTTGAAAGGAAATAGCTACATGTGCTCTGATCAAAGTGAGTTAAGTTAGGCATGAAATTCCCTGAAAATGAGGCAAGTCTTCATATGAAATATTAAGAGGCATGCAATATGATAAAGACAGAAATATTTTTTAGAGAAGCTATGAAACCGATATTTTAAGTGAGACTACAATTCATAATAAAGTCATTTTTCAAGAACTCATCCTTGAAACTTACAACAATTTTAAAACTAGCCACCACAAAAAACTGAGTCTCATAATAAAATGAGTTTAACAAAAATTGGAACTAATGAGTCTCTTACACAGTGGTACAATGAATTTCAACTTTTAAGGGAATTTCTTTCCAAAAAAAGTCACCGCAATCAATTTCAAAATCTAGCCTCTTGAATTCCAGTTGGATTCTTTCATTTTTGTCTTTCTTTGTATCCACTGTGCCTAGGGTGAAGTCTGGCATGAAGTATGAACTTACTAAAACTTAAGGGATTCTACAGAACATCCAAAACGTAAAGTAACTCTCCTCCATGAAATTTCTAAATTGAATTTCAGTGTTTCTCAGCTTAGCAGGGGGGTCTGAGGAGTGGAGAAGGAGTCCACCTCTTCAGAAGTGTGGGTCCTTTAGAAAATTTTCAAGAGTTGGGAGCATCAGGTAGGCAGGATGCATCTGATTTACAATCTTACTCTATGTAATGCATTTCCAGAAGTTTAAGACACAAAAATCACCAACAGAAAAGTTAAATTTAATGGTCAGAAGGCAGTGATAAACCATAAATACTCTGAAGTCCTATAAAGCAGACATTCTATCTCTGAATGGAAAAATGGAGGCTTTTTCTCCCACAGCATTTTCTGGATGAGACATGTTTGTTATTTTTGTTATTTATGTACCATTCTAAATAATTTGGGAAACCACAGCTTATCCCCTGGTTCAAGGTGAAGCGTTTCAGGAACCACAATATTTCTTAGTTCTACTTGGTCCACTATCTCCCAAAGTGCTTTCACAGGTATAGCCTCCTCTGATTCAATCCTCGAACATGGGCTAGAAGGTAGGCAAGACAGATATTATTAGCCACATTTTACAGTAAAGTCATCAGGAGTTCAGAAAGAAGAGACTTACTAACCCCAGGGTCACATGGTTGGTAAGTTGCAGAGCAGATTCCTCATCCAACCTTCTGAATCAGTCAAATGCTCTCTCAGTGTTACCTGATATAAAGGGAGGGCATGGTCAAAGGATTGCAGAATTTAGAACTGGAAAGGACCCTCAGAAATCATATAATCCAACCCTCACACTTATTTCAAAACCCTCTGCAATTTGACTTCTGGACTCACCATTCCACTTAAACTGCTTTCTCCAAAATCACCACTGATTTAACTGCCAGATGCAATGGCCTTTTTTGCCCTCCTACTTCCTGATCTCTGTGAAAGCTCTCTGATACTGTGGGTTACCTTCTCCTGGACAAAGACTCCTTTTCCCTCTAGGGTTTCAGAACAAGGGTCTCTCTGGGTTCTTCTCATCCTCCCACCAATCTGAGCAGTCCTCAGTCTCCATGGTTAGATCTTCATTCAAGTCATGCCCATTAACCAAGGGTTTCCTCCAAGGCTTTCTACTGGACCCTCTTCTTCTGTACTATCTCATCATCACTGATGAGTTCAATGATCATTTTTAGGAAGGTGATTCTCAGATTTATATATGTCACCTTAGTCTATCTCCTGAGCCACAGTCATCCATCACCAACTGTTTTTCAGATATCTCTAAATGGATGTCCCAGAGACACTGCAAACAATATATCCAAAACAGAACTTATTATCTTTCCCCCAAAAAAAGTCTCCTCTTCCCAACTTCTTTATTAACTTCAAGGGCTAAGCACTACCATCCTCTCAGTCATCCAGGCTCACAGCCTCAGTATCATCTTCATTCCCCACATGTCCAATCCACTGCTAAATTTTACTGTTCCTATCTTTACAACCTCTCTCATGCAGGCTTTCTCCAGAAAACCTACAGAGAGATTTAATGCTTTTAAATGCAAAAAAAAAAGAAAAGAAAAGAAAAGGAAAGGAAAGGGGAATTTAAAGCAAACCAATTACACTGAAATAAAATTACCAAAAAAATTTTTTTACATTCATGGGCAGCTCAATACTATCCTGTTCAATCACCTCTAAGCAGATGATTCCCAGGTCTATAATATCTATCCCTAACTGCTCTCCTGAGACCCAGACTCCTAGACCTTTTGGAAATACTAACCAAACATCCTTCCTATTCCAAAATTCCCCATCACTGTTGAGGTTAATTCCCATCTTTGATATCATCCTTACCATTTCATTCTCACTACTCCACCTATCCAAAATGTGGCCAAACCTCATTATTTCTAACTCTTCCTCTCTCTAGTACGCCTCCTTCTTTCTACTTCCGTAGCTGCTGCCTCAGTTCAGGTCATCATCCATGCTTACTACAATGACAGCCTTCTAACTGGACTCCCAGTCTCAAGTCTCTCCCCACTTCAATCCATTCGCCAATCAGCTCCCAAAATTCCTAAAGCTCAAGGCTGAGTAGGTCACTTTACTATTCAATAAATTCTTGTGGTTATTACTACAAAATCAACTTCCTCTGCCTTCTAAAGCTTTTCACAAACAGGTCACATCTTAACCTTCCAATCGTCTTGGTTTCCCTCGCTCCACACAGAAATGCAGCTCCTCCGGCCTACCTGCCACGCCCCGATGGCGTGCCTTAGTACTGGCCACCTCCTGTTCCTGGAATGCTCTGCCTCTTCATCTAGGCTGTTAGGTTCCCTGGCTTCCTTCAAGCCTCGCTCCTGTAGACCTTTCCCTAAGCCCCGGTTGCTGGTACCTTCCCTTGTGAGATCATCTTCAACAAGCCTAGTCATTTACAAGTGGTCTCCCTCATCAGGACATGAGCTTCTTGAGGGCCGCGTCTATTTTTCTGTACCCCCAGCTTTGCAGTGCCTGGAAAACCATTATGACTGCTAGTATTTATTACTGTTAACAATTCAGGTCTTTAACATGAGAAAACGGCTTCACTTTCGTTATCCTTAAATCCTTTTAAGCAGCTTATGACAGATAATAGAGATAGAAGGATGTAAGACTTTACTGGCTTCAGAACCTTCCAGGTAAAGAAGAAACTGGTAGCAATGCAGGCACCTTCTCTGCAATTTAGAGCTGCCCAGAGCAGAAGGGACAAACACCCAGCCAGCAACACTCCTGAGCATGGATTGAACCAGATTTAAATGCAGTTGGGAAATACCTAACAAAATAAAAATGGAGCCCAGAGAATGTTAATGTGTGTTTTCTAAGTCCCTAAGTGGCCTGCAGGAATCCTTCTGAACAGCTTAGTGGGCTCATTTCTACCAGGGTTTCACCCCACTGGCCCAGAGGCTGCTTCATCATGGCCTGTACTACACTGCTCCTCATATTACACTTCATATTATTCCCGGTTCACAAAGAAGAAAACTAAAGCTCAGCAAAGATAAAGTATCTGTCCCAGCACGGAGCTGAAAAAAGTCACTGGGACATTTGGCTCCAATTGCATTGCTCTCTTCAACACATCAAATTATTCTGTGCCAAGAATGTTTAGTCAAGACCTGGTACCAAGGAAATAGAGAAATCAAAGAGGATCAGAGGGAGCCAGAGTCAGAAACCAAGAGCGAGGAAAGTTATTCAAGATCTAATCTCCATGGAGTTCCTGATGATCCTAAACACAGGAGACAAAAGGCCAAATGACATTTACAAATAGAACATGACAATATGTTTGGGTAACATTCATCTATGCCTTCTCTGAAAACATTACTAACAGCAAATTCATCCTGAAAACCTAGTATGTATATTCTTTGTGAAATACTCTAGATTAGTTCCCATGGGTTCAATTATCATCTCTACACAGATGGAGTCTAGGTCTATATGGCAGCTCTAGTCTCTAGTGAACTCCAATCTCACATTACCATCTGCCTATTAGACATCTCCACCTGGACTTCCTGCAGGCATCTCAAACTCAACATGTCTGAAGCAAAACTCATTCCCCTCCCTCACCCACATACCTCACTCTTACTAAATTCTCTACCAACATGATCCTTCTAGACACCCAGGTCTGCCATCTCAGTGTCATCTCTGACTCTCTAGTCCATACTCCACTGCCAATTCCTGTCTATTCTCCTTCCATAGTACCTCTTACCTTCATCCCCACCCCCTCCCTTCCCCTTCTCTTAAATGTACACAGCCACCAGCCTAGTTCAGGTCTTTGTCAACTCTCTCCTCTATTACTGCAAGAATCTAATAACTGGTCCCCATTTCCTCCCTCCATCTTACTCCACACACCTACAAGGGGCAATCCTAAAGTTTAAGTCTGACCATGTCACTGCTCTCAATTCTATTTACTCCCTTCTACCTCTAGGATCAAAGACAAACTGCTCTTATTGGCATAACACCTATCATGACCTAACCCCAACTATCTTTCCAGCCTTATTACACATTACTCCCCTTCATTAAGTTGTACGGTCCAGTCAATAAGATCAATCCCTCTCTTTGCCTTCGAACAGACTGTCCTCTATGGTTAAAATGTACTCACTTCTCATCACTTCTCAGAATCCTTCTCTCCTTCTTGAGGCCTTTTCTGATCCCCCAGTAGCAAGCACATCTCTCCTACCTCAAAATTACTTAGTTAAATTTACTTAGTATTTCATTTGCATATTCTCCTATATCTATGAACTGTTTCCCTGAAAGAATGTAAGCACAGCAAGTGCAAGGACTGCTTCATTTCTGCCTCTGGATATTGCCAGTGCCAGCACAGGGTCTGCCACATAAAAGGCTTGACTAATAAATGTTTGACTGATTACTTAAACAATCTTTTCTCAAAATGCCAGATGTCTTATCTTAACTGCTGGAAAACAAAGACTTTCAAAGGGGCACCATGATAGTAAAGAATGATCCATGAAGCCCCAAGAATTCGAGATCTCTGAATTTCCTTTGTTGGCCTAGAAATTTACTCCTTCAAGATCCTTCTTAATACAAAATTCCAGTAAGGCCCTTTGCATCACATAGTTTCAGAACTGGAAAAGCCCTCCCAGGCCAGTTAAGCCAACTCTGAGTTCATCTCCTTGAAAAAGTTCACATCTTCAGACAAGTAACGTGCCACCATGAAAAGAATCTCCTGATTCTCAAGTGAGACTTAGAGAACCTGGTTTCAAATCTTGACAGTGACACTGATCACCTGTGGGCTTGATCTTTGGGTTTTATTTTCTTCATCTGTCAAATGAGGGAAGATGGCTTCAGTCCTTTATAGTTCTTAAATCTATGCTCCAAATAACCCTGACTATAACCACTGAGGAATGAGTGCCATCCCTGCTAGTCTGATAAAAGACTAATAAACCCACTGAGACTCTCATAGGCCTAAAAGGATTTCCAGGATTCACCAAGGTCCTTTTACAGTGCCTTTAAACATGAACTACCAGCATCACTGACACAGACTAGGTAACATGAGGCTAATGTTGACAGTCTTAAATTTTTCCTAGAGAAGAAGGCTCCCAGGAGCCAGAGTGGATCCTATGGAAGATTTACTGAGGGATGTGGACAAGAATCAGAAAGGATAAGGAAGTGTGGCTAAGTTACTATCTACATCACTGAAGGGAGAGGTAACACCACAGATCTGATGTACTGGCTGATTGCCTAACTGAAAATGTGAGATTTTTGTCAATATTAGATGCTATGAGAAACTAGCTGGTTGACATCTGTAGTTATTTCCTGCTGAAACAGTAATAAACAGAAAGGTTAAGGATTTGTGCGAGTTTGCAGCATATGCTGCCACTGGGCTGATGTTATTATTACAATTAATTTTTAATTGAATCTCTGGGGTTCTCTAAGTAGACAATCATTGCATCTGCAAAAAGATAATTTTGTTTTCTCTTTACCTATGTTTGATCCCTTGATTTCTTTTCCTGTCTTATTATTCTACCCCAAATTTACCGAAGAATTTAAAATAATAATGAGCATTCTGATATAATTTACCCTTGACCTTTTTGGAAAGGCCTCTAACATGTCTCCTTTACAGAGAACTCTCATTCTGGACTTTAGATGGATATCATGGACATTCCTTCCAGCTCTAAATCAATACTGAACGAAATTCATCTGAAAACCTCACCAATCCAGAATCAACCAATAAATATTTATTAAGTAACTACTCTTAAGTATCTGCAGTCACTGTGCTAAGCATTGGGGATAAAAAAAGAGGCAAAAGAATACTTGTCTTCAAGGAACTCAAAATACGACAGAGGGAGACAACATACAAACTACGTACAGAATAAATAGGAAACTAACAGAGGGAAGGCACCAGAATTAAAAGGGGTTAGGAATGCTTCCTGTAGAAGGGTACACAGTTAAGTACACACAATTAAACATGAACTCTACAATCCAGTGACGCTGTCCCCTTGCTGTTCCTTTGAAAAAGACACTCCTCCCCACTCCCTCCATCTCTTAATTTCCTAATGTTTTCCCTAGCTGCCCCCCAGGACTGAACTCTCTCCTGCCTCCTTATCTACCTCCTGATTTCCCTTTCTTCAAGTCTCAGCAAAAATCCCATTTTCTGCAAGAAGGCTTTCCCAATCCCCTTTCCCTTCAGAGATGATCTCTAATTGACCTGGTATACATCTTGTTGGTACATGGTTTTTGCATGTTGTCTCCCCCATCAGATAGCGACTTCTTTGAAGGTAGACTTTTTTTTTGCTCCCTTTTTGTATCTCCAATGCCTAGGACTCATAGGTACTTAATAAGTGCTTGTCAACTTGACTTAATAAGACAATTGGAAGGAAAGAGCACTTGGCAATCAAGAAAATTAGAGAAGGTTTCCTTGAAGATATGGTAGCTGAGCTGTAAAGAAAAATATAATGAAAGCAGAAAAAAAAAAGTCTGAGGCCAAAATGATATCACAATGTTTTACTTAAAAGAATCAAAGCGAGTCAGAATCCTTTCAGAGATGAGACTAAATTCTCAGATTCTACTAGGAGGAAGTAAGGTAGCTACCATCACAGAACAAAATCAAATTAATAATATTTATAGGCAAAGTATCAAGTGCTCCGTGTCATTCAATTCTTGATAATGCAAGACAGACCTGTCAGGAGTGATACAATGGAGCATGACCCCATTGAGAGAAGTCTAGGATGAATTTTCTTTTCTACTGCAGGTATGATTCGCCACCACCCCTGCCTTTTTATATGTGAGAATTTTTCTCCTGCTAATTACTTTACTATCCTGTAATAATTGAAAGCTTTGAAATTGGAGAAAAAAAGGAATGAGGCCAGTGCACTTTTATGGCTGCTGACAGTATGGCCAAAAGTATCTATTTCCTCCATTCATTTTTTAAGATCTAATTATTCATCTCTCCATATTTGGCAGACAAAACAAAAATAATTTTATCTTCCATGTCCAGTTGGAAATTTCAATTAAGTATCAAAAGCTTCATTTTCACAGGCTCCTATATTATATACCTGAGGCAAAACACTATCAAACAACCTTATTTATGTGCCCTGATATGGGTGTTAAGGTAATATATTTCTGTTTCTCTGCCAAGTATTTACAAATTTCAAAGGAAGAGCCCAAGAATAGTCACCTTGCCTTCTCAGTGGCCATAACCAAAATGCCACTTAATATTTTAGTCATTTTTTGATTTACAAAATGCTTTCATACACATTCCCTGGATCTTCATTGAAAAAAAAACTCCCAGGAAGCCAAGGAAGATTATTCTGTATTTTACAAATGAGGAAACTGAAGCTCTGAGAAATGTTAACTGCTTTGCTCAGAGTCATATAGCTAACAGACCCTAAACTCAAACCTGACTTTTCTGATTCTTGGAAAGGAAGAGAGAACAACAATGGTCTAAATTACACAGTTAAATATTATCCTTTCATTACAAATCTATTATCTATACACTTATTCAAAACTTCCCAGAAAATATTTATATTTTCAGGTTCTACCACTTTAGGGGCAGCACCTCCTATTAACAATGCTGTATTTCTTTTCACTTTTCTTACAATTTCTTTTAAGTTGACTAGTTCTGGTCTATAATGACTCCTCTCCTCTCCATCCCCCCGCCCAGAACCACCCCCTTCTTTCTCCAGTTTAGAAAATCCATGGGAGATGGCTGATAAGGAAGGTCTTTCTGTACCAAGCAGCACTTGAGGTGAGTTTTAAAGAAAACAGTGAACTAAAAGAGGGCCAGCACAATGAAGGTATGAGGTTCAGCCCATGTAGAGGCACAAAGACAGAAGAAGTTGGACAGCTATGTGTAAAAGAGCCAGAGCACACTAGTCTGGTGAGTATCTATGAAGGCTAGTTATGTGTAATGAGAACGGAAAGATAGGTTACAGCAAAGTCGTGAAGGACTTTTAAGCCACAAAGAGGAGAGTTTGTATTAAATCCTAAAAGTCAAAGGGAGCCACCAAAGTGTATTGACTAGCAGAATGACGTGGTCAGATCTGTGAGTTAAAAGAATTATTCTGGCATCTGTGTGAAGGATTAATTGGAAAGGGAAGAGACTGGAGGCAGGGGCACCAATAGAGTGGAGGTTAAAAAGGGCCTGAATTAGAGTGCCAGCTGAGAGGGAAAAAGAGAAGAGGACTAATATGAAAGTTACTGTAGACAGTAATCATGATAAAATGTGGCAGCTGATTGGCAATCCTAAAATGAAAGTCCAGTAGCATATGCCCAGATGTCCCAGGACAGAGCAGGTTGTCAAGCCAGGAACTATGGGTACTGAAATAGGAATGTGTTATTTAAGCTGAAATTTGGCCCAGGGTCTGAGTTCTGCTTAGTAGCCATCCAGCCTATGAATTAGTGACCTCGGGTAATGGAAACCCATTTCCACAGATCTGTTTTTCCTTAGAACAGAAGATCTTAGGAAACTGAGGCCTGAATGTGCCCTTTTGCAGCTTCTGTATATACTCCTAATTCTGTCCTCTGAGGTGAAACAGAATAGGGTTGATCCCTCTTAATTACACCAGTCCTTCGAATACCAGGGATAAGTATTCTTTTCTCAGTTCCTTCAAACGAACTCTTTGCCATCTGGTATCCTCTGCTTTCCAGCTACCGTTTATCAATGTCCTCACTAAAATTTGGCTCCAAAACTGATCATAATGATACAGAAGTGGTCTGATTGAGACTGAGCTAACTAAAACTCTAATATCTTTTCCCCACTTTTTAAACTTGTGAAGTTGTTGGGTGTTTTTAACTTTACATTTATCCCAATTAAAATTCATGTTACTAGATTCAGCCTAGTATTTAACCCTGACAAGAGTCTTTCGGAATCCCAAATCTGCCATTAAGTGGGTTAGCAGTTGATCACTTAGCGCTCCCAGTTTCATGGCACATACAATTTGCCAATTATGTCATCTTTGCCTTCATAGAAGTCAATGATAAAAATGTTAAAAGCACAGACAGGTACAGACCCCAGGACATACCACTGTAGATCTCCTTCCAAGCTGACTTCAAATCATTAATTACTACTTTTTTTCACCTAGTCAACGAAGAGGTGACCACACCTTTTTGTACTGTCATCTAGCACACCTCTCCCCAACTTCTCTAGCATGTAAGGATTGGTCAAATGCTTGGTTAAAATCTAGGTAAACCAAATCCAAAGTATTTCCTTTTTCTATCAATCTTACGTAATCCTACTTAAAAAGGAAATGAGGGGAGTGTGGTACGACCTGTTCTTGAAGTCATGCAGACACTTTCTGATCACCTCTTTCTTTTCTAGACAGTGCCATAATACATTTTACACTCTACCCAGGACTGTAAGTCAAGCTCCTAGGACAGATCTAGAAAGTCATTCACCTTCTGAAAGACAAAATGATCATTAAGACAAGTTAAGAAATTATTGTTACCTTGCTTCCGGCAGAGAGAGAGCTCCAGCATATTTCCTGACAAGGGATGTCTCCAACTACTACAATATCCCTCAGGATAAGGGTTATGATCTGTATTCCAAATTCATCCTTTCTATCCTACTGGTCTGCGGTACACTCTAATGACAATATTACTTCATATGTTGCTTCCTACTGACCTTCACCTAATTATTTCTGCCCTTAGATTCCCCCAACTCTCATTCCCTGCCACACACACCTTAAAATTTTCCTGTTCTTCTGAATAAAGTATTATATCCTCATCCCTATTCCAATCCAAGGACTCCTCCTCACCATGACAACCATGAGGCCAATTTTTTTCCCTCACTTGAGACTTTTCATTCATGGTTTGTTACTCATAGTTTGTACACTTGTGTAAAAACCATAGGTTTCAGCCCAGATCCTTTCTTGGATTTTGCTTCCTGTAAACTGGGTATCTCAACTCTTCTTCTGCGTACATTACACAATACTCTCCATGGTATGAGTCTTGGTGGAAATACATAAGACGCTGATCCCTTCCCTCTTCAGTTTAAAAGGTTTCTGATTAGAAGTGCAAGAATACAGATAAATCTAAGACTACTATATTCCTGGCCAGGAGACAGAAAAGTTCCTACATTTTGAGGCCATGGGGAGATTTTCTGTCACCATACTTTTAACCTGCTGTATACTTCCTATGTCTGCCCTTCACTTCTGAATCCCCTGCCCTCTATGATCAGCAGTCATGAAAACACCACTTCTGCTCCTTAGGCCTGGTTTCCCAAATCTCAGTAATCTTCATTCATGCTTTCTACTTTCCTTCTGGCAACTGCAGTGAGGAGTCCCAGAGGTTCTCTTCAGTCACATCATACAGATTTCTGCACAATCCCAAGAAAGGTATCAGCCCATCTACTGTGTGGGTATCATGAATGACTGCCTCGGCAGGAGAACACTAACCACCACAACTCTTATTTCTTCTCATCTCTCACCTGAAAGCACCTTTGTCCTTTTTTGGAGTAGACAGCTCCCTCCTTTGAGGAAAAACATTTTATTTTGTTCTTAAGATTCAAGCAGGCAATAAATGTTCATTCTCCTTTTCCCTTTTTCTTCTATAATACTATTCCACTGGGTTGGGAAATCCTACTCCTCTTCAGAGTCTTTCTCAACTTCACCACTCCATTTTAGATAAAAACAGTCTTCTTAAAAAATGAAGTTCTTTTTCCCTGATAACCTGGAGAACACAAAGGCCTTTCCCATATTACTTTGATTTTTCTTTAAGAAGAAAGGACAACTTGCATTGTTAACTATAAAAATCCCCATTCTTAATGTCTCAAGTCCTTCATCTTCAATGAAGCCTTCCCAGACCTCTCCAGCCCACAGTACTCTTTTCCACCATGAAATCAGAACATTTATTGCCTCCTCATACCAACTGTTAGAACACCAATCAGAGAAGTTGGTAGACAGCCATACAAAAAAGATAAAAAAGGACAGATGAAAGGAAAGAAAAGGACATCAACAAAACATTTTTTAAAAATACAACAGAGAACAGAATTAAGTTCAGAAAATAAGCAGGCCAGTTTTTTAAAAACATCATTTAAATTTTAATATACAATTTTAAAAACAACGATTTTTTGAAAAACCATCTTCTAGCTCCCAACATTTCTGAGAATGCAGCATTATTTATTTCTTGTATTATTTGATCAAATGATTCAGGTCTTTTCTTCAATTAAAACAAGGGATGTATCTTTGAATATTCTTCATACTCCACCCCTACCACACCATGTGAGGCACAGCAAGACCAGCAGCTTTGCTGCTTCTAATATTCATTTCCTCATTCCTTTGCCATTTCTTGACTCTAGAAACTGGTTTTTACAGACTAGTCTGTATATGTTTTCCCTTTCCATAAAACAAGGGAACAAATTTTATCACTTCCGGCCATTCTAATCATTTGATAAACTTAGTTGCGATGTTTCCTTTGAAATTATGAAGCTTTCTCAAGACAACCTAAGTCATCTGAAAGATATCTCTTAACCCACCACCACCACCACCAGCACACCAATGCTGAGAGAGAATGCTGCGGGGATAGGCAGAGGTGGCAGAATAGAGTTGTCAGAGAACAGTGATAAGGAAAGACTAGTTCCAGCCAGTATGTGGCTGAATGCTCTCATCTGTCCTTTTAGGGGCTACAGCACTTCTTTCCAACTACAGTAGTTCAACTTAAGCTGCTCTTTTGGTTTGGTTGTGGTTTTAGGGGCATTAGGCCAAAGATGAAAGCAGCAAATCATGGATTTTGGATCAGTATAATTTTTGTGCCTGCTTCTAATATCACAGAAATAAGTTGCCAATCTATTAACTTTTCAGCAACTCTATTTTCTTTAAAATATAATTTCAATTACCTAAGAGAAAGATGCAGGAATTTTCCCTATAACAAAAAATGACATGTATATAGGATTCCTTTAAGGTATGTAAAGTGTCTTACACACATTATCTTATTTGACTGAATGTACTTCCATGATAGCCACAATCTTTTAAAATTTTCTGTGACCTGTTCAGGTTTCATTTAATCTGACTTTTAAAAGCTTTTAAAAATATATTTGCATTTACATTTCAATGCTTTTTACAAGCATCAGTCATAACTCAGAATGCATTCTTCTGCAGGAAGTTCTATTTTATGTTAGTAAAATTGACTATTTTTCATATTTTCCAAAGAGTAGGTGAAGCCATTGATCTGCTGGTCCATGGAGCATGTGTAATATGTTATAGACCCTATGAAAAGATAAACTGGTAGAGAATTTCAACCAAAAGGAAAAAAACTGAGTCTAAACCCATTCCATGAATGATTAAAGAATTTGATTTGGCTCAAAATGTGCACAACTATTAGTTAATATGTCTTAGGTTATTAAAATGAAATTTGATGTTTAGATTTCTTGAAAACTATTCTTAAAATTAGTGATAGATTTATGTATGGCTCCAACAGGGAATGATTCTGTGGCAGACCCAGGAGGCCAGGGTTTGAGAACAGTTTCTGACACATACTAGTCATATGAAAGGAAAGAAAAGGACATCAACAAAACATTTTTTAAAAATACAACAGAGAACAGAATTAAGTTCAGAAAATAAGCAGGCCAATTTTTTAAAAACATCATTTAAATTTTAATATACAATTTTAAAAACAATGATTTTTTGAAAAACAGACTTGCCTGATCTCTCAAAATGCCCCAAGCAACAAGAAAAGGTGAAGATCTGTACTAGTGGAAAGAAGGCATTTCCACACTAAAAGTTTCCTACCAGCAGTGTCAAACCCAAGAAGAAACAGGGGCCACTAAACCACCACACATAAGGATCCTAGACTGCACATATCAATTTAGAAAAACCCCATGCTAACATTAGGTCTACTTAACTGTATTTTAATTATTTTGTTAAATATTTCCCAATTGCATTTTAATCTGGATCTGCCATACTCTGGGAGAATTACACAGCTTGACACTTCTGTCCTACACCAATGAATTCAGGAGTTAGGAGGATGAAAAAAGGACTTGATTTTATGTAATGACGCTTAATGGGTTTTCATATCAAAGATACTAGAGTGATTTGTCATTTCCTTCTCCAGCTCATTTGACAGATGAGGAATAGAGTCACAAAGCTACTAAGTTTGAATAAAACACATTTTACCAGTTTTCAAACTGATGTTCTTTAAGTGGCTGTATTTACCATGTGATCCTAAACAACTCACAACCTGAGTTTCAATTTCTTCATTTGTAAAATAGGGATTATATTCACAGAGTCTTCTTCCCAAAATTATAAGGAAAACATTTTTTAACTCTTAACAGAAGCTCGATATAAATGTAAGTTTTAATCATTATTTATTCCTCAGCACTTCTAAGGACAAGAGAATAAACCCATAATCCCAATAAATCATTTATTTCATACAAATCTATGATCAAGAAATACTGTAAATCGGGGAATTGTGGTTCATATGGCTGTAATGAAATAACACTGGGCTATGAGAAATGATGGGGAATGGTTTCCGAAAAACGAAAAGACCTTCATGAACTGATACAAAGTGACTGTACAGTGTAAGAGCAATACCGTAGCGATGACAAACTACGAAAGACAGCTATTCTGATCAAATACAATGACCCAAGAGAATTCTGAAGGGCTCATGATGAAAAATGCTCTCCACCTCCAAAGAATTAGTGGATAAACTCTGAGGGCAAGCCTACAAGGATTTGCATACTTTAAGGGGAAGGTTGGGGACAGGAGTAGGATCACAGAATTAAAGATCAAAGATCATTTTATTGAAGATATTTAAGGGATAAAGAAATAGCTGCAGAGAGGATAAAGAGAAGCACACAGTTCTGAGACCTGAACCCAGGTCATCTGACCCCATATCCAATGTCCTTGCCACTAGAACCATCTAGGCAGCCCCAGAGACTTGATCTTCATCTGCTGAGAGTGGTAAGATGATACTAACATTTCTTTCTAGATGGGTAGTGGGATTTGGGCTAGGAAAAGTCACTTTGACTCAACAGATAAAATACCATACCAGGAGCTAGGTTTCAATCTAACAGATATTTACTAGCTGCATTATCTCAGAGCTTCCTTACCTGTCAAATGTGGTTCATGACACTTCTACATCATGCCTATCTCACAAAGTGCTGTGAAGAAAGCCCTCTTCAAGCCTTAAAACACCCTATAAATGAGCTAACTAATATTATACAAGATGGTTTCTAAGATCTCCCTGGCTCTAGAATTTGAGGTTTCTGTAAAACTTAAAAAGGCAAGGTTGAGTTAGATCACGAAGGATCTCTGAATCTGAACTTCATCCTATAGGCAAGGTTTGTGAGAAAAAGAGCCAGAAACTGTCTTCTATCTAGAACAAAGAATGGCATGTAGAAGAGATGGATGAGAAGGGAAAAGTCAAGGAAGGGAGGAGGCCACATTAGAATGCTATGGCAGGAGAACATGCAGAGAAGATAAGAAAGCAATGGGAATGGAAAAAGGGAATCTTGGAAGGAGAACTAAATGGACTTGCCAATTTACTGGATGACCAGATGCTGAAATTCAACATCACCAAGAAAGTGAGACTCCAGTTGAAAGATTCTCTTTGTGATATCAAAACCTGCATGGTGTTTTATTTTTTTTTAAGTTCTGCAAACTTGTCTGACATATGTTATGATGCTGCTACACAGTAAGCAAAGAGGTGCAAAGAATCTACTAGGAAACATCCATGTTTCATGTAATCCTTGTCTCAGAGGTGCTCGTAACACAAAAAGCCTGGAGTTGTTACTTAAAAAGGTTAACACATTTTTCTCGGGCAGCCTGTTCCCAAAGTCCAAAAAATGTTCCCTGCCCAACAGCCAGGTTTCACTTTATTTGCGAGTGCTCACTACTCAAGTAAACGAATCATTTTTAACATAAGGGCAATATTCCTTCCTTCACTTTATTTCTCCCTTTTAAAGAAATCAGTCAACAAATACATATTAAGCACCTACTATGTGCCAAGCCAGCCCCAACTCCTCTTAGTAGGGCCTTACTCTTCATTAACTCCAATTTATCCAGTCCACAGCTTGTTTGTACATTTGTTTGCATGTAGTCACCATCATCACACTGTGAGCTCCTTGAGGGCAGGGACTGACTGTCTTTCATCTCTTTGTATATCCCCAGAACTTAGCACAGAACCTGACACTTGATAGATGTTGACTACTTGATAGATACAAAGAAAGGTAAAAAATAGTCCCTACTCTCAAGGAATTCACAGTCTAATGAGGAAGAAAAACAAGCAAGCAACTATGTACAAACAACATACATATAGAATACCTTGGAAATAATCTCAGGGATTAAGGCACTAAGATTAAGAATGCCACATGGTCAGACATGGGTCAGACCAAGGTTCCTTGCTAACAATCCAGAGTACCTCACTACTATCTTCTCCAAAGGTTCCTTACCCTTTAGTGGGGGGTGGGGGGGAAGTGGAAGAGGAAAGCATCAGCCGACGTTACCCCTTGCTTTTCTTCAAAAGGTCATCTTATCTGGTAAGACAGTGCCACAAATCACGCAATTATCTTTCATTGTTCTCCTAACTATGCTGCTCTTCTCCACTCTTCTGATTTCTTTCTCAGATCCTTCTGATCTGCACTGGGACATCCCAAACAAACTCAATGTGAGAGAGAGAAAAGAGGGAGAGAAGGAGGAAAGGAAAAAGGTACAAGGAGGGTGAGGGGGGTAAGAAAGGGTGATTTCAACCTGTGGAACTTCCACCATGAATGGAGCAGATGACAAGTTATCCTTTGGGACTTCCTAAGGTACACAGGTACGTGGGCCCAGGGTAAGTCAACAGTGGTTTTTTAAACTAAAGTCTTCCTGACTCCAATCCCAGTACTGTAGCTGTTGATACACTGCCTCTTATTCACCTGGATATTCTGTTAATACGGCCTCTTCAAGAACATCCATTTTAAAAGGGGGACAAAATGTATTTTAGTCAAACTTTTAAAACTTTTAATGGCCATCTAAGAATACCTTTCACAAATATCTAAAGTCAGGCCCTAACAGGCTCCCTTCCCCAGGCTTTTCTGCCACTGACAAAAGAGATCTGTTCCGGCCAGCACTACAAAGGACAAAGTGGCATCTTTCCCACTCCTCTGTTTTCCTTTGTCCCCAGGGGTTGGCTTGACACTGGTCTTCCTCTCTGAAGGCCCTCATCTCTGATTATCTACAGTAATGGGTATAGTCCCATACCTCCAAACATTATCATCTACTTCTGCAATGACTGAAGCAAATTACAAGGTGAGTGGGTTCTGCAGGAAGTGGTATAAATAGTCAAGTGGCCATGGAGGAAGATTCTGTTTAGATCTGACTAGGAGATAGGAACTGGATTTATGATTTGATTGATAAGGAACTCCCAGGTGAAGATACTCCCTCTATCAACACAAGATGGCAATTTACAGTGTTAGAGAATTGCTTTAGAGCACTGAGAAACAGTGATTTCTCCAGGGTCACTCAACCAGTTTGTGTCCAGAGTCAGAACCTGAACCAGTTCTTTATCCATTAGGCCACACTGATGATGGTTACAATATACTAACGGCACTAGAACACAACACTTGTGAGCCAATCAAAAGAAAACTTAAATTAAAGAATCTGGTTATAAAATAATGTGTCTGAAAGTTTAAAGAGCATACCAGAGCAAATATTCTCGTGTCGGCTTTTTAAGCTAAAACTGTGAAATTCTCTTCCAAGCTTTCTTATTTTCAATTCAACTCAACAAACATTCATACATGCTTGGGGAGAGAAACAATGGTACTGAATGATACCCAAAGTTTAGATAAAACGAGGTCTGTGGCCTCATGAAAGTTACAATACACACAAACACTTCTAACTCTAATACATGATATTATTTAAGCAACTCAAAGAGAAACCAAGTGTCTGAAGCACTTACAGGTATTCAGCAAAGAAAAAGAGGGAAAACATTTATTCTAGAAACACACCTTGCACTATGCTATGCACTACTCTTAAGAAGCAGTCTGGTGGGGGAGACAATATGAAAACCTCTAGATACAAACTACATAAAGAATAAATTGGAGATCATGTCAGAGAGAAGACACAGATGGAAGGAAGAAGGAAGATAAAAAAAGGCTTTTTGCAGAAGGTGAGATTTTAGCTGAGACCTAAGGGAAGCCAAGAAAGCCAGAAAGGAGAGAGGAGGAAGAAGAGAATACCTGACATAGAATTAGCTAAGGAAAACTCCAGAGCAAGGGGAGATGGACCAAGGAGGAAGCAGTGAGAGAAAACTCCTTAGGAGCCCTCTCCCCTTTACTTCTCCATACTTTCTCATCCATGAGTTGAGCTACACAGGATTCCTCAATGTACCCAGATCCAGCCCTAGTCACCCCCCCAAGCTCCAATCGTGCATGTTACCAAGGAACCTGTAATTCAACATGTCCCAACAGAACTTTCCCCTGGTGCCCATCACTCTACCAAACTTCTCTCTTCCTGCAAGGATCCCACCCTCGGAGTGTCTGTACTGCTCCCTCCCCCTCCCCCACAGTTAATCAGCTGCCACAGCTGTCATCTCTTTCATTTGTCCCATTCCTTCCATACACACATACACACACACACACAACACACACACCACTCCTAAACTCTAATGAATCTCTATTATTACTAGACTCAAATACAATTCCCCTGATACCTTCCTAGCCTTCACAACACTCCCCTGCAAACAGTCCGAGTCACACTGGCCCACCTGTCCCTCTCAGAGTGCACAGTGCACTCCTTTTCTTGGTCTTGTCACTAACTGATCCCTATGCTCTCCCTCCTCACTTGCTTTCTTGAAGACTCAGCTCAAGGGCTACCACCAACCCAGAGCTTCTCCTGAGGCCCACATGTGTTGATATCATCCCCTCCCCAGGTCTCTCCTACTGTTTTGTAAAAACATACACATATCTCCCCTGTTTAAATGTAAGCTCCTAAAGACAGTGACTATTGCTCATCTTTTCATCCCCAACTCTCAATACAGTGTCTGGCACACTGTAGGAGTTTAATAAATGTTTGTTTGATGAATCTATACGATTTACCAACAATGCCAGTTCTGGAATCTTTCTACTCTTCACCCAACTTGCCTCTCCCTCCCTGATAGTGACCTATGCCACCCAAACAAAAGCCCCTTCACCCCTACTCCTCTTCATCCCCCAGATCTAACCTCCTTCCCCTATTTCTTCATCCTCAAGGCCAGGGCTCCTTGAAGCTCTTGCTTAATCCCCAGCTCTTAGGTACTTCAATCTTTCCATTTAATTCTCTGACTACAAAAGAGCACAGATCTCCTCTATTTTTTTAAAATCTTCTCTGCCTAACCTAACCTGCCAACCTCCCCTCCCGCACGATAAAGTGAACAGACTTGTTCCATTTGGCCTCAGAGGGGCAGAACAAGGGAAATCATAGAAGTATCAGTGTTAAGCAACAACTTTCTAATAATTAGTGCTATCTTAAAAAAGAAAAAAAAACCCTGCCTCAGAACGTATCAGATGAGATGCCTGCTTTGGATAGGAGTCCAAGTAAATATTCCAACTTGTAGGAAGTCGCTGTCTCCACTTCATTTACTTTTCCCATCACTTCAAGGAAATTGGTTTCTATTCTCAGCAATAGTCTTAAGCCTACACTCTCCAGAGTCCCAAATGACTTCCTAATTACCAAATCCAAATGTCTTATAGGATTCCAGATCTGGAGCTGGAAGGGAAGGCAGATTACCTAATCCAACTGCTTTGTGTTACAAATGAGAGAACCCAGGCCCAGAGATATTAAGTGTCTTGCTTCAGAGCACACAGGTAGCAAATAGAAGAATCAAAATTTGAACCCAGGCCTGTTGAGTCCAAATCTAGCTCTCTCCCAATGTGTAGTCTTTTGTCCACGGTCATCATGCTAGATTTTTCCAAAGCATGGCCCCTTCTGAAACTTGGTTTATGTAGTTTATGTACTTTAATTAGACTGGATTTCTCTAACCACTCATCTTTGTTGTGTGAGCTTTTCTTTTTCTTTTTAAACCCAGGCATACCCTTCCCTCTCCCCCAGGAGGGATTCTGCTTAATTTGCTATTCATACTTTCTCAACTACAACATCGACTGTCAGGGCTTCAACTTCAACTACCATGTCAATACAGACAGAAAAAGTCCAGATCTTTTCTCCAGTCCCATACATGAAAATAACGAACATCTAATGATTATTTTGTACAGCAAAGACAAATGCCAAAAAAGAAAAAAAAAAGCTCAATCAACAAACATTTATTAAACACCTACTGTGTGCCAGGCCCTGTACTAAGAATGTCTAGGAAAGAGACTATCTACTGAAAATGGGAGCCTGCAACATCAGTTAGTCCCAGCAGCAATTCAACTGGACCATTTTGGAAACGTAATCATTTTCTGAAATCAAGAAGCTCTTCCCTCTCCCTCCTGAGGGCATTTCAGTGCCCTTTGACCCCACCCTTTCCCTCACAAAAGAGTCTCCTTTCCATAGCTATCATTAGTCTTCGTTCAGGCCCTATTACTTGACATCCAGGCACATTCTTTTTCTGGTTCTCCTGCCCCCGTCCCCGCCCCCTACAATGACACAGCATAGCTCTTCTCCCCATGTCACTCCATGGCTCCCAAATGCTACAGCCTATCCCATGTGATGATCTCACCAGTTCTCATGGTTTCAATTGTCTCTCTGTACCCGACTCATTCTAAGATCTAGACAACGCACCCTGACCTCTCTCCTGAGCTGCAGTCTCCCATCACCAACTGCTTGCTGGACATCCCATAGACTAAATCTTAAAATCAGCACCATTTCTCCCACTCTCCAGCCCTCCCATCTTCCCAAGTTTCCTAAGCCTATCCCAGCCATGACCATCCTCTCAGTTAACCTCAGCATCATCTTTGATTCCTCATTCTAATGTTACTGTCTGTACTTTGTTCTCAAAGAGAACCAATTCACTGACCCTACATATTCAATGCCAAATCTAGTCATTTCTACATTCACAAGATCAGTAGAGTGGGTGATGTAAAAATAAAAGATATCAATTTTTAAAATTCATTAAAAAATAATGAGTTCCCTGAGGGCAGGGAATTTGAGGGGGGAGGGGTCTTCCTCTGTATCCCCAGCAATAAGCATTGTGCCTGACACATTAACAAATGAATTAATGTGAATTAATTAAATGAATTAATAAATGAACTGCTCAAAGTTCAAAGCCCCTATCATGGTATTCAGGGAGCTTCATGACCTGGCCCTATCTTTCCAACCAAATCTACACACAGATACCATACTAACCAAACTAAAATATGAATCACCCCCAACGTACCCCACAATTTTAAGCCTTCACACACAAGTGATCATCCCTTACCTGGAAAACCTTTTCCCTTCTTTCTTCCTCTCTTCTTCTCATCCTCTACCTAGAGAAATTACTCAAGGCCCAGCTGAAATGCTGGCTTCATTTATGAAGCCCCCTCCCCTCCCCACAACGGCCGTGAATTCTCTCTCCTGTGCATTGCTTGCCATTCCCTGCTTTGTATTTCACCTGTCATACTCTGCCACATATTAGAGGCACACATGTGAGCACATCTTATGTGACAAAGTAAAATTGCAACTTCTGGATTTGTTAACTTCTTCATCTATGTACCTCCTGTAACACCTACTACAGAAAAAGCCTCACACGTGGTAAATGCTCACTTAATAGTTGCAGAATGAATGGAAAGTTCCATATTTTTCCTTGTCTTTCACAACACAGGGAATTATGGATTTAGAAGACTTACCAATTTGAGAAAAAAAATGTTAACACCAAAGGAAAACATTTAAAAAGAAAACCCACCCTACCCAGCTCCCTGAATACCCAAATGTTGTTTATATAACATTCCTACTTAAAGTACATTTCACATTTTATGGAATGGTACCTCCTAGTTGACATCACTATATGGTTAGGTTGAAAAACTTGGATTTTCATGGAAAATAAGCAAGTGTTTTACCTAGGGAAAAAGTAACTATTAGTGGCTTTATATCAACTTTGCATTGCAAAAGAAAATACATTATTAGCTAGTAGAAAGTGAATTCTAGCAGTGAGAATTATTAAACAGGTTTTAGCAAACAAGTTTTATACTTTGGATTATGATGCTGTGGTTCTATTTTTTCAAAGCAGATTTGGCTACCTTCTGTTTGTTCTGACCTAAACATTTATCTTCTCCTTATCTCCTAAGAAGGACATCATATGTTCCACCACTAGACATCTATATAACAATTTCCATTTCTCTCTCTCTCTCCCTCCACACACATAGTGCACAGATATATCATGTATGTGTGCATATATACACATAGCTATCTGCAATAATATGTAACACACGAGCGCATTCAGGGAGCAGTTTTTTTTTTTAACCTTTTGCTTTTGGTGTCAAAAAAAATTCTGAAAATGTTAAGTCTTTTCTCCTAAACCCACAAGGCTCCCAGTTTGAGAAGACAAGGATAAAGACATGTACAGACATACATCCATGCACACATGTACACCGATGTACACATGTGCAAGTGTGTGTAAGATTTCAGACAGCTGGACAGCACAGTAGCTCACTAGACCTGGGAGTCAGGAAGCCCCAAGTTCAAAGCCTGCCTCAGTCACAAAGTAGCCTCTTCTCAGTCTTGGCTCCTCATCTGGAGTTAACAACAGTCACTGGGCTTTTAGTGACAATCAAATGAAATAACAGGTAAATCACTTTGCCAACTTCAGAGGGCTGGAAAAATGCTCTTTATCGTTACTATTATTAAGTCTTCCTTGATAACAGCTACTCCGCATTCTTTGGATTAACTTTGTCACAGTATTTTTTTTTTACATGGGCTCTTCTTTCCTGGTGGGTCTCAACGTTGTCAACAACATAAACTTCTCTGAGTCTGTATTTCATTCTGATATTTGATTTCATTAAATACACTTCATACATTGGGGACTAAATGCTCCTCATACTACGCTGCTTCCAAAATATCAATAAATGACTACTGAACCTAGGTGGGAAGGCTATTCCAGGTCAATGAGTATTAACAAAGTAAATAGTAGATAATGAAATATGATCTTTATTTCTATGACTTCAGTCAAATCATCTGCAAATCACCCCTTCAGTAGGACAGCAGACACCAGAGGAAAGCAGCTACAGTTGTCCTTTGGGCCACTGCGCTCCCCTCCCCCTCCCCCTCCCCCCTCATCTATTCAACAGGGAAGAAAGTTAAAACTGTTTCAAAGTAGTAAATAACATTGGAAGTTCATGACCTTCCATCCAAACAGCTGCCTTTGCAACAAATTAATCTTAATAATGCCTTCTCCAGACATCATTCATTTCTTGTCAACTCATGGACGGATTAAAAACAAACAACAAAAACTCACCCTGATTCACAAGACTGACTGTCAAACTTAGTTAACCTGTTTGCTTGAGATGGTTTTTTCCCTTTCTTTTTTATTCTGTTATAAGGGGGTTAGAATGGTTCTCAACAGGAAAAGGAGAAAGAATCTATTTGAAAATTAGTGATGTAAAAACAACAGTAGAACCTAAAGGTTTTTAGAAAAGGAATGCCCAAACACTGTGTGTGTGTGCGTGCGTGTGCACGTGTGCGCTCCCTTTAGAACAGGGATGCATGTACGTATCTGAATCAGAGTGAGCTTTTCATGCGACTTCAATGTAAAAACCCCAGAGTCCAAGGCTCAAAGCTCACAGGGTCTCAGAAGCCACTTAGTCCAGTCACCACCTGGCTCAGATCTGACCCAAAAGCCTGGAACTGGAGAGCACAGATATTTTACCATAAAGGGCCTTAGTGGTCACCTCCCGCAGACCCTCTCACTTTACAGCGGAGGAAATTGAAGCCTGGAGAGGAGAGAGAGCGTCAGTTCATGCGGAAGGGAAACAGCAATTTTTAGGCAAAGGAACGGCCTACTCAAAATGCTGAGCTGGGGAAACTGTTCTGGAGACATGAGCAGACGGGGAGGGGGTGGGCACAGACGGGGGCAGGGGTGCACGGACAAGGAGAGGGGGAGCATGGACAAGGAGAGGGGGGGCGCACAGACAAGGAGAGGGGGAGACATACAGAAAAAACAAGGGGTGACAATTACTGGTACAATGATATCAGCGTAATGTTAGAAGATCTAGAAAAGGTCTCCAATGTTAGATGGAAAATCCAACCCCCAATGAGCCGACATCACACACACACACACACACACACACACACCCCTTTAAGTAACAGGTAACAGGTCGAGAGAAGTCAAAACTAAGGACAGCATCTCTCTTTACTGGTTCTTAGTTCCTCAATGTCCAGTCCATGCTACATAAGCCTACATTTCCACCAAATGCTATATATAGAGTTCCCCTACAACAACTAAACCGACACTGAAGAAAAGACCTCTCAACAGCAACCAAATCTGGATGATCTTTGTCCCTGACAGGTAGAATGGATCAAATAGAAATCAATGATTTCATGAGACAATAAAAATTTGGAATCAAAGGCCTGGGAAGCAAAAAGAAGAAAACATAAGGCATTTCCTATCAAAAAAATAACTGACCTGGAAGAAAAATAGTCAAAGAGAGGATATCTAAGCATCATCAGAACAACAGAAAACTACCACCGTCACCACAATAAAAAACTGAATACCATATTCCAAGGAATCATTAACAAAATCTCCCAGTTCTATTAGAACCAGAGGAAAAAGGGAAAACAGAAGTTTACCAGTCACCTCCGACAAAGAAATCTTAAAATGGAATCTCCCTGGAATACAGAAGCCCAAATATAGAGCTCCTATAACAGAGAAAGAAACACTGCAAGGATTCAGGAAAGAACAAAGTTCTAGCATTAAGGAATCATAATGAGGATCACACACAACCTGGCAGCTACCACACTACAGGACAGGAGAACTGGGAATATGATATGCTAAAACATGAAATAAAATGAAATTGTAACTGAGAACTACTATGTCAAACTAAATATAAATCTGAAGAAGAGGGAGTAAAGGACATTTAAAAGGAATTGCAAGCATTTGGGGGAAGGAACTAAAGCTAAATAAAATATTTTTGAAATATAAACACAAGAATAAAGAGAAACTTATCAAGACAAATACACTGGGGCAGCTGGAAGGGAATATAGGATAAGGAGGTATTTATATTCTAATTCGGAGAGAAGAAACAAACTGTCTCTCTTAGTACCCCAGGGTCTTCAAGGATCACTGAATTAAATGAGACAAAAGTCCTAGAGGTGGTTTTATTCTTTTTTGATTTTTTAAAATCACCAAAAATGGTTTTGACCATCAAGATCTGATGGCTGGGGTAGCTAGGTAGTGATAAAGAACTAAACCTTTTGTCGGAAACTAAGTTCAAATCTGGTCTCAAACATTTATTAGCTGTGTGACCCTGAACAAGTCACTTAACCTGTTTGCCTCAGTTTCCTCAACTGTTAAATGGAGATAATATAACATCTACTCTGCCAAGTTGTTGTGAGGATCAAATGAAATATTTGTAAAACTCTTCTTGGCTCAATACCTGGAACACAGTAAATACTATATAAAAGCTATCATCATCATTACCATCACATACTCTTAGAGTTTGATATAAAAATAATCGAACTCAATAAGCAAAGTGGGAAGGGAGTGGAGCCAAGATGATGCAGTAGAAAGATGCACATATACTAGCTCTTCCCTCACAGTCCATAAAATATCTGTACAGAAAACCTCTCAACAAATTCTAGAGCAGCAGAACAATGGAGTGGAGGAGATTTCCAGTCCAGGGTGTCCTAAAAGGCCCATGGGAAAGGTCTGTAGCACTGGACATGGAGCAGTGCCCATCCTAGTCTTGGCTGTGCAGCACAGAGTTGGGGGAGGAGGACCCAAGCAGGCCTGGGGACAGAATCCCCAGCAGCAGTGGCTGCTGTTGGCAGATTCCTCAACCCACAGGCGCCAAAGGTCAGTGAGAGGGTTTTTTCAGCTGGCTGAGAAAGGAGCAGGGTCTTCCCATAGCTCCAGGAGGCAGCAGAGGCCACATCAGGCAGCAGCAGCACTCACAGAAGCAAGCATCCATTGTTGGATTGCAAAACCCCTGGGGGAACTGAACAGCTGATACCTCAAACCTGTGTGGTGACCTTGCCCCCACCAAAAGCCCCTGGGGGAATTGAGCAGCTTATCTGAATCTCAGCCCCCAGTACTGGCTTGGTGGAACTGGAGGCCAAGTGGATGTGGAGAAGAAACTCTACTACTCACAGATTCTGGGCACAAAAGTTTCTGGTTGCTCCCAGATCAGTGTACATGCTTGACTGCACCACCTTGGAGGAACTGAGATCTTACAGATCCCCAAAGTATATCCTACTCTTGACAAAGGACCCAGAAGTCAAGTAACTGGTTGGGAAAATATCCAAAAAAGGGGAAAAAATATCTTCTCCTATCCTTTCAGATGAGGAAGAACAATGCTTACCGTCAGAGAAAGACATAAAAGTCAAGGCTTCTAGAAGTATCCAAAAACATCCAAAATAAATATTCAATGGTCTCAGGCCATGCAAGAGCTCAAAAAGGATTTTGAAAATCAAGTAAGAGAAGTGGAGGAAAAATTGGGAAGAGAAATGAGAGACACAAGAAAATTATGAAAAGCAAGTCAACAACTTATGGAGACCCCAAAAAATGCTGAAGAAAACAACACCTTTAAAAATAGGTTAACTCAATTGGCAAAAAGGTTCAAAAAGCCAATGAGGAGAAGAATGCTTTAAAAAGCAGAACTAGCCAAATGGAAAAGGAGGGTCAAAAGCTCAATGAAGAAAATAGTTCTTCAAAAATTAGAATGGAACAGATAGAGGCTAATGACTTGATGAGAAACCAAAAAAAATCACAAAACAAAACCAAAAGAATGAAACAATGGAAGATAATATGAAATATCTTGTTGGAAAAACAACTGACCTGGAAAACAGATCCAGGAAAGACAATTTAAAAATTATGGGACTACCTGAAAGCCATGACCAAAAAAAAGAGCCTAGACATCAACTTTCATGAAATTATCAAGGAAAACTGCCCTGACATTCTAGAAGCAGAGGGCAAAATAAATATTGAAAGAATTCACCAATCACTTCCTGAAAGAGATCCAAAAAGAGAAACTCCTAGGAACACTGTAGCCAAATTCCACAGTTCCCAGGTCAAGGAGAAAATATTGCAAGCAGCTAGAAAGAAACAATTTGACTATTGTGGAAATACAATAAGGATAACACAAGATCTAGCAGCTTCTACATTAAGGGATGGAAGGTTACGGAATAATATTCCAGAAATCAAAGGAACCAAGACTAGAATCAAGAATCACCTACCCAGCAAAACAGAGTATAATACTTAAGGGGAAAAATTGTCTTTAAATAAATAGAGGACTTTCAAACATTCTTGATGAAAAGGCAGAGCTGAAAAGAAAATTTGACTTTCAAACACAAGAATCAAGAGAAGCATGAAAAGTTAAACAGGAAAGAGAAATAATAAGGGACTTAGTAAAGTTAAACTGTTTACATTTCTACATGGAAAGACAATATTTGTAACTCAAAATGTTTTTCAGTATCCGGGTAATTGGTAGAATTACACACACACACACACACAGCACAGGGTGAGTTGAATAGGAAGGGATCATATCTAAAAAAAGTAAAATTAAAGGGTTATAGAGGAATATATTGGGAGGAGAAAGGGAGAAATGGAATGGGGCAAATTATCTCTCATAAAAGAGACAAAAAAAAGACTTTTCAATGGAGGGAAAGGGAGGAGGTGAGAGGGAAAATGTGAAGCTTACTCTCATCACATTTGACTCAAGGAAGGAATAAAATGCACACTTATTTTGGTATGAAAACCTATCTTACAATACAGGAAAGTCAAAGAGAAGAGGATAGGTGGCGGGGGATGATGGAAGGGAGGGCAAAGGGAGGAAGGAGCAATTAGAAGTGAACACTCTTGGGGAAGGACAAGGTCAAAAGAGAGAAGACATGGGCAGGATAGGACGGAGGGAAATATAGTTAGTCTTACACAACATGACTATTATGGAAGTCATTTGCAAAACTACACAGATATAGCCTATACTGAATTGCTTGCCTTCCCAATGGGGATGGGTAGGGAGGGAGGAAGGAAGAGAAGCTGGAACTCAAAAGTTTTAGGAACAGCTGTTGAGTATTGTTCTTGCACAGAACTGGGAAACAAGAAATACAGGTAATGGGGTGGAGAAATTTATCTTTCCCTACAGGACAAAAGAGAAGATGGGGATAAGGGAAGGGACGGCAGACTGGCAGTAGGGGTAATTAGAATGCGTGGCGTTTTGGGGTGAGGGGAGGGGAGAGATGGGGAGAAAATCTGAAACTCAAAACTTTGTAGAAATGAATGTTGAAAACTTAAAGTGAATAAAGAAACTTGTTTAAAAAATAAGGAAACAGGAAGGAAGAGAATAGAAAAAGGAAATAAATAGAATAAAGGCAGTCAAAAACAATATAAATACCAACTTTGGAGGGAATTAAAAGAGAAAGAAAAGGCAAAATCCTTTGAAGAGGAAAATGGTAAACTTAACCAGTAGAAACAGATCCCTTAATTGAGCACACTCTTTCTCCCTCTTTTTGTAAAGAGTTGATGGGTAGGGAGAAAAAAAAGTAGAAGACGTTAGGGAAGATACACAATTAACATTCATGATCACAAACATGAATGGAATAAACTCACCCATAAAACAAAAGAGGAAAGAATGGATGAGAAAGCAGAATCCAATGATATGTGGTTTATTAAAAAAAACACACACACACACTTGAAAAATAAAAACTCACACAAAGTTAAAGAAACTGAACGAGATATAAATGAACTCACAAAGGAAAAACCTCCAGGATCAGATGGATTTGTAAGTGAATTTTATCAAAATTTCCAAAAATAATTAATTCAACTATTATATAAATTATTTGAAAGAATAGAAAAAGAAAATTTCTCTGTGATATAAATTTGGTCTTGATACCTAAAACTAGGGAGAGAATGAAAACTATAGACCAGTATCCCTAATAAATACTGACACAAATATAGTGAGTAAAATATCAGAAAAGAGGCTACAACAACACATAAGGATTGTATATTATGACCAGGTAAAACTTATATCACAAATGTCAAGTTGGTTCAGTATTAGGAAAACTATAAACAAAAATGCCCATATTAATAACAAAAAAATAAAAGTGCAAGGTTATATTAATAAATAAAAGGCCTTTGCCGAACTATAACCAATTCTAAGTACACAAAAAAATATAAGAATGAACCTTTCTTTAATATAGTAAATAATATCTCTCCAAAACCCAAGAGCCAACGCTACATGTAATGGAGGTAAATTGGAGTCCTTTTAAGGATAAAGCAAAGATGTCTATAGTCACTATTATTACGTAATAGAGTGCTAGAAGTGCTAACATAGCAACAAAAGAAGAAAGAAAACAAAATAACAGCATAGGCAAAGAAGAAACATTTTTTAAATTTTTATTTCTGCAGATGTCATGATGGTCTTACAGAGAACCCTAGCTAACTTCAAAAAAGCACAAGAACATAAAAAAACCCAATCGTAATGGACCTTTCTGAATATTATCAAGAAAACCCAGCAGGAAGAGACAGAAAAGTCATTCCAGAAAAAAAAAACAACCCACCTACATAAGGTATAAAATCATTAGGAGTGCACCTCCAAGACACACATGGGAGTTAAAATACTCTTTACAGAAAACACAGACAATTGAATCAATATTAACTGCTCATGGGTAGGTTGAACCAACATAATAAAACAATGATACTACCTAAAATAATTTAATTAGTGCTATAACAAATTGCCAAAAGAATCCTTTACAGAGTAGGTAAAAAAATAATAAAATGCAACGAGGAACAAAAGGTAAAGATTCTCAAGAGAAATAATGGAAGAAAACAACTGAGAAGCAAATGGGTCTAGAAGTACCACATCTCAAAGTATACTAAAAACTTCCTCTCTAGGTTGCTCTCTACACTCTCCAGACTTTCTCTAAAGTGTCACAGAAATCTAATGCTAGACTTCACACACTGGATTTACCCTGCAGCTCTATCTTTCAATTGACTGGTGCCTTCATTTCTCTCCAGACAGCACTTCCGACTTCCCTCATTTCTCTCCTGTCACACATACTTTTCAGCTTCCTTTTACGTGTTATCTTCCTCCATTGGAATGTAAAGTCTTTGTGGCAAGGACTGTCTTTCCCCTGGTAAAGTACTTAGCACAGCGCCTATGTAGGCAGCTGGTAGCATCAGCAAGATGGCATAATGGACACAGTGCCAGGCCTGCAGCCAAGAAGACTTGAGTTCAAATCTGGCCTGAGCAAGCAACTGAACCTGTTTGCCTGTTTCCTCACCTGTAAAATGGAAATAATAACAGCACCTACCTCCTCCCAAAGTTGTTCCAAGGATAAAACGAGATAACTATAAAGTACGTTGAACAGTGCGTGGCACACAGTACTATATAAATGTTAGCTATAGTCATTATGTAGTATAAGTTCTGCTTAAACGCTTGCTGATGACTTACAAAAACCTCACCAAAATCACTTGATACTGGTTAAAAAACAGAAAAAACAATCAGTGGGTTGGGCTTGCTTCTGTAAATCGACGTAACATTGAATAAATCCAAAAACTGCCACTACAGGGTAAGAGCTCACCGTCTGACAGAAACTGCTGGGAAAACGGAAAAATAATCTGGTAAAAATCAAATTTAGAATAATATTCACACTATACACCACAATAAGTTCCAAATGCCTATGTGACCTAGATATAAAAGTGTCACAAACAAATTAAAGAAACAAAGAGGTTAGCTTTTCAACCTATGGATAGGGAAAGAGTCCATAACTAGACAAAGGTTAGAGGGGATCAGACAAAACTTATCATTTTTATTATATGGAAGACAAAACTTAGCATTTTTATTACATAAAACCAAAAAGGTTTTGCACATTACTAGTAATATTTACTGGAAAAATATTTTTGCAGAAAATTTCTCTGAAAAAGGTTTCATTTTTCACAATGTATAAGGAACAGATTCAAACATATAGAACAAAAGCCATTCCTTAACAGTTATTAGTCAAAGGATAGGAACAGACAGTTCTCAAAAGAAGACATCAAAACTATCAACAGTCAGTAACGTAAAAAAATGTTCCCATCATTAATAACAGAGAAACGAAAATTAAAGCAATTCTGTGGTTCCACCTGATACACGACAGATAGGCAAAGATGATAAAAAAGGAAACATGACAATTGTCCCAAGGACCTCAGGAACTCAGGGCCAGTGGTACACTCTTGGGCAGCTGTGACTGGAAAGCAATTTGCCCCAATCATACCACTGCCAGGTCGCTACCATATGTACAAAATTATTTACAGCAGCTCTTTTTTGCTGAAGCAAAGAACTATAAAAAAAGCAAGTTGTCAGAGAATGCATAAATATTATGGTTTACAAATATAACTGAATATTATTGCTCTGAAAGAAATTGTGAAAAAGATGGATTCGTATAAATCTGGGAAACCTTGTATGAGTTGATGCATAGTGGAGTGAGGAAACCACAGGAACAATTCAGACAAAGACTTAAGAGGGCAATAACCACCATGACTTCCAGAGAATTAATAATGAAGCATGCTATCCACCTGCTGAAAGGCTGATAGTCAATAAACATTTATTAAGCACTTGCACAACAAACACTGCTAAGTACTAGGGATACCAATATGAAAAAATGAAGAAGTCTGAAAAAATGCAGCTGGGTAGGAGTGAAGAGATAATTGGCTTGGGTGCCCTCCTTAATCAAGAGGTTTGGGGAGGGGCTCTCTGACCAGTTCTCCAATCAGAGGCAGAGCACATAGATGAAAGGTGAGTACCAAAGCAACCAGAATCTTACAGGGTGATTACACAGATAACATTTCTTACAAAGATTGTGTCTTTTCTTTTTGTATTTTGGAGAAGAGACCGGTGGAGGAAAACGTTAAAAACTAATCTGAAAAAAAGACATTGAGACAAAACATACCTAAGTAAAGTCACCCTAAAGGCATTAAAAAATGAAAATGGAAGAAGAGCAGCAAACAGAAAAGAAAAAAAGGAAAAGACCGGCAAAGATGTTTATAACAAACTTTTTAAAAAAGCCATCAGGGACAGCAGACCCATCACAACTGGACTCTAACATCACTGACATGGACAAAACTTTAGAAAAGAAGTGGAAATGCACCAAACAGAACAAAGATGGGAAAAGCAGTCAGATTAGACAGATCGGTGCTGGAGGAAACAAATGTAAAGGGGTTAAAGGATCAATTCACAAGGACCTTAAGGTCAGAAATATGCCAAAGTTGTGGAAGAATTATCAGTCTTCATTAATTCTGAAACAGGCAATCAAGAGAATGTAAACAACTACCAAGCTATATGTCCACTTTTCCATTTAGATTAAATCTTTATGACAGTCATGTACACATACACATATCAAGGTACACTTCAAAGTTTCATCCACCTTTACTGAAGAAAAATTTTATATCATTTGATAGCTGTAAGTGACCAAGTTAACTGGAATGAAAAACATGTCTCTCTTTAGCAATTTCTGTATTTGAAAGAAAGCAGAAAAAGTTGTGTTTTAAAGAAAGAATACAGTGAGAGCTTCCAGCCTCCAGAACCACAGAATTTTTACATCAGAAAAGGCCTCTGAGGCCTTACCCAGGACATACACATTCCCAGACAAGTGGCCATCCAGTTGCTGAAGTGATACTTACAAGGACAACTTCCAAGTCAGTCCATTTCATGGGATAGTTTGTAGTAGTGGAAAGAATGCTCCAGTTAAGAGTCAGAAGATACTCAGATTTTGCTTAAGTACAATCTAGGGCAACTCACTCTCCCAGGGCCTCAGTTTCCTTATCTCTTAAACAAAAAATCTTTGGCCTATCTCCCTCACGGAGTTGGAAGGAAAATCCTTTTCAAAAGCTTTATAAAAGTGAGTTAGGAACTGTGAGAAAGCTTCACCTCATGTTAAGTACTTCAACCCACTGCCCTGAGGCTCTGTTCAGGACTCAGCCCACAGCAGACATAACTAGTTGCTTGTATACTGACTATCCTGACGATTGTTGTTCAGTCATGACCCCATCTGGGGTTTTCTGCGCAAAGATACTGGAGTGGTTTAGATGAGGAAACTAAGGTAACCAGGGTTAAGTGACTTGCCCAGAGTCACACAACTATTAAGTGTCTGAAGTCAAATTTGAACTCACCAAGATGAGTGTTTCAGATTCCAAGTCTAGCATTCTACCCACTGGGCCACCTAGCTGCCCTTTCTGAGGGTTACATGTGGTAAATTTAATCTTCCTTCCTTATGACAATTTAGTGGTGCTTAAATTTAGATTCTCCTTTCTCTTAAAAGTTTAAAAAACTTGTGGCTTACAAAAAAGCAACTTTGTGCCAGAGCAAGAACCCAGCCACCATGCTACCACCTCTCTCCTCCAAACTGCCTGCATGCCTAAATCTAGTGAGCCCCAATGTCTCCCTCTTATCCCCAGGACAAAAAGAAATTCCTGGGCTCAGCTGTTAAAGCTCTTCATAAATGGCCAGTCTTCTTCCACCTTGCTGCCCCTTCCCCCTACATCTCAACTACAAAGAACCTTCTTAAGATTGAACTCAAAACTCCCCGTCTCCTGTCTTTGGGCCTTATGCTTGCTCTCCCCAAGCCAGGAAAGATCTGCCTATGGGCAAAAAAGAGCCTCTTAATTTCCCAGGTCTCAAGACCCAACACAAAACCCACTGCAATGGCTTTTCTTGCCCCTCCTCCACTCCAGGCACTAAGGCCCACCCTTCTTCTGCACTTCCTTACATTCCAGGGAAATATTAGCTCCTTGAGGGCAGCCTCTCTTGGCATTCTCAGAGGTCTGCACAGTGCCTGCCATGCTTAGTAAATGTTTGCAGACAAGTACTCAGGGCTCTACACCCACAGTGCCTCAAGCCAAGGGGTGGTGAGAAAGAACCAGAATCGGGAGAAGCTGCGAATCCATGGTAAGAAACCACAGCCCAGGGCTTCCCTGGATCCACTAAGGCTCTTCCTTCAGCCCTCTGTTGGCCCAGGCAAGGCCCAAGTCCAACAAACTTCAAGTAAACGGCTAATACATTTTTGCTGATAAAACAAAATGCCTAATGAAAAACATCACCATTTGCTATTTTAAAAAAAATTATTAGTATAGTGGGGAAAAAATGCTTGATTTAGAGTCTGAGAATTTGGATGTAAATCCCGCCTCTATTACCTGTGTGACCTTGGGCAACCTACTTATTAGCTTTACTTTCCTTACCTGCAAAATTCTCCCACCCACCTGCCCTTAAATGTGAACTATTTTGTGTTTCCTTGAGTTTCTATACAATCTGTCAATGGGACAGACACTCCTTGGTATTCAAGACGCTTTACATATATTACTCAATATATGCTTGTTAATACTTAAGGTAGAAACTTTATCTTAGTTCTTCTATATGGGATGCAGAGTGGAGTGCTGTACAAACTTGGATAATCAACAAATGCTGTTAGGAAAGAGATCCTCATCAGTAAGTCTATACAATGATGGCAGTGGGTCACATCAAACAAAACTATTAGGTCACTTCTGATTACTTTGGATGACTCAAGTACAAAGCTTCAAACTAAAGCTAGGTGGGGTAGAGCACTGGGCCTGGAGTCAGGAAAACTCACCTTCCTGAGTTCAATTCTGGCCTTGGATACTTACAAGCTGGGTGACCCTGGGAAGTCACTTCACCCTGTTTGCCTCAGTTTCCTCATCTATAAAAATGAACTGGGGAAGGCAATGGCAAACCATGCCAGTATCTCTGCAAAGAAACTCTCATGGAGAGCCAGGCACAACTGAAAGGAAACCAGTGGTGACAAGGTGAGGAGAGGCAGGGCTGGGGCAGGCTCAGAGATGAGAAGGAGAGATGTCACAGAGATGAAGTCGACGGCCCTTGGTAACACACTGGATGTGAGGGTGAGAGGCAGGAGTCCAGATGTTTCACAGTTTATAAAAAGTTTTCCTGCCTAGGAAGGCAGCTCCAAACACTATGCATTGTACAAGGGCAGAAAGCAGTTCTGAAGTGACTTTCTGATTCATTCCCACATTTAATAAGGGCTCCAGTTTCAGTCCTTTTCTCATCTGGACCACATGAGGCTTTCCATTTAACTGGGGAGCAGGCCTAGTACAGGGAGACTTTAGGGCTCTCATTCTACATTCTATCAATGACATTAAACATGACATAATCATGTCATATACATTCAAAAGGCATACGGAGAAGTAAATACAAAGTAAGACAGAGTAACTGTAAGAAGGAGAGTGTACCTCCAATGTACCTTAAAGGAAAAGAAGAGATTCCAAGAAGTGACTGTGAGGAGGGAGGGCAAGGCACAGAGGTGGAAGAGGGAATACCATATATCAGAAAACAACCAGCAGGATAGTTTGACTGGGGCATAAAGAAGGGGTGTAGAAGGGAGTAATGGAAAAGAAGGGCACTACCTATGGGTTCAGCAGTGGAACGAGTGAAATTCCAAGCAGGAGACTTTCATCCTTGAGGCAACACACAGTCATTGAAGGTTGAGCTCTGACCTGTTTTAGGTATATTAATATGGCAACTATGAGGAGGATGGATTGGAAGAGAGAGAGGATGGAGGCAGGGCAGTCAATGAAGAAGCTCCTACAACAATCCAGGAAGACTCAAACTGGAGGTACAATTTAAAAGAGGCCAAGTTCTCCCCCAGAATACTCTGTAGTTAAGCCTTAACGTTTCAAAACTCAAAAAAAAAAAATGAGTAATATTATCTGTAGAGTTAGAAGCAAGCAATTCTTATCAGTGGAAATAACTATGACTAGGTTCCATGTGACTACTTACTCACTTGCTTTAAATACATATCAAATGCAAGGTGTGAAGATATCATATAATCTAATCATAGACAGGGGAGTTATAAATAAACCAAAGTCATAAATTAAAACAGCCATTTTGTAAATGAGTTCCACAACTCAAATATCACAGACCCTATGGAAAAGTACTCAATGCACAACTCCAAAACAAAGAATCCAATTATATGATTCTATGACTGCCTTTAAAAAGCAATACTGAAAGTATCCCGAGCTGAAGCTGTGTTGTACTTGAACAACTAAGTGAAAAGGTTTAAAATGCTAGGATCAAAGAACTTGAGATTTTACAAATCCAACTTTCAGAGGAACAGGAATCCCCACTAAGGTGGGTCAATCAACTTCCCTTTGATGATCTCCAGGGAGGGGAAATCCCCTCCTTTTGGGGCAGGCAATTCATTTCATTTGTGAACACATCTATTACTAAGATTTTCCTTCTATATCTTACTTCAACTTACCCTGCCTTTCTTCCCAGTTCTGTGCTCTGGAGCCTAGAAGAGTAAGTCAAGTCCCTCAATCACAGGAACACCATGAAAACCATTATTCTCCCACTAAGTTGTCTCTTCTTCAAGCTCTTTGGACAGCATAACAAATGGTCCATAATGGCTGTCCTCTTCAACATCCTTCCTCCTCTGCATCCCACAATCCTCCAAAAAGAGCACCATTGGTTAGACTAAAGTCAAAAATTTCAGAAAGACTATGAGTGTCTCCTTCCCCTCCCAAACCTGACTGTCCTCCTCTAACTTCACCACTGAAAATCAAGGTCAAGCTTACTCTTCCCCTTCTGCTAAATGGATGGTTTCTGTCCTCTCTGAATTTGCCTTAGAGCAGGTACATTACAGTTTGATAAATGCAACAATCTGAACTTCTCCACAGGATACTGTCTCTGGAATACCGAGCACTCAGCACAACACCAGGAGCTTAGTGCAATCACCAAGAGTCCTTTGGCCTCCCCTATTAGGACTCAGCAGACTAAATGAAAGAAAGCTGAAATCGCTTACTGATAGAACTGTCATTGATAGCGAAAACTAGTTTTCCTAGCACTCTGTCAACCAGAAGGCTCTATTAAATGGCACTTCAACCCATTAATTCTTCAATAATGACAGTTCTGCTTCATTTGACTCTGAAACACTGCAAGACGGTGGTGGCCAGAAGTGGCATCGTTTTTCACGGTGGACAATGGAGAGGTGCCAGGTAGATAGGAACAGGCTGCAACATACAAAGAATAAGGAACCCTGGACAATAGAAGCAAAGAATGTCATCAAAGAAACATTTAATCATAAAAGACAAGCTGGCTATGTAGCAAGAAATAACCAATGCAAAAGTCATCTAGGTTACATTAGCACCCTCATCCTCGAGAGAAGGGTACATGCACGCACACACACACACACACACACACACACACATATACACACACACATGCGCGCGCGCACACACACACACACACACACACACACACACACACACACACACACACACACACACACACACACACACCTCTAGAGACAAACATGTTGAGTAGATACCAAGTCCAATTACTAGAAAGCCATGGACAGGAGGTGCACAGGGTGGGCAAGCTTAGATGAACTGTGATCAGCATTACTGTGATCTGGTGGAATGCCCACATTCATGAGAACATGTGTATGTTTATGCACTTTATTGCAATCAAATTTTTTTAAAACTGGTTTTATGGTAAATTTCTACCAAAATATTCCAGTTAATGATCAGAAGACCCCATTCTGCAATCACGCCAAATAACATAGGTATGCTGCAGAAAACTCAGAAACTACTTTTTCCCAAGAGATAAATGAGAACAGGCCTAAAGAAGTTGGGGAACAGGTAAAATACTGCCAGGTTTGCTAGGTTTAAAGTCAGAGGGCTGGAGCCACGTGAATGACCCCAAGCAAATCACTGAACCTCCACACTAAATGAGGGAGCTGACTTACAGGACTTCTGAGCTCCCTTCGAATTCTAAAGCTGTGATCTTACTACTGTACTTCCCTATTACAGGCCTCCGACTGTTTAATGACAGACATGTCTTTGCTATGATGCTAGTAAAGATTTTGTTAACTTATCTAGAGGGAGATGAAGAATGATATTTCAATATAATTACATCTTAACAGAAAAAAGTAGTTTGTCAGAGTCCTAATCTTTTGCTAAGTACACTTATCTTATACATTAATAAAAGTATACAGAACTGGGACAAAAGGACAGAGTTCACATGACCACAACCACTTAAGAGACAGAGTGCCAGCCAGATCTACAGCAAGGAACTCTAAGAAAATGAGCAGTCTATGGAGGAGGAGCAGTCCAAAAGGAGATAAGGAAAGAATCTACTTAAATGATTTAACTCAATAAATAATG